>OX941081.1:39975000-41175000 GCA_954870635.1 Arctium minus | reverse complement strand
GATGCAATTAATTAATTTATTGTGTGTTTGTTTGTGTAAAACAATAACTGTAATACCCTCGAATTTGGAAAGAACAACTAATTTAAAATTTTCAATGATACATCAAATAAAGGATAAAATCCATTTCTACAAATCAATACTTGAATTACCTCAAATCGAATTCTAAATTTAACATCAACAACTAATAAACCAAGTCTTCTATACAGACTAGATTAAGATCAGGTGTTACTAAAACCCATTCATAGTTGCTATCTCCAAATGTGCGGAAGACATCACTCAATAGTTACCTCCTTCTCGTGCATCTAACAAACACTAAACTCTTCACGATTTCGCTAGTACCATTCCCTAAACAAGAACCTGATGCACATGCCGACAAATAAAAAGGTTAGGCTTAACGCCTAGTGAGTTCAAGAGTTTTCATCATAAACATATAAAACAATAAAAAGTAAGAATGCTATTTAAATCGCGATTTCCAAAATGAAATGCACTATGAAAGCAACCTCTGTTCCAACACTCACCATTTTCGTGATGAAAACCCTGATACAAAACATTCCTTCAAATTTAAATTCGAAACCCAAAACTCACCCAAAACATAACTGATAATTTTAATTTTCAAATACTGAAAATGTGGATAAACTCTAATGTCCAAAATATTCAAAAATATGGATAAGGTTCAATACCCAAAATCACAAATCATGGATAACAATCCATACTTAAAACGTCACCAAAAACACGGATAATACTCAATACCCAAAACAACACCTTCCGCTGATGGAGGATACCCGTTTCCATTGAACGTGGCTGGAACACAAAAGTATGTCACGTATCTATGTTATAAGCATGTTTCAATTATGGACAACCATTGACATCAACCCTATCCATGTCTTTAGTCATGGTAGACATTAATCCTATCTAGGTCTTTAGTAATTGTGGACATCAACCCTATTCAGGTCTTTAGTCCAATACAACAATGAGCTCAACTTATCCAAGTCTTTTACTCAAATGATCACCAAGTTCAACCTTATCTGGGTCTTTACCTTGGGATCTCACCATCTAAGACAAGTTTGTTCATTTATAAATTACATCATATAACCAATGCCTATTTCCAAATTATAACTTGAGGATCTTATCCCACATTTACACAATAAAGTCGAATTCTATGCCTATGGATCCATTACATTACAGTCTAAATTACATGACTCCAAATTGAATGACATACACACTCACAACATGTAATTCTAAAATAAGATGCAATAAATGCAAATCAAGCCCAAATCTCCACATCGAGCTATTAAAAAACCGGATAAATGTCCCTAAGACCCAACATAGTCAAAACCGAGCCAAAAGATCAACAATTCAATTGACCATACCAAAAAGTCATCAAAAACAATAAAACGTATCTAATAGACGTTTATGCAAATACATGCTCCAAATGCATGATTAACTCAAAAACCATCATGGATTAGAACAATTCATTTTCCAATTTAAAACATATCATTTATATTCTCAACATGTCCCATAATAAAACAATATTTATTTTCCAAACCAAATACACTAAAAATGCATTGTCATCAAATAATCGTCCTCTATAAGATAAATCATTAAAATACCTACACTTATGATTTATTTATCAAAATATTCAAATATCCCAATATATGTATTTTCAAGATATATTAACCCAAAAACACCAAGTGTTTATAATTCTTTTAAAAAAATTCAACACATTTGATAAATAGTAATGAAAACATTTCAATACATCAAAATACATATTTTGGCATGTACATAGTTTTCGCAAAACAACTTGAACTCACCTTGCTAGATTTAGGCTAAATCTAGGTTTACCACAACTTTGAGCTTCCTTTGGTGAATGCTTTAGATCCACAAAAATTTTTCACTAGAAACTTTATCTAGGTCTCAAACAAACCTAAAACACACCAAGATTATCTCCCAAAATTAGATCCATGCATATCTTTGTCAAAATCCCAAATCACCCAAAATAGGTCAAAACTCAAAATATGAGAGATACATCAAGAGAGATGTCCTAAGAGGTTAAAATGAAAGATTTTAACGTGAATGAAGGTTTAAAACTGGTTAGAGTGATTTACAAATGGCTCTCTAGCCCCCTCTTTATTTTTATTTTTTTGTCTTTTTTGGGTTTTTCTTGCTGGATTTTGCCTATGGTCAGATTTTCACCGGTTATGGAGGAATCAATGCATTGGAAGACCGATTCATAGCATGAAGCTTTCAGAGCCATTGCCAACGTTTCAGGATAGTCTTTTGAAAGATGCTGAAGTTGTGCCAAGGAAGAAAAGAAAAGAGGTTGTTCAAAAACTTCGTGATACTCCTTGTTCAAATCGTAGCCTTCTCAGTGATGTTGAACAAGGTGAAAATTGCAAGGTTCTAACCCCCACGGTTGTGGATTCTCATGAGTTTAATGCGGGGTGGCACTAAGATGAAGATGATAAAGAAGATGAAGATGGATCTATTCCTCTCCCATCCATAATATCTAAACCTCTGTCAAAAAATATTTTGGATGGTGTTGGGGTGGGAAAAACTGATGGAGAAGGAGGAGAGGTGATGATGAACATTTCTGGAGAAAATATTTTGGGTCCAAGTTCTACCTCCATGCATGGGCAGAAATCTTCGTCAAGTTTTCAACCGACCATGGGTTATATTAGTGCTAGTTAGTTAGAGAAGAAGAAGCATGGTGATGGGGACATTTCGGTTCAAAATGTTTCAGATATTAATGGTCTTCAAAATTCATTTTCTGGAAAAAGAATGGAGATGAGCGATGATTCTGATGATCCAACCACTCTCAAAAGTAAAAGTTTGGTTCTTAGAAAAATAATGGAGATGAACTATGGTGATGATGATCCAACGGTCTCCCAAATTCAAAGTCAACCCGTGTCTCAATCGATTGTTTTTTTAGAGACAAAATGGAAGGTCTAGAGGAAGGAGGTGATAGACCTGGTGTGGGTGTCACAACAAAAAAAAAAGAAGTAGAGGAGGCCAGTTGTTTCCTAAAAAGGGTCCACACATGGGCTACATGTTGTTGGAGAAGAAAAAAATGGATAACCTGCACATTCCTTCATGTGGGCCGACCATTATTGAAACCATCAAAGAATCAAATGGTAGGCTTCCTTTTCAAGAGCAGATTACTAAAAGCACAAGGCCCAAGGCCACTGTCGGTAATGGTGGCCATTTTTCTATGGACTCTATTAATGATGCTTGTAGTAGGCCGATTTTTAGTGGTGGAATTTCTCTAGAGGGAATGGAGTCCACTAAATCTTTTAGTGGTGGGCCTGATGTGGTGGTCGATTTTTCTAACAACCCATTTAGTGGCATTTTTTCTAATCTTGTTAGCAGCCCGCATGCCATGGATTTAGATGGCCAAGCTGGACGCCGTGCTTTTTCTGACTTGGGACACGGGGCTTTTTCCAAGCCCATTTCAGATGTGGAGCTTCCTTAGATTCTTGGTCCTCCGCCTACAAGCCCAGGTAAGTTCTCGAATGTTTTAAATTCTAATCCTAATCCTAAACTTTCTACTTCTGTTCATGTTCCCCCCCCCCCAACGCTTCTATGTCCAAAGTTTTAACCTCGACCTCCCCTTCACTTATTGCAAATTATAAATATGCTAACATCCAAAAAAATCTTAAAGATCATGAAACAACTCCTAGCTCTAAAACGGCTTAGGGCGGAAAAAATAAGGCTATTTTACCTAACTCTTTTGCTAATGTGCTTAGTGGTTATCAAAAACACTCCAACGCTAATTTTAAATTCATCCCAGATTTGAGTGACGATAATGATGTCCCGGTGGACCTCCCTTTATTGGTCGTCAAAACAGTTGTGAAACTTATGCTAAAACCCTTTGTGGTTATTTTGTGGGTAAAAATCTTCCTTTTCCTGTTGTCCATTTTTTCGCGTATAAGCTTTGGTCTCAACATGGTTTAGAGGATGTCTTATTGAACGGGCATGACATTTTCTTATTTAAATTTAATGATGTGAGTAACCTCCAAAAGGTTATTGATAATGGTCCTTGGACCATTAAAAATGTACCTATTTTTATTCAAAAATGGAGGCCCAGACTTAGCCTTAACTCGGCTAAGCATGATCGCATTCCTCTTTGGGTTAAAATCCATGACATTCCTTACGATGCTTGGAATGACAAAGGGTTGAGTTATATATCTAGTAAAATTGGCAAACCCCATGCCATGGACTCTTAGACCGCGAACATGTGCACTTACGCTGCCGGAAAATCCGCCTTTGCCTGGGTACTTCTTGAAGTTCCCATCTGACAAAATTGGTTGGATGTGGTTAAGGTCTGTATCCGAGACCCGAAGACCAAAACTGTGACTTTGCTTGTTCTTAGGGTTGAATATTATTGGAAACCCCCGGTGTGCTCTCATTGCAAAATCTTTGGAGACGAGGTTTCTTCATGCATGATCTCTATTACTAAAACTCATAGTGCTAAGTCTTATCCTATTGAGCATGCTAGTATTGCTACTGTGGATAGTGACGGTTTCCAATCCGTCACTCGGAAGAGCTCTCAAAAAGCTCATGCGTCTTCTTCGAACGACGATTTGGAAAAGTAGAACAAGGACAACCACTCTTCTTTGGAGAGTGGAAAGATATCAAATGAAAAACTTAAGTCCAAAGTGAAGGTTCCTTCCTGAAAGGAATATAGGCCGGTTGAAAATAAGGACCCCCCCAAGAGTTCTAGCCTAAACCGTAACCCCCTCCCCCAAGCCAAAAGCCCTACCCAAACAAAAACTAAAAAAATTTATCCCTCTTCAAAACAGTTTTCTCTTCTCAGTGACCCGTCTTTGTCTAAAGAACCTGACTCTCCTAGCTCCTCCACTCCCATCCATATGGATTCTTCTGAGCCTATGGATGCTTCTTTTAAGCCGGATGACCTCCTTGATGAGGAGGATGTGATTGAGGTTCATTCGGATGATGGTGCTACTGCCTGGTTCCTCATTCGTGAATCTATGCCTCCCATAAGTAGGCCACAACACATACGATACACATATCAAGGATGGATCTTTACCGACATCAATTCTATCCAAGTCTTTAGCCGTTTGAACATAAACTCTATCCAAGTATTTACTTCAATATAAACATGGGTTCAACTCTATCCAAGTCTTTCGCCCAAAGAATTCCAAGTTCAACCCTATCCAGGTATTTACCTTGAAATCTCACCATTCTTGATGTTTTATAATTTACTAAATTCTTAGCTTGCACTTAGCAATAAACCCAAACATGTAATCCACATGAATCACATCCCCATTATAAGGTAAACCCAACCATAATGCATATCATCTCATTACACAATAGCTTATCATTGACCACATTGTAAAACATACTATAATGTTACTAAACATGCAAGAAGTATCTTAACACCCCAAAAGAACCATAGACACTCAAACTCATTTCATCTTTCATAAACCCATCTGTATCATAACACTCATTTGGTTTCCAAAACTTCATATAACTTAAGAAATCATTATTTGCAAGTGTCAAATCATTATATGTCATTATTTCTCAAAGTTTCACAAATATGTCAAAACCCTAGTTTTGACCGAATAAATCAAATACCCAAATAAAAATAAAATGATGTAAAAGTTCTAAGAGCCATAAATGAAAGGTTTTCATATATGTATATAGTTTTAAATAGGTAAGGATGAACTCACAACTATGGGTTTTGATGAAAAATCAAAACCCTAGAACTTCTTTCTTGGGGAAGATGACAATAGAGATGATGAGTAAATGATCCTAGCTCCCAATTTGCTAAGAACATCAAGAATCTTGCAATAAATGAGTGTGGTTGAGTCTTGAATTCACCTAGGGCCGGATTCAATGAAGAGGGAAAGGTTGGAAAGATTTTGGTTGGTCCCGGAACTAGATCCATCGAACGGAGCCAACCGGTAAGGAGCTCTAGTGATCGGAGCTGCTCCCGGAACTAGATCGATCCAAAACTCAACTTGTCGTTTCGGCGGCAAGCCGGGTAAGTCGTCCGGAAAGACGTCAGGAAACTCCCAAACCACTTTCACGTCCTCGAGTTTCTTCTTCTTGATCTTGGCGTCAAATACATAAGCTAGGAAGGAGGAACACCCCTTTACCAAGCACCTACGTGCCTTAGCCATGGTAATGATGGGTACGTCACCCTTCCTTCTTTCACCATAAACGATTACATCATCACCATCGGACTTCAGAATTCAGATTATCTTCTTTGCACACAAAATCTTCGCTTGATTTTCCGCCAACCAATCCATCCCGATTACTACGTCGAATCCCCCAATGGTCATTGGAAATTTCTTCCCTCGATTTCCATGTACAATCATTCAGTAACTTACGGACCACTACGTGACTACCGTTAGCTATCTCTATAACTAAGGCATCATCTAGTATGCTAGCGGCCACTCAAAGGTTTTGGCGAAACGAATCCGACATAAACGAAAAACTGGCACCAGAGTCAAATAATATACGACCAGGTACTGAGTTAACGGAGAACGTACCCGAAACAACTTCCGGTGAAGCCTTCGACTCATCGGCAGTTATCTGAAACATCTTCCCCGACACCCTCAGGAGGTTCTCTTTCTTTCCTTGCAGTCCTCCCACCTTCAGTTTTGGGCACTCACTTCGGATGTGGCCCGGTTCCTTGCATTCGTAACATGTAACTCTTCGTACTTGATAATTATCACGGATATGCCCATCCTTTCCACACTTGAAGCAGTTCACCATGCTAGAGTTGTGTGGTTCAGAGTGTTTGATTTTACATTTGGGGATCCACCTAGCTTCTCGCCTAGGATCGGTTCCCCGGTTATTGGTGAATGTCCTTGGTTTCTTGGAGGACAAAGAGTTGCCTAGCCATCTTCTCTTTTCATATGCCCCGATCTTCTCTTCCCAGCCCTAGGCATAGACGCCTTCCATAATTTATGCCTCCTTTATAGCCTCCCGGAGAGTGAAGGCTTTGGCATTGTGAACCATTGCCATCATGTTCGTCGGCAACCCTTTAAGGTAAGCTTTCACCTTCTCTTTTTCAGTTGGGGCCACATGCCCCACGAGATCCAACTTTTCCACAAATTTTCGAGTATAATCCCTCACGGAAAAATTCCCATTCTTGAGGGCTTGGAACTCGTCCACAATGCGATAAACCGCCCTTTTTTTGAAATATTCCTCCATCACCTTCCTCTTGAATGCGTCCCAAGACAACTGGGCAAGGATAGAGACATCGAGGGTGGGATTGGTGACGTTCCACCATCGAAGTGTCGGGCCCCTAAGCATCTGGGAGGAAAATCTTATTTTCTGCTCTTCTCCACAGTCGCTGGAGCCGATAGCCTGCTCAATCTCTTGAATCCAGTTCATGCAAATAACTAGATCATTAGAACCCGAGAATTCGAGTGGCTTACTGCAAAGGAATGTCTTGTAAGAGCAAGTCTTTCTGCCTCTCTGAGCACCGACAACCGCGTGCTCCTCTGTCCTGATCACATTCTCGGTACCACCTGAACCCGCTACCACATTTTCTGCAACCGTCTCATGTCTCCTGAGACTAGCATCCCTATCCTTCAACATCTTTAAGAAAGCCTCTTTTTGCTTCTCTATGTCTGAGGTCACCATTATCATGACGTTGGCCATTATGTCAGCTTGAGGGTTTACTTCTTGAAGAACCGGGTTCGAGGATGCCAAGGTTACTACCCTTAGTATGTGTTCTATCCTTCCACCAACCAATGGTGGCAAGTTGGGAGGGATAACATTCACAACCCTGTCCGCTTGATTCGGGTTAGATACACTCGCTTCTTGGCCTTCTACTTCGTTTGCCGGTCTACTCCGTGTATTAAACATAATGGAGTAATGGCTGCCACACATACAAGAAAGATGATAAGAAATTTGATTAAGGAATACAAGAAACGTTCTACTACATTCATCAATCATTATGACATTAGTAAATCAAGCACGCTCATGTAGCAATATATTCATAGTAGTAGTATCTAAGTGAAATTATGAACACCAAATACACAAGAATTCTCGTTACTATCATCACAAATCTCAATTAGTGTAATTTCGTCCACTATAAGACCGTACTATCTTAGAAGTTTTACCCAAATCTTACAAATCGTAACTTATAAATCTCAGCTTAAGTCTAGGCATCATACATTCATACCTAGTTCACTTAAACTAAAGCTCTGATACCAACTTGTAATGTTACCCTAAAATTCGAGGTAAATTTAAACCTGGATGACATAGTATTTGACATTTAAAAAAATGTAATCATCCAAAAAGAGGAAAAAGTATAAGTGTTTACAACTCTAAAGATGGAAAGATAATTAACAACCTAGTAATCTAAACTATCATAGATTTAGATTACACATGGGTGTCATCATCAAATTTCCCAAAAGCTTCTATAATGGTATGTACGCCAATATTCGAAAAATGGTCTATTCCCAAAAGTTCATCTTCTAGAGGACACAACTCTCCTCTCAAGGCCTTGCCGCCCCACCGCTAAAAGAACCTGATATACACATCATTTTAAGAAAAGTGTTAGGCTCGGAGCCTTGTGAGAACAACCAGTAAGTAAAGAATATAAAAGACAATGTATAATCAATAATTTGAACAAACAACACCAATGCGAATAGTTATTTGAGTTTCCAACACTTAATTTCCCTTATGTAATACGGGGCAGACCCGTTCCACCATAAGTTGTGACGAAACACATAAGTATGCCACAACACATACGGTACACATATCAAGGATGGATATTTACCTACATCAATTCTATCCAAGTCTTTATCCGTTTGAACATCAACTCTATCGAAGTCTTTAGTTCAATATAAACATGGTTTCAACTCTATCCAAATCTTTAGCCCAAATAATTCCAAGTTCAACCCTATCCAGGTCTTTACTTTGAAATCTCACCATTCTTGATGTTTCATAGTTTACCAAATTCTTAGCTTGCACTTAGCAATAAACCCAAACATGTAAGCCACATGAATCACATTCCCATTAATCGGTAAACCTATCCATAATGCATATCATCTCATTACACAATAGCTTATTATTGACCATATTGTAAAACATACTATAATGTTACTCAACATGCAAGAAGTATCTTTAACACCCCAAAAGAACCATAGAGACTCAAACTCATTTCATCTTTCATAAACCCATCTGTATCATAACACTCATTTGGTTTCCAAAACTTCATATAACTTAAGAAATCATTATTTGCAAGTGTCAAATCATTATATGTCATTATTTCTCAAAGTTTCACAAATATGTCAAAACCCTAGTTTTGACCGAATAAATCAAATACCCAAATAAAAGTAAAATGATGTAAAAGTTCTAAGATCCATAAATGAAAGGTTTTCATATGTGTATATAGTTTTAAAGAGGTAAGTATGAACTCAAAACTATGGGTGTTGATGAAAACTCAAAACCCTAAAACTTCTTTCTTGGGGAAGATAACAATGGAGATGATGAGTAGATGATCCTAGCTCCCAACTTGCTAAGAACACCAAGAATCTTTCAATAAATGAGTGTGGTTGAGTCTTGAATGCACCTAGGGCCGGATTCAATGAAGAGGGAAGGGTTGGAGAGAGTTAGGTTGAAGTAGATGGGCGTAATAATGAAGGAGAGGCCAAAATTCGCGTTTTAACCAGTAAGATCCTGATGGCGATTGTGCCAGGCAAAAGTGACATGGTCACAATCGCGAGGCACTTTCGCGCTAACTGTACCGAGAGTCGGGGGGGGGGGGTGCTTCGACGATTATGCCAAGTGAAAGTAACCACTGTCACAATCGCGAGGCATTCTCGCTGAACATGTACCGAGAGTCCATGACCCCCGACGACTGTGCCCCATTGATAGTGACCTTTTCACAATCGCAAGGCACTAGCGCCTTATATGTACCAAAGTCAAAATCCCATGCTTTCTCACTCGACCTAATTAAGATTAGAGGCATACGATATCTTAATTAATAATTTATAATTTGATTAAGTTCCAAGGCTCACAAATAGAATTATTACCAGAAAAGTACAGGTGTTACATTATTGTTGCATGGGACCCTACCCATGTTGACATGATGTTCATCAATGCCAGTGACCAAGTGATACACTTCAGCGTCAAAACCTGTGATTCTAATAGATCTCTTTTCGTCTATTTTGTCTATGCGGATAATTACCATATCACTCGACGGAAATTATGGGCCTCTCTATCTGTGCTCATAAGCGTGTGGTTAAGGACTCCCGTTGGGTCATCATGGGAGACTTTAATGCTGCTCTTGAAATAGCACCACATGTATGTCGGGAGTTACGCGTGGCATGGAGGACTCTCGGGATTGTGTTCGTCAGATTGAGGATGAGGATATCAACTTTAAGGGCTTGCTCTATACTTGGACCGAAAACCCCAATGGTACTAATTATCTCCTCAAAAAGATCGATTGTGTCCTTGGGAACCCTCACTTCTTAACTCATTTTCCTTCTGCTTCCGTCATTTTCCATCCTTATCACTCCTCGGACCACAACATGACTGTTCTATCTATCCCTTCTCACGTCTCTCGTAAGCCTAAGCCGTTTAAATTTTCTGACTTCCTTACCAATATGGAGGGTTTCAAGCAGGTGGTTGCCTCGAGCTGGGACCCCAAATATTCCTGGTTATAAGATGTATAAAATCTCCCAAAAATTGAAACATCTTAAAGTCCCTATACGTAAATTCCTCTGGGATCAAGGAACATATTTACGAATGTCACACAGCTTTGGGTTGAACTTGATAGGGTTCAGATTGCCCTTGATAGGGATCCTGAAAATATGAGGCTTCGTGAAGAGCATTGTAGGTACCTTAATGCCTACAATGAGCCCTGTCTTGATGAGGAGATATTTCTCATTCAGAAAGCTAAGATTGATTGGCTCCGTGAATGAGACAAGAATTCTTCTTTTTTCCACAAAACTGTTAAAAGTCGTGCTAGCCGGAATCACATTGATACCATTCAGGATGCTGACGATCGTTGGGTCGAGAGCGAGGATGTCCTTTATCTCTTTGTTACTCATTTCCAGAACTTTGTAGGCACTTCACACTCTATTGCCTCTATTCATGATCCTCTGTCTCTATTCTCTAATAAGCTCTCGGAGGAGCAAGCGGCCTCGATGCTTTCCCTCTATCTGATGATGAGATTGAAAATGTCCTATTCCAGATAGGTGATGACAAAGCCCCCAGGCTGGATTGCTTCACAACTAATTTTTTTAAATCCGCTTGGTATGTGGTTGGAGTTGATGTGTGTGCTGCCGTTCGCGAGTTTTTCTCCTCTGGTAAACTCTTAAAGGCTTTCAACAACACTAGTTTTTCCCTTATTCCGAAGACTACCTCCCCTTCTAGAGTTATTTATTTCCGGCCCATAGCTTACTGCAATGTCTTGTATAAATGTATTAGCAAGATTATTGCAGACCGGATCAAAGCTCACCTCCCTTCGTTGGTAAATGAGAACAAGTCTGCTTTCATTCTGGGTCGTCTCATCACGGACAATGTCTTACTTGTACAGGGGCTTATGTATGGCTATCATAAGCATAGAGGCCCCTTCGTTTTGCTTTCAAAGTTGACATTCAAAAGGCCTATGATACCGTGGAATGACATTTCCTCCGTACCGCTCTTTTCAGTTTTGGTTTCCCTTTGACTATGATTGATTGGATAATGATGTGTGTTTCCATTGCTTCTTACTCTGTCAACATTAATGGAAACTTACATATTTTTTCAACGGTCAAAGGGGAATTCGACAAGGGGATCCCTATCCCTCTACCTCTACACTTTGGTCATGGAGGTTCTCAACCTTATGCTCAAAAGGAAGATTGTCGAGAACGCCTCTTTTACCTTTCACTGACATTGTGAGGAGCATGAGATCACACACATTTGTTTAACTAATGACCTTATTCTTTTTCGTCATGGTGATAGTGACTATGCTCATCTCATCAATGAATCCTTGTCTGAGTTCTCTGCTGTCTTTGGCCTCTACCTTGGTGCGGCCAAGAGTGAGGCTTTCTATTGCAATGTTGGTGAGCATTCCAAAAATGTTATCAACCACATCATTCAGTTTCCTGAAAGATCCCTCCCTGTCAGATATCTTGGGGTCCCTCTCATTACCACTCGCCTCTATCACAAAGATTGCAAATGTCTTGTTGATAAGGTGAAGTCTAGGCTTAATGATTGGCGGAACAAGTCTCTCTCTTTTACCGGTAGGCTCCAACTTATCCTTTCGGTCCTTTCTTTTATGCAAATCTATTGGGCCTCTATCTTTGTCCTCCCTATCTCCATCTCTAAGGAGATTGAAAAACTTATGCGTGGTTTTCTTTGGTGCCACGGTGAGCTTAAAAGAGGGAAAGCAAAAGTCTCGTGGAAGACCGTTTGCCTTCCCAAGTCTCAAGGCGGTCTCGGTATCAGGAGTCTTGCCAGTTGGAATCTTGCTCTCATGGCCTCCTACACATGGAGAATCCTTAACAATAAGGATTCTCTATGGGTTAAATGGATTCACTCCTACAGGCTTAAAGATCGTAATTTTTGAGATGCTCCAATTCGAAGTGATGTCGTATAGGGTTAGAGGAAAATCCTAGGTATGCAGGATAAGATTCGAGACTGCATTGTCTCTCAGATTGGCAATAGTGTGACCACCTCTTCCTAGTTTGATAACTGGCATCCTGTTGGTCCTCTTTGTAGGTCTATAACCTCTCGCAACATTCTTAATGGCGAACCTCTCTCTGAATGCTAGGGTTATAGACATTATTCATAATGGTTGTTGGGTCTATCCACAGTTGCGGGATAACCTTACTTCCCCTTTTGGTAGTGTCAATCGTCTGGTTCTCTCCCCTAATATCCCGAACAAACTCCTTTAGAGAAAACAGGATGGCAACCTCACTCATTTCTCGTGCATGATGTCTGGCTCTGCATCCGCCCTAATGAGCCTGAGACTGATTGGGATCAATGGGTCTGGTTCTCGCAGAATATTCCCAGACATGCTTTCCTTCTCTAGGTTGCCTTGCAACAACATCTCAAGATGCATGATAAGCTCTGCTCGTGGGAGGCCTATTCAAATCTCTCGTGTGGTTTTTGTCATAATGGGCCAGATTCCCAGAATCATCTCTACTTCGAGTGTTCTTTTTCCAATCAGGTTTGACTTGGTTTCAAGTCGATGTTGAACCTTCCTAATGTCCCGGACAACAAGGTGGACTTTATCAGACTTTTCCATCTGGACACCAAAGGCAAGACCATTTGGTCTATTATCCACAGATTAGTGTTGGTTGGGACTGACTACCACTTGTGGAATGAAAGAAATAATCGCATCTTCAAGAATAAGAGAAAATCACATTATACGGTGGTCAAGACTATTTCTGATGATGTTCGGTCTAGGCTGACTTTGAAGCCTTCTCCTAATGTTGCCTATGTTAGACATGTTTGGAATCTTCCTTAGTGGTTGGTTTGCTATCCCTCTTCCCCCCTTCTCTCTTCTCCCCTTTTTTGCTTATTTGAGCTTTACTTTTTTCTGATGGATGCTTCGGTTTAGCATCCATCTGAGTGTTGCCTTGGTTTTATTTTTACATCAAAAAACTTGAAAATAAAAAAAAATTGTCTTTTTTTCTTGATCGGAGGGGCCACTCCCTCTGTATAAAAAAAATGGTGAGGAGATGATGAAGATGTTGAGTTTCCACCAACAAAGCTTGAATTTCTAGCTCCTAATCTTCTAAATGCACTTGAAGATTACAATTTGGTGAAATGGGAGGGTTTGGACCGAGTTGGAAGAGAGAAGAAGAGGGTTGGTGAAGAAATTAAATGAAGTTAGAAGCTAAAAATCAGGTTTTATGTGAATCAGGTCCGAACCCAACTGGGTCCATTCTATCCCGACTGGGCCATTCTTTCCTCAGATCAACATATGGCTGTCTTGCTAGACTGGACCCATTCTTTCTCGGCTGGGTAGCGGTCGAAAAGGGTAGAAAATGTTATTCTCGTCCATTTTTTTGACCATTTTCATAACCAATCACATCTAATCCATAAATTACTTAATAAGACTATAATAATGATAAAAACACACATATAACTTGGAATTTGACTCACAATTGAGTTTTTCAGGTGTTACAATAACCCACCACTTTTACCTTTTATCAAGATGGATCGGGGAATCTATCGAAACGGACCAGGAACTCATCAAGATCAATCTAGAACCCAATAAAGAAAAAGAAAGAAAAACGAGAGTATGTAGAGTTGAAACTGTAGTATATTGATGATGAATAATATGTATATAGATGATAAATATTATGGTGAAAATTAATATTTATGATAAATGTCATACTAATATAAATAGTAGAGAGTTATTGTATACACGTGACCATACATAAAATATTCATGATGAATAATATGTATATTCATGATGAATAATATGTATTCATGATGAATAATATGTATTCATGATGAATAATATGTATATTCATGACAAATATCATTTTGATGTATGAATGTTGAAAAGTTGTTGTATACACTTGAACACATATAAATATTCATGATAAATAGTATGTATATTCATGATGAATGTTATAGTAAAAATGTATATTAATGATGAATATCATACTTGTAACACCCTCAAATTATGAAAGAACGACTAATTTAAATTTTTTGAATAAACATCAAATAAGGAATAAATTCATTTATAAATGTCAACCGTCGATTTCCTACAACGGCAATCTAGGATTTAACATCTAACAATAGAAATCTAAACCTTACACAAAGTCTACATTAAGGACGGTGTTACTAAAACCCAGTAATTATCACCATTACCAAGGTACATAAGATGCCTCTAATTAACTAATTCCTTCTTGTGCCTCTAACTAGCACTCAACCCATCACAGTGTCTCTAGAACCATTCCCCCAGGATCTGATGCACATCCCGACAAATAAAAAGGTTAGACGTAATGCATAATGACTTCAAGCAGTTTTTATCAGTTATATAAAATGGTAAAAACTAAAGTATATTATTTAAATCACAATTTCCAATATGAAACACGTTAGAATAAAAAGTGATATCTTTACCAAAACCTCGTTTTCTTGATAAAACACTTGAATAGAAATACCCCACAATTATGAAACGAAACCCAATACTCACACGGGGTACAAGTAGGATTAAAATCAAAATACTAAAAACATGGAAATAACCCTTTTATCCAAAATCTTAATATATAGAGGAGATCCAATATATCAAAGTCATAAATTGCGGTTAGTTTCCAAACCCCAAGTAATATTAAAACATGGATAATACACTATCCAAAAATAAATTTAATAACAATGGGGGAGACTCGTATCCATTGAGAGTGACGGGAACACATAAGTGTGTCACTCGTACAACATTAATCGCATAACACTTCAGGACTTAAAGTCCAAATGTCCCTACGACTCCTTAAGAAGTTTCATCTCAAGAGTCGGTTGACCTTAGTGTCTAGTCTTATGAATTCCACCTCAAGGATCGACCCACTTAGTGTCTACCTTAAAGGTAACACCTCAAGCGGCGAAGATCCTGGTGTGTCACCAAGACATCACTTCCGGACTCAACGCTCCTAGTGCCTACTTGAAAATTTTAAGGTAATGAAACAAGGGTCCCGGAGTCCAACCCCGCAATACCCACAAGACCATCAACACAAGACTGACTCACATGCCTATGGATCCAATGCATTAGAGTCTAAATTACATGATGCCAAATGAATGTCTAACACACTCAAAACATGTAATTCACAAATAAATATGCCACATATGCATACAACTCCAATAGCTCAACATAGAGCAATTTAAATCAGACTAATGTCCCAATACTCTTTTAAGTCAAAACCGATCCAGAAGTTTAACAACTCAATTGACTAATAAATAAAATTCATCAAAACAATAAAACGCTTTTAACCGGTGTTTATGCAAATAAATGATCCAAAGGCATGATTAACTTAAAGAAACATAATTGGTTGGGACAAATCATTTTCCAATTAAAACCCCAATTATATTTCCAAAATATCTCATGGTGCAACAATATATGTTTTTCTAAAACCAAAAACACTAAAAATGCATTATCACCAAATAATCTTTATTTATGAAATAAATAATCACGAGAACCCACACTTATGATTTATTTAACAAAATATTCAAAGATCCCAATTTATGCATTTTCAATATATATTAACCCAAAAACACCAAATATATAAACTTCAACAAATACTCAACACATTTGATAAATAGTAAGAAAAACATTTCAATACATCAAAATACACATTTTTGGCATGTAGATAGTTTTCACAAAGCAACTTAAACTCACATTGCTAGGTTAGGTTAAACATAGGTTCCAAATCCATATCTAGCTTCCAAAATAGTGAAGACTTTAGATCCATCAACACCCACCTCTTGAAACTTTAACCAAAGCCTAGAGATGTACCAAAAATAACCCCAAACTTAATTAGATTCATAACGAACCTTAGTCAAAGTAATCTAATCATCCAAAATACCCAAAATTGGTCAAAACTTCAAAACATGGATGATACCTCAAAATAATTGCTCTAGGAGGTTAAAATGAAATGTTTTAACAAGAATAAAGGTTTACAAGATTAAGATGGACTTACAATTTGTTTTTAGGAAGAAACCCCAAAACTAGGTAAACAATGGTGAAAATGGTGATTGGAGAAGATTAACTTTGAATCATGGATAGACTTGGAATATTGATGTTTGAGAGTTCTTAATTAAATGCTTGGAGATGAGAAATAAAAATACAAGTCTTCTAATCAAGTTCACATGAAGAAGCTAGGAGGTAGGTATGAGAACTAATGGAGAAGATGAAGATGGTGATAAGCTTTAATCATAATCCATAACTCTTGATCTCACAAAAACTCTTGAAGAAATCGATTGGGGAAATGGAGATGCTTGGACCAAGTTTGATGGAGAGAGAAAGGAGTTAGGAGATGAGAAATGAGATACCAATGGAAGGTAAATCGAAATTAAAGGACACCCTTCAGCTCCAAATTTTCTGCCCAAACTCCCCAGGCATGAAAATTTCTCCCCGGGCGTGAAAGTTCTCTAGAAAATCAATTAACTTATTTTGCACCAAAAATATTAACCATCTCAAAATACAAACCAAGGGTTATTCTAACGTCAAAATATAAACATGAAGCTTGAAATAAACATACCGAAAATCCGGGTGTTACAATCCGAGATCGAAATATATATATATATATATATATATATATATATATATTCATGATGAATGTTACAAAGAAAACGTATATTCATGATGAATGATATAATGAAAATGTATATTAATGATTAATGTTATAGTGATGTATGTATACTGAAAATTTGTTGAATACACATGAAAATACATAACGATAATGATGAATGCTATACTAAGTTGTATATTCATTATGAATATCACAGAAATGTATGAATATTAAAGAGTTGTTGTAAACATATGAACGTGCATAAATAATCATGATGAATATTACACAGATATACCATTTCACATAAAGTTGGTAAAAACAAAAAACAAACTATATTGAGATGGATGACAAATCGAAGAGAATGAAATGCTCGGTTTTTTATGTAATTTTTTGATTAAAATTTAGTTATTTTTAAGATAATTCAGTTTAAAAACTAGGGGGTAAAAGTTTTTTAATCAAAAAAGAAAATAAAAAGTCAAATAAGGTAGACATTGATTCAAAATTTCCATTTTTACCCCTAATCACTTCTTAATTAACCATTTTATGTTTTAACCATTAATTAGTTATCTAAATTATGATCAATGCCAAGATTAGTCCTTACGTTTACAATAAAAATGTGATTTTTATTTGAACCTAACCCTAATATATATATATATATATATATATATATATATATATATATAGAGAGAGAGAGAGAGAGAGAGAGAGAGAGAAAGGTTCATATGAGAACCATAACAATTTAAGAAAACATGAGGACAATCCTCAACCAACCATTTAAGTTATTAAGGGAAATAATTAAAAAGGGTATATGGGTCATTTTCCAATTTTTATTATATTTCCAAATAATATTCTTCTTTTCAAACGTGATGTTAGGACTGATTTTATAGTAATCATTGTATTTATAGGACTTGGTCAATACTGTGTTTAGAGGCTTATCAGTATTGTATCTGACCAAGGGTATTTAAGTCCCTTTGGTCTTGTTCCTTGTAACAAGTCTCACACGCACATCATAGTAAAATCTTACTTTGCGCCTCATTCTCTTTCTCTCTACTTTCTCTCTCTAGAAGTTCTAGTGATCTTGGTTTAACAATTGGTATCAGAGCAATCTAGATCTTGAGAGGATTGAGAGATTGTTTTACTGAATCTGAATTAGTGATCGAAATCAAAAATTTGATCGATTTTCTTGAATTTTTCAAGAAAATCTTGTTTTCTTGATTTCTCACAAAATTTGGATCTGTTTCTGGTTAAATTCGTGTGATTTTGATTGTTTTAGATTCGTTTTGATTAGTCGATCATGTTTGATTCATAGTGTTTTGCCTAAAAACAATGTTTTGATATTCAATTTTGCAAAATTGTGATTTTTTGGAAAAACGGGTTTAGTTACTGTTCTATTCAAGAATTTGAGTATTAGTGTGTTTTAATCGAATTTGGTTATTAATTGTTGTTAGAATTGTGTTTTCGAAGTTCAGTTCATGCATTTCTTGGTTAAAATTCTTGATTTGATCTATTTTTGTGAATTTTTACGAGTTTATGAACTGTGCGTTTCATTCTTGTAAATGTGCGGGTCATTCATCTTATTGTGCGGGTTATTCAAGAATTATGCGGGTCTATCATATCTTCAAGTGCATGCCCCGTTGAACACGCATATCTATAAGTGCGTGCCCAACTGAACCCGCAAAGCACAAAGTGCGTGTCATTCTGCACACGCATAGCTTCAAGTGCGTTCCATCAAGGACCCGCATACCCCTTTATGCGTTTCACTCGAGACTCGCATTCCTTCCTATGCGTTTCACTCGTGACCCGCATTCCTTCCTATGCGTTTCACTCGTGACCCGCATTCCTTCCTATGTGTTTCACTCGTGACCCGAATTCCTTTGTGACCCGAATTCCTCTGTCTTAGTTAAAAAAAAAAATTAAATTTTTTAGTGTGTCTTCTAAATTTTTTTTCTTTTTAAACTTTGTGTCATAACAAGTGTTTTTCAAATTTACAATTTTTAATATTTTTTTTTCTTTCGATTTTTTTTTAATTCTATCTGATATGTTCTTTGATTTTCTGGTAAATCAGCAATGGATTCTGCCAAGTTTGCTCTCCAAGCTAGATTCTACTCAAATTATCTGATGATGCAATTGGGAACAGATACTCGTCCACCAGTCTTAATCAACGAAGATGAGTTTACACAGTGGCAAGATAGGTTCATAAATTTCATTGAGCATCAGAGTAACGGAGAAAATATGATGAAATCTTTTACTGAAGGACCATTTGTCAAGCCAAAAGATGACATTCCTTTGACTGCTGATGAAATCAAACGTGAAAAAGCCGATAGAGAAGCAAAGTCCAATTTGATGCTAGCTCTGCCTAACACGATCTACAATCGAATTGATTGTTTCAAACATAATCCGAATATGATGTGGACTCAATTAGAAAAGATCATGCTTGGGTCATCAGTTGCTACTCAGATTCGCCAGACACGCTTCATGAACAACTTTGAGGAATTTAAGGCGAAGGACAATGAATCTCTGAAGGTTATCTTTGACCGGTTTTGCGCTGTGATTAATGATCTTAGAAAGATTAAAGTGGAAAAGACTGATCTGGAGACGAATCTGAAGTTCCTTAATTCTCTTCAGCCTGAGTGGAATAAAGCATGTCACAGGTTGAGGAACGATGTCAGAATCTCAACAATGCAGATTCAAGAGCTGTACGAGATTCTGCTAATTGATGAGAGCTTGGTGCTAGAGAAGAAGACCAAGCTAGATAAGAGGAACAAAAAAACAGTAGATCCGGTAGCTTTTCTCACGAAGCAATTATCTGAAAAAGCGTTGTCTGATAACGCTTATACCGGATCAACTGATGATGATGGAAAGGCCTTACAGCAAGCTATGATTCTTCTCTCTCAACATTATCAGAAGAAGTTCCAACCGAGATCGGGTTCCAACTCTTCTCGCTTCACTCCTATGCCTAAAGCAAAAGTACCCGAGCCAAAGACTGCTGCTTGCTACAACTGTGGAAAGCCGGGTCATATATCAAAGGAGTGTAGAGCAAAGAGGGTCAATGACTCAGCTTATTACTGAAGGAAATTGGAGCTGGCTGAGAAAAGAGAGAATGGAAAAGCTTTGCCCGCCGAAGAAGAATTTTGGCTGGATCATTCTGACGACGAAGCTGGTAATGTAGAGATTGCCCATTTATGCTTAATCGGAGATAACCAGTCAGATGATTCTGATACTGACGAGGATGAGGTATATTCTGAATTTGATTTTAATTTCATTACCTCTCAGTTGAATATCATAATTAATGCTTTGTCTAATTTTCGCTCTAAATTTTTATCTGAAAAGAATTTAAATGTTGAAAAGTCAGATTTAATTGACAAACTGAAAATTTCCTTGAAAGATGAAAAATCAATTTTAGAAAATACTAAAGACATCTTTCAAAAGAAATTGGATGCTTTGGAAAATTCAAACAAAACTTATTTTGAATCTTTGACTGACATGACCAAATTAAAAGATGAATTTTCCGATAAAATAATTAAGTTAGAAGAAAAAATTTATCGAAGAGACCAATCTGAACAAACAATTTATATGAACAAACCGAGAAGTGAAGAAGCTGTTAAACAAAGATGGGGACTTGGTTTTGAAAATCCTCATTTTTTAAATAAAGTGATTGATGAAGTTCCCACTATATATAAATACGAATATCTAAAACTTGCACACTATGGTCCTCAATACAAATTCTTTTGGACTAGTGAAAAGCAAATTTTAGACGTCGAAAATGAGAAAAGGATAAATAACAAGAAAAACGAAATTTCTTTTATTTACACGTCTGAAAATGCCAAATATTTTCCAGAAAAATCAAGAAGAGGAAGAAGAGTTTTAAATGAAATATCTCCTATCAAATCTTCAATATCTGATGATTTTATTCCTTCGTTTGCACCTGATACTGATAAGGAAAATATTTCTCCAATCTTTTATGATTCAAAGAAATATACTCCTCCATTGGTATTAGAAGTAAAAATCATAGATCTTGAAGATCAGATAGAAGATCAAATTATTTTGAAGAAAATTGAATCTGATATTATTCTTTCTTTCATGACGTCTAGTCTTGAAGAAAATTTATTTTCTCAAAAATCAGATTCTATTTCTAGTTCCTCTTCTGATTCTAAGGGAAATAAAAAGGAAGTTTCCAATTTTAACATCTTTTCTCAAAATTATTCAGACTCCTAGGTAAATTCAGATTTATTAGTTGATCAGATTGGTTGTTTGGATAAATTTATTTCTTCTAATTTAAATATTAAGTCTAAAATTATTGATGATTCTTTTACGCTCAATGATCATTATTATAAACCTAAGCGTAAAAGAAGACGGTCAAAGAAGTCGAAGAAACGAGATACAGTTATTTCTGACAGTCCTAATTCTTCCAATTCTACACTTTCAGATAGGACTTTGAGCAAGTCAAAGAGGCAGATTTGGAAAATGAAGCGGACATCTACTGACTCTATGATTGATGATGATGTATATGTAGACAAATATTATAAAAGTGATTCATTTGCTGTTTGTAATAAAATTTCTAAATACTCTATAAAGCAAATGTTTCAAATTTCCAAAAATGTCTCATATTCGTCTTCTGATTCTAGTTCAGATGATTATGCTTTCTCTTCTGATGGTTGTGCATATTTTTCTGATCATATTCCTCGTGCTTATTCTGTCAAATCTAACAATTCCTATTTCCCCATACGAAGTGCAAGTAACAAACAAGGGCCCAAATACAAGTGGGTACCCAAATCTTTTTCTGATTCAAAGTTGCAGGCATCACATGTTAAGGGGGAGTAATAGGATTTTTGGCTCTTGAATACTACAGTTCAAGACCCGCATCTCATTGTCAACATTTTGGCTTCTGAGTAATTCAGCTCAGGACCCGTGCTTCATAGAATTCGACTTCTAAACACAACTGTTTAGAACTCGTTCTTCAATGATTAAGCTTCTGACTTAATGAGATACCGTGAGTACATCAATTTTAATTCCGCTGCATTTTATCTCTGATAATGATGTTATTCCAGTTTTTCTCAATGATTCAAGAATCTGAGCTTGTTTATCTTACTCATGAATTTGTATTACCCATTTTTTTTCTTCTTTTAATTTGAGACACAAATTTATTTTCTTCAATGTTAAAGATGAAATAGTTGAATTTTATTTTGTTCCAACTAAATATCAATTAAAGTTTAAATCTTTACAAATTTTATTCTATAAAGTAAAAGCTTTACAGATTTTCTTTTAATTGAATAAAATATGTGTCGAGGATAAATTTTCAAGTTCTTTTGTTTATATTAAAGTTTTTATATGGTCAAATTTCATATCTTTTAAAAGTCGAAAAGTCAGCAACATGTTTGAAACTTTTATTTCTGCTTTAAAGATATGTGAGTCGGAATTTTTATAGTTTACTTTGCTTAGACTACCTAAACGATCAAAATTTTAGATTGAAATGAAAATATGGGCTAAGCATTTAGACGTTGATCTGAATGATTGAGATGATTATTAAATTCTTAAAATACAGAAATCTCTAAGTTTAAAAGTTTGTACCCGTGACCTTTCTGGTTTGGGAAAGTAAGTTCCTTGAGATGCTTGTCATCTGGTCCCCTAAGGTCATTTGGTCTGGGATTGATCGAACAGAAATCCTTCTATAGAACCAGATCGAAAGTCATGTTCTACTGGTATGAATGGGTTTAGGATATGTCGATGTAGCCTTTCTGATCTGGGAGAGTAAGTTCCAAGGGGTGCTTGACACCTAGTCCCCTAAGGCCAACTGGTCTGGGAGCGGCTGACTCAAATCCTGCAATAGGGTCAGATAGAAAGTTACGTTTACGGCATGTTCTTTACTTAATAAACTTGTTGATTAAAAAGATGCCAAAGTGCACGCGCTTAAAAGATTCCAAAGAGCACACTCATGTTAAGATGCCAATGAGCACAATGCTAAAAGATGCCAATGAGCACACATCTCATGATATTTGGTGATATGTTTGAATTGTGATAAATCTGTAAATTTATGAATATCTTAATTCTTGATGGCTTAGTGTTAGTACATGCAAAGTTCTCTATAATATTTTTAGAATTGCATTTTCTTGAAGCTAATCGAAGATTCACATGTGAGCACACTGAATAGATTGCTGGAAGTTTTTGAAACTGAACATGTTTTAACTTGATATGCAATTAAACTTGTTCTTTTATCTTACAACATATGTTTGATTTCAAATGATTGATAAATTTGTTATACTTTACTCTGTAGAATTTAATTTGTTTAGTGTTTAAAATTTTATATGTTTAGTTGTTTCAAAATTTACATTCAGTTTATTTTTCTTTCTACATTGATTTTTGATTATTGTGTTCTCATAAATATATTTTAATGGGTTTATGCATTATTCAAGGGGGAGTGAACAAAGGGATTATTTTTCAAAGCTGATATCTGTTTTTTGAGGGGGAGTGTCTGATTTTCTTTACATGAATACTATCTCGATTTGTCATCTCTAATGCATTTGTGTAGGGGGAGTCAAAGAGCTTATAAAGGTAAATTTTGATTAAGTCAACTTTGCGCGTCTCACTTGGAACGCACACCTAGATGTGCGCGTCCCTCTTGACCCGCATTCTTCAGTATGCGTTTCCTGCTTGGAACGCACATCTCTCTGTTTTCTCTGTTTCAGTGCTTTTGCAGATCTTTCATTGTCTTGTCTCCAACATTCGCATGACCAAGTTGATCAAGATCATCAAGGTCATGAGGGGGAGAAGTCAAGGAGAAGTTTAAGAGACAAAGAGCTCAAAAGATTATCTGTTGATCAAGATTCGTTCAAAGATTCTATTCTCTCAGCTACATCAAATCTTTTGTTGTTCTTGCTCCGAACACCACAGTTCATTCAAGATCTTTCAAAAGAGGTTTATCGTCTTGAGCTTAAGCAGCAAAGAAAATTTTCAATCTGCAAGATGTTGAGAAGAAATTTTTTCTTAAAAGTCAGAAAGCTTCTGAAAGTCGCTTTGTTGGTCCGTGCTGTTATTGAAGATAATTTTTGAAGACCAAAGCGCCAATGATTACTAAGGGGGAGATTGTTAGGACTGATTTTATAGTAATCATTGTATTTATAGGACTTGGTCAATACTGTGTTTAGAGGCTTATCAGTATTGTATCTGACCAAGGGTATTTAAGTCCCTTTGGTCTTGTTCCTTGTAACAAGTCTCACACGCACATCATAGTAAAATCTTACTTTGCGCCTCATTCTCTTTCTCTCTACTTTCACTCTCTAGAAGTTCTAGTGATCTTGGTTTAACACGTGATCAGTGTATACCCATCTATATATCAGCTTGTTCCTTCTTTGAAGATGATCGATTGGCAAGTTGTTCTTTCAATGGGTGTTTTTCTTATGGATTCACAGATTTAGAATAGGAAGATTGTAGTCAATGAAATCAGTTCAACTTATTCAATCGTTGATCTATCCAAGTCATGTGATAGGTTTGAAATTCTCAATCCAGATACTGTAGTCGATCCATCAATCCAATCTACTAGGATCGAAATTCCATTGACAGCTGAAAATAACCTCGATTTTGCAATTGATTCTTCAAAACAAGCTTCTAGGTCACGACTATCCATTAATAGTGAAGATGTTGATTCAATTTCTGATACAGTGATGGAAGAAGTTCATGGTAACACAATTATTTTACTTTTCTATTTTGTTCATCTTATTGATTTCAATTGTTAATTCCATTTATAATGTTGATGTTAATTGCAAAGTTGTTTCCAGTATTCTTTCTACTTTATGTTCATTTATTTGATTCCAGGCATTGATTTAATCATATGTGATTTTATGCTTCATTGGTAAATATCATCCCTTCCTATTTAAGTTTTTTTAGATGGTAGGTCTTATATGATCACATTTGATTTTGTTTTTAGTCTTAATGATTATTATATGAGTATATGATATTTGTTTTGTTTAGGTTCTTAGAGTTATGTTATTTTTAACTTTTTTTTGTAGATGATAGTAGTATTAAAATCATATGTGATGTTGTTTTCAACAATTATGATTATTGTCTTTTTTGTATGTGTCATCACATGTTTGCAGTCCCTTTTGAGACGATGCACAAAATTGGAAGCTCGGATGTGTCGATGAAGGATAGATATAGTGCTTCCATAAATGTCATACCGAATGTCCCCGAAGGAGTTATCCCAGTTGTTGGTTCAAAGTTTCCAACCGTTGGACATTGTAACGAGATGTGTAAGAAGTATGCAGATTATGTCGGTTTTGATATACGACGTTCTACGAAAAGGACTTTTAGGGATAAATCTGTGAGGTTGAAATATTTGGTATGTCATAGATATGGACATCCTAACAAACGCTCTGTTGATAACATTAATGTTGATGAATCCCGAAAGGTGCTTCGTAACTCCAATTTTAAAGTAACCGGTTGTGTAACACCCTAAGAACTGGGTAAATTTAAAACTTGAAATTTTCGCAATAACACGTTTATAAATGGAAGAGAAATTGAACCTGGAACATTTAATATGAAATAAAACTTCACAATGACATCATCCCAATAAGGAGAGAGTATAAGCGTTTACAATTCAAAAAGGTAATGAAACGAGGACCGACAACCTACTTAATCTAAAACAATTATAGTTTATATTATAATTGGGTGTCGTCATCATTTCCCAAAATATCGGTAAGTATATGCACGCTCTATATCTCGTTAATACTAATACCAAAAAGGTTGACCCAACTCTCTGCTCAAGGTTTCGCCACCCCTCCACTAATGGAACCTGATATGTACACTAAACAACAAGTGTTAGGCTTGGAGCCTAGTGAGAACATCCAAAACCATATGTGCGATAAACTGTAATACATTGGTGAACAATGAACAATAAATAAAATAACAGTAATAAACGAGTTCTCCAAAATTTGAACCTTATGCGAGACGGGGGAGACCCGTTCCACCATAGGTTGCAGCGGAATACGGAAGTAGGCCACAACCCATGAGGAACATTTAGCTGGAATGGTTATTTGCCGACATCAACTCTATTCATGAATCTTTAGCCGTTAGAACATCAACTCTATTCATGAATCTTTAGTTCAATATAAATATGGGTTCAACTCCATCCGAGCCTTACCCCAAAGAGTCACTAAGTTCAACCCTATTCATGGATCTTTACCTTGGGACCTCACCATTCCAAATCAACATGATTCACCAATATGACAATTTGTATTTTGCTATAATTTCCAAACCCATGAATTTCATATGGCACCATGTCATAATAGAGTAAATCCAATCATACGTGCATAACCTTTCTTTCCATGTAAACACATTATATCCAATATAAGAAACATATTATCAAAATGTTCTCTACATACAAGTTTATTTAACACATTATACCATAGATTTCACCAAACCAAACATCTCGATATAACTCCAAATAACATCATTTCACCCATTTAACGTCGCAAGTTCCATAATACACAACTACCATATTTGTCATTCCACCAACCTTTTAGGTCATCATATCACATAAATTTACCATAGTGTCAAACCCTAGTTTTTGACCTAGAAAGTTAAAAAACACAAAATGGAGAAAAATGTAGGTTTTTAAAGTAATGAAAAGATAAAGTTTTCATGTAAGCACATAAGGATTTTATATGAAAGATGAACTCACAAAATAGGGTTATGTTGAAAACTCTAAACCCTAGATTTCCGCTTTTGAAGAGGATGACAAGTAGGAGAGGAAGGAGATGAGCCTTTAATATTGATTCTTTGGTTGGTGGAGTTAAACCCTTGCAATAAATATGAAATCAAAGCCCCCTTAAAACCCTAGATTCAGTATAGGCAAAGGAGGAGGGAGTTGAGAGAGTTTTGGAGGAGTAAATGAAGAGTGATAAGTAAAAAGTGACAATCTCCCGTATTTAAGTCTATCAGATGTCGTCGGCCGCCTTTCCAAGGGATAGTGACATGGTCACTAACGCGAGGCATTCTTGCAGAGAATGTACCTCGGGTACATGGCCTCCTGCGACTTTGCTAAGCGAAAGTGACCATGTCACAATAGCAAGGCATTGTCGCCGAATATGTACTGTGACCCCTTTGATGCCGACGATTGTGACACTGGCGATAGTGACCATGTCACTGTCGCGTGGCACTGTCACCCAAACTCTCGGGCTTTGGATTTTTCGATGAATTTCGAACCGAAACAAACCCCAATGTACCCGAACAATATACTACACAAGAGATGCATAAATTTGATATACCAGGGTAGTTGAGGCATTAAAAAAAAGATAATAAGGCTTACCAAGAATTCCGGGCGTTACAATCCTCCCCAACTTGGAAAGGATTTCGTTCTCGAAATCATCGCTCACACAAAGAGGTGAGGGTATCTACTCTTCATGTCTTCCTCTGCTTCCCAAGTCACGTTGGCCACTCAGTGATGTTTCCATTGAACCTTGACCATTGTTACTTCTTTGTGACAGAGTTTCTTGGATTTCTTTTCCAAAATGGCTTCGGGCTCCTCGATACAACGATTTCCTTCATCCACCCTTATTTACGAAAGGGGGATAACGGTATCATCTTCCGCCAAACATTTTCGGAGATAACATATATGGAACGTATTGTGAATCCCGCTCATCTCCGGTGGCAGTTTCAATTGGTAGGCTTTTAGACCCACACGCTTAAGTACCGTGAATGGCCCAAGGAAACAGGGACTCAACTTAACACGCTTTCTAAACCGGATGATGCTCTTTCAAGGTGACACCTTGAGCATCACACGATCACCCACTTGGAACTCTATCGGTCGTCTCTTCTTATGGGCATAGCACTTTTGCCGATCTTGAGCCGCTTTCAGCCGCTCCCGAATACCCTTTACTTTATCGGTTGTTTCTTGCACAATTTCTAGTCCAACGAATTGCTTCTCTCCCGCTTCTAGCCAACACATGGGAGTTCGGAACTTTCGGTCGTAGAAGGCCTCAAAGGGCGCCATTCCGATACTCAAGTGGTAGCTATTATTGTAAGCAAACTCCACCAAAGGTAGGTGAGAGTCCCAACTACCCCCGAAGTCAATAACGCAAGACCTTAACATGTCTTCAAGCATTTGGATCGTTCTTTAACTTTGACCGTCGGTTTGCGGATGGTAAGTCGTGCTCAACTTCATTCGTGTACCAAGCTCTTTCTGCAAGCCATCCCAAAAATTTGAGGTAAACCGACTATTGCGGTCCGATACGATAGATAAAGGCACCCCATGCCTTGAAACTACCTCAGCGATGTAAATCTTTGCCAACTTGTCCATCGGTAGAGTCTCGCGCAACTTGTCAACAGATCTACTATCACCCATATGGTATCGTGACCTCGAAGAGTTTTGGGCAACTTAGTCACGAAGTCCATGGTAATACATTCCCACTTCCACTCAGGAATCTCTAGGGATTGAAGACTCCCATACGGTCATTGATGCTCGACTTTCACTTGTAGGCACGCCACACAACGCTCTATGTAACGCGCCACATCAAGTTTCATTACTAGCCACCAATAATTTAGCTTCAAGTCCCTATACATCTTCGTACTCCCCCGATGGACTGAATATTTGGACTTATGGGTGTCCTCGAGAAGAAGTTATTGATTGCCTCCTACTTTGGGTACCCATACGCGACCGTTGAACAATTTTACCCCACAACTATCTTACGTTAAGAGTAAATGTTGTTTTGACATGACTTCTTCTATGAGATTTTCCTCCAATAAGGCTTCTACTTGAGCTGCCTTAATCCTCTCAATGAGGCTCGATATGAGTTCGATTCTTGAAAGGGTAGCCCGAATGCTTCCGCTATAGTCCTTCCGACTTAACGCATCGACCACCACGTTCGCCTTACCGGGATGGTAAAACAACTCGCAATCATAATCTTTGAGTAATTCAAGCCACCACCTTTCCCTCATGTTCAACTCTTTTTGATCAAAGATGTATTTCAAACTCTTATGATCCTTGTAGAGTGTACATTTCGTACCATAGAGGTAATGCCGCCAAAGCTTCAAAACGAACACCACCGCCGCCAACTCCAAGTCATGGGTAGGATAATTTTTCTCGTGAACTTTGAGTTGCCTTGAGACGTAGGTGATCACTTTGCCTCTTTGCATCAATACGCAACTTAACCCCATTTTTGAAGTGTCGCTATAGACCACGAAGTCTTCCGACCCTTCGGGTAATGACAAAATTGGAGCCTCACACAACTTCTTTTGTAGATCCGAAACTCCTTCTCTTGCGTTTCGGTCCAAACAAACTTCACATTCTTCCGAGTCAAGGTCGTCAAGGAAGAAGCAATTTTAGAGAAGTCTTGAATAAATATCCGGTAATAGCCCGCCAATCCCAAGAAACTTCGGAGGTTCCCAATTCATCATGGCTTCAATTTTGGAGGGGTCCACCTTCACTTCATCTCGAGTGACGACGTGATCCAAGAATTGAACCTCTTCGAGCCAAAAGTCGCACTTCGAAAATTTGGCGTACAACATTTCTTTCCTCAACACCTCTAGGACTTCACGAAGGTGATGCTCGTGTTCCGAATCACTCTTGGAATACACGAGTATGTCATCAATAAATATGATATTCCCGGTTTTATGTCAAATTCTTATCTAATGCAATCACAGAACAAGATTTACAAACTACCTGTTTCAATTCCAAATTCACAAGATTCAATTACAATTGTTTCAGATCACTTTCTCTCTCTACAACTTTCTCTCACTAGTTTGGATGCGTACAAAATCAGTTCTCTCTCTAGTTTTATGCTTACTACGACCTGTAGCCGTATATCTATTAAACAAAAACTAACCACTTTTAGCTTTGACTTGGCTTGACTTTGACATTCAGCTTCTATGATTTTGTATCCAACAAATATGCTCTAACAATATTCCCCTTTGGATGCAAGATCATCTCTAAAAGATTTTGCAATTCAATCTCCTCCTTGAAGCTCAAAAATTAAAATCTTCACAAACTCTTAGTAATCTTCCCAAAGTCTGTCTTCAAAAATATTAACAATCTTCCCCAAAGATGGTATAAACCTCTTTCAGACATTGGAAAGAAATTATCTTCAGATTTAGCTCAGTTTGCTTCAGCAAAATGTATTCAAAGAAAATTTCAGTAAAATCTGTTTTCTTTCGGAATTCCTTGAACTTTCGCTTTCAGCTTTCAATAGTCTTCAACAATCTTTCATCAAATTGACATAAATTTCTCTTTTCAGCTCCAAACTTTCTTTATCAAACCACATTTCTTGAATATCTCTCCCCCTTTTTGATGAAAGAAGCATCAAATCATCAAAACTCTTTACAAGAAATGTCTCTGAAATCTGTTCTAACCATTGATCTTTATTCTGAGCCTCTGACTATCCATCGATCCGATGAAAATATTCATCCAAATCTTTGCAAATTCAGACAAATTAAGAATGTAACACCTGAATCAACAAATGAATCAGTTAGAAGTGTCTGTCAGTAACACAAATTCACTATGTGTAACGGATACACAATGGAAAGGAGCTTTTGTAATGTTCACTCCCCCAGGGCTTCCATTCAATCATCGAAACACCACAAAGGAATTTCTATGAACGTTATGCCAAGAAAACGTATTCCTTGTGTGCTCGTGCAAGTGTTTGAAAGAATTAAGCACAAATGATTGCTTTTTAAAAGGCTCGATTGTGCATGATTGAAGTGCGAAGGTGGGGAAGACTTCCTTCTTTTTCAATATCTAGATTTTCCAATTGAAAACCAGATAGATTCTGTGTTGCGTCCCCAGAAAATATTAAAACATTTTCTTGTTGAGAATAAAATGAGTAGCTGGTGGGGTTTTTATCAAGAGTTGGTGATACGTATGTTTGCACACCTCTAGACATGTGATAATTGAACCTCAAATCAATTATACAATGGGTTCCAATATCGTCTTTTCAAATAATAAAATGGTAAGAACCAAGTATCGTATTCCACAGGGATAGGTATCTTAAGTTGCAAGATTTCGAGATCAAAAACTAACTTAAGATGGCGAGTTTGAAGACATTGTTTGGATTGAGCGAACAATTAATTAAAATAACAGAGAATAAATAAAGCAAGGGTGTAAGACTTTTGGTGAGTATTAAACACAAGTTTCTGTGGACCAATGTTGTAGGAATGCTACATCATTGTGTTTTTCAACAACTAGTTCCACCATCTACTTTGAAAGTGATCCTTCCGAATTCTCATCGTGACACTTATATTTAGCTTCTACTAGACACATTCCTGTGCAGTATCAGAACAAGTGATAGTGCCAATGGTGTCTTCAAAGTATATGGATAAATAAATTCATTTGTTAAAAATCACTCTTCCGAGTATATTCCCATATCATCCAAGTTGACGTGTTCCAAGTGGCTCAATCCTGAGTCCACCACACTTTAACACTTTGACTAGTGATCAACCCGTCAAGAATCAATCAGTTTGAAAAACATAAATAACAAGTTCCCTTGTTAGCAACTCTTCCAAGTATACTTCCTATACCATTCAAATTGATGTGTATTCATGTGGCTCATGCCTGAGTCCACTACACTTTACCACTTTCAAACTGATCAATTCGTCAAAAAGTGCGTTTGGATTTATAAAACTTAGACTGAAATGGTGGAACATCATTACTGAGAAACGATGTCCACTTTCTTTTGGTTTAAAAACTCACCATTTGCCTCACACCCAAGCTAATAAAACTAGCTACTCATTACGTAAAATAAATTGCAAGAAATGTAAATGACATAAAGTAAATACATAATGTAAATGACGGAAAATATAAATTTGACGGAAATGTAAAGTGTATAAAATAAAGACAATAAGCAATAAAGAAATCTAAAGACAGGTAATGTTGAAGTAATGCTATAACAACTAATAATAAAGAACAAGAATTCTAAAAGATTAAATACTTGATATTAAAATTTCTAGAGAGAGAGTCCCAAGATCAGTTCTAAAACTGATTCATTACATCTTAGAAACACAAAGCCATCACCCCTATTTATACCAAACAAGGATGGAAAAGATGTAAATAAAAAGCTTAAAATTAATAATAATAAAAGGACACCAACTAAAGTGTTTTCCAAAAACTTGTCCAAAAGATGTCATCTTCTTCCTACTCCAGCCAACTACTACTTCTATTATTGGCAAAAAGATTTGGAAAGGCCAAAAATTCAGGATTGCAATCTTCATCAAAATATCTTCATAGTTCCATCCCAAAACAACCCCCAATGCTACAACATCAATCTGGCATCACAATAAACAAAAGATTTTAAGTTGGTTTTCACAAAATAACAAAATATAGGTAAATCATAAACTTAGCTCCATGAATAAGAAAAAGTGTAAAATAAGATAATAAAATGACTCAATTGTTGGGATAAAAAGAATTTGAAATCTTAAAAGATAAGAAAAAAAATGCAATATGTATTGAATTCTCAATACATATCAGTTGGCATGGGCTAATTGCCTGTTTCAATAATGTTCACGAAGAATTGTGAAACACTAGTAATGTGGCTGCCCGGCTCAGAAAAAGTTGGTGTAGAGTTTGATATTCTTTTACTCTGTTCTCACACCATCTTTCTTTTAATCATTAAGCTCACATCTAACCAAACTCTCATTTCATTTTACCTCATCACTCAACCCACACTCAATATATTGACTCCTCACACATTCGATCACTCAAGGATTAACTTCTTCGGTAGGAAACACTGGTTTGCGTGAATCCATAGAAGTTTCATTTAAGTCCTCACAAAAGAAACCCATGTTGTCCTAAAAGAACATGTTGCTCAACTGGTTTAAATTTTCAGTTAAAGGACAAAATATACAAGTCAGATGTCGATATGCTCATAAAGATAATCATGAAGATTTGAACATTTTAAACATGGAAGATATTCCAAACAAGTATATGAAATGAATGAAATGAAGTCAAGAAACTTGTTTGAAAATCTGACATTGTATGAAAAATATCATATAGAAATGATTTATCAATTAAGGCTTAGGTCAGCAAAAAATTGGATATTATCTATACGAACCAAAATATAGACAAGTCTTGAAAGAAACGTTTTGAAATGAATCAACGTTCAAACTTTGAAGTTCAATTGGGGTGTCTTACCTTCGAAAATTGGTGTCAATATGAGACATGGTAAGAACATTTCCAACAAAATATTAAACCAGTGTGTATGAATACTTGACAGTATATGGAAAAGACAATACACAAGTATTTATCTTTGGAAACACACGATTTATTGATATTAAAGCACAAGAAAAAATGAAAAAACATTTAAATAATCACACTTCTATATTCATGAAATCGTTTAAGAATCAGAAGTGGTTTGAACATTTAAGAACATATTTTCATATCTGAAAGTTGTCCTTCTTTCAGATACATATGAGATTAAGATTAAAAATAAATCTTTTCGCTCAGTCTTAAATCTCATCAAGTCAACTCTAAGTCATAATAGATATGATCATTTAAGCTTCCTCTCAAATATGCAAAAGTCACAAAGTCGTCAAAGTGCAAAGCTTTATTCACAACATTTATTGAAAATTAAATGACATAAAGCAGTAAAACTTTTAATGTACGAGTTCTGATCAGAAATAATCAGAAGTCAGAATCCATACTCCTTGTCTTTTACTCCCCCTGCACTTATGCATCAGAAAAATTTATCAGTGATAAACATATGCAATAATATGAACTCCCCATCAAATGAATGTAGATCATCTAAGCATCTTCTCACACTCCCCCTGAAATCATGAACAAACCTTAAAGTGCAGATATCTTTCATATTAAAAATAAGAAATGAAGAAAAATAACAATAACAAAACTTTAGTAGGTAATCACTGATTATGTCTTGATATTTAACATACCAAGTTTAGAAACGAGAAAATTAAATCTCTTTTCGTCGAGAGGCTTGGTAAATAAATCTGTAAGTTGATAATCAGTGTTTCCAAAATAAAGTTCTATTGTACATTTTTCCACATTATCTTTGATAAAATGATATCGAACATCTATGTATTTGGTCTTTAATTTGTATGTTGTACAGGATTTTCAGATATTGCAATGGCACTCTGAGAGTCACAGTATATCGGGATCTTGTCAAATTTGAAGCCATAATCTCGTAGTTGCGTCCTCATCCACAAGACTTGAGAACAGCAGCTTGCAGCAGCAACATACTCTGCCTCAGCCGTTAATGTGGAAACACACAGTTGTTTCTTTGATGCCCAACTTACGAGTTTATCGCCTAGGAACTGTATATGCCCCGATGTACTTTTCCTGTCTAACATACAACCTGCATGATCTTCATCTGAGTAAGCTGTCAGTTCAAAACTAGTATCTTTAGGATACCACATGCTAAGATCTGCAGTGCCCTTCAGATATCTAAAGATCCTTTTGACCACAGACAAATGGGATTCTTTTGGATTAGCCTGATATCGAGCACATAGACCTGTAGAGAACATTATATATGGCCTACTAGAAGTTAAATACATCAAAGAACCGATCATCCCTCTATAGGTTCTAACATCGACAACTTTTCCCGAAGGATCCATGCCGATCTTAGTTCCCGGTTCCATCGGGGTTCCAATTGTTGTACAATTTTCCATTTTGAATTTTCTAAGAATATCAAAAATGTACTTCGATTGATTGATAAAAAACGCCGTTGAAAATTGTTTGACTTGTAATCCGAGAAAGAAGTTCATCTCTCCCATCATACTCATCTGAAAACGTGACACCATAAGGTTTGAAAAATTCTTACAGTATTTGGGATTTGTTGAGCCAAATATCATATCATCCACATATATCTGGATTAAAATAATATCGGCTTTTTCCTTTTTGATGAACAAAGTAGTATCGATTTTACCTTTGGAGAAGTCCAACTTGACTAGGAATCTAGATAATACTTCGTACCAGGCTCGAGGCGCTTGTTTCAGATCGTAAAGTGCTTTGTCGATAATGTAGACGTGATTCGGTTTCTCTTGATTGACAAAGCCCTTAGGCTGTGAGACGTAGACTTCCTCCTTTAATATGCCATTGAGAAAGGTTGTCTTCACGTCCATCTGGTAGACAGTGAAGTTGTTGTGGGCAACATATGCAAGAAACATTCTGATTGCTTCAATACGTGCCACTGGAGCGTAAGTCTCGTCGTAATCAATTCCTTCCTCTTGTCGGTATCCCTTAGCCACACGTCTTGCTTTATTTCTGATTATGATACCATCTTCATCCTTTTTATTTTTGAATACCCATTTTATACCAATGATAGATTTACCTTCCGGTCGTGGTACTAGTCTCCAGACTTTTAATGCTTCGAACTGGTTCAGCTTCTCTTGCATCGCAGTCACCCAATTCGAGTCAGCTAGAGCTTCAGATACACGAGTTGGCTCTATCTTGCTCAGAAATGAGTCATGCATACACATATTTAATGTAACAGACCTAGTTTGCACCGGTTTCATTGGATCTCCAATAATTTGGCTTATCGGGTGTTCTTTGGTCCACCTATGTTCATGAGGGAGTGGATTTGATATAGATTGATCATGATTATCATCTAGATATCCATTGTCAGCTTCATCAATTTGCTCAGAAATTAATAGGAGTACAGTTGAAGTTTCTTGTGCAGAAGCTTCAGTTGGAACAACAGTTTCTAACTGTTGATTTGTCGTGACAGTGCAACCAAGTAATTCAGCAACTTCTGGCTCGTCATTAACGTTCACAGCTTCAACTGTTGGAGTAGGTGTTTGAACTAGAATCTCTTGCTGAATCGGGGAATTTGATTTAGTAGATATGTCTGAAGTGGTTGGTTGATGTCTTTGTGAATCTTCTGATCTGTCAACCACAACAAGTTTAGACACTTTAGTTCCAAGAAATTCATCATAAAATAATTCAAACAAAAGATCTAAATCAGATAAATGAGATGTCGACGATGACGTTTCCTCTGATTTCTTCTCAGTCGGTAGTACACCAGTTCTGACGGGTTCTAAACTGCTTTGTTCAGAAGCCAACTTTTCGTCAAATGTGACATTTACGCTCTCAATCACAATCTTTGACTTCTTCAGGTACACCTTGTATGCTGCAGACGTTTAAGAATATCCAATGAAGATTCCTTCATCAGCCTTCTGTCCGAACTTGTTGAAGATCTCTCTGTCATTTAAAACGAAACACCTGCATCCAAAAACATGGAAGTGTTTAATACCATGTGTACGATTATTAATCAAAGCATATGGAGTTTGACAGAACCGACGATGTATTATGGAACGATTTTGTGTGTAGCACGCAGTCGAATAGCTTCGGCCTATAGATACAGAGGTAGATCGGATTGGCTTATCATAGTACGAGTGGCCTCGACTAGCGTTCGATTCCGTCTTTCTACGACTCCGTTCTGTTCTGGCGTTCTGGCAGCAGAGAATTGATGTGTTATCCCGACCGATTCGAGATAATCTTCCACGGTTTTGTTCTTAAACTCTGTGTCGTGGTCCATTCTAAGAAGCTTGACTTGCTTTTGCAAATTCACTTGGGTTGTCTTTAGAAAAGTGATGATGACTTCGGGTGTCTCATCTTTTGTCCTCAGAAATTTTACCCATGTGTATCACAAATAATCGTCCACAATAACTAAAAAATATTTCTTGCCATTAATACTCTGCATACACATAGGACCACAGAGATCCATATGCAACAACTCCAATGAATAACTTGTACTAGGTTCAGGCTTTGGCTTGTGAGCGGCTCTTTTCATTTTACCTTTCTCGCACGCTGCACAAAGATGTTCTTTCACATATTTCAGCTCAGGAAGTCCTTTTACCAATTTGCCCGTGACCATTTTATTGATGTAACGAAAATTCAAGTGAGAAAGTCTTCGGTGCCATAACCAGCTTTGTTGCAGCGAGGCTTTTGACAGTAGACAAACCTCATTGTCAGTCTAGACTTTTGACAGATTAATGGTGTAGAGGTTAGACTTTCTTGTGCTGACCAAGAGTTCCTTACCATCTTCATTACGTACAAAAGCATCTTTTGGCCTTGAAATTTACCTCTAGATCTTTGTCACAGAACTGGCTAATGCTGAACAGGTTATGCCCTAATCCTTCAACATAGCTCACCTTCGTAATCGTCACGTTGTCATGAATCACATCACCATAACTTAGAATTGGTGAGAACTGGTTGTTGCCAAATTGAACTGTTCCGCAGTATTTCTCTGTATAATTAGATAAAATATCTTTCTGCCCGGTCATATGCTTGGAGCAACCAGAATCCAAGTACCACATATGACGGGTCTGCACATGAGAAATCAAGGATCAACAACTTTAGGTACCCATTTAAATTTGGGTCTTACAGAGTTAGCACAAGATTTTGGCATCCATTTATATATGGACCCTTTGACCTTTTGAAAAACATTAGAAGCAATAGAATGATAAGAATATACATGATACGTGCCAAACCAAACATCAGAATATTGTCGAGACACATAATCATTTCTTTTATAATTAGAAGACTTTCTAGCAGACGGAGATAATTGGAACATTTGCTTTATTGAATATTTCTTGTAAGAAGATACAAGTTTTTGTTTATTGAAAGAAATATTCTCAACTATATCAGTAGTACTAGATGTTCATCTATTACAATCAGAAATAATAGAAGATGATTTAACAGTCTCTTCAACCTTCTACTTTGGTAACCATGCTGATTTGACTCCAGTCTTTTTCTTTTTCACATCTGAAACATTTGAAACTTTAGAATTAGAACTGTGAGTTTTAAAAATTTGCTTTTTCTTTGGCTTACCAATGGTTTTCTGTTTATGTGAATGCCTAGATTTCCTTTTCTTACCTTTGGCACTCTTGGAATTCACAAAAACTGGTTCATCAACTTTCGTTGATGTTTCACCTTTCTCGTACACACTTGGTAATCCGAAAGAGTTTATGACAAACTTTGAATGATCAGGAAGTTTAGCATTAAAATTAAATTGACCAACACAATCATCTAACTCACCTTCAGAGTTTAAGAAATCAAACTCTTCATTAAACAGATCAGAAATATCATCGGATTTTGAAGCTTTAGAAGATTTAGAAAAATCAGAATATTTAAACATAGTGGAGAACACAATTTGTTCTAAATCCATCAAAATTCTTTCTTCGGCTAGAGTATTGTCGAGTTCAGAAATTTTACTTTCCAACACGAGAGGAGGTACATAAATCTTACCTTCGATAGGCTTAGTCTCCAACTCTTTTGAAGAATAACTCTCAAAATAGTCATTAGAAAGGAATTTTGATTTATCAGAACTATAACTATAATTCAACTTCTCATAACGGAATCGAAGTTGCATTTTAGTTGTGTTCTTCCGTTTCTCTTTTTCTTTAGCATCATCCTCGTCAGACAGTTTGGTCCATTTAACTTTAAGTTCGGGGTTTTGAGGTGCCAGTTTTAAAAATCCGAAATCATAAAGTGCAGGCACTTTTGAAATACCCTTTTTTAGGTAGTGTGGGTTCTCATAACCAAGTCCCCAACACTCACTACTCTCTTTAGGTTTGTTCAGATGAATAGTGTGTTCAGTTTGACCAAAACTGTAAAGCTTTTCCTGCAAAACATTCAACTTGTCAGTTAAAGATTTATTTTATTTTGAAAGTTATGAACACTTTTTAGCAATCTCTTTTGATTCAAATTGACACAATTTATATTTTGAAGTAGTTTCAGTAATTCATTATGAATTATAGTCTTCTCTTTTGCACTAGTATCAATACTTTTATGTAAAGCTTTAATCAATACGTTCTTCTCAGCAAGATCCTTGCTAAGTTTCAATATTGATTGATCATTTTCTTTATTGATACCTCTTTCGCGTTTAGAATTAGACTTTAATTCCTGGAGTTCAATCATCATAGCTTGCATAGAATTAAGAAAATCAGATTTAGACATATCACATACCTCTTCGTTATCCTCTTCTTCAGAATCAGCTTCAACTTTCATCTCTATCTTACCCATGAAGCACAAATGGGCTTTCTCTTCTTTCTCTTCCTCCTCGTCTGAATTATCGAGCCAAAACTCATCCTCCTCCATAAGTGCCTTGACAGCCTCCTGTTGCTTGGCCAAGAGCATCTTGTTCTTGTAATAGTCGGAGTTTCGGACTTTGGGCTTTCGGCAATCTTTAGCAAAATGTCCGAGTTTGCCACAGTTGTAGCACTTTGTCGGTTCTGGCTGTTTTTTCTCATCAACTCTGTACTGCTTCTCATCAGACCTCTTCTCCCTATTCTCTTTCCTTCAACTCTCTCCTTGTGTTCATAATTTCTGGACCCAGAAGAATACCTCTGACTGTTTGAGCTAGGCTTTTTGTAGAACTTTTTCTGAAAAGCTTTGGTCAGCATCAGCATAGCCTGCTCGGACTCAGAAACTATGACTTTCTTCTTCTTTTTCAAGCTCACTGACTTTTTCTTCACCACCAGAGCAATAGGATCAGCAACTGCCTTCTCAGTCTTTTTCTTTTCCTCTTTGATCTCATCCACCTCTTCCTCGTTTTTTCTAAGAGTTTCATAGACCTCATGGAGTGGTATTTCATTCAAATCCTTCATATGCTTCATTTGTCTAGTAAACCTCTTCCACTCGGGCTGGAGGATGCTAAGAAACTTGACATTAAACTCAATCTGTGACTTCTTTACTTTGTTCTTGCTAAGCTCGTTCAGTAAAGTCACAAATCTATCGTATGTAGACTCCATAGTTTCACCCTCCTTGGCCTTGAACTCTTTATAGTTGTTAAGGCAGTTGGAGACTTTGAGTTGGTTTCCGATCTTTGACCTAAGCATCATCTTCTCTAACTGATCCCACATTTGTTTGCCCGCGGCATTGTAGCTATCAATCTTTACATAGATCTCATTAGGTATGCCTTGGAGAATAAAAGATCTAGCCAGTCTATCAGCCTTATGTCTTCTTCTTTGCTCATCTGTGTACTCCTCAAGTGGTAGAGGGTACCCTCTCCGTTCATCTTCTCCATTCTCTCCTGCAACATTGAGTGTCTTTGTCGGAGGTTTCATGATTCCTTCCTTCAAAGAAATTCTGATATAACCCCCCAGATCGTTGCGGTCTATGAAATCTAGAAAACATTCTTTCCATTACTCGTACTCTCCTTTGAAGAGTACTGGTGGCTTTACGTCCGTACCAATCGCAAGTGCTTCCCTTGATGTCATCCTGTTTCAAAATTTTACAATAAGAACTTGACAAACAATCGTTAGTCCAATAGAAATCAAGTAATTCAGAAAAAACTTAGAAAGAAAATCAGAAATGAAATTTCCAAAATTCTCTAAGTCTGGAATTCGCATATAAGCAAGAATCAAACAGAATTCGCATACAAACAATTCCAGAATTTGCATATAGACACAAAACGAGAATTCGCATATACATAATTCGCATACAACACTATACGAGTTCTGAACTTAGAAAATTTTTAAGATAAAGCTTTTTGCATAACACAATTCGCATAAACTTTTCGCACATTAGAATCATGTGAATTCTATCCTTGATAAAATCTTGAAAAACTTTTATGCGAATGATTTAACAATTCGTACACCACTCTTCTACGAATTCTGAGGAATGCATATATGAGTCTTATGCGAGTTCTGTCCTTCAAAAAAAATTTCAATAACTTTTCGTATGAAACAACTATGTGAATTCTTAGCTTTTCTCAGCACACATACATGCGAATTCTATGCAATTCGCACCACTCTCATCTGTGAATTCTAAACTTCAAAATTTTCCCAGAAACAAACTTATGCAAAAAATAATGGATCTACGAAATCTAAACACTCTGTGAGTTCATGATGCGAGTTCTTGATTTATCTGCGAGTTCTTGAGATCTCGATGGAAAAATACCCTCTGATCGACTCAAAACCCTATCAAAACTTCAAATTACAATCTGAAACTTTGACAATTCGCACTCTAACACATCTAGAATCGAATTATACCACTGAATTTCGATAAAGAATACTAACAATTACAATTTGATTCAAAATACAGTGTGACAGAACTCGTGAAACTTTGAATGCTCAAAACTCTAAAATTCTCGACAATTACAGTGTTATGATCTCACAAACCTATACAAGATTGTTCTAGAATATAATACGAGTACAATCAAATCAATTACACCTAAAAAATTTGCACAAAACTCAAAATCAATCAAAACTCGATGAACACAGTGCCGAACTCATATTTTCTTGATTTCAATCAGATTTGCTCTGATACCAATGGATATTCCCAGTTTTATGTCAAATTCTTATCTAATGCAATCACAAAACAAGATTTACAAACTACCTGTTTCAATTCCAAATTCACAAGATTCAATTACAATTGTTTCAGATCACTTTCTCTCTCTACAACTTTCTCTCAGGATGCGTACAAAATCAGTTCTCTCTCTAGTTTTATGCTTACTACGACCCGTAGCCATATATCTATTAAACAAAAACTAACCACATGCTTAAAAAACAAAAACAACTAAAACTTTGACTTTGACTTATTACATTTGACTTCGACTTTCTCATTGAGAGTTGACTTTCAGCTTTGACTTGGCTTGATTTGACATTCAGCTTCTATGATCTTATATCCAACAAATATGCTCTAACATAATACAATGACCGACTTGTCGAGGAACGGTCGGCACACTCTATTAATCAAATCCATAAACACCGCCGGTGCGTTCGTTAGGCCAAACGACATCACAAGAAATTCGTAATGGTCGTAACGCATTCTAAAGGCCGTCTTCGGGACGTCTTCTCCCCTCACCTTCACTTGGTGGTATCTAGAACGCAAATCGATTTTCGAGAAACACCCCGCTCCTTGGAGTTGGTCGAACAAGTTGTCGATCCTCGGAAGTGGATACTTGTTCTTCACCGTTGCCTTGTTCAGTTCACGGTAATCGATGCACATTCTCATTGTGCCATCCTTCTTCTTGACGAACAAGACCGGAGCTCCCCAAGGTGAAGAGCTCGGTCTTATAAAACCCTTCTCTAGAAGTTGGAGTTGAGCTATCATTTCTTGAATCTCCGATGGCGCCAACCGGTAAGGGGCCCAAGCAATTGGAGCCGCCCCCGATACAAGATCAATCCGGAACTCCACTTGTTGATCGGGTGGTAAACCAGGCAAGTCATCCAGAAATATATCGGGAAACTCGCACACCACCTTCACGTCTTCAAGCTTCTTCCTCTCGAGTTTGGTGTCAATCACGTATGCCGAAAAGGACGAACATCCTTTCACCAAGCACTTTTGTACCTTAGCCATGGTGATAACCGCCACATCGCCCTTTCTCCTTTCGCCATAAACCATCACCATTTCACCATCTGATATAGGGAGTCGGATCAGTTTCTTGGAGCATAAGATTTCGGCGTGATTGTTTTCCAACCAATCCATGCCGACAACCACATCAAAGCTGCCAACGACCATCGGCATCAAGTCGATCAGGAATTCCTTCCCTTCGATTCCAAGAGTACACTCCCTCAAGACATCGCAGATTAATACTTGACTACCATTTACTATCTCTACCACTAAAGCATTCTCTAGACTATTAGTGGGCATAGCAAGCTTTTGACGAAACGACTCAGATACGAAAGAGAAACTAGCACCATAATCAAATAGCACACAAGCAGATACGAAGTTTAGGAGAAACGTACCCGATACTACATCGGTGGATGCCTTGGCCTCGTCGGTCGTCATCTGAAAAGCTCGGCCGGGAACATCAGCGCCCTCCTTCGCTAATTCTCAAGGCACCATCCTTCAAGATCTGATGTCCAAAAACAACATCAACGTTGAACCTGAGGGATCTCCTTTTCGAGCCTTCTCAGCAACAACATGTCATGAATCCTCTCGAGCATGACATGTCATATTTTTTTTTTGTGGAAATCCCTTGAATTATGTCTCTGACCCCTCAGGTATTCCATCATCCATACCTCTCGTTCTTTTGTATAATCATCCCGAGCAACCCATTGCTCACTTAACATACTTTATTTCAGGTCCAAGATTGGAGGCTATTTATTCCTCCCTCAAAGAGCTCAACACTGCGGTGTTTGCTCTCTCGAATGATGTTTCTTCCAACAGCAACGCCATCACAGTAGATGATGCTTTGCTTCAAGCTCTCACCACCTCCATCTCATCAAAGGATGAAGCCTCCCAGGTCTCCTCTCTCTAACTGGAAGTCAGTCAGATAAAGAATGATGTCGCAACCAACACAACCATCCTCAAATATCCTCAATCAGTTGAAGAACCATCCTCCACCATCATTCACTAACGATGACCGCAAGTCCATCAAGACTCTCTCAGATTTCGTCTACAACGTTGTGGATATCATCAATGACAATGCAATCGCTTCTGCCTCATTTACTAAGTTTGATGGACATCTCTTCAACGTATTGAAGCAGCGGTTTGTCTTCCCTATCTGATGATGACAAAGGGGGAGATAGCACCTATACCTGAGGAGAGGAGAAAGCATCTGAGGGGAGCTTGCTGACAAAGAAGATGATGTGGAGTTCGTCAAGGAACCAACTCAGACCAACACTAAGGCTGAAGGACCCATTGTGGTAAAAAAAGGTCAATGATGAGGAGGAAGACGATGAAGAAACTGCCAATGATGATATCGAGGATACTGGAAATGATATCGGAGGCATGAACAATGACGATGATGAATATCATGACGGCGACTGCTTCATTCCCTTTACTGACAGCGCTTCATCAAAAGGAGTAGTCATCAGGGAACAAGGGGAGAGGCCCTCAGAACCTAAATCAAAGACCCCTCAGCAAGAAAAAACAGAAAAATCTTGCTACTGAGAGTAATCTAAAAATCCTATAATCTGAGGGGGAGCTGAACAAAGAGGTATGCCTTAATCTTCAATCATACTCACCTCTAAACATTCAGCCACTTACAATGATCCCCAATACCTATACCTGAAGGGAGATAGCACCTATATGTGAGGGGAAGAGAAATCATCTGAGGGGAGCTTGCTGACGAAGAAGATGATGCAGAGTTCGTCAAGGAACCAGCTCAGACCAACGCTGAGACTGAAGGACCCGTTGTGGTCAGAAAGGTCAATGATGAGGAGGAAGACGATGAAAAAACTGCCAATGATGATATCAAGGATACTGGAAATGATATCAGAGGCATGAACAACGATGATGATGAAGATCATGATGGCGGCTGCTTCATTCCCTTTACTACCAACGCTTCATCAAAAGGAGTAGTAATCAGGGAACATGGGGAGAGGCCCTCAGAACCTAAATCAAAGACCCCTCAGCAAGAAAAACAGAAAAATCTTGCTACTGAGGGTAATCTCAAAATCCTACAATCTGAGGGGAAGCTGAACAAAGAGGTATGCCTTAATCTTCAACCATACTCACTTCTAAACATTCAACCACTTACAATGATCCCCTTCCTTGAATCTTCATCTTCCTTTTCCAGTCTATCATCTCTCTTAATAACATTCTAGCAACCTTTTTCGCTGATGAGTCACGGGAAGTAGAAGACCCAATAATCCCAGTCCACTTCGCTAAGGTTGATGACGAAAGAAGAAGAGATACTCTTATTGCTAATCTTGAGAGTCAGCAAATAAAAATTCCTTCCTATCAAAAGAAGAAATAGAAGAATCTATCAGAGCTGAACAACTTCTTGAAGCATGCAAGAAAGATGCAAGGGCTGCTCTAAGACTTACAGAAAATTCAGTTGAAGATAATTAGCTAAGGGCACATCTAATCCAAGTTCAAGCCTAACTGTTAAGAGATGCAAGTGAAGAAGCTGATAAAGAAAAAGGCACCAAAGGTTTAGAGACTGAGTGGTGTAAGAGTAGATTTGAAAGAAGACTAGATCCAGAAATGATTACCGACATCACCATCATTGGGAAATCAAAGAAAGGGTCAATCATGGTCACCATGACCATCTTCAGAGCATATGGATCAGCGAAGACGATGTTCATGTCAAAGCTAGAGATGTTTGGTTTTTCAGAGTGGATTGAAATTAGAGACGTGCTGAATAAATCAAGATCTAAGTACAAGAACAATGTAGAGTCACTTCTATATCAAAGCTTATGGAACGAGTCTCTACCATTATGAACATACCAGTCCTTCCTCCAAAGCCTACCAGAAGAAGACAACGAGCATCAACTTTTGAAGAAGAGGTTGCCAACAAGAACAAAACAAACATCGAATTCTCTAAAGAACTGCTCTTGGACCTCCTCCTGATCTCTCATCTCTTGACCTATCACTCCCAAGAGAAGGCCCTTTCACTCCTGGACAAGTACTTGGAGATCCCTATGGTATCATCTTCTATGATCATGAAGGACAAGTCAAATTCCAAGGATTTCCTGAACTCCATCTCTACCCTCTCAGTCATCTCAAGGATCTACTGTATTGGTGTGAAAAGACATCTTATGGTCAAGGCTTCAAAACCCAAATCCTTCTTCAAGGCAGAACTCGAAGAAGAAGAAGAGGTGAAGAAGTCCCTGACTACCTTTTGCCTAAAGAAGATCATCTTGAAGACCGATAGATGATAGATTCTCCTTTTTCTCCCTTGTAATTTATCAGTTAATCATCTTTAGTATTTTTTTTGTACTTCACTTTTACTTGTGAATTTACAATTTCCCTTTGTAAATGTCTTACGAAATTAATGAAAACATTCGATGATGTACTTAACTCCATCAGTACTAAAAAGATCCCTTAATACAGTAAATGGGACATGTACCTTACGGGTCCTCTTTATCCTTATGTTTTAACTTAGAAAATTTCTTTTGTTGCTTTGTCATCATCAAATAGGGGGAGATTGTTGATCCAAACTCTCTCAGTAATTTGATGATGATCCTTTCTATAATTAGTGAAAATTACTTAAACTATATATGTATTAGTGTTTCACCATCAGCGATCAGACTAAGTCTGTTCAGTTATCGTTGAGTGGTTTTCTATGTAATTCCTGAAGACAAGCCTCACGCTCAAGAAGATCATCGTTGCCATCGAAAGCTAAACTGATGATAAAGACAATTCTACTAATGATATGAAGTGGCATTCAGTGAAATCAAGACAAGTCTACAACGCGTGACAAATCAAGATCAAGCCTCAGCTATTGCCTTTCTACATCAGTGATTCCTGATCACTGATCATCAGCCATAGTTGATCATGAAGCTTGCTTATCAAGATTTGTTTGTCTTATCATCTGTACACATATTACGAATGTACAAAAGCAAACTTGTTTTTGTCCAAAATCGTATAACCACCCCTTTCCACTACACTGTTCATCATACGGCCAAAAGTATGCTAAAGATAAAATCAAATATCATGAAGCCAATGGAAAATGGACACGTGGATTGTACCCTCTGCCATGCATTTAATGCATAGGGTATAAATAAAAGATAAACATTCATTTTTGAAGGGTCCTCAATCTTCCAAGTGATCTTTGCAGAAACTCTCTTTTCTGCAAACACTCTTCTCTCTTTTTCTAATACTCTTGTGTGCAAGAAAACTTAGTGTTTCTTAGATTGTTTAGATTAGGTTTTACCTTACCTAGTTCTGCAACAACCTGTAAATTCCATTTTTGATTTACTCAATAATCAATAAACAAATTTAAAAGTAAATTTTGTGTTTGTATTCTACCACCTTTTACAAAGTAACACCTTTGTAGAACATTAATCGGGACCAACAGGAACTTATATATATATATATATATATATATATATATATATATATATATATATATATATATATAAATATACAGTTCTTCATTGAATGACCCCCTAATATATATATATATATATATTAGGGGGTCATTCAATGAAGAACTGTATATTTTGTGATAACTGTGTGATCCAATCTCATCCACACATCAAAGAATAATTTAGGAAATTAATATATTTAGTAATTTCACTTTAAATTTTAATTAAAGGGCATTTTAGGTAATATGATTCTCTCTCTCTCTCTCTCTCAAATCTGACCTCCGAGACCCACATACAAACATTCATCAGTGTGATACCCAAAGTAAATATAAGACGCACTGTGATACAACTATAATACACAATGTGATATCTAAAAACATCGACAATGTTAAAAAAATATAGATTCAAACAATCATGAGTGTGATACTCAAAATACATACAAGATGCACTATGATACCACTGTGATACATTGTGATACCATTATGGAGAAGCATGAGTTATCATCCGTTTCAAAATGATAAGTAGGGTAAATTGTAATCATTTAGGTAATTATGGATTGAGTAATTAATGATTTTATTTATAGTAAAAAAATAAAAATTGTTAAATTACCAAATTATCCTTTTACTTTATTTTAAAAATAACATTAATTATATGGAATGAGTGGCTCATATTAGATCTCACGGTTACCACAGACTACCTAGTTCTCATTTGATTAAGCCCCTATATATATATATATATATATATATATATATATATATATATATATATATATATATATATATAGGGATGATCATTTGTTAACCTTGTATTTCTGGCTAACTATGTGAACCTTGATCAACCAATAGGATTGCAAGGTTAGTTGATGTTTTATTCATTTATTTATTTAATACAAAAGGGTATTAACGTCATTTTGATATGTAATCTTTTGTAATTAATTGTATGAGAGTTACAAAAATGAAGATTCCAAAATTGTTGTGTAGGTTACGATTTCACAATTTTATCTTTTTTCATAATTTTTCTAAATCATTTCAATATTGTTTAAGTAAAAATGTCAACAGAACCGTTCATATGTATTTATGTGAACGTATGAGTTCATGTTATTCATATATGTTCATAGTTAACCATGCTTATATATATATATATATATATGTTCATGTTATGCATATATGTTCAAGTTTGTTCATGATGAAAAAAATGAGGTTAACGTAAGTGTTTGTATGCAACTATAGTATCATCACAAAAGATGTGATTCACATAAATTTCTTTAGATAACATATACGATATATGATTTGGAATTACGTTCAATTTAAATATCAATTTTAGATCACATATGTTCATCTAATTTAAACTTCAATTTAACAGTAGTGTTCATATGCATCCATGTTAATAAATGTGTTCATGTTATGCATATATGTTCACATTTGTTAACATATAATTCAAATTTCAATTTGGATATCATCTTTAGCAGTCAATGATTGTTCATATCATGAGAAATTGAATATATTAACATAAGCATTATAGTTGCATAATAAGATAACATATATGTTCATGGTATAGATGTGTATTAGTTGCATAATATGTCGGTTACAAAATCAATGTTGGTACTCGTCGGTATCTAATTTAGTGTAATAAATGTGTTTAAAGCGTTTCCAAGGGTTTAATGTTTTGAGTGTTTTTTTCCCCTAAAACACCATTTTCCATTCATGTTCACTTACAATTGTATTTAATGAAACTTTTTTTTATTAAAAAAATTACATTTAATCTCAACCATCCGATCTATAGATGGATGGCTTGGATTAGTTCACATAGTTAACAAGAAATACAAGGTTAACAAAAGATCTCAACCCTATATATATATATATATATATATATATATATATAGACGGGGTTCAAGGGAAAACCTCAAATAAATGAAAAACTAAAAAACATCTTATCGACCGTTAGATTAGATGATCTGATGGATATGATTAAACAGGCGGTTACAACAATATTTTTTAAATTAAAAAAACCTCCACCCCCTATTTTTTATCCGAAAAAAAACGAAAAATGAACAAAATTCGAGCGAAATAAATTACATCAAATAAACGATCATATTTTTCTCATTAATTTGACATCCATGTTCATATACTTTTTCATTCGTTTTTTCGTAGTTTTTCAGTTTTCCATTTATTTAGAGTTTTCCGTTGAACCTAACCCTATATATATATATATATATATGTATATATATATATATATATATATCTTGCAAAAGAATAAGAAGAAACTAGTTAAGGTTCTCAAGTGTTGAATTTTGGGGATTATTTTATCATAAGTCATACACTTTGTTGACTATATCCCCTTTTGATTGGTAATAATTGCATTTTAAATTAGTAAGAACAAGCACTCATTACAGGAATTAGTTTATAATTTAGTTGTACTGAATTGTTTGTTTGGTTAAACAAATGAATAAAAAACAATTATCCTCTTTGACCAATTATATAAATAAATCCTTTTTGAATTATTAAATTTCATGTTATGACTAATATGTATCCATTCTAGTATATATATATATATATATATATATATATATATATATATATATATATATATATATATATATATATATAGGGAGAGGTTTATTTGAGAAATGGTAAATATATGAGAAATAGAGAAGTAATCTTAGCCATTCATCTGGTCCTCATTTGCGGCTTTGACCGCGAAGCACCGGATAATTCCTTGTGTGGTCTATAGAAGGTAGAGGGGTAATTTTGTAAAATACACGGGATGAGTTCATATATGAATCTCTTAGTTAGTTCAACTGATTCATATATGAATCACAAAGGTTCATATATGAATCAGTTAAAAGAGTTCAGTTGTGAATTGTACTGGTTCATATATGAACATATAGTTCATATGTGAATTATACATGTTCACATATGAACACAGCCCGTGTGTTTTGTAAAATTTACGAAATTGTCCTTCTATTTTTGGGATAGCCGCAACTTTTGACCAGTCAAAGCCGCAACTTTTGACCGGTCAAAGCCGCAATATTTGACTAGTCAAATCTGATCTTGACCATATGAATGGCTAGGATTACTTCTCTATTTCTCATATATTTACCATTTCTAAAATGAACCAAACACTATATATATATATATATATATATATATATATATATATATATAGGGAGAGGTTCATTTGAGAAATGATAAATATATGAGAAATAGACAAGTAATCTTAGCCATTCATCTGGTCAACATTTGCGGCTTTAACCGCGAAGCACCGGATAATTCCTTGTGTGGTCTATGGAAGGTAGAGGCGTAATTTCGTAAAATACACAGGATGAGTTCATATATGAATCTGTATGAATCACAAAGATTCATATATGAATCACAAAGGTTCATATATGAATCTGTTAGTTAGTTCAACTGATTCATATATGAATCAGTTAAAAGAGTTCAGATGTGAATTGCACTGGTTCATATATGAACATATAGTTCATATGTAAATTATACAGGTTCATATATGAACACAACCCGTGTATTTTGTAAAAATTAAGAAAGTGTCCTTCTATTTTTGGAAGAGCTGCAACTTTTGACCAGTCAAATCCGATCTTGATTGTGTGAATGGCTAGGATTACTTCTCTATTTCTCATATATTGACCATTTCTCAAATGAACCTAAGACTATATGTATATATATATATATAGCCTTAGGTTCATTTGAGAAATGATGAATGTATGAGAAATATAGAAATGCTCTTAGCCCTTCATTTGGTCAACATTTGCGGCTTTGACCGTGAAGCACCGGATAATTCCTTCCATTGTCTGTAGAAGATAGATGGGTAGTTTCGTAAAATACGCGGGACGAGTTCATATGTGAACCTATGTGATTCACATATGAACTATATGTCCATATATGAATCAGTTAATTGATTCATATGTGAATCACAAAGATTCATATGTGAATCTGTTAATTAGTTCAACTGATTCACATATGCACCTACAATTAATTAGTTCATATATGAATCAGTTAAGAAAGTCCATATGGTAATTATATTGGTTCACATACACTACTACAAATATGACTTTTATACGCGCCTAGTTATACACGATTTTTGTAAAAATGACAAAAACTGTGTATAAAGGATGGATTTGGACCCTTTTTACACGGTTAAAGTTGAACCGTTGCTAAAAATAAGGTTTTATACACGGTTCTTGATTAAAAACCGTGTAGAAAGGGTACTCCAATTACAAACGGTTGTATCTGTTAGAAGATGAATATGATTGAAAGAGACGATGAATATGTTGAAGGCTTGAGACTTCGATATATTGATTGAGAGAAAACGTACAATATGATATGAAAATAATGAGAGAGATAACCTAAACTAGAAGATACAAGGTATTTATACAAAGACTATATGGGCCTGGGCCTTATACAGACATTGGGTTTGGGCCTTATACACATATACATTAACATCCCCCCTCAAACTCAATCGGGAGAAGAATGAGCCAGATGGAGTTTGGAAACTAGATCACGAAACCGTCCTGGTAGATGAGCTTTAGTGAAAATATCGGCCGGTTGATCAAGAGTTGAAATAGGAAGAAGCTGAATAGTCTTGCGAGTCACGTGTTGATGAACAAAGTGACAGTAAATTTCAATATGCTTCGTTCGCTCGTGAAAGACATCATTGTGAGCAATTTGAATCGCACTGTTGTTGTCACACCACAATGGAGTTGGAGACTGTTGAGGAGCCCCCATGTCAGAGAGTAGCCAGCGTAACCACACAAGTTCTTGAGTTGTGTCATCTAGGGCTCGATACTCAGCTTCAGTACTGGATCGAGCTGTGAGAGATTGTTTCTTGCTCCGCCAAGATATGAGAGAGTCTCCAAGAAAGAAACAGTAGCCGGTAGTGGAGCGACGATCAGTCATGTCACTGTCCCAATCAGCATCAGAAAAACCTCGCAAAATCAATGATGATGTGGATGTAAAATGAAGACCATGAAACATGGTCCCTTTTAAATATCGAAGGATGCGCAGGACAACAGCATAGTGATCAGAACAGGGTGCAAACATGAACTGACTGACGGTATGAACAGCATAGGCAATGTCAGGTCGAGTCACTATCAGGTAGACAAGTGACCCCACTAACTGTCGATATAAAGTAGGATCACGCAGAAGAGGTCCAGCATTCGGAGCCAAATGAAGGTTGTGCTCAAGGTGAGTGGATGCAGTTTTGTTGTCAGTAATCCCAGCTTTTGACAAGAGATCTGAGGTGTATTTGGCTTGATAAAGATAAATTCCCGATGGATCTGAGAGCACCTCAAGACCAAGAAAATAGTGTAAAGAGCCAAGATCCTTCATCTCAAAACAGGAGTTGAGAGATGTCTTGAGATTAGTTATGCATGTAGAGTCACTGCCAGTAATAATCATATCATCCACATACAAAAGAAGTAAGATTGTGCCAGCCTTAGTGGTCCGAGTAAACAATCCTGAATCATAGTTGCTGGGTGAGAAACCCAGAGAAGTGACTGTGGAACTGAACTTCTCAAACCAAGCTCGCGGAGCTTGCTTGAGTCCATAGAGAGCCTTCCGAAGACGACAAACATGACCTTGTGGAAGTCGAGCGCCTGGATGAGGTGTCATGTAGACTTCCTCAGATAAGTCACCGTTCAAGAAGGCATTCTTAACATCCATCTGAAAGAGAGGCCATTGTTTTGTAGCTGCGATGGCTAGGAGACCGCGAACAGACGTGACTCAAGCAACAGGTGCAAATGTCTCCTCATAATCAATGTCGTACTCTTGATTGAAGCCCTTTGCCACCAGGCGAGCTTTGTATCTATCAATAGAGCCATCAGATTTTGTCTTGATTTTGAACACCCATTTGGAACCAATGGGTGACTTGCCCGGTGGAAGAGGAACAGAGTCCCATGTTTGAGCTTTGTCAAGAGCCTAAAGTTCCTCATCCGTAGCTTTCTGCCAATCAAGATTAGAGGAGGTTTCCTTGTAGGAAGTAGGTTCATGATTGGATAACAGTGTAGCATAAACATGATAATCACGGAGATGAGAAGGAACTTGTCTTACCCGATCTGATCGTCTAACATTCGAAGATTGAGACATTCCAGGAGCCAAAGACTCAGCAGGCAGCTCAGATGTTGGTTGTGCGGATGGAACAGATGATTGATGTTGATCAGGAAAACTATGAGATGCAAGTGGTGTAGGGGCAGGAGACTCTGAAGGAGAGGCAGAGTCAGAAGAAGTTTGAACAATAGGTGGAGACGATATGATGTCAGATTGGAGTGAGTCCAATGAGACGGAAGCATCAGTAAAGAATGGAGCGGTGAAGGTAGGAGACTCACGAAACTTGGATATAGAAGAAAAAGGAACATGTTCCCAGAAGGTAACGTGACGAAGACGCTGGGAGATAGGATCCCAGCAACGATAACCCTTGTGCTCAATACCATATCCAAGGAAGCAGCAAAGTCTGGAGCGAGGTTCAAGTTTGGTATGTTCATGAGATTGTAACTAAACAAAACAAGCACTACCCCAAACTTTTAGAAGTTCATAGGCAGGAGTGACCTCATAAAGAGCCTCATAACGAGACTTATTATTAAGGATGGGTGTAGGATGACGATTGATAGTATAAACTGTAGTGAATGCAGCTTTGCCTCAAAAACGTTCTGGACATTTAGCAGAAATGAGAAGAGTGTGAACCGTATCAAGAATATGACGTTGTTTGCGTTCGGCACAACCATTTTGAGGAGATGTGCCAGGACAGGAGTAATGAGAGAGAGTCCCCTGAGATTGAAGAAAGGAGAGAAGAGACGACTCTTTGTATTCCATAGCATTGTCAACTCTAACAATGTTTATAGATTTTGAGAATTGGGTGTGAATCATCCGAGCAAACATAATATAAATTTGAGGTAGTTCGGAACGATGTTTCATAAGATATATCCATGTGAAACGTGTATGATCATCAATAAAAATAACAAAATATCGAGCACCCCCCATGGATGGATGTGGTGCTGGTCCCCATACATCAGAATGAATAAGATTAAAAGAAGAAGTAGAATTAAACTCATTCGTTTCAAAAGGTAAAGCATGATGTTTGCCAAGTATGCATGATAAACAAGAAATATTGTCAGTTGATACACAATTTCCTAACACCCCTAAATTAGCTAATGATTTTATTCTGGCTAGAGACAGGTGACCTAGCCGGGCATGCTACAAATCAAAGGAAGAAGTGCTGGAAACTGAGGCAACAAGAATTGAAGAGGGTAATGGAAGACGAAGGTAGACCACTTCAATCATCCGTCCAACTTTACGGCCGAGTCCAAGGATCTGCTTGGTCTTTGGATCTTGTACAACATAACCAGAAGAATGAAATAAAATGATCAAATTAGATTCGAGAAGGTGCGTAATCGAAACTAAGCTCAGAGATAGTTTCGGAACATTTAGAACATCCGGTAATTGTATATGAGGAGTGGAGACATTTCCACTAAAAGAGACCGGTAGGCCAGTGTTGTCAGCAGTTCGTACTGACGTAAAGCGCTGAGGTGTTTCTTAGAAACAAAACCATCAGTGTAGGGTGTCATATGATTGCAACACCCAGAGTCAAAAAGCCATAAGTTACCTGATGCAGCTGAGTGTGGGGAATTCATACCCATAGCACAAGACATGATCTGCTCCATAAGTTCCTGATTGCGGCGCATCAGTTCCATTAGGTAAGGTGAGGAGACAGAAGAAACCTCGTTATCAGCGATAGTAGACCCAACAACAGCATGAGTCCGGTTCTGAGGGCCAGTGTGCTTTGAGTTCTTAAGGCAGTCAGACTCATAATGGCACGGATGAGTGATGCCACACCTACGACACTTGCGAATAGGACAATCAAGGAGAAGATGAGCAGTAGATTGACAAAAAGCACACTCAGATGTGTTCCTCTTTCCCACAGATTTGTTATGGTTGTTGTTGGTCCATTTACCTTTGGACTTGGGATGAGACGTGTAGAGAACGCTATCAGTAGCGGGCATCGAGGATCGCATGTGAAGATGAGTTTTTTCACTTAACAATTCTGATATGGCTTCTTCAAGAGTGGGTAGGGGCTGCCTATGAAGAAGAGAAGCACGAACATTCTCAAATTTATCTGTAAGACCCATTAGAATGGTGATCAAATGTAGCTGGTTGAAGTAGGTTGTGAACTGTTGAGTGGTTTCATCAAAAATTTGTGGTGCTCCAAGACTTATATGATCTCTGAGAGACTGCATTTCAGAGATATAAGAGTTTACAGATTGATTAGGAAGCTGACGTTTGTTCTGAAAGGTAGTCCACAGTTGATACTGATGAGATAGGCCTGATGACGTTTACCGCTTGGCGAGAAAATCCCAGAGACTTTTGGCGGTGACATAGCCAAGAAACTGTTGGTTGATCTCAGGAGTAGTGGAGGCATTAATAAAACACAGAATACGAGCATTATTAATGTCCCACTCATTCATGCGTTTGGCAAAATCAACAGCATTCTCAGTTGCTGCCTGAACTGGAAGTTTGGATGCACCAGTAACATAGGTGTAAAGCCCATGAGATTTTAGCAGAATTGTCATATGGTGGTGCCACAGGATGTAGTTGCTACCATTGAAAACAACCGAGATGGGATTTGAGTGACTGAGATTGGCAGCCATGGATGTGACGAGAAACAGTTCAGAATAGCACGACCTGTATCAACCGGTCTGATGTTGCGATCGGTATGGACCGGTAAACTTGCGACCGGTATGGACCGGTATGTGTGTGACCGGTATGGAGTGGACCGGACCTGGGTGTCGACCGGTATTAGCGACCGGTATGCGTCGACCGGACAAGTATAACGACCGGTATGGTGTTTGCGACCGGAGTTCTTCCGGTCTGCGGCTAGGGTTTCGAAGACGATGAGAGATAGATAGGGCGGCAACGATCGATTGCGGCACGGATGAACAGTAAAATCGATTTACACAGTAAAATCGATGAATAGTGAAAACGATGAACAATAAACGGTGATGATGATTATGAGAGTGCAAGCAAACCTACAGCTCTGATACCATGTTAGAAGATGAATATGATTGAAAGAGACGATGAATATGCTGAAGGCTTGAGACTTTGATATATTGATTGAGAGAAAACGTACAATATGATATGAAAATAATGAGAGAGATAACCTAAACTAGAAGATACAAGGTATTTATACAAAGACTATATGGGCCTGGGCCTTATACAGACATTGGGCTTGGGCCTTATACACATATACATTAACAGTATCAATGAAACTGCGTACAAAGGAGTTACTTTTATACGCGATTGTGTTTAAAAAATCGCGTACAAAGGGGTTGCTTTTATACGCGGTTATTGATACAAAACCGTGTGTAAAAGATAACTTCACACACGGTTTTTAGTAAGAAACCACGTATAAAAGTAACCCCTTTATACGCAGTTTTTTAAACACAATCACATATAAAAGCAACTCCTTGTACGCGGTTTTTTACACACAACTGCGTATAACCCCTTTGTATACGGTTTTTCACATGCAACCGCGCATAAAATTCCCTAACTAGGGTTTTCCTATAAATACAAAAGGAAAGCGACGTTATTTCTACCCAATGCGCCACCTTCTCAAAAAACAGAAACAATTCGACAACACTTTTCAGCCAGCGCAGCCGTGCCGTTTCTTCTATTTCCGGCGTTTGAACCGTCAGATCGTTGTGAGTTTTAAATAGTAGATTCAAGACATATTTATCTACATTATGAATGGTGGAGATCTGTTTTAGAGGTCTATAAGTGGTCTCTTTGATGTTTGAAAGTAAGCAGTATTTCTGGTACAATTTCTGATTGTATTGGATTCGATTTTTCATCAATCATGATCGATCAACCGTGGAAGACAATGAGGAGGAACAAGGGTTTTGGTAGAACGCCTGTGTTTGATCGGATAGGACCTAGGGGTGATCTTATCCGAAAGTCTAACGAAACATGTGTCAAAGAGATCGCTCACAATGTGTATGTGTCGAATTTTCCATCTCACTTCTCATCTAGGGATGACAAGCGGAAAGACAACCAAAATTTACAAGATCAAAAACCTAATTGATGGTTACATAACAAAACCGTGAAAAATTGTTACAATTCTAAACGGTTTTAGCAAAAAACCCGTATAAGATAGACACTTTTATAAACTGTTACTAGGACTTTTTTAAATGGTTTATCTAAAAACCTTGTAAGATAGAAACTTTTATAAATGGTTAGCAAGTCTTTTTTAAACAGTTTCATCTAAAAACCGTGTAAGATTGTGACTTTTATACACGGTTAATATTCCTTTTCTAAACGATTTTGAAACCGTGTATAAAAGTTGAGTTTTATACACGGTTTTGGAACCGTGTATAAAAGTCCAAAACTTTTACAAACATTGGCCTTATACGCGGTTCCAAAACCGTGTATGAAGCCCAAAACAACCGTTTATAAAAACATATTTTGTACTAGTGATATGAACATATAGTTCATATGTGAATCACACAGGTTCATATATGAACTCGTCCAATGTATTTGTAAAAATTACAAAACTGTCCAATTTTTTGAATAGCCGCAACTTTTGATCGGTCAAAGCCGCAATTGTTGACCAGTCAAAGACGCAATATTTGACCAGTCAAATACGATCTTGACCGAATGAAAGGGTAGGATTACTTCTCTATTTTTCATAGATTTACCATTTTTCAAATGAACTTCTTCCTATATATACACATACATACACTACTAGAAAAAGGCTTATGACCGACCAACCATTTCCGACGGGAACACCGACGGAAAAGTATTTTTTGCGACGGATAAAAGATCCGTCGGTGATCCGTCGTTATTTCCGACGGATCACCGACGGATATTAAATTATTTTATTTTATTTTAATATTTAAATCCGTCAAAAATCCGTCGGTAAATTTAATAATTTAATAAATATTAATTTTTTTCTGTCTGACGGATTACCGAAGATATTTAGAAATCCGTCGGTAATCCGTCGGTGAAACATGTTTATATATTAAATTATTGTATGTATGTATGTATGTATGTATGTGATCATGTATGTATGTGTGTATGTATGTATGTATATACATCATGTATGTATATATGTATGTATGTATATAAGTATATATATGTATTTACGTACGTATGTGATCATGTATTTAATATGTATGCATGTACATCCTCTATAGTACGTATGTGATCATGTATGTATGTGATCATGTATGTAATATGTATGTATGTACATGTAAGTATGTGATCATGTATGTATGTACATCATGTATAGTACGTATGTGATCATGTATGTAATATGTATGTATGTACACATGTACGTATGTGATCATGTATGTATGTACATCATGTATAGTACGTATGTGATCATGTATGTAATATGTATGTATGTACATGTACGTATGTGATCATGTATGTATCTAGCACATATACGTCTATATCATGCATGTCTATGTATGTGTGTATGTATGTCTATAGATGTATTATACACATATGTATTGCTTGTATGTATATGTGTATGTATGTCTGTAGATGTATTGTATACATATGTATTGCTTGTATGTATATAGCACATATATGTCTATATCATGCATGTCTATATACGTATGTGTGTACGTATTTGTGTATGTATGTATACATATGTATTGTTTGTATGTATATTGCACATAGGTCTATATCATGTCTATATATGTATGTGTGTTTATATATGTAGGGGTTAAATCATGTGAGAACCAAAAAAAGATTGAGAACCGTGAGAACCGATCTAAGCCGTAATTTGGTTTTGATCCTATGGTTTTAATTAAAAGTTGTTTCACTTCCAATTTATTTCAAAATTTCCATTGATTTTAATGACCATGGATTAAAATTAATCAATGGTTTAGATTGGTTTTCACGGTTCTCAACCTATTTTTGGTTCTCATTTGATTATCGTCCTATATATGTATGTTTATATATATGTGTATAGTATGTATAAATATGTCATATATGAATGTATGTGTATAGATGTATGTATGTGTGTATAACACGTTTCGTCCCTAATCTAACTGGAATTAACGGGAAAATATAACGACATTTAACTGTTTCCGTCGGTGAATTTCCGAAAAAATAAGTGGGCATATAGCCCTAATTTCAGTCTATCGCTCTCAATCTGTCTCGATCTCTCCCTCTGAATCTCTCAGTCTATTGCTCTCAATCTGTCTCGATCTCTCCCTCACTGGCGCTCTCCCTCTCCCTCTCTCGATCTCCATCTCGTCTCCCTCTCCCTCTCTCGATCTCTCGTATCCCTCTGTCTCGTCTCCCTCTCGACAACAACCTCCCTCTCGACAACAACCTCCCTCTCGGCGACGACCACCTCTCTGTTTAGGTATTTCTTATTCTTCTCTTTTTTTAAAGAGTAAACTATGATTTTCATCCATGTGTATTAATTACTGGTTTTGTTTGGTTTGCTTTTACTTGGACGAGTATGCCGCCACTTTTGGTTTTTTAGCAATCTTTTAACGATGTTATTGCTTTAGGTTTAAAAGATTCTCATGTTAAACCGTTACTAAAAAAGTATTTTAGATATTTGAATCACATTTATTCAATCATTATTGTGTTTGAGGAATGGAAAAAAATGGTATTTTAGCAATATTAAATGATACTACTTTAACCGGGTGCTTGTCGGTTCTTGCACAATTATCCATAACCGTAACTAGTCCAGTCCTTAACTGGTCCATTTCAAAAAAGAATGTAGCCGGTGTGATTGTCCCTATACCTGTATTCATCAATCGCTAAAACACGAAAAATCATGCTTGAAGAATATGAATGATTGCTTAATTTTGTGAGTGTTTTTATTTGTGTGAAATACACAATCAACTCAAACACCTATTTATACTCGAACAAAAAAAATCAGTTTAGCTTAATTTTGTGAGTGTTTTTATTTGTGTGAGCATATTGTATATTCAAATTGATATGAGTTCTTTTAGCTTATGAAAACGCCATTTTTGGTTTGATAAACTTGTGATAATGTTTTTGTATGAGTTTAGCTTATGATTTGTGAAAATATTGTGGTATGATTTAGTTTGATAAACTTGTGATATTAATTAGTTGGGTTGTCAATTATTGGACAAACATTAGGTTGATAAATGGAAACATTGGTATGATTTAGGATTTGATTATACTTGATTTTATTTATTTATTTTAGTTGGTTGCCAATTGTTGGGCAAACATTAGGTTGATATACGGAAATATTCATTTTATAGCCGTAATGCCGCCGAAATTTTAAAAAACATATGTTTGACTTTCCAATAGTCAAACCATTACACTTAGAGTTTTAGAGTCGTCTAAAACTCCTCTAAACCTATGGTTTGACTTTCAAGAAGGCAAACAATTACATGTAGTGTTCAATATACTTCTAATTTCATTGACACCTACGGTTTGACTTTAAAATAGTCAAACCATTACACGTAGGGTTTTAAACTTTCCAAAACACCTTTCTTTGATTGTAACCTACGGTTTTGACTTTCCAATAGTCAAGCCATTACACTTAGAGTTTTAGAGTCATCTAAAACTCCTCTAAACCTATGGTTTGACTTTGAAGAAGGCAAACATTACATGTAGTGTTCAATAGACTTCTAACTTCGTTGACACCTACGGTTTGACTTTTGAATAGTCAAACCATTACACGTAGGGTTTTAAACTTTCCAAAACACCTTTATTTGATTGTAACCTACGGTTTTGTCTTTCCAATAGTCAAACCATTACACTTAGAGTTTTAGAGTCATCGAAAACTCCTCTACACCTATGGTCTGACTTTCAAGAAGGCAAACCTTTACATGTAGTGTTCAATAGACTTCTAACTTGGTTGACACCTACGGTTTGAATTTTCAATAGTCAAACCATTACACGTAGGGTTTTAAAGTCATATAAAGCTCATCTAAACCTACGATGTGACTTTTCAATAGTCAAACCATTACACCACCTCTATCTTGATTATGTCGATTAACTACTTCTTTCTTTGTTGTAGTGGTTGAATATGTCGACAGATAGAGGATGTATGTATAGAAAGAATGACAGTTGTGGGTTTCTTAGCGTCGACTATATTGTTGCAATGGACAATTTTTTGGACTATGCCTATGCCGATGAAAGGACTGTTGAAAGGAAACCTACACGTGATGGGATAGTGCTTCGTATTAGATGCCCTTGTAAGAAGTGTCAAAACTTACGCTATAAACAAAGGACCGACATGAGGCTGCATTTGATGAAGCACTGTTTCATGCCTGATTATACCACATGGTGGGCACATGGTGAAACTTATTACCATAATGAAGGGCATCAAGACGTGGGTCAATCTTCTACTCCGGTAGTAGATCATAATGAAGGTTATGTTGAAATGGTGAACGATCACATGATACATGATGGCATGACATAGGAAGAAGAAACCCCTAATCCTTCTGCCCAAGGATTTTGTGACATGTTACAAGCTGCTGAAGAGCCACTATGGGACGGGTGTCCAAATTACTCGAAATTAGGAGTTGCGACAAGATTGTTGAATTGGAAGGCAGAATGTAATGTACCCGAGACGACTTATAACCGCAATGTTGCTATAATTAAAGAGATGTTACCCGAGGGTGATAAACTACCCGGTAACTTCTATGAGACGAAAAAGAGTTTGAAAAAGCTTGGTCTACCAAAACAAAAGATCGACCCTTGCAAAAACCATTGCATGTTATTTTATAAGGATGATTCTGAGTTGACCCACTGCCGAGTGTGCAATGAATATCGTTTCAATACAAGTGGTCGAAGCAAAGGTCCCTAACTTGGTGATGACGTACTTGCCGATTGTTCCTAGACTTCAAAGATTGTATATGTCAAAGAAGACGTCTAAAGAGATGACTTGGCACAAGGATCATCAGACAGAACCGGGTGTGATGGTACATCCAAGTGATGGTGCGACTTGGAAGAGCCCTGACTTCACTTCTGAGGTCCGAAATGTGCGTCTTGGCTTATGCACTGACGGTTTCAACCCGAATAATTCAAATTTGAATCCGTATTCACTTTGGCCAGTGTTTCTTACCATCTACAATTTACCTCCTTGGTTGATTTTGAAAGATTCATACGTGAAACTTGCATTGGTCATTCTAAATAGACAGAGCCCTGGTCAGAATTTGGATGTCTTTCTTAGGCTACTAATAGATGATCTCAAGATGTTGTATACAGTGGGCGCTCTTACGTATGATGCTTATCGTAAGAATAATTTTGAGATGAGAGTTATAATTCTATGGACCGTCAGCGACTTCCCTGCCTACGCAATGTTGTCGAGTTGGAGCACGCACGACAAGCTAGCCTGCCCGTATTGCATGGGTACAGTCGATTCGTTTCAGTTAATAAATTGAGGTATATCTTGTTGGTTTGACTGTCATCGTAGATGGTTACCTAGTGCACACCCCTTCCGACGTGATTGAACAGGGTTTCTGGACGGATCTAGGGTGTTAGCCGGTCCACCACCCGAGTTAACCGGTGAATAAATATGGGAACTGGTCCGTCATCTTCCAACTGTTTACGATGGCTCCCCGTTTCGACCGACCAATAGAAAAATTACCGGTTTCGGAATCACTCATAATTGGGTGAAGAGAAGCATCTTTTGGGAGCTGCCATATTGGAAGACATTGTTAATCCAATACAACCTGGATGTCATGCACATTGAGAAGAACGTCTTTGAGAATCTCTTTAACACTGTCATGGACACATAAAAAATGAAAGACAATATAAAAGCAAGGAGGGATGTAGAGATTTATTGCAACCGACCGCAGTTGCACATTGCCACGTCAGGCAATAAAGTAGTGAAGTCGAAGTCGTCGTACACTTTGACGAAACAACAAGTAAAACAAGTATGTGAATGGTTGAAGAGACTGAAGTTTCCGGACGGGTATGCTTCGAATATTGGGGGATGTATAAACATGGCAGATTATAGCTTTTATAGCTTCAAAAGTCATGATTGTCATGTGTTTATGCAACGATTGCTTCCTATTGCGTTACGAGGGATGATATCGACTCCAATATGGGATGCGATAACGGAGTTATGCACATTCTTTCATGTAATCTGCTCAAGGGTGTTACACTTAGAAGACTTGATTCCATTGCAAACAAGTATCGTTCAAACAATTTGTAAGTTGGAAGAAGTCTTCCCGCCTGGATTCTTTGATTCTATGGAACACTTAGTGATACATTTGACACGAGAAGACATAAATGGTGGGCCGGTCCAATATAGGTGGATGTATCTTTATGAGAGGTAAATGAACTTGCCATTCAAATACTTACCCATTTATTTTCTAACACGTATTTCAATCGTTGTTTAGGAAACTTGGGTCGTTGAAGAGAAATGTTAGAAATAAAGCAAGGGTGGAGGGGTCTGTCGTTGAGTCTTATTGTTAGAGCATAGATTTGTTGGATGCAAGATCATTAATTCTGATGTTCAAAGTTCAAGGAAGTAAAAGCTGAAAGTCAACTCTCAAGCATCAAAGTCAAAGTCTTTATGTAATAAGTCAAAATCAAAGTTTGTGTTTTTGTTTCCTTGTTGTAATTATGTGTAGGTATAAATAGCCTTGAGTCTTTTAGTATGAAAAAAAAACATTCAGATTGTAAGATTGTGAGAATATACGAATCAGAGAAGAAGTTAATGTTCATATCATTCTAGAGAGAGAGAGTTTTTGTAGAGAGAGAAAGTAGGAGATTGTAATCTTTGATTTCAATATCAATGACATGTGATTTCCAATTTTGTTCATCTTGATTGTTTGTAATTAGAAAGAACTTGATTTTCTGGTTTTAACAATTGGTATCAGAGCAGGTCTGAGTGAAATCGTGAAAACTTGAAAGTCGACACTGTTTCATTGAGTCGCAGATTCAATTTTGAATTCTTGTGCAAATTTGTGAGATATATGGATTAGTTAGGGTTCAATTCATGTATTAGATCATTCTTGTATAGGTTCGATTAGTGATTGTACTGTAATGTTCATCAATTTGATGATTATGTTGAGTTTTTGAGTATACGAGTTCGAACACTGTGAATGAATCAATGTATAAGTTTGGGTGATTCATGTTGCACTTTGTTGATCGAATTTGTTTCTATATGTGTTAGAGATTGAGTTGTCAAAGTTTAAGGCTGTATTTCAAAGAATAGATAGGGTTTTGAGGATTTCAGAGATGGTTTTTGTTCGAGATCCCAAGAACTCGCAGATATGCTGAAGAACTCGCAGATCTGTTCAAGAACTCGCAAAGTGTTCAAGGATTCGCAGAAAGTTTAGAGAATTCGCAGAAATCTTGAAGAATTTGCAGATTCATTAGTTTTCGCAAATTGTTGTTTTCTAAAAAAATTTACAAGTGTAAAATTCGCAGAGTTTTGGGTTTTCGCAGGATTTGTAGAGGATTTCGCACATTTGTTGTTTCTGAAAATCACAAGGAAAGAATTCGCAGGGATAGAATTCGCAGATGAATATACTGCGAATTTCATAGGATTCTCATCAGTGTGTTTTGCGAAAAGTGTTAAGAAAGTTTTCAAGTATAGAATTCGTAGAGGAGTTTCTTGCGAATTGCACAGGATTCGCATACATGTCTCATGCGAATCTCTTAGAATTCGCATTTGTGTGTTTTGAGAAAAGCTAAGAATTCGCAGATTTTGTGTACGAAAAGTAATTTTAGAAAAATCTTCAAGGACAAAATTCACAGATCTCTAGTTTACAAAAACTCAGAATTCGCAGGTGTCTATGCGAAAAGTGAAAGTTTCTATCTTGCGAATTCTGAAGTTTGTTTGTTGCTTACGAATTCTTGATTTCTTTCACTTAAGAATTCTGAAGCTAGGTTTACAAATTCTGAAGTTGTTATATATTGTGTGCGAATTCTTGTTAACATTGTGGATTGACCTGCGAAGTCTTGTCGAATTTCTCTTGGTTATGAATTATTGGTGCGAATTATGCGGTTATTTTTTTGTGTCTTGCGAATTCCTTGTATATCAGTATAACATGCGAATTCCAGACTTGGTGAATTTTGGAAATTTCAATTTCTAATTTTTGTTTCAAAGTTTTCTGTATTTTTGAGATTTCATTTGGACATACGATCATTTCAAGTTCTTTTTGAAACAAATAATTCAAGATGAGTTTTAATAGATGATGAAGAGAAGATTACCAAGCCCATAATAGAAAACAAAAATCTCGCTTCTTCAGTTGACTACTATTCAAAGAGGTCACAACGATATAATGATGAAAGAAAGATACTGAGAGAAGAAGTCAGTGCTTTAAAGATGATTAATGAAGATCTTCTGAAACAGACTTATGGGCTTAGTGAAGATAAGGTGATGATGTAACACCCTCAATTCTGAAAATAGCAACTTAATTAAAATTTTCTAAATACATCAATAATTACTTTGAACTACAAACATAAATTGAGAATCAACCTCCAAACTTCCATTCATCCTATACATACAATCTATGAAAAGGACGAGTGTTACTAAACCCAATAACGATTACTAACTTCAGCCTGCGGAAGGCTTCGCAGACTACTCACTCTTGTAAGGCTAAGGCTCAACTCTTCATAGCCCCGCTAGAACCGAACCCCTGCCAGGAACCTGATGCACATGCCGACAAATAAAAAGGTTAGGCTTAACGCCTAGTGAGCTCAAGAGTTTTAACATTGGTAGACTCTTTTAAAAGATAGACTTCTCTTAAAACATGATCTTTCAATTGATGCACTTTAAAACATAGTAACAACCCTTTTTCAATGTCATGTGCTTTCAAAGATAGACACCTCATTTCAAACATGCCTTATAAATGGATGCAACTTAGACTAACTCGAAACACGAAACGTTAGTAAATCATGCATACCGTACGTCCGAAAACATGGACACTAGATCCAATACTCACGCAACCATATCAAAGGGAATCGAATTACCGAAAACACGGGGATGACATATTTCATTCAAACCTTAATATACGAGGAGAAAGGTCCAATATTAAAGTCCTCATTCATTGTCGACCATATAGAACAAATGACACTAAAGTAAAACATCTTTATATTTAAATTGTTGATAGCCGACAACGAGGGATACCCGTATCCGTTTTGAGTGGAGGAAACACAAAAGTATACCACCCATACAACGTTAATCGCATGACACCTCCCGACATCACTGCTAGGTGTCCCTACGACTTCTTTACAAGTATCACCTCAAGTCAGTTGACCTTGTTGGCCTATCCGAAGAACTTACACTCAAAAGGCCCGACGCACTTAAAGACTACATGTCCCAAGCATTACTTCAAGTGGCGGAGGTCCTAGTGCCGACCATCCCGGAAACACTAACAGACTCAACCCTCCTGGCGATCACTTGTAAAGTTTCGATCATAAAACATGAGCCCCGGAGTCCAACCCTGTGCCACTCAATTGACCATCAAAACAGACTGACTTACGTGCCTATGGATCCAATGCAATACAGTCTAACATTACATGCCTATCCCGAAATGACCAATGCACTCGAACATGTAACCAACGTCAAAATGCAATAAAATACATTAGTACGTACATCATAACTAGGCTCTACATCGAGCCATTAAAACCGGACAAATGTCCTCAAGCCCCTTTTAAGCCATCACCGAGCTAAAATGCTCAAAATCCATTTGACCAATAATCATCGGTCCCCCAAATAATGAAATGTCTTCATAAACGTTTATGAAGACACATATCTCAAATACGAGATTAGCCCAAAACTCCACACGAGATGGGACTAAAATTTTTCCAAAGGGTTTTATGAATGCAAATATACCCAAAATACATATAACATGAAATGGACTCCATTTGTACAAAATCATCAAAGATGCATAAATCATGAGAATAGCTTTTACTTGTACAAAATCACCATGAATATGAAAACCATGCTATTTACTCGTTAGAACCTTCGAAACCCAAAGATGAGCATTTTAAAAGGTTAACACAACCCAAGTTTACCAAATATGAAAACTTATCAAAATACTCACACATTGATAAATAACCAAGTAAAACATATTTTTACTTCAAAATACATATTTTGGCATGTACACCGTTTTAACAAATCAACTTGAACTCACCTTGCTAGATTTAGACTAAATCTAGGTTTTACCCAACGAGCTCTTTTGAAGGCCACTTGAATCCTCAAGCCAAAAGCTTCCAAAAATCTAGATCCATACATACCAAACCATTAATGCCCATAACTAACCATTAAAAACATTCTCCAAATATTATATACCAAAATCCCAAACAAGATCAAAACCCTAATTTCTCCAATACCATCAAATCCGAGATTTAAGAATTCAAACACTATGAAATCATTAATGAAGCATTTATAACTCTATTACAAGAAAACTTACCACTAAGGGTGATGATACTTCCGAGGGCACCCAATCCAACTCTTCAACCTGAGCTACCAACCGATGAACTTGATGAGGAAGATGAAGATGGGGGTTTTGTGGTTCAAGATCCCAACTAGCTAGATGATGAAAAATCATGGTGTTTGAGGAGGAGAAACCCTCAAAATAGGTTAGGGTTCGACTTTGAGATTTGGGAGAGAAAAAGGGAGAGGATTTAGGTTTAGGATTGTGAGAAATGAGGATAAATGGCTGAAAATCGGCTTTTAGCCCAACCAGTGCGTTACGCGGGTTATGTCGCGACCTTAAGTCGTGGCATAAGTCATCCGTTTCCCCAAACTCACTTCCAGTGAGTTACGCGGCTTGTGCCGCGACCCTAAGTCGCGCCACAACTCGCGGAAGTCCAAAACTCTGTTTTCTCGCCTGATTCGACCCTCGATGATTCCATAGTAAAACTCATATGATTTCTCGACGCCTTTTCGTCCCAATAGACAAACGAATCCCAAATTATTACTAAGGAAATCTCCAATTTACAGGTGTCACAAATGAGTTTGGAAACTGAGAACACTGAGCTGAAAAATAAAATCTTTGACTTGGAATATCAGATGATCCAAATCCAGCAAGCATCTGTTGAAAGTTATGAGGAGAAGATTAAGGGTCTGGAAGATGCTAATGTTGAGCTTCGAAAGAAAGTATCTGATTTGGAACAAAAGATGGTCAAAGATAAAGATGATTTTGAGAGTGAAAAGAAAGGATTTTCAATGAAGTTCTCAGATTTTTTAAGAAAGTGTTGTGAAGAGAAAAAGGCAGTTGAGCTGAAATGTATAAAACTTTCTCAAAAAATTTCAGATTTTGAGAAAGTCATCATTTTGGAAAGAGAAAAGTTTGACAAAGAGAAGAAGCTCATAGAACAGAGAAATGTTGGGATCTTCAAAGAAATATCTGGTAAAAGAACAAATGTTGAGAAGGACTTTGAAGAAGAAAGAATTATCTTTGAGACAGAGATCAAGAAGCTTACTAAGAAATTATCTGAACTATCAAAGAATATACTGAAAGAGCAGAAAGCGAAGTCTGAATTTAAGAAAGAGATTGACCTGCTTGTCAAAGAGAGAGACAGTTATTCTTCGAAGATAAAAGATCTTGAAGACATTATTTCAAAGGTTGTGGTGACTGAGCAAACGACTCCAGAGTCAAAAATCCACACACCTAGAAATAGTTCAGTTGGTTCTAACAAGCCAGCCTCAAGCTCACATCAGAAAACTGTTTCTTCAAAAAGGTCTATCTACTCATTTGATCAGATTCGTACTACTAACATTTTATATGATCAAAATGTAGATGGTTTGGGTACACAAAGAAGAAGAAGAAAAAGAAGAAGATATCAAGAAGTAAAGATGGTTTGGAAGGTGAAATCAGTTGATGATGGAAAGAATGATGAGAAGAAAGAAAACAAGTCATTTGTACATGCATCAAATACAAAGAAGAACAAAATGCTGAAAGGTAAACCTGATCTTACTTACTCGAGAGATCAAATGATCAGGTTATCTAGAAAAAGGTATTGTTCTTACTGTCGTACTTATGATTTTGTTCATAAAGCAAGTGATCATTTCTGGTATGGTTCTTATTCAATTACTCCTAACCGAACTACAACTAACAAACATGGACCCAAATACCAGTGGGTACCAAAGCCAAAAAGTGAATATGTGTTGCAGGCGCCTTAAGTCAAGGGGGAGTAAGAGAACCATGGCTTCAGAATAAATCAGTTCAGGACCCGTACCTCAAGGATAAGGAGTTTGACTTCTAAACACAATAGTTTAGGACTCGTACTTCAACGATGAAAAAGAGATGCTACTCCCAGGATGATAAAAGATTGTACTAAGATACTCAAAAGAGGAAATCAACCTTCAAGGGGGAGTACATATTTTTTCTGAAAGTATGCATTCGGAAGATATGATGAACTACACTTCAGGGGGAGTTGTAGATCTCTATCATGTGCTTTTTCACTGATAAATTACAGATGCATATTTTCAGGGGGGAGTAAAGAATTATGACTTCTGATTACTTCAGATCAGAACTCGTACATTCAATGTTTTACTGCTTTATTTCATTTTATTTTTCAATAAATGGTGTGAATAAAGTTGCTTTGACGGACTTTCTGACTGATGCAGATTGAGAGGATGCTTACAAGATCATATCTGTCAGGATCGAATTCTTAACAAGAATTAATACTCAGAAACTAATATCAAAGAAGTTGCGGAAAAACACTTTGATATTTAATAAAACAGTAATCAAACACAGTATATAATGATCAAACAGTAAACTTGTATTGAATGCTTAAAGTTACAGGATTACACACTCAACCTCAATATTGATGAACAGGCTCACCAATACGAATTCTACTTCTCTAGAATTAGGATCTATGCCTTGAGGTTTATTTTTCTCTCTTGAAAAACGATCAAAAAATTCTCTCTATCTATTATAAACATTCTATACATATACTAATAAAAAGATAATTACAAAGAATAAACAAATCTTCAGTATATCTTCCATGTATATCTTCTAAGTATATCTTCAGTATATCCAGCTGTAGTATTCGTATCTCTTTAGCAGCACTAATAATGCTCAGCAGCATTAACTTCAAGTAGCAGCATTAACTACTAGCAGTATTAACTACTAGCAGTACTAACTAGCTAAGCAGTACTAACTTTGTTCAAGCAGTACTAACTTTAACTAGCAGTAGTAATTCTACTAGCAGTAGTAACACTTAGCAGTATTAATCTTCAACTTGTTCTGGCAGTAGTAACTACACTTGTACTAGCAGTAGTAACTACACTTAGTAGAATCTTCAGTTCCCAACAATCTCCCCCTAACTTGACTTTTAGAAGAGAAGTCAAGTTCTTCAGATATTCTTCCAGATGCTCTTTTAATGCTCCCAAAACTTCCAAGATCACGCTGCTAAGTCTGGATTCAGTCCCAAACTCTGATTGATTATCCTCTGAATGAGATACTTGGCCATTTCTGAACTTTGTGCACAACCCAACTTCTTCTTTAACATAGCATGGACCTTTAGTCTGGTGTGATTATATACTCTATCCACTAGGAAGTATTCTGTGTGATTTCTATCCAAAGTCACTGCATATACTCCACTAGTTTCATATAGAGTCCAACTTGTAACTTCTTTAAACACACTCTTGATGACCTGGTTCACTTCTTCAGGTTTGAACATCATGCATAGATACTCCATCACCAGTTTTGTAAGAGAAATTCCTGGAGTATTCAGATGGTCTGCATACAGCTTAATTCCTATTTCAAACATCTCTTCTATATCAGATCTAGAGCATGTTTTGACAATTTTGATCCAAGTATTGAATATTTCATACTTATCACCCTTCCTCTTTAGTCTGATGTAATCTTTTCCATCCATTTTCAGAACATCCCAGTGAATGATCTCTGGTGGCTTAACTCCAACAGGTTCTGCAGAAATTGGTTCAGGCACTTTGTCCATCACTACCATATATAAGCTTACATCATCTTTGATTGATGACCCTTGTTGACTTGATGACTCATGTGCCCCTTCTTCTTCAGCAACATTTTGTTCTTCTTCTATTCTGGGCTTCTTATCTTTCTTTCTTTTGGCCATCATCTTGGTTCTTTTCAAAGTCTTTTGAACCTGTACTAAAGTATCTTCCTTCTTCTTTTCTTCCTTTTCCCTTTCCATTTCTTTTATAGGAGTTCCCTCTTCACTTTCAGGGAATGGTTGATTCATGTCTATATCATGTCTCTCCTTTGCCTTCTTTTCAAACTCCACTCTGTCCTTCTCATTGCTCTTCAGCTTCTCCATTTCTTTCTCATATAGATCCTTGATTTGATCAAAATTCATCTTCACAAACATTTCTTTCTTTACCCCAATTGCACTTTTCAAGAAAGTTATCATTTTGTTTCTTTCCTGAGTGACAAGGTAAGTTTGTGAAGGTCTTCTCTTCTTTGCACTTGATCTGGCCATCATAGCCTTTCTCAAGGTTATTGCTCTTTGCTTGGCTTTCTCTGTTTCCAACCCTTTTTGGAATGCTTCATTTAACTCATTTGCTAGTGCTCTGGCCATTTCTCTGTCTCTTTCAACCTGTTCCTTTTCTGCTAGATTTAACTCTTCTTGCACTTTCTTTGCTAATGCTTCATCTGACTCAATCATCTTTTGCTTTTTAGATGGTTGATCAGATTCTATCATCTTTTCTTTCCCTTTTCTTTTTATATCTGCAGCCATGTCTTTCTTTTCTGATTTCTTGTCTCTCCCTTCATTTATGACCACTCCCTTTGCTTTGGGAGTGTCATTCTTAGCTTTGATTAGCACTTCAGCTACTTCAATTTCTGTTGGTGTTAACTCTGTTACTGCTGCTTGTGAGGTTTCAGCAGCATTAACAGTTTCTGCTTCCTTCTCCCCCTCAACTTCTACTCTTTCTTTATCAATCTCCCTTTCACTTGATGCTTCTTCCATGTTGATCTCCCCCTTTTTGGGAGCATCAGTCTCTGGTTTCCTCCTTTTGAGCACAAATTGTTTCTTTCTTTTCTTTTGAACCAGCCTGGTCACCATCTTCTTTAATTTTTCAATCTGGACTTGTTGTGACAGGATCACCAGCTTCATCTCCTCTATTTCTTTTCCTTGCTTGATGACATCCTGGTTGATGTTTCCCATGGTCTCCATCAATTCATCATAGTTATATCTGTCCTCAACTTCTCCAGGAGTGTTACCCCCTATTGAAGGATCATTGGATCTTTTAGTAGTGGAAGTCTTCTGCCTAGCAGAAGCACTATCCACCCCTGTGGTTTCTTGGCACCAGGGTCCTTCAAATGATTGCTCATTCAAAGTTGCCATGGGGGAGGTCTTATTGATGTTACCACTTTCCTCCTCTGTGCTAGCAGGAGTAGTGGCAGCCTCATCACCCATATGCTCTACCTCCTCCTCAGAGAGCACCTCCTTTGGGTTGGGAGACACCCTTGTGGTTTCCCTTTGGATATTCTCTAAGGGAGAATTCTCCCTTAGAGGGCTTAAAGGCTTAGTGGGTGATGGTACAAGAAGGGAAGGAGCCTTCTTTACCTGTTTTCTTTGATAAGTTTGGGTAATTGGAGAAGTGGGCTTATTTAGTAGGGACTGTGGGATAGATATAGAGTGGGAAGGTTGGGCTTGGCTAGCAGTGGATTGATCTATTGAGGTCCTTGACCCTGCTGCCATACCTTCATTGGGTTGGGACACCACCATCATTGTAGAGAACAATGGGGTGTCAACTCCTTCCGAGTCCCCAGCAGATCTTCTCATATTTGAGAAGACCTTGCCTTTTGGGGGTTTAGGTACATATACCCCAACAGATTGAGGTATATCCGTCAATTCATGGGTAATAACTGCTTGAACAAACCTGGGATACATATAAAAGCTCTTTTTGTTTCCCATGTTTGAGACAAGATCATTGAAAATCATTTGTGAAAAATTGTACCTTCTGGTAGTGGCCAAACAGACCAAAGCATAAGCAATGGTACTGCTGAACTCACTCCATCCAGTAGTCTTTTTAGAAATGCAGTGCATCAAGGTATGAACAAGAAAACGCCATTGAGGTGAGAATTTAGCTTTTGAGAACTTAAAAACACCCAATGGGCCTCCATACCCCATTTTTGTCAGAGAAGAAAACAGTTCATCATTGGGGATAGACGTTATACCAGAGGCATCGTCTAGACGTAGACTGATGCGAACTATCTCTTCAGTAACTGTCAATGGATTGCCACATACTGTCGTCTTGATCATTCGCACACCATCCTCAGTAACAACGGTGGCATGTGCCCAGAATTGCCTTTGGTGCTCAATGTAGATAGTTGGAGACATAGTGAGAGCATGGGCAATGTGGCTCGACTTCAGAAAGTCGACTATCTGATGAAAACCTTCAGATTGTTTTGGCTTTTGGAGCATCGCAATTTCATTGTGCTCATCAATAAACGCCATGGATGCCATAGACCTTGAAGATTCTTGCCTGAAAACTTTGAACTTTGAGAGAGAAAGGGTTTAGAGCGCAGGTGAATAGTATGCAAAGAGTCGTTATGAACTTTTAGGCGGGCAAAAAGTATTTATAGTATTCGGAATATAAGCAGTATTAACCTAGAGCAGTATTAACTAACTAGCAGTATTAACCACGAGCAGTATTAACCACGAGCAGTATTAACCACGAGCAGTATTAACTGAACTAGCAGTATTAACTGAAAGCAGTATTAACCACTAGCAGTATTAACTGAACTAGCAGTATTAACTGAAAGCAGTATTAACCACTAGCAGTATTAACTGAACTAGCAGTATTAACCGCGAGCAGTATTAACTGAAAGCAGTATTAACCACTAGCAGTATTAACTGAACTAGCAGTATTAACTGAAAGCAGTATTAACTATACTTACTCCTTTTAAACTTGCTAAATACTGAGTACTGCTATGCATATCCTGAAAAGAAGATTAGTAACACCAAAAATAACAATATACAGGTATAAACTCACTTGTTGAGAAGTAGATTATTCAAAGTTTATCATTCCCACACTTGTTAACAAGAAAGTGAATCTACCCACATCAAAAGCTTTAGTGAATAGATCAGCAAACTGATTATCAGTGTGAACTTTGACAACTTGAATAAGTTTCTTTTCATTACAATCTCTTATAAAGTGATACCTGATTTCAATGTGCTTTGTCTTTGAGTGCTTGACTGGATTATTTACAATGCTAATAGCACTGCTGTTGTCAATAAAGATTGGAGTGTGTAGAAAGGTTACCCCATAATCCAGCATTTGATTCTGAATCCATAAGACTTGAGAACAGCAACTTGCAGCTGCTATGTACTCTGCCTCTGTTGTAGATGTGGATACTGTGGTTTGTTTCTTGCACTGCCATGAGACTAGTCTAGCACCCAAGAACTGACATCCTCCAGAAGTAGATTTTCTGTCCAAGTTTGCCCCACCTAGATCACTGTCTGAGTATGCTATTAGGTCAAAAGGTGAGTTATGAGGATACCAAAGTCCCAATCTGGGTTGCCCTTTGAGATATCTGAATATCCTCTTAACAGCTTGAAAGTGAGAATGCTTTGGCCTAACTTGAAATCTTGCACATACACAGACTGGAAACATAATATCTGGCCTTGATGCTGTGAGATACATGAGAGAGCCAATCATGGATCTATAAAGATGCATATCCATGTCCTCCCCCTCAAGATCTGCTGTGATCTGCTTGTGTGTTTCCATAGGTGTGCTGGCAGGTTTTGATTCTGAGAAACCAAACTTGGTTAGAATATCCTGCACATACTTGGATTGACATATAAAAATGCCATCTGACTTCTGTTGAACTTGGAGTCCAAGGAAGAAAGTAAGTTCCCCCATGGAACTCATTTTGAACCTTTGATGCATTAAATCCTCAAATTCCTTGCACATGTTGTTTCTTGTAGATCCAAAGATAATGTCATCAACATAGATTTGGACCAGCAAGATATCCTTCTTCTTTCTTTTGATAAATAGAGTCTTATCAATGACTCCTCTTTCAAAGTCATTTTCCAAGAGATAGGATGACAGAGTGTCATACCATGCTCTTGGGGCTTGATGTAGTCCATAAAGTGCTTTCTTTAATTTGTATACTCTGTCTGGATAGCTTGGGTTTTCAAACCCTGGTGGTTGACAGACATATACTTCTTCTTCAATTGACCCATAGAGAAAAGCACTTTTTACATCCATTTGGTAGACTTTGAAGTTCATGTAAGAAGCATAGGCTAGGAATAGTCTGATTGCTTCTATCCTAGCTACAGGTGCAAAAACTTCTTCATAATCTATACCCTCTTCTTGAGTATAGCCTTGAGCCACCAACCTTGCTTTGTTCCTTATAACAATACCTCTTTCATCTCTCTTGTTTCTGAAGATCCATTTTGTGCCAATTGCTCTGTGACCTTTAGGAAGGTCTACTAGATCCCACACATCTTGTAGCTTGAACTGTAACAATTCTTCTTGCATTGCTTCTATCCAGCTAGATTCTTTCATAGCATCATGTGCCTTTTTAGGCTCAAGCTGGGATAGAAAACATGAGAGCACTGTATGCTGTTGATCTTGCATTTCCTGAAGCCTGCTTTGATGTCTAGTCATCATGGGAGAAGAGATATCTCCTATTACCAGCTGTGGAGGATGATTCTTTTGAACTCTGGTGTTATGACTAGGTTCTTCATTCAGTCCAGCCTCTAGATTAGAGTCATGCAACTCAACTGAAATGGTTTCAGATGTCACTTCTGATTCTTGAGTCTCCTCATCTCTAGTGTCTTCTTCACTCTGACTTGGTTCAGTAAATGATTCCTTTTCACAGCCTTCATTTACTGTGGGTATGGGAAAAATCACAGATTTAGATATACTTTCTTGAACTTGTGTGATCTCTGATTCTCCACCATCTGTTCCTGTATACTCATTACTGAAACCAAAAGAGTTAGTTAGTGAATCAATGTCAAATAGCCATTGAGGTCCAGACCCAACAGGATTTGGTGTGTTCTCATTGCATTTGACATTGTCACTTTCTTCAATTATTCTAGAAGAAGAGATAAAAACTCTGTAGGCCTTACTCTGAGATGAGTATCCAACAAGAAATCCATCATCTGCTTTGCTATCAAACTTACCTAAGTGAGATTTGGTATTTAGAATTGTACAAGGACACCCAAAAGGTTTGAAGAAACCAATAAAAGGTTTTCTTTGATTTAAAAGCTCATATGGGGTCTTGTTCTTTTGCTTGACCACTAGAACTCTGTTTTGGACATAACAAGCAGTATTAACTGCTTCAGCCCAGAATGTAATTGGCAATTTTGAATCAGCCAACAGAGATCTAGCAGCCTCTATTAGTGTCCTATTTCTCCTTTCAGCAACACCATTCTGTTGAGGAGTCCTAGGAGCACTATATTGTCTCTCAATACCTTTTTCTTCACAAAAAGTGTTTAAATCATGATTTTTAAATTCAGTTCCATTATCTGATCTAATGACCTTTACTCTTTGATTAGTTTGGTTTTCAATTCTTAGAATAAAGGATTTGATAAGACCACTTGTTTCATCCTTAGTCCTTAGAAAATATACCCAAGTAAATCGGGAGTAATCATCAACAATAACCAAGCAGTAAGATTTCTTTCCTATACTCATAACATTTGTAGGACCAAACAGATCCATATGCAATAACTGGAGACAAGAAGAAACAGAATTTAATTCTTTGGTCTTATGAGAAGTTTTGTGTTGTTTGCCTTTAAGACAAGCAACACAATGATCATCACATGAAAAGACTTTTGAAGGTAAACCTCTTACAAGGTTATTTTTAACAAGATTGTTCATAGTCTTGAAATTCATGTGACACATCCTTCTGTGCCAAAGGAAGGATTCATCTATAGAAGCTTTTGAAACAAGACAATTTAAAGATGAATCACTATCAACATTGTCCAAATCAAGACAGTAAACATTGTCCTTCCTAGGAGTTCTGAGTAGTATCATGTTTTCATCAACTACCTTGAACCCTGGAGCAAGGATCATACACTCAGTATTAGTAAATAATATACTATGTTGTTTGTCACAAACCTGTGATACACTTAACAGGTTGTACTTTAATTGATCAACATAGTAGACATCCTCAAATGTCATCTTACCTTTGGTGACATTACCTTTTCCACTTATCTTACCACCAGTAAGATTGTCTCCAAATGCAACATGTCCTCCATTAATTTGCTTGAAATCCTGAAGGCATGACATGTTGCCAGTCATGTGCCTAGAGCAACCACTATCAACATGCCATATGCTCTTTCCCTTGAGCTGTTGGTTGCCCTGCACATTAAATAAATCAATTAGTATGAATGGGGACCCAAGCAACAGTTGTCTTGGGTCTTCCTTTCTCATCAAAGTATTTACATTCCTTTTTAATGAGATTTTTAAACTCAGAGCACTCTTTATTAGAGTACTTTGTCAATGTTATTGGCTTAGCAGAACCAACACTAGAAGCAGTACTAACATTAGAAGTACTAACAGAGTTAGCAGTACTAACAGGTGTAGCAGTACTAACAGGTTTAGCAGTACTAACCTTGTTAGCAGCATTAACATTGTTAGCAGTAGTATTACTTCTAGCAGCACTATCATTGTCAGCAGCACTATTTGAGGTAGCAGTACTAACAGTTTTAGTGCTTTTAGGAATCCACATATTGACACTTTCTTTAACAGAATACTTTTTCTTCATGTGGCTTTTAGTTTTAACAATTTTCTTAGCCATATGGTTCTTTTCAATTTTCTTATAACCAAAGGGTTTTTGCATGGATCTTTGGAAATTCATCCTTTGTTTCATAGGATTGAAATAACAGAATTTTGCAAGATGATTCAATTTGCCACATATAAAACAAGGTTTTGGTCTATTGATTTTACTCAGATCAACCCCTTGTTTATGTGCCCACTGATTATTCCAATTTCTCTGATTTCCCCTCTTTTTGTCCTGTTTTTGGGGCTCATTCTTCTTACATGCACACTGTTTGCAAGGACCTGGATTCACAACTGTGGTCTGTTTATAATGGACCTTACCAAACTTTTCCTCTGTCTTCTCTATGTTCTTGGATTTGATCCAAGCCCTTCCACAATCCTCATTGGTGATAATGTTGTTTTCTATAGAAATCTCACCACTCACCTTGTTCTCCTTACTCTTGTCAACCTCTTTCTCAGTCTTATCCTCAACAATTACCTCATCTAAGGGATCTATTTCAGTGGCTCCCTCAGGCAAGTCCTTCCTATCTTTGGTGTCTAACAGGTCTGAAGTAGGAGGAATGTAATTGTTGTTATATGGTGGAGGTGTGGCATTATACCCAATTCCTCTTCTCAACTTATCATGAATCTGATTTTGCAGTAAGGAGTCCATTGCTTTAGAAGCATTGGAAAACTTTTCTACATCAAGCTTAACCTTGGTTAACTCCTCTTTCAGTTTTTCACTCTCCTCTTTAGATTTAGTCAGTTTAAGTTCTAAATCCTTTTTCTCCCACTTCCAGTAATTAGTGTCATATGAGTGTTGTAGTTCATTGGCTTGAAAACCTTTGATTTGATCTTCAAATCTCTCTACTATCCTCACATAGTCTTTTATATCCTTTTCTAGTCTCTTCAGGTCATCACTCATCTTCTGATTGTGATCCCTGTACCTTTTAACAGTGTCTATGCAAGTTTTAGAGCAGAGATTAGAACTTACCTCAGATGGGAGATCAGATACTTTAGCCATAAGAGCTTGATTCTGAATAGCTTCTTCTGCATGATCACTCCAATCAAACCCCATTCCTTGTTGAGAAACAAGGGCTTGAGCAGAGTTTCTATTGTTATTGAAGCTTCCAGATTGAGCTTGTTGATGGTTGTTGTTGTGAGACATTCCACTTTTGCACTCTCTAGCAAAATGTCCCTTAAGATGACATTTGTAGCATTCTACCTTTGATTTATCAAACCCTGCTCCATCTTCTCTTCTTTGTGAGAAGTTGTTTCTTCCAGTCCTCTTTATAAACTTCTTAACCCTCATGGAGAGCATGGCCATCTGCCATTTAATATCCATCTCTTCCAGATCATCAGGATGAAGTTGTTCTAAGTCATCATTGATCAAAGAAGAATTTCCATGATTAGAAAGAAGAGCTTCAAATGCATAATCAGTGCCTTTATCTAGATTTGATCCATTAGTAGCATTAACTGATTCAGAGTTAGCAGTAGAATCAATTGATGCTGATAGGAGTGCAGCATTATGAACATATCCAGAAGGCTTCTTCTTTGCCTCCACCTCAGCTTCAAAAACTCTAAGATCATTGTACAGATCATCAAGTTCTTTGTCTTCCAACTGATCATTCTGTCTGAATGACACAGTGTACATGGTCCATTCATCTCCAAGGGACCTTAAGAACTTTCTGTTCACATCATCTTGATCAATCTGTACTCCCATAGTAGCTAGTTCACCAATTAGTTTATTAAACCTGTCAAAAGTTTGAGTCATGGACTCATTCTTAGTTGAGATGAAGTTTTCATACTGTTGTTTTAAGATTGCCTTTTGATTTCTCTTTGTACTTTTAGTACCTGAGAATCTCTTCTCTAGAGCATTCCAGAGCATCTGTGCATCAGTACAATTGCAGAATTGGTGTTGATACTCATTTGGAATGGCCAAGAGCAGTGTGCTCAAGGCTTTCATCTCTGTCTGTCTTGATTTCCTATCTGTATCTGTCTTTGGAGGAGTTCTTTTGCCATCTTCACCAATCTTTCCTCCTTCAGATGGGCCATTCTCAATGATGTCCCACATAGAGTAATCTGTGAGGAGAATATATTGCTTGATTCTGATTTTCCACATGTCAAATTCATTGGATCTGAGCATTGGAACTTTTGAGACCAAAGTACTGCTTGATTCTGTAAGATTTTCCATGATGAATAACTGTTTCTGAGAGAATTGGCTCTGATACCACTTGTCAGGATCGAATTCTTAACAAGAATTAATACTCAGAAACTAATATCAAAGAAGTTGCGGAAAAACACTTTGATATTTAATAAAACAGTAATCAAACACAGTATATAATGATCAAACAGTAAACTTGTATTGAATGCTTAAAGTTACAGGATTACACACTCAACCTCAATATTGATGAACAGGCTCACCAATACGAATTCTACTTCTCTAGAATTAGGATCTATGCCTTGAGGTTTATTTTTCTCTCTTGAAAAACGATCAAAAAATTCTCTCTATCTATTCTAAACATTCTATACATATACTAATAAAAAGATAATTACAAAGAATAAACAAATCTTCAGTATATCTTCCATGTATATCTTCTAAGTATATCTTCAGTATATCCAGCTGTAGTATTCGTATCTCTTTAGCAGCACTAATAATGCTCAGCAGCATTAACTTCAAGTAGCAGCATTAACTACTAGCAGTATTAACTACTAGCAGTACTAACTAGCTAAGCAGTACTAACTTTGTTCAAGCAGTACTAACTTTAACTAGCAGTAGTAATTCTACTAGCAGTAGTAACACTTAGCAGTATTAATCTTCAACTTGTTCTGGCAGTAGTAACTACACTTGTACTAGCAGTAGTAACTACACTTAGTAGAATCTTCAGTTCCCAACAATATCGTTATGACTTTAAGCTGACTTCATGAGATTTAAGACTAATCGAAAAGGTTTATTTCTATTCTTAATCTCATATATGGTTGAAAGAAGGACGACTTTCAATCATAGAAAACATGTTCTTAAACGTTCAAACCACTTTCCGATTCTTAAATAGATTTCATGATTTGGAAGTGTGATTTTAAATGTTTTCATTATTAGATACGCGGAAATGTTTATAAACCGTGTGTTTCCAAAGATAAATACTTTTGTATTGTCTTTTCCATATACTGTCAAGTATTCACATACACCGGTTTATTATTTTGTTGAATTCGTTCTTACCATGTCTCTAAATTGAAACAAACTTTTCGATGGTAAGACACCCCATTTGTTATTCAACTTTTGAACGTTGATTCATTTCAAAATGTTCTTTCAAGACTTGTCTATATTTTGAATCGTATAGACAATATTCGATTTTTGCTGACCTATGCCTTAATCGATAAATCATTTCTATTTGATCTTTTCATACAATGTTAGATTTTCAAACAAGTTTCTTGTATTCATTTTATTTTAATCATTCAATATACTTGTTTGAAATATCTTCAATGTTTAAAAATGCTCAAATCTTCATGATTACATCTCTGAGCATATATATATCTGATTTGTATTTCATTCTTTGTACTTTAACTGATAAAGTTAAACCATTTTTGAGCAACATTGTGCTTTAATAGGAAAATATGGGTTCATTGTGTAGGATTTTAATGAAACTTATATGGATTCACGTTTACCAGTGTTTCCTACACAAGAAGTTAATCTTTAGTGATCGAGTGTGAGGAGTCAAAAAGAAATGAGTGTGGGTTGAGTGATGAGGTAAAATGAAAAAGAGAGTTTGGTTAGTAGTGAGCTCAATGTTTAAAAAAAAGAGGGTGAGAGATCAGAGTAAAAGAATATCAAACTCTGCACCAACTTTTTTCTGAGTCGAGCAGCTACATTTCTTGTGATTCACATCTTTTTGGTGAACATCATTGAAACAGGCATCTAGCCCATGCCAACTCTTGATAAAAACCCCACCAACCACTCATTTTCTTCTCAAGGAGAAAGTGTTTCATATTTTAAGGGGACGCAACACATAATCTATCTGATTTTCATTTGGAAAATCTGGATATTGAAAAAGAAGGACGTCTGCCCCACCTTCGCACTTTGATCATGCACAATTGAGTCTGTGTTTATCTATTGTTGTCTCAGTATTTGCACAATTTTGAGCCTTATAACAAGCAATCATCATGTGCTTACTTCTTTCTAACACTTGCACGAGCACACAAGGAATCTGTTTTCTTGTGATAACGTTCATAGAAATATATTTGTGGTGTTTCGATGATTAAATGGAAGCCCTGGGGAGTGAACATCACAAAAGCTCCTTTCCAATGTGTATTCGTTACACACAGTAACTTTGTGTTACTGACATGCATTATAACTGACTCATTTGTTGATTCAGGTGTTACATTCTTATTTGTCTGGATTTGAAAAGATCTAGATGAATACCTTATTTGGATCGATGGTGAATCAGAGGCTAAGTTCAAAAGATCAGTGGTCAGAATTGAAGATGACATTTCTTGTTGAAAGTTTTGATGATTTCAATGCCGCAATCATCAAAAAGGGGGAGACAGTATCAAGAAATGTTAAAGATGGGAGAAAATGTTCAAGAATTGATTGTTAAAGAAAGATTGTTGTTCAAAGTTGAATGAGTTCAAAGATTTCAGAATTGTTAAAGATAATTTGCTAAAGCAATCAGAGTTGTGTCTGAAAGAGGTTTGTTTATAACCTTGGGAGAGAATGCTATTATTCTTCAAGATCAGATTTTGAGGAAGATTGCTGAAAGTTTTTGAAGATACTGTGCTTATCAAAGAAAGGGGAGAATGTCAATTTTTCATATTAATAGGGGGAGAATGTTGACTGCTTGAGAAGATCTTTTTACATCAAAGGGAGAATATTCAAATTGAGCTTAAAAAGAGAAGATTGAATTGCAATATCTTTTTAGAGATGATCTTGATCCAAAGGGGGAGAATGTTAGAGCATAGATTTTTTGGATGCAAGATCAATAATTCTGAAGTTCAAAGTTCAAGAAAGTAAAAGCTGAAAGTCAACTATCAAGCATCAAAGTCAAAGTCTTTGTCTAATAAGTCAAAGTTTGTGTTTTTGTTTCCTTGTTGTAATTGTGTGTAGGTATAAATAGCCTTGTGTCTTTGTGAGTCCAAGATCAATGAATCCTAGAGAGAGAAAGTAGAGAGAGAAAGCTTTGAAGCGCAAAGTATGTGAATTCAATATGTGTGCGCGAAGTTCTTACAAAGACAAAGACCAAAGGGACTTAAATACCCTTGGTCAATACAACACTGAATATGACTTTAGACATAGTTTTTGACCAAGCCTATAAATACAATGATTACTATAAAATCAGACTTAACAATCTCCCCCTTAGTAATCATTGGCGCTTTGGTCTTCAAAATTCATCTTCTATATCAGCACGGACCATAAAAGCAACTTTATGAAGCAATCTGACTTTTACAAGAAAAATTCTTCTCAGCATCTTTCAGTTTGATTTGTCTTTGTTGCCTTTGACAAGTCTGGAACAGTAGCTTGTACTCTAAACGACACACCTCTTTTGAAAGACCTTGAATGAACTGTGGTGGTCGGAGCAGGAACAGCAAAAGAATTAAAATGGCGGAGAGAATAGAATCTTGAGCGAATCTTGATCAGCAGATAAACATTTGAGCTCTTTGTCTCTTAAACATCTCCTTTAACTTCTCGTAATTCTCCCCCTCATGACCTTGATGAACTGGTTCAACTAGGTCATGCAAATGTTTAAGACAAGACAGCTTAAGATCTGCAAAATCAAAGAAACAGAGAAAACAGGGAAGGTTTGCGCCACACGCTAGTTGCGCAAAGTGACGTATGTGTTACCCGCTGGTTGCGCAAAGAGAGGTTTGCGTTACACGCAGGTTGTGCAAAGCGAAGTTTGCGTTACACGCAGGTTGCGCAAAGCGAGGTTTGCGCGACCAACTGATGGCGCAAAGCTGACTTAGAAAAATTTTACCTTTTTAAGCTCTTTGACTCCCCCTACACAAATGCACTAGATATGACAATTCAAGTTAGCATCATATAAAGAAAATCAGATACTCCCCATCAAAAACAGATATGATCATTAAGAAAATTCTCCTTTTTCACTCCCCCTTGAATAATGCTCAAACCCATTTAAAAGGATATGAGAACACAATGAATGAAACATCAATGTAGAAAGAAAAATATATTGAATATGTATTTTGAAACGACTAAATATATAAAAATTTAAACAGAAACAAATAAAAATCTACTTAGTAAAATATCACAATAAGATCCATCAGATGAAATCAAATGTATGTATTTGGATACAGAAACAAGTTTTATTGCATATCAAGTTAAGACATGTTCAGTTTCAAAAACTTTTCATCAATCTATTCAGTGTGCTCGCATGCGAACTTCGATTAGCTTCAAGAAAATGCAGTTCTAAAAATATAATAGAGAACTTTGCATGTAATCACACTAAGCCATCAAAAATTCAGACTTTCACAAATTTACAGGTTTATTACAACTCAGAAATATATAACCAAGTATCATGAGATGTGTGTTCATTGGCATCTTTTAGCATTGTGCACTATGACATCTTTACATGAGTGTGCTCTTTGGCATCTTTTAAGCGTATGCACTTTTGGCATCTTTTTAATCAAAAAGTTTATTAAGTAAAGAACACGTCGTAAACGTAACTTTCTATCTGACCCTATTGCAGGATTTGGGTTAGCCACTCCCAGACCAGTTGGCCTTAGGGGACTAGGTGTCAAGCACCCCTTGGAACTTACTTTCCCAGATCAGAAAGGCTACATCGACATATCCTAAACCCATTCATACCAGTAAAACATGACTTTCGATCTGGTTCTATTGAAGGATTTGGGTTCGATCACTCCCAGATCAAATGACCTTAGGGGACCAGATGACAAGCATCCCACAGAACTTACTTTCCCAAACCAGAAAGGTCACAGGTACAAACTTTTAAACTTAGAGATTTCTGATTTATAAGAATTTAATAATCATCTCAAACACAAGGTTTTACGTCTAAGTGCTTAGCCCATATTTTCATTACGATCCAAAATTTCGACTTTTTAGGTTTTCTAAGCATTGTAAACTATAAATATTTCGAATCACACAACTTTAAAGCAATATCAAAAGCTACAAACATGTTGCTGACTTTTCGACTTTTGTTAGAATTGAAATTTGAACATATAAGAACTTCAATGTAAACAAAGCAACTTGAAAATTTATCCTAGACACACATTTTATTCAAAAGAAAGAAAAATTGTAAAACTTTTACTTTATAGAATAAAATTTGTAAAGGTTTAAACTTTTAAAACAACATGCCAAGATAAAAAAAAAATAGAAATATTTGATCGGCAAGTTTATATTTAGTTGAAACAAAATATAATTCAATAATATTATCTTTCACACAATGTAAAAATGAAAATTGTGACTCATTTGTAAAAAGAAATTGGGTTGAACAAATTCAGGAGATGAAATGAAATGCTCAGATTCTTTAAAAACAAATTGAGAAAACTAGAACAACATCATTATCAGATATAAATGCAGGGGAAATTAAGTAGATGTACTCACAGTTTCTCATTAGTCAGAAGCTTAATGCATTGAATAACGAGTCCTAGACTGATATGTCTAGAAGTCATATTCTTTGAAGCACGGGTTCTGAGCTGAATTACTCAGAAGCCAAAGTCTTGACATTTAAAACCGGGTTTTGAACTGCTGTGTTCAAAAGCCGTTCTTTCTCTTACTCCCCCTTAACATGAGATGCCTGCAACTTTGAAGCAGTTTGAGATTTGGGTACCCACTTAAATTTGGGCCCGTGTCTGTTAGTTGCAGTTCTTATGGGGAAATATTTATAATATTTAACAGTTAAAGCATGAGAAATATGATCAGAATGATAAGCACAATCATCAGAAGAGAAAGCATAATCATCAGAACTAGAATCTGAGGAAGAACATGAGACATGTTTTGAAATTCGAATCATTTGCTTTATAGAATATTTTGAAATTTTATTACATGTAGCAAATGAATCACTTTTATAAAGTTTGTCTACACATTTATTCCCATCAAAAGTAGGTTCATCAGATGTTCGCTTTGTTCTCCAGATCTGCTTCTTTGATCGAGCTCTCAAAGTCCTATCTGAAAGAATTGAATCGGAAGAATTAGAACTGTCAGAAAGAACTTTATCTTGTTTCTTCGACTTCTTTGACTGTCTTCTTTTACGCATAGGTTTATAATACTGATCATTGAGCGTAAAAGAATCATCAAGAATTGTAGACGAAATATTTAAATCAGAAGAAATAATTTTATCCAAGCAACCAATCTGATCAACTAATAAATCTGAATTTACTTCGGAGTTTGAAGAATTTTGAGAAAAGATTTTAAAATTTGAAACTTTCTTTTTATTTTCCTTTAGAATCAGAAGAAAGGTCAGAAATAGAAACTGAATCTTGTTTTTGAGAAAATAAATTTTCTTCAAGACTAGAAGTCATGAAAAAAAGAATAATATCAGATTCAATTTTCTTTAAAATATTTTGATCTTCTATCTTATCTTCAAGATCGATGATTGTACTCTCTAATACTAATGGAGAAGTATATTTCTTAGAATCATAAATGATTGGAGAAATATTTTCCTTATCAGAATTAGAAGCATAAGGATCAATAAAATCATCAGATATTGAATATTTGACAGGAGATATATGATTTAAAACTCTTCTTGTTATTCATCCTTTTCTCATTTTCGATTTCTAACACTTGCTTCTCATTCATCCAATCAATTTTAAACTGAGGAGCATAATGAGCAAGAGTCAGATAATCGTAAATATATAAAGTTGGGGATTTTTCAATCGCATTGTTTAAACAATGAGGATTTTCAAAACCAAGTCCCCACCTTTGTTTTAAAGCTTCTTCACTCCTTGGTTTATTCATAAAAATTGTTTGTTCAGATTGGTTCCTTCGATAAAGCTTTTCTTCTAATTTATTTATTTTATCTGAAAATTCATCTTTTAAATTAGTCATAGCAGTCAAAGACTCAAGATAAGTCTTATTTGAATTTTCCAAATCATCCAATTTCTTTTGAAAGATTTCTTTTGTGTTTTCCAAAATAGATTTTTCATCTTTCAAAGAAATTTTCAGTTTGTCAATCAAATCTGACTTTTCAGAATTTAAATGCTTTTCAGATAAAAGTTGTGAACGCAAATCAGATAAAGCAGTTATCATGATATTCATCTGAGAGGTAATAAAATTGTAATCAAATCAGTATATACCTCATCTTCATCAGTATCAGAATCGTCTGACTGATCATCTCCGACCAAGCACATCTGAGCGATCTCTACGTTTGCAGCTTCATCGTCAGAGTGATCCAGCCAGAATTCTTCTTCGGCAAGAAGAGCAATTCCGTTCTCTCTCTTTTCAGCCAGTTCCAGTTTCTTCCGGTAGTAAGCTGAGTCCCTAACCTTCTTTGCTCGACACTCCTTAGAGATGTAGCCCGACTTTCCACAGTTGTAGCAGGTAGCAATATTTGGCTCGGGCACTTTGGCTCTAGACACAGAAGTGAAGCGAGAAGAGTTGGAACCAGTTCTTGGTTGGAACTTTTTCTGGTAATGCTGAGAGATAAGGATCATCGCTTTCTGCAGAGCTTCACCATCATCATCAGTTGACCCGTTGTAAGCGTTTTCAGACAACGCTTGTTCAGCCAGTTGGCTCGTGAGGAGTGCAACCGGGTCTACTGACTTCTTTTCCTTTTTCTCCAGTTTGGCCTTCTTCTCTAGAACCAAGCTCTCATCAGTCATCAGAATCTCGTATAGTTTTTGAATCTGCATTGTGGAAATCCGAACATCGTTCCTCAGTCTGTGACATGATTTGTTCCATTCAGGCTGAAGAGCATTAAGAAATTTCAGATTCGTCTCAAGCTCTGTCTTGTTGACATTTATCTTTCGCAAATCATTCAGCACTGCACAGAATCTGTCGAAAACACTCTTTATAGACTCACTTTGTTTGGCCTTGAACTCCTCAAAGTTGTTCATGAACCGAGTATATCGGAGCTGAGTTGCAACCGATGAACCAAGCATGATCTTTTCCAATTATGCCCACAACAGATTTGGATAATCCTTGCAATGATCAACCCGGTTGTAGACAGAGTTTGGTAAAGCTAGCATCAGATTAGCTTTAAGCTCTCGATCAGCTTTCATTCGTGAAGCCTCTTCAGATGTTGGAGGAGTCTCTTTATTAGGCTTTACGAAAGGTCCTTCAGTTAGAGACTTCATCATGTTCTCTCCATTAGCTTGACGCTCGATAAAGTTCAGAAATCGATCTTGCCATTGAGTGAATTCATTTTCATCGACAAGAACTGGAGGACGAGTTTCAGATCCCAAGGACATCATCAGATCACTTGTGTAGAACTTAGCTTGAAAGGCAAACTTTGCATAATCCATAGAAGATATTCAGAAAAATTCTAAGTCTGATACTGGCGCAAAGTAGAGCTTTGCGTGAGAAGCAGAAGACGCAAACTTGATCTTTTCGCAAGCAGTTGAAGACGCAAAGTAAGATTTGCGTGAGCAGGCTGTGGCGCAAAGTAGCTTTGTGTTATACGAAGGAAACGCAAACTTAAGTTCTTGTGAGTAGCTAGATACGCAAACCAACTTTGCGTGATGCGAAGGTTACGCAAACTAAGCTTTGCGTAATGAACTGAAGACGCACAAGTGACTTTGCATGAGAAGAGGCTTGCTAGTATCTGACTTTGCGTAAAGCACTGGTTGCGCAAACTTAGCTTTGCGTGAGCAGTGGAATGCGAGAACTGGTCTTTGCGTGAGATGTGAATTACGCAAAGTAATCTTGCGTGATCAGTGTAAAACGAAAACTGGACTTTGCGTGACACAGATGAAGCGAGAACCTATTAGAGCATAAATATGTTGGATACAAGATCAAGAAGACTGAAGGTCAAATGTCAAGAAAGTCAAAGCTGAGAAAGTCAAATCTCATCAAAGTCAAAGTCTTTTGTAATAATGTCAATGTATTGTTTTTGTATTTTAGTTTCCTTGTTTTTAGTTGTGGGTATAAATACCTTGTTGTAGAAATCAGTTATCAATCAGAAGTAGAGAGAGCTTATGAGAGAAGAGCTAATTAGAACATTATTCTAGTGAGAGAGTTTAGAGAGAGAAAGTTGTGAAATTGTAATCTTTGTTGTTTGAATCAATGACATATGATTTGTGATTCTCATCTTGAGTGTTTGTATTGATTAGAACTTGAATATTGGGAATAACAATTGGTATCAGAGCAGATCCAAATCGAAATCAATTCAAGAAAAATGGTCGACACTGTGTTCTTCAAGTCCATATATGATTTCGAGTTTTAGTGTGTTTTTGGAGTAGATTTTGATTAGGTTGTGTTAGAAAAGCATAATTGATCGAGTTTGTAAAGATTAATTCATCAATTGCACTGTAATTTTCTCGAATTTTTGGATTTTGTTGAGTTTTAAGGCACGAGTTCTTGAGCACTGTTTCATAGATCAAATTGTAATTTTGAGTGTTTGATGTTGTAATTCGTGTATTGTAAAATGTTAGAATATTGAAATCGAGCATCTCTTAAAAGTTTCAAGTCAATTGGACAAGTATTGGATCGAAATCAGATGAAAAAGTGATGTTTTTGGTCGATATACTGAAGAACGCGCAAGAAATCTGAAGAACGCGCTAGATCTGAGAAACGCGTAAGTTCTTCGTTAGAACGCGCAAGATGAAGGATTCCATTTTTGGCCAAAACGCGCAGAGGGTTATCTGCGAGTTTTAGAAACGCGCAGATCGAAGTCTGCGAGTTTGAAGATTGGGAAAATTCTCTAAGTGTTAAAACGCGCAAGACGACCTTTGCGAGTTCTAAAAACGCGCAAGTCTAGGCTTGCGAGTTTCTTCGGAATAGTGATCTGCGAGTTTGGTCGATCTGGGAGTTTGGTTGATCTGCGAGTTTGGTCAAAAACGCGCTAGTAGTGGCTAGCGAGTTTCTCAAACACGCACGTCTCAGCCTGTGTGTTTATCAGTGAATAGTGATTTGCGTGTTTAGGCGTTAGCGAGTTTCTTCGAGAACAGTCTCTTGCGAGTTTCAACGTCTAGCGAGTTTCAGCGATCTGCGAGTATCTCAGAACACGCAAGTCTTTGTGTGCGAGTTTCACAAACGCGCAAGCTTTAGTCTGCGTGTTTCTTTCTAAATAGTGTCTTGCGAGTTTTACAGTGTTTTGCGAGTTTTGTTACTTAGAATTTTTTTTTCCTGAGAAATTTTCAAAACTGTAATATGGCCTTTAATAGTGAATTTTTTTTTTCTAGGGGCGCTGCCCCTTGACCCCCATGCTAAGTCTGCGAAGGGGGACATAGTTCTGTTTGTGATCAAAATTTCTGAATTTTTATTTCAAGTTTTTCTGTATTCTTGAGATTTCATTTGGATTAACGATCAAGTTCAAGTTCTTTTTGTAACAGATATTCAAGATGGGATATTTTCCTGATAATGATGAACGAAAGATTGCCAAGCTCAAATTAGAGAATACAAATCTTGCTTCCTCAGTTGATTACTACACCAAGAGGTCAAAGAAATATTCTAATGAAAGGAAGCTACTGAGAGAAGATGTCAGTGTGTTAAAGAAAATAAATGAAGATCTTCTGAAACAGACTTCTGAGCTTAATGCAGAAAATGTCTTGATTTTGAAAGATGAAAACACTGAGTTAAAGAACAAGATTTCTGAATTAGAAGATCACATTGTCAAGTTTCAGCAAACCGGGTGTGCTAATGAAAAGAAGATCTTTGAATTAGATTTGCAAATTGTTGAAGAAATATCAGTTTTTGAGAAAGAAAAGAAAGAGTTTGCTAAGAAATTCTCCGAGTTTTCTAGAAAAAGTGTTGAAGAAAAGAAGACAGTTGAGCTGAAATGTTTAAAGCTTTCTCAACAGATTTCTGAGTTTGAGAAAGTAATTATTCTGGAAAGAGAAAAGTTTGCAAAGGAAAGAAAGACCATAGAACAGAAGAATGTTGGATTTTTTAAAGAGATATCTGATGGACAAAAGAATGCTGAAAAAGACTTTGAAGAAGAAAGAATTATATTTGAGAAAGAGATAAAGAAGTGGACTGCAAAGTTATCTGAATTATCTGATAGTGCACTGAAAGAGCAGAAAGCGAAGTCTGAATTAAAGAAAGAAATTGACTTACACATCAAAGAAAAGAACAGTTATTTTTCAAAGATTAAAGAGCTTGAAGATATTGTTTCAAAGGTGGTGGTGACTGAGCAAACGACTCCAGAGTCACAAATCCACACACCTAGAAATAGTTCAGTTGATTCTAACAAGCCAACATCAAGCTCACATCTGAAAACTGTTTCTTCTAAAAGGTCAGTTAAATCTTTCAATCAGATTCGTAATACTAATCTTTTCTATGATTGGAAAATAGATGGTTCAGGTACACATAGAAGGAGAAGAAAAAGATATGTAAAAGAGAAGCTGGTTTGGAAGGTAAAACCAGTTGAAGATGAGAAGAATGATGAGAAGAAGAAAGAAAAGAAAGGAAAGAAGGAAGAGAAGACAGGTAACAAATCATTTGTATCTGCCTCAAATGCAAAGAAGAACAAAGTGCTGAAAGGTAAACCTGATCTTGCTTATTCGAGAGATCAATTGATCAGGTTATCTAAAAAGAGGTATTGTTCTTATTGTCATACATATGATTTTGTTCATAAAGCTAGTGATCATTACTGGTATGGTTCTTATTCCGTTACTCCCATTCGAACTGCAACTAACACACATGGACCCAAATACCAGTGGGTACCAAAGCCAAAGACTGATTCTGTGTTGCAGGCACCTACTGTCAAGGGGGAGTAAGAGAACCAAGGCTTCTAAGTACATCAGCTTAGAACCCGTACTTTAACGAAGTTTGGCTTCTGAATACTACAGTTCAGGACCCGTATTTCAATGCTTAAAGAAAGATACTCCCAGGCTGGTATAAGAGATTGTATTCCGATAATCCAACGAGGATATCAACCTTCAAGGGGGAGTACATATTTTTCTGAAATTTTTGCATCCCATAGATTTGACGAACTACATTCCAAAAGGAGTTGTAGATCTCTATCATGTCATTTATAACTGACATATTTTAGATGCATAATTTCAGGGGGAGTAAAAGGATTTTGATTTCTGATTATTTTAGATCAGAACTCGAACATTAATCGTTTTAATGCTTTATGTCTTTTACATTTGACATCTTTGTGAATAAAGTTGCTTTGACTAGACTTTAAGATTTTTGCAAGATGAGAGAAGATGACAAGATCATATCTTAATGACTTCATCTTGACTTCATGAGATTTAAGATTGTGCGAAAAGGTAAATTTCTTATCTTAATCTCAAATATATCTGAAAGAAGGACAACTTTCAGATATAGAAAACATGTTCTGAAATGTTCAAACCACTTCCCGATTCTTAAACAGATTTTATAATTTGTAAGTGTGATTTTAAATGTTTTCATTTTAATTTTTGTGCTTCAATGGTTAACAAACCATGTGTTTCCAACGATAATTACTTGTGTATTGTCTTTTCATATACTTTCAAGTATTCTCACACACCGTTTTGATTTCTTGTTCAAATTGTTCTTACCATGTCTCATATTTAAACATCATTTCGATGGTAAGACACCCCACTTGTATTCAAAGAAATTTGAGCATCATTTCATTTCGAAACGTCATTTCAAGAATGTCTATATTTTTGTTTCATATAGACTATAACTGTTATTCTTGACCATAAGCTTTAATTGATATATCATTTTATTTCTGATCATTTTCATACAATGTCAAATTTTCAAACAAGTCTCTTGTATTCTTATCCATTCATTCAATATACTTGTTTGAAAATATTTCAATGTTTAAAAATGCTCATATTTTCATGATTATATCATCTGAGCATACATTCATCTGACATTTGTATATGAGCTTTAACTGATAAAGTTAAATCATCTGAGCAACATATGCTTTCATAGGATTATATGGGTTCTTTGTGCTAGGACTTACATGAACTTCTATGAAATCACGTTAACCAGTGATTTCTACCCAAGAATTTAATCCTTAGAGATTGAGTGTGAGGAGTCTAAAAGAAATGAGTGTGGGTGTGATGAGGTAAAATGTAAAAGAGAGTTTGGTTAGTAGTGAGTTTAATGATCAAAAGAAAGAGGGTGTGAGAACAGAGTAAAAGAATATTAAACTCTGCACCAACTACTTTCTGAGCCGGGCAGCCACATTACTAGCGTTTCACAATTCTTTGGTGAACGTTATTGAAACAGGCAAATAGCCCATGCCAACTCTTGACAAAACCCCACCATCTACTCATTTTCTTCTCAAAAAGAAAATGTTTCACATTTTCAAGGAGACGCAACACATAATCTATCTGATTTTCATTTGGAAAATCTGGATATTGAAAAAGAAGGAAGTCTGCCCCACCTTCGCACTTCAATCATGCACATTGAGTCTGTGTTTATCTACTGTTGTCTCAGTGGTTTACACAATGTTGAGCCTTAAAAGCAATCATCAAGTGCTTAATTCTTTCTACACTTGCACGAGCACACAAGAAATACGTTTTCTTTTCATAACATTCATAGAAATTGCCTTTGTGATATTTCGATGATTGGATGGAAGCCCTGGGGGAGTGAACATCAAAAAGCTCCTTTATATTATGTATTCGTTACACACAGTGACTTTGTGTTACTGACAGGCATTTTAACTGTTTCATTTGTTGATTCAGGAGTTACATGTTCTTATTTTGTCTGGATTTGCAAAGATCCAGATGAATACTTGGTTATGGATCACAAAATCAGAGGCTCAGTTTGACAGATCAGAATGGTTAAAGACATTTCTTGGAATAAAAGTTTTGATGATATAGATGCTCAAATCATCAAAAAGGGGGATATGGTATCAAGAAATGATAAAGTTTTGAGAGATGATTTTCAAAAATGTCCAAGTTAGAAGATTCAAAGTAAAGATTTGAAGAAGATCAAAGAATTTCTGAAGATATGCTGATTTTTGAGGAAATTTTCTTTGAAGATTATTTGCTAAAGCAATTTGAGCTGAATCTGAAGATAATTTATTTCCAAAGTCTGAAAGTATCTTGTGAAAGTTTTGAGGAGATTTTTAATCGTTTGAAGACAGTTTTGGAAAGAATACCATCAAAGAAAAAGGGGAGATTGTACTGGCAGAGCTTAAAAGTGAAGACTGAATTGCTAGATCTTTCAATAGTGATCTTGAATCCAAAGGAGGAGATTGTTAGAGCATAAATATGTTTGATACAAGATCAAGAAGACTGAAGGTCAAAGGTCAAGAAAGTCAAAGCTGAGAAAGTCAAATCTCATCAAAGTCAAAGTCTTTTGTAATAATGTCAATGTATTGTTTTTGTATTTTAGTTTCCTTGTTTTTAGTTGTGGGTATAAATACCTTGTTTCCTTGTTGTTGAAATCAGTTATCAATCAGAAGTAGAGAGAGCTTATGAGAGAAGAGCTAATTAGAACAGTATTCTAGTGAGAGAGTTTAGAGAGAGAAAGTTGTGAAATTGTAATCTTTGTTGTTTGAATCAATGACATATGATTTGTGATTCTCATCTTGAGTGTTTGTATTGATTAGAACTTGAATATTGGGAATAACAATTGGTATCAGAGCCTGTACCAAACTGAAACAAAATAAGGAAGATCATGTAATTCAAAATATGAACTCGCACAAAGTACTATGAACTTGCGCAAAGTAGAGATCTAGCGCAAACCGAAGAAAATCAAGAAAAAACTCCAAAAACTCGATTTCAACACTGATTATGACAAAATTTTCTTATACCAACACGTTCGAAAATAACTTTTAAACACTTTTCAATCAAATTTTTCGATTAAAAACCACAAAAACACGATTTCGATAATGAAACAGTACGTAACCACGAGTTTTCCAAAAACTTTAAAAATCTCTAAATTGACAATCAAAACAAGTTTTTCTTACAAATCGATGTGAATCAAAGAAGTTCTCCTATCAATTTCGAATCCAACAAACCAATTTGCAAAGAAATTCACTCAAAAACCAGATCGAATTTGATTAAAAATCCAAAAACGAGATTTTCTTGAAAAATTCAAGAAAATCAATCAAATTTTTGGATTAAATCACAAATTCAGAATCTAAAAACGAATTCTCTCAATCCTCTCAAGATTCAGATGGCTCTGATACCAATTGTGAGTCCAAGATCAATGAATCCTAGAGAGAGAAAACTTTGAAGCGCAAAATATGTGAATTCAATATGTGTGCGTGAAGTTCTTACAAAGACAAAGAGCAAAGGTACTTAAATACCCTTGGTCAATACAACACAGAATATGACTTTAGACACAGTTTTTGACCAAGCCTATAAATACAATGATTACTATAAAATCAGACTTAACAGTCTTTTAGTATGAAAAAAAAACATTCAGATTGTAAGATTGTGAGAATATACGAATCAAAGAAGAAGTTAATGTTCATATCATTCTAGAGAGAGAGAGTTTTTGTAGAGAGAGAAAGTAGGAGATTGTAATCTTTGATTTCAATATCAATGACATGTGATTTCCAGTTTTGTTCATCTTGATTGTTTGTAATTAGAAAGAACTTGATTTTCTGGGTTTAACACTTATCTAGTAAATGAACTCTCCACCTATTGCTCCCTGTATTTTGATCCACAGATAGAAACTTGACATAAACGCGAGTCAAGAAACTTTGCCCCATATATTCCTAGTTCTTCAGGAATAGATGATCGCTTGAGCATATTCAAGGTTCCATCTCGTAGATTATTCGAGAAGGGGGGAAAAGACCATCTTGACTCAAGCCGAGATTCACAAGATCCACACATATGTGTTGTTGAATTGTGACGAAGTTCGACCTTTTCAATGGACCTTCGATGAGTGGATACGACAAAGAGAACCTCATCTTGATGCAGTTGCACGGGATAAAGCTCGGGATGAAAGGTTTTCTACTTGGTTCGAACAACACGTGAGTACAAAAATATGAAATTTACGTATGTAATGTTACACATATGTAATTTATTTCTTATTTGTGGTTTTATAGGTCATGCTCGGATCAGGCGATTTCTCCGACCATTTGAAATCCCTAGCACGTGGACCAGGCCGATATGCTTGGTCGCATAAGGAATATTTTGTCAATGGTTACAAGTTTCATACGGTAACACATGTTGTTGGGCGTGTCACACATAATAGTGGCGTATGTGTGAGAGGATCTTGTTATGATGACTCCGAGTTTGACTATTAGGAATTATTGGACGACGTGTTAGAGGTGGAGTATTACGTTGTGTGCTATTGTGTTGTAGTTTTGTTCAAGTGTACATGGTTTGATAGTCCAGAGGGAGTTAGAGTCAACCCTAAACATGGGTTGGTTGATATCAAATACAAGTCTAGACTCAGAGGTGAGGACTATTACGTCCTAGCATCACAAGCGGAACAAGTGTATTACACACCCTATCCTTCAGGAAGTAAGGATTTAAAGGACGGGTGGGCAGTTGTGAAGACCAAAGCCCGTGGAATATATGAAGTTGCATAAAGGGCTATCGATGTGTTGGATGATGATAACGTGGATGGAGAACCGTTCTTTCAAATCAACAAACGGGTAACTCATAATACAAACAATTGGGTAAATGAGGACCTCGATTATACCCCTCTTGTCATTGGGTAGCTCAATATAGTCGCCACAAATGACGAAGCTAGTAAGGAAGATGCATCAGATCACGAAGCTAGCGATGTGGAAGAAGAATTTGAAGACGTGGACGATGATGAAGATAACGAAGATGAACTTATGTTATCTGATCACTTGTCTGATAACTAGTGTGCCTTTCTTTTGTAGACATTTTGTGTTAACCATTCTCTATGATTTATGTACACTTATATCATTTATGTAAACATTTCCGTGTTAAACATTCTCTATGATTTATGTACACTTATATCATTTTGTGTTAACCATTCTCTATGATCTAGATGTCGGGATGCCCTTCTAGGGGTAGTAGGGGTAGGGGTAGGGGTAGGGGTAGTAGCAGTTCCGCCAGGCGTGGTGACCCCCACGCCGATGAGTTCACCGATGACGTACTAGATCAGATCCAGTCTGATGATGGACTAGCAGCGGGCTCGAGGGTAAGAGGCCTAAATGTGGCATCACAGACGCCCCAGCCGAGTCAGCGACCGCCACTTTTGTTGTCTAAAGCGGGGGGGGGGGGGGTAAGTAGATGTGATATATTATTTATTCTAGTACATAATAAATCGATCCTAATGTTTTTTATGTTGTATATTTTGCAATTGTAAAGGTTTAGTGACAAGTCGGCAGTCCGGAGGGCCATTGTCGTCTTTAAGTCCATGTTCGATGGTCCGTGGGCTCATTTTAGGGATGTCCATGATGAGCACTATCCACGGATGTTGGATCGATTACGGGTAGGTATTTTACTCTATTTAACTAATTGAGTGGATTTATTTTTTACTTAATCCAAACAATGTGTTTGCAGTTATATTATAGTTGGCCTCCTAAGATGGACGTCGGCGTAGTAGCTGCATTCCGGCGTATCCTAAATAATAGGTACCCGGATCTGATGAGAGATGCCCGTCGATTCGCCCAGGGCAGGGCATTAGCCATTATGGTGTCCAGTTCGACGAACGTGACTACACGATTCTTGCCGCACACCCTCCAGAGTGGATCTGGAGTGAGTTTTGGGTCCAGATGATTAAGCAGGTTTGTTTTGTTTTGAATATTTGTATCTGATTGTAATAGGATTTATATTGATTTATGTCTTCTTTTTAACAGGTATGGAACACCGATGCGTTCCGGCGTGTATCTGCGTCCAATACGGCCAATCGGGCCACCGAGTATGAGGGGATGACATCCAGACACTGTACTGGATCTATTAGTACCGCTATGCATCGGGACCGCATGGTAATTTATCATACACTAGACTAAATGTATATAATTGATGAATATATGTACTATATACATGATTTTATTACCTACTAACAATTTAAGTTGTGTATTGTAGAGAGATGCATGGGGCCGTGAGCCTACCAGCGACGAGGTTTGGGAGGCTACACACTGCACCAACAAGAAGCTTGTTCCGGGTGCGACTGGTCCGTCCACGGATCCTCCGATCTACGTTTACCCAAAGGCGTCTCATATGGCGGTAAGTTCAATTATGCATGGCTCGATATTTGTTTGTTTTATAAGATAGATAGAAATTATAGCAAACTTAGGGGGCGTTTGGTTCACGCAAGGGAATGAAAATGGGAATGAGAATGGAAATGGAAATGAATGGGAATGGGAATAACCATTGCATTGATGATGTTTGGTTGATACCGAAAACCATTATCATTTTATCATTATCTCTCTCTACCTAACTACCAAAACTGTGCTCCTGACATGTGATTGCTTCTCCATTTCTCCTTATCTCACTTACAGGTGATTGACATATAAAACTCGTCTATTTGAACGAACACACACACACATACGTATATATATATATATAATCGCAAAGAAAAACAAAAGGGAACAAAGGAGAAGAACGATAATCGAAAGAAAATTTTTTGTTCAATTTGAAGATAAAATCACAAAGAACGATTTTTGTTGATTTTGAAGACAAAATCACAAAGAAAAACAAAACCCTAACAAAGAAAAACGAAAGAACATTTTTTGTTCGTTTTGAAGATAAAATCACAAAAAAAAAAGAAAAAAGAAAACCCTCGCATAAAGAACAACAAGATTTCGAACACAAAGGAAAAGAACGAGAATCGTACCTGAAAACAGTCGATGTCAAGTTGGATAGAGATAGATTTCACCTTCGATTTCTTTGTTGTTAGCTTGTTTAGAGATAGAGTATGCAATAGAGAAGACAAATAAAAATACAGAGTCTATTTTGGGGGAAAGAAGTGAAGCGGGAATGAAAAGCCATTCCCCCCAATATTGGGGGGAATAAAAATTATATGTTATTAGGTAATGGATCCATTATATTATAGGTAACCAAACATCATTTTTCATTTTCATTCCCATTCCTTATCCTCTAATACCCCCAACCAAACACCCCCTTAGTTTGGGTTGCCATTGTTGGGCAGACGATAGGATTGTTTTGATAAAAGCAGGTCATGGATATATATGTTCAAATCACAGTTGAAATGCTGCCGAATTTTCTATAGGTTAGTTGACTTGACAATGTCTAATTTGGTAAACTGTAGGATAACTACCATCGGATTAGGGGGGAGGAGTACCCGGACATACCTCCCGACACTGTACCTCCCAATGACGCCGAGTTGTAGGAGCGTAGTGTCGGAGGACGGTGTAAGAGTCGTATTTTTGGATGGGGGACCAGTCAGGATCCCTATTATGCTATGCCCGGTGATTCAGGTGCCAGTCCGAGCAAGAGCATGCACGACCGTCGCGATGAGGAGGTATGCTTGTCAAATGTTGTTTAACATTGTTAATCATATGTTTGTTAAATGTTGTCTAACATTGTTCTATATATGTTTGTCAAATGTTTAATTTCAGTTGGAGGAGCTGAGGCAGAGGGTAGAGAGAGAGGAAGCAGAGAGGATCCAGTTGCAGGAGAGACTACAGAGAGAGGAAGCAGAGAGGACCCGGATGCAGGAGAGAATGGAGAGAGATAAAGCAGAGAAGAGACAGATGCAGAAACGAATGGCTCAGTTTGACGCGTTCATGATCAAGTTTAACAATCAGCACCCCTTTCCCCTCCGTAGGATTACGTTTTTGTACTACGTTTATGTATTTATAGATATTAAATTAAGGTTTTGTACAATTTAAGACTTAGTATTAATTAAAAATTGGCAGGTTTTGTACAGGTTAAAAACTGGAATTTTTTAATTTTTATTTATTTTTTTTAAATTAAATTACCGACGGATTACAGACGGATAATCCGTCGGTAAATGTTTTTTAATTAATTTTTTATTTAATAAATATCCGTCGGAAATCCGTCGCTAAATCCGTCGGTAATCCGTCGCAAAAAAGAGACCGTCCGTGATCCGTCGGAAATAACCCACACCGTCGGTGACCGTCGGCGATCCGTCGGAAAAGTATGTCGTCGGTGATCCGTCGGTAATCTGAACGCCAACCACCTTTATACCGACGGACATTTACCGACGGATTTCTCTTTTACTGACGGATCACCGACGGATTTGTCCGTCGGTGATAAGCATATGTTTTGTAGTTATATAAACATACGGGTAGGTTCAAACGAGAAGCTAAACATTTTGCGAGAAGGCGAGAAGTGTTTAATCATATATGATACACAAGCTTAATCATATATGATTAAATACATGTTATATTTGGTAATACATAGACGTTTAATCATATATGATTAAACACACTTAGAGACCGTGTAATCATATATGATATCACACTTCTCGCCTTCTCGCAAAATGTTTAACTTCTCGCCTGATCCTTCCTCTATAAACATAATGTATATATGTCACTCCTTGATGTTATAGTTACGTTATAGTGTCATAACGCAAAATTTCGTTTTTATTTGTGGGTAATATTGACGTCTATCTAACTGATTTAATTATGTGAGTACAAACTATTGCACAAAAATATACGCATTAATAAAAAAATATATCAAAATATAAACAGAATAAATATAAATACTAACTTATTAATAGCATAAAGGCTTGCGTTGCAATGTTATAAGGAAAAATTTAGTTTCCACTTGGACGGTAATATTTAACGTCTATCTAAGTAATTTAACTATTTGATATAAGTTATTGTCTAAAAAATTAATCTGAATAAGTGCTTAAATTAGTTTGATCTTATCTATGGATGTTTTGATTTAATAAATGTATATTTATGATCAATTAGAAAGATCCAATAAAAACCCAATAAACCCATCTTTGGATTTTGATCATTCTAGTTAGGGGTGAGCAAAGACAGGTATCCGTTCAAAATTTTTGAAACCGGTCTTGGACCTGCAACCGACGGTTTTGAAATGAAGGAACCGGAACCGGTTACACCGGTTCTTTATATTTGAGAACCGGTCCCGGAACCGCCAGTTCCGGTACCGGATACCGTTGTGTAATTTTTAAATTTTTTATCATTCATATTTATAAAAAGGTAAATATTAATATATTACTAAGTCCCAACGTAAAGAAATAAATACCACAAACGTGAAAACTAATACAACAAAAACTAAAAAACTAATAAATACTACAAACGATGCTTACAAAACAAATAAATATTACAAACATTGCTTCTAAAACAAATAAATATTACAAACGGTGCTTCGAAAACAATTGACGTCATTAAAATTAGTTGATGCTAATAAATACTACAAAAGTGTTTCCCTAAAAGGTAGTTTATTAAATTTTTATAAATAAATAAAATATATTTTATTAAAACAATAGCGGGTACCCGTCAGTTCCGATTCTGAGTACCCAACGAGACCGGGTACCCGGTCCCTGGAAACGGTCCCGACGGGTACCCAGCGGTTAACGGTTCCAAAAACATGAAAACTGAACCAGAACCGATCCCGATTGGTTCCATATTTTAAGAACTGGAAACGGAACCAATTACATCTGTTCCGGTTCCAGAACCGACAGTTCCAAAGTGATTCTGGTTCCAACGACAGGTACCCGCTTTCAATGCTTACCCCTATTTCTAGTAAACCATAGGTGTTTCAATTTAAATGTCAATCAACATATATGATGTACTTCCATGTGGGACTTTCGTTTCATGGTCACTTAAAAATGTCTTTTACTTTTGTTGCATATATGTTTAATAATCAGAAATTTTATTTAAAAAGTCGGACGACAACAAACAAGCCAAAAACCCTTCCCGAGAGAAAAACGACGAGATGAAGTAAGAAGGAGATGGAGGAGGAAAAAACAACCTAACACACTAAAACCGAAAAGAAACTAACACACCATCACCGAAAAAGGCTATAAAACAAAATCTAAAAGGTTAGGTTTATCAACCCACGACTCACAATAGATTGAATCGTTCTTTAATCTTCTCGATGCCTATTCCGTGCTAAAGTGGTGAACCTAATGTCCAAAGCGGGACATAGGAACACCGTGCCTATGGATCCATTGCACTAAATCAAGACTAACGCAAATAAGCAACAACATTGGTTCATGTATATCAAGCTCACACCAATAATCATCTATTAACAATTTATTAACAAAATATAAGAAACTCATATAACCGCTTCTATTATAAGTTAACATAGAGCCCAACACAAAGATTTTCGCTCACACCTTGTTTTCAACTCCAAGGTCCAAACTTTTAAAACCCTAGTTTTACTTGGGTTTCACCAAAACCTCTCCAAAAGAAGATGAGATGGGTGGAACATGAAAATACATTCAACATTTTCAGATCATAGGCCAAATGTTCCTCCAAATACCTTCATCCTCACCCAAAACCCCAAAATCCCTTGAAATCCATTTTAGGTCAAATATTGGTAAAAATTCCAAAACCCATGGTTCATGATGTATGAGAGTTCAAATATAGCTAGATTATCAAGTAATAAGTAGAACCACTCATGTACTCACCTTGATTGAAGTTATGAACAAACCCTAGTTAACAAGAGCTTGAAAGGAGAGGAGATGAACTTGGATCTTTAATCACAACCAACCTAAATCAACCATGGAATCTCATTCAATGCATTCCCTTAAGAGAATTTAATGAAAAGGGAGAGTTCTTACCTTTTCTTCAGATAGAAATCGCCAAAACTTGAAAGAAATGGAGTGAATGCAAGTTTGGGGTCGACCTACCCCTTTTTAATTTGTGCAGAGGTCGCGCACGGATGCCCTCGTGGCTCGATACGCGCGGAGGGTCGCGCGGAACACTGGAGGGATGTGCAGACAGAGCTTGGCGCGGATGCTGGTGCGGTTCAATCCGCGCGGCTACCCGCGCAGAACACTTGCTACCAAACTCTCCTTGGACATTTATGCTCAAAACCATAAAATCAAAATCCCAACTCATCCCGAAGGTTAAAACTATACTACTAAAGGCGTATAGATCAAAAGAATACTTTGCTCATCCAAAATTCGGGGTGTTACAATCCTCCCAAACTTGGAGGATATTTCTTCCTCGAAATCTTAAGCTAACAAAACAAGTGAGGATATATGCGCTTCATATCCTCCTTGGCCTCCCATGTTTTATTAGTGCCACTATGATGCTTCCATTGAACCTTCACCATAGTGACCTCTTTGTGACGAAGCTTTTTCGTCTTCTTCTCCAAAATCGCGTCGGGTTCCTCAATGCAACAGTTTCCCTCATCAACTCTAATCTCGGAGAGTGGAATAACACTCTCCTCCGCTAGACATTTACGAAGGTTGCACACATGGAATGTGTTATGGATTCCATTCATTTCCGGAGGGAGTTCTAACTGGTAGGCTTGAAGTCCTACTCGCTTAATCAAGGTGAATGGTCCAAGGAAGCGGGGACTTAACTTCTCACGTCTTCCGAACCGAATGATCCCCTTCCAAGGGGGCACCTTTAACATAAACCGCTCTCCCACTTGGAACTCTATCGGTCGTCTCTTCTTGTCAGCATAACTTTTATATCGGTCTTGAGCTGCCTTCAAACGTTCGCGAATACCTTTCACTTTGTCTGTCGTCTCTTGCATAATTTCGGGTTCGGAAAATTGCTTCTCTCCCGCTTCGAGCCAACACACGGGATTTCGGCACTTGCGACCGTAAAGAGCTTCAAACGGCTCCATCCCAATGCTTGAATGGTAGCTATTGTTGTACGCAAACTACACCAAAGGTTGATGCGAGTCCCAACTACCCCCAAAGTCGATCACACAAGACCTCAACATGTCCTCGAGTGTCTGGATCATCCTCTCGCTTTGGTCGTCGGTCTAGGGATGGTAGGTCGTGCTCAACTTCACGCGCGTGCCCAATTGCTTTTGTAATCCATCCCAAAAATGCGACGTCAACCGACCATCTCGATCCGAGACAATAGACAATGGCACACCATGACGAGACACCACTTCATCGATATACAACTTTACGAGCTTGTCCATAGGTAAAGTCTCCCGCATGACCAAGAAATGAACGCTCTTGGTCAAACGATCCACTATTACCCAAATGGTGTCATGACCTCTCAAGGTCTTCGACAATTTTGTCACGAAATCCATCGTGATATGCTCCCATTTCCACTCCGGAATCTCCAAAGATTGCAAACTCCCATAAGGTCGTTGGTGTTCGGCCTTCACTTGCAAGCAAGTCACACATCGCTCCATAAAGCGCGCCACATCAAGCTTCATGACCGGCCACCAATAATGCAATTTCAAATCTCGATACATCTTTGTGCTTCTCGGATGGATAGAATACTTTGATTTATGGGCATCTTCGAGAAGAAGTTCTCTATTGCCCCCGACCTTAGGCACCCAGATTCGCCCGTTGAAAAGCTTTACTCCCCGGTTATCCTCCGTCAAAAGTAAGTGTTTCTTTGTCATGACCTCTCCCTTGAGGTTCCCACCTAGGAAGGCTTTGGCTTGCGACACCTTAATTCGGTCAATGAGTGTTGACGCGAACTCAATTCACGTGAAAGTAGCTTTAGAATTTCCCTCGTAGTCCCTTCGACTAAGAGCATCGACGACGACGTTTGCCTTACCCGGATGGTAAAGCAACCCACAATCGTAATCCTTTAATAACTCCAACCACCTCCGTTTCCTCATATTCAGTTCCTTTTTGACCAAAGATATGCTTCAAGCTCTTGTGGTCCATGTAGACAGTGCACTTTGTGCCGTAGAGGTAATGTCGCCACAATTTCAAGGCAAACACTACCGCCGCCAATTCCAAATCATGCGTAGGATAATTGACTTCATGAAGTTTGAGTTGTCTTGATGCGTAAGCGATCACCTTGTCCATTTTCATTAAGACACACCCTAAACCCATCTTTGAGGCATCGCTATACACCACAAAGTCCTTCGTCCCTTAGGGTAAGGATAGGATCGGAGCTTCGCAAAGTTTCCTTTGTAAAGTTTGAAATGCCTTCTCTTGATTCTCGGACAATACAAACTTAACATTCTTTTGGGTTAAGGCCATCAATGATGAAGCTATCTTGGAAAAGTCTTGGATGAATCTTCGGTAGTATCCCGCCAATCCAAGAAAGCTTCGGATTTCTGACGGACTCTTTGGAGGTTCTCAATTCATCATCGCCTCAATATTTGCGGGGTCCACCTTCACTCATTCCTTTGTAACCACATGACCTAAAAACTGCACCTCTCGAAGCCAAAAGTCACACTTTGAAAATTTCGCGTAGAGCTTCTCCCGCTTTAACACTTCTAAAACTTCTCGAAGGTGTTGCTTGTGATCTACTTCATCTTTGGAGTACACAAGGATGTCTTCGATGAACACAATCACCGACTTGTCAAGGAATGGTCGGCACACTCGATTCATCAAGTCCATGAATATTGTCGGTGCGTTGGTTAAACCGAATGGCATTACTAGAAACTCGTAATGACCGTATCGGGTCCTAAATGTCGTTTTTGGAACATCGTCCTTCGCCACCTTCACTTGATGATAACCCGACCGAAGATCGATCTTTGAGAAGCAACCCCCACCCTGAAGTTGGTCGAACAAATCGTCGATCCTTGGAAGTGGATATTTGTTTTTCACCGTCACCTTGTTCAGTTATCTATAGTCGATACACGTCCGCATCGTGCCATCCTTCTTCTTGACAAACAAGACCAGAGATCCCCAAGGCAATGAACTCGGTCTGATGAAACCCTTCTCAAGAAGGTCTTGAAGTTGAGTCATCATTTATTGCATCTCAGTAGGAGCCAATCGTTAAGGGGCTCGAGCAATCGGAGTCGCTCCCGGAATGAGATCAACTCGGAATTCCACTAGGCGATTGGGTGGCAAACCGGGAAATTCTTCCAGGAATACATCGGGAAACTCACTCACCACTCCAACGTATTCTAGCTTCCTCTTCTCGAGTTTGGTGTCGATCGCATACGCTAGGAAAGAAGAGCATCCTTTCGCCAAATATTTCCGTGCTTTGATCATAGAGATAATCGCTCTTCGCCTTTCCTTCTCTCTCAATAGATTATAGTCACCTCTCAATCCATCACGGGTAGTCGGATCATCTTCTTGGAACACACAATCTCGGCTTGGTTCCCCGATAACCAATCCATTCCCACTACCACATCGAACCCGCTGATTTGCATAGGCATCAAGTTTATGGGGAATTTATTCCCTTAAAACTCAAGGGGTGCAACCTCTCAGAATGTCCCGGATTATTACTTGACCATCATTCGCTATTTCTACCACTATAGCGTTCTCTAGACTACTCATAGTCATGGCAAGTTTGTGACAAAATTTATCGAATACGAACGAGTAGCTAGTACCCGAGCCAAATAAGATACGTGTAGGTATGGAGTTTAGAAGAAAAGTACCCGACACTACATCGGTCGATGATTTAGCCTCCTTCGTTGCCATTTGAAAACCCCTTCTGGCGGGCCGTGGAGGTTCCGCCTTCTTCACACCACTCCCCAAGGTCTTGAGCTTCAGACATTCTGCCCTTACGTTCCCCGGTTCCTTGCACTCAAAGCATATTTTCCCATTGATGGGACATTCTCTAAACGTATGCCCCGATTTTCCACATTTATAGCACGTTCTGGGGACAAAGTTACACGGGCCGAAATGCTTGCTTCGGCATTTGGAGCACCATTTGGCATCACGCCTAGGATCTGCCCCACGGTGATTGTTGTTGGCGAATCTTGGATTTTTGGAGGGTGTGGAAATTCCCTCCCATCTTCTCTTCTGTACTTGCCGGTTACCTTCTTCTTTACCAAGGTTGTAGGCGTCTTCCATCAGTTGCGCCTCTTCAATTGCCTCCCGAAGGGTGGAGGCCTTCGACACCCGAACCATCGACATCATGTCCGATGGAAGGCCCTTGATGTAAGTTTTAATCTTTTCTTTCTCGGTCGGGACCAGATGTCCCACCAAACCCAATTTATCCATGAATAGTCGGTTGTACTCTTTTACCGACAAGTTACCCTTCTTCAAACTCCGAAAATCTTCTTCAATCCGGTCCATCGATCTTTCATTGAAATATTCTTCCAGTAATTTTTCCTTGAATGTAGCCCAAGTCAATTTGTCCAAGGCAGCCGTCTGGACGGAAGCAGAATATACGTTCCACCATGTGAGAGTCGTACCTCTCAACATTCGGGAACCAAAGATTACCTTTTGTCCTTATCCACACTCACTTGAGCGAAAAGCCTACTCCATCTCCCGAATCCAACACATACACTCTACAGGATTATCCGAGCCCTTAAATTCCGGCGATCGACAACCAAGAAAAGACATGTAGGTACAAGTCTTCGTGTCTACTCTCGTCTCTAAGGTCGCGGGACCGTCGGTGTGAATCCCACTTCCAGTACCCCCGCATCCCGCCACTTTAACATTCTTGACAACCATTTTTGGCCTACGGTTGAGGGTGTCTTTGTCCTCAAGAAGTATTAGGAACACCTCTTGTTGTTGCAACATGGCCCTGTTCATAGCCAACATCATGCGGTCCATCATCCTCGTCTCTACCGTTACTTCTTCCATGATGGGCTATTCCGTTTCCAGATTACGTCGGGGAATGTGCTCGGGTCCCCCGCCCAACACATTAAGCAGACAAGAGGGTTCTTCCGCCCCAGTCATCCGAGGATGATCGGTCGTGGATGTCGTGGCTTCTTGGCCCTCAGGCCGATTCCTGGTGTTAACCATTAGTCTGCATACACATACGTGAAATAGAGTAAGAGATAGGCTACCGGAATACACAAGGAAACGTACTACTATACTTATCAATTATTATAACAACAGTAGGTCAAGTATGCTCACGTAAAACATCTTCATAATAACATTACCTAAGTGAAATTATGAACACATGACACGTAAGAGTTCTCGTTACCATCACTACAACTTTCAACTTGTGTAAGTTTCGTCGACTCTAAGACCGTCCCATCTTAAGAGTTCTACCCCATCTCACAAGTCATAGCTTAATAGTCTCAGTTTAAGTCTAGGCATCTTACATTCAAACCTAGTTCCCTTAAATAAAGCTCTGATACCAACTTGTAACACTCTAAATTTTAGACGAAAATAAAAATTTGAAATTTCGGCATTATAACGTTTGAAAATAAGGAAACATGTCACCCTAACATAGGGGATAATTTAAACCTGCATAATAAGGGTAAAACAAAATCTAACCCAAGAGTATCATCCCAAAATGGGGAATATAGTAAGGCATTTACAACCCAAAATAATGAAGCATAAAACGACAACCTAATAATCTAGATTTGGTTAACTAGATTAAGGTCGGGTGTCGCAATCCTTCCAAAATGTATATCTTCGAAATCAAGGCATGATGGTCACTATGTCTCTCAAAAAGACCACTCACGACCCAAGGTCGTTCACTCAGTCCCGATGAGCCCCACCGCTAAGATGACCTGTCAAACATGACAACCAAAGAACAATCGTTAGGCTAAATCCTAGTGAGAACAAGTCAATTAAGAATATAAGTACTAAACCCATTTGAAGTCACGCGTAGGATATAGCCGTGAGCTAAACCAATACATCAAATAAACCATTAGTGAATAAATATGGTACAAATAACACCAATCACATAATGAGCTCAACTCCTCTAAGTTTATTGCTCGAAAACATCAAGTCAACCCCTCTAGGTCTATTCTTGAGAGTTCCAAAACGGGAAATCTAGCACAAGGGAATTACACCTTACTGCCCATGAGACGTTGTCCGACCGTATAGGTCCACACCTTACTTATCATGGTGACCCGATGCCTATTATGTGCTAAAATGGTGAACCTAATGTCCAAAGCGGGACATAGGAACATTGTGCCTATGGATCCATTGCACTAAATCAAGACTAATGCAAATAAGTAACAACATTGGTTCATGTATATCAAGCTCACACCAATAATCATCTATTAACAATTTATTAACAAAATATAAGAAACTCGTATAACCGCTTCTATTATAAGTTAACATAGAGCCCAATACAAAGATTTACCCTCACACCTTGTTTTCAACTCCAAGGTCCAAACTTTTAAAACCCTAGTTTTACTTGGGTTTCACCAAGACCTCTCCAAAAGAAGGTGAGAAGGGTGGAACATGAAAATACATTCAACATTTTCAGATCATAGGCCGAATGTTCCTCCAAATACCTTCATCCTCACCCAAAACCCCAAAATCCCTTGAAATCCATTTTAGGCCAAATATTGGTAAAAATCCCAAAACCCATGGTTCATAATGTATGAGAGTTCAAATATAGCTAGATTATCAAGTAAGAAGTAGAACCACTCATGTACTCACCTTGATTGAAGTTATGAACAAACCCTAGTTGACAAGAGCTTGAGAGGAGAGGAGATGAACTTGGATCTTTAATCACAACCAACCTAAATCAACCATGGAATCTCATTCAATGCATTCCCTTAAGAGAATTTAATGAAAAGGGGAGAATTCTTACCTTTTCTTCAGAGAGAAATCGCCAAAACTTCAAAGAAATTGAGTGAATGCAAGTTTGGGGTCGACCTACCCCTTTTTAATCTGTGTAGAGGTCGCATGCGGATGCCCGCGTGGCTTGACCTGCGCGAAGGGCCACGCAGAATACTGGAGGGATGCGCGGATAGAGCCTGGTGCGGATGCTGGCACGGTTCAATCCGCGTGGCTACCCGCGCAGAACACTGGCAACCAAACTCTCCTTGGACAATTATTCTCAAAACCATAAAATCAAAATCCCAACTAATCTCGAAGGTTTAAACTATACTACTAGAGGCATATAGATCAAAAGAATACTTTGCTCATCCACAATTCAGGGTGTTACAGGTATCGATTCCCCACCATCTACGAATCAGACCCCAAATTGATCCTCTAGATTTATTACACCTGGTGTAACAGGCCGAATCCATCAAATACATAAATATAACATTTACATCCAAGATGGTTCAATAAACTAAATACATAATACTCAACTCAAAATTTCCGCAATGGAGAAATACCTTCAAAACAGAGATTTACTAACAACTACCGGGGATAACCAACTTGCACTATGTCATGCCTCGTCTACGACGTCACCACTTCACTTCTACTTCGGACGAATCATCTGACTAAACTCGTAACCTGAAAATGGTTTAGTTTGAAAAACGAGGGTTAGACCTTGAGGTGTAGTGAGTTCCCTCTAGTAACATACATTCGCGCCACAGTTACATTTAAAACAATTTATAAACATTTACAAAAAATTCACACTTTTAAAACATTAAACACATGTACGACACATGTTGATGGCACACGCTAAGGTCACACACAGCTGTGACAACGTGTCTAGCTCACACTGCCTTCAACCGAGACACCCCCCCATTGGCATAAACGAGACACACCCCCGCTACGAGCATTTGCAGGACCCCCCCCCCCCGACTTAAGCCATCACATGCCCACCCTCAAATGTATGCATAAATATCAAATCACATTTCATATCAAGATAAACACGTAGGTTCATAATCATCTCATGCGTTAAAATTTGTATGTCAACATCATTTTCAGTTAGAAAGACTCACCTGTCGCCCTTGTTTAGTTCCTTCTCGCTTAACCTTTTAATCCTTAAACCGAACACCTACGATTAAAAAAAAACACAAGGGTGATAAGTCACTCGGCCATCCTTCAAGGTTATCTTCTCAGCTATCTTAAAAGGCTCTCTAAATGTCACCTTGGACTAAGCTAGATGAAACTGACGAACACTCACGAAATACAAGGATAACACATACCCGGATAATAACTATACGGGTTGTAACACCGTACTTTTGGCATTTCATAGTTATATTTCAAGTCTATTTGTTAAGTTTCGAGGATCTTAATCTCATTTAAATCCTTATGCATGTTAGAGAGGAGAACCATGGTTTGGCCTTAAATTTCAGCTATGTTCTTGAAATGGAAATTAGAGACTTACGCGGGTTAAGCCGCGGGTTCTAAGTCGCGGCCAAAGCCGCGGGTCTCTCTGTTTGTGTTCGACCTCAGGAGCACACACGGGTTACGCCGCGGACTCTAAACCGCAGGATGGCATCTGCAGACTCAAATACGGGAATTTCTTCCTTTTCTCTCATTTTCTCATATTAGAACTCTTGAAGTCGATTTTTGGTCTGAAAATGGGGATTTTCTCAAGCGATTTTGGTAAGGACTCTTGCCCTAATTCCACTCTCATCATTTAATGAGCTCCCATAGACATTAATGGGGATTTAATGCATCCATAGGTGTGATTTTGGAAGGATCTTGGCTAGTAGCAACTCTCAAGATCTTATTTCTCTACCTACCACTTCTAGGGTTTGGTTTCTTTTAAGAAATCACTAATGTGAGTACATTTCTTGACTCTTCTACTCGCATACATGCCTAATAATGTGTTAATAATTATATCCACTTGTTCTCACCTTGTAAATGATTTGGTGAAGTTTGACCTAAAATCTCTTTTTGGTGGATGATGTCTCAAATAATGAATATTAGAGGAAATGCTTGAGTTTAGCATGTATTTTGAGTTGTATGAAGCTAGTGGGTTTGTATTGGTTATATTGACCTATTAAAAATAGACTAAAGACCCGGTTTGGGTTGAGGTATCGAATAGACTAAAGACTCAGTTAGAGTTGATTGTCAAATAGACTAAAGACTCAGTTAGAGTTGATTGTCAAATAGACTAAAGACCCGGTTTGGGTTGAGGTCTCTAATAGACTAAAGACTCAGTTAGAGTTGATTGTCAAATAGAATAAAGATCCGGTTTGGGTTGAGGTCTCGAATAGACTAAAGACTCAGTTAGAGTTTATTGTAGAATAGACTAAAGACTCAGTTAGAGTTGATTGTCAAATAGACTAAAGGCCCGGTTGGGTTGAGTTCTCACATAGGCTAAAGATCCGGTTTGGGTTGATGCCACAGAGCTTAATGGTTTGAATGGAATTATAAATACGTTGACAAAACTATATTGTAATTTCATGTTTAATGGCAGGTGAAGTAAATGGATGAGAACTATAGATACCCAAGCGTACATAAGTTGTAATTTCATTTCTTTAATTATTATTACAACTACATGTTCTCACTAGGCTCTAGCCTAACACTTGTTTCTTGGTTGTCATGCATGACAGGGCACCCTAGTGGCGGGAACTGTCGGGAATGAGTGGTCAATCGCGTGATCGAGGGCGGTCCTTTTGGGAGATTTAGAGACCGATATATATATATATATATATATATATATATATATATATATATATATATATATATATATATATATATATACGTTTGATAGTTACACATTTTGGAGGGATAGCGACACCCGACTGTAATCTAATTAAACAATTTAGATTATTAGGTTGTCTTGTTTATATTCTTCATTCTTTGGAGTTGTATAGGCTATACTATATTCCCTGTTTTGGGACGATACTTTGCGATCTCTATGGCAGGTTATTGTTAACCAGGTTTCGTTCAATTTATAGCAGTTATATTGCCGAAATTTCAAAGTTTTTATTTCCTCTAATTTTAGGGTGTTACAAGTTGGTATCAGAGCCTTAGTTTAAGTGAACTAGGTATGAATGTAGAATACCTAGACTTAAGCTATGGATTTAAGTGATGATTGAGTGAGATTAGGTAGAACTCCTAAGATAGGATGGTCTTAGAGTCGACGGAGACTACACAAATTGAGAATTATGGTAATAGTGATGAAAATTCTTATGCATCGCATGTTCATAATTTCGCCTAGCTAACGTTATTATGAGGATGCTTTATGTGATTATGTTTGTTTTCCATTGTTATGATGATTAATGAATGTAGTAGTACGTTTCATTGTTTATAATTAGTATAATCTTGATCTCACCTATATTCTCGCGTTGTGTGGAAGTCAATGGTAAATACTTGAAATCGGCCGGAGGGCCAAGAGGCGTCGGCATCTACGGCCGACCACCCTAGAGTTACGACAACGGATTTGCCCCCTCGACCACAGAATGTTTTGGGTGGAGGACCCGAACAAGTACCGCGTCATAATATAGCCTCGACTCATCCGATAATGGAAGAGGTGACTCCGGAGACAAGAATGATGGATCGAATGATACAAGCCATGAATGCAGCGATGGCTCGACAACAAGAAATGTTTCTGAAGTTACTGGAGGACCGAGATGCTACTAACCGCAGGCATGAGGCGTTTGTGGAAAACATTCTAGTGGCGGGATCCGGGGGTACGGGACCCGTGATTCCCACTAATGAGACCCCAACTCCAGAAGCGAGGCAAGTGTCTAAGACTTACACTTTCAAGACATTTCTTGGGTGCCGACCACCAGAGTTCAAGGGTACCGACGATCCGCTAGTGTTTATGAACTGGATTCGATAGATGGAACAGGCCTTCAGATCTAGTGAATGCGGAGAAGGCCAGAAGGCGACATTTGGTTCACAGATGGTGAGGGGGGCGGCCCTAATGTGGTGGAATGTTTACTCCTCGTCGGTGGAGGCCACGGTGTTGGCCAAACTGAGTTGGTCAACCTTCAAAAAGAAATTGATGGAAGAGTTTTGTAACGAACGGGCCTTGGACCGAATGAAGGAAGAGTTCCGGAATCTGAGGAAGGGGCACTTGTCATTGAGAGAATATAACCGACATTTCATGGATAAGCTAGGCTTGGTGGGACATCTGGTTCCGACTGAAAAGGAAAAGATCAAGGCCTACACCAAAGGGTTGTCGAGCGAGATGAAAAATCTAGTTCGAGTGTCTAAAGCCTCTACCTTTCGTGAAGCAATCGAAGAGGCTCAGTTGGTGTAAGACTCCTATGGCCCGATCAAGATAAAAAGGTGTGGACCGATTGAGAAAATAAAGTGGGAAGGGAATCTCGCATCCTCAAGGAGGACAAAACTTTTCAACAACAATTACCGTGGGAACGAAGTTAGACGCGAAGCTAGATGGTGCTCCAAATGGCAGAGCAAACATCTTGGCCCGTGCACCTCGGGCGGATCAAATTGTTTCAAGTGTGGAAAGTCGGGTCATGATCGTCGTGATTTCCCGGTCAGAGGGATCACGTGCTTTGAATGTAAGGAACCGGGTCATATCCGGAGTGAATGTCCAAAGTTAAAGATGGGGGAAAGTGGATCAAAGAAGATAGGTCCCCCTAGAGCATTGGGAAGAGCGTTTCAAATGACCTCCAAGGAGGCAAAGGCTTCAACGGACGTAGTGTCGGGTACATTTCCCCTAAACTCCGTACCTGCACGTATATTGTTTGATTCTGGCGCGAGTTTTTCGTTCGTGTCGAATTCTTTTTGTCAAAGATTAACTGTGCCCACTAGTAGTTTAGAGGATGCTTTAGTGGTAGAGCTAGCGTACAGTGACTAAGTAGTGATTCGAGATATTCTTAAGGGTTGTAAATTAGAGATCGAAGGAAAGGGATTTCCTGTTGACCTAATGCCAATGGTCATCGGGGGATTTAATGTCGTTATTGGGATGGACTGGCTAGTGGATAATCGTGTCGAAATCTTGTGTGCCAAGAAGCTGATTCGAATTCCGGTCTCAAATGGCGAGTCAGTAACCATGTACGGAGAAAGACGGAAGGGTGAGACGGCAATTATTAGCTTGGTGAAGGCACGTAAGTGCTTATCGAAAGGATGTTCATCCTTTATGGCATATGTTATAGATGCCAAGCTCGAGAAAAGGAAACTTGAAGATGTGGAAGTGGTAAAAGAATTCCCCGACGTGTTCCCGGACGACTTACCAGGATTACCACCTGATCGTCAAGTAGAATTCAAGATTGATCTAACGCCGGGAGCGGCCCCGATAGCTAGGACCCCGTACCGTTTGGCTCCGTCGGAGATGAAAGAGATGATGGGGCAACTCCAAGACCTTCTCGAGAAGGGATTCGTGAGACCAAGCTTGTCACCGTGGGGAGCACTGGTATTGTTCGTGAAGAAGAAGGATGGAACGATGCTCATGTGCATAGATTATAGAGAGTTGAATAAAGTGACGGTGAAAAATAAGTACCCACTCCCTAGAATCGACGACTTATTCGACCAACTTCAAGGAGTGGGATGCTTTTTAAAGATCGACCTACGTTCGGGCTATCATCAAATGAAAGTCAAGGAGGATGACATTCTGAAGACCGCGTTTAGGACGCGCTATGGGCATTACGAGTTCTTGGAGATTCCCTTTGGTCTGACGAACGCCCCGGCAGTGTTCATGGACTTGATGAACCGCGTGTGCCGAACGTTTCTTGACAAGTCGGTCATCGTGTTCATCGATGATATTTTGGTTTACTCCAAGGATGAAGCCGAGCATGTGCAACATCTTCGCGAAGTGTTGGAAGTCTTGAGGAAAGAGAAGCTCTATGCAAAATTTTCCAAGTGTGAATTTTGGCTAAAAGAGGTGCAATTTTTGGGTCACATAGTATCGAAAGACGGTGTGAAAGTGGACCCTACAAAGATAGAAGCCATGATGAATTGGGATCCTCCTAAGAGCCCATCTGAGATCAGAAGCTTTTTGGGGTTAGCGGGTTATTACCGAAGATTCATCCAAGATTTTTCGAAGATTGCTTCGTCGTTGACGGCATTGACCAAGAAGAACGTGAAGTTTGTGTGGACCGAAGCTCAGGAAAAGGCATCCTGGACGTTACAAAAGAAGCTTTGTGAAGCTCCGATCTTGTCCTTTCCGGAAGGGTCGGAAGATTTCGTGGTATATAGCGACGCCTCAAAGATGGGTTTTGGGTGCGTACTCATGCAAAGGGGGAAAGTAATCGCCTACGCGTCAAGACAACTAAAAGTACACGAGAATTAGACCTGGCAAAAACTGACACGACACGCTAACTCGACACGAAATAAACGGGTTTGGGTAATACATTTCAACCCGTTTAAGTAAACGGGTTGACACGACACGACACGACACGGAAATTAAACGGGTAAGGTCAGGGTCAAACATTTCAACTCGAAAATGACCCGAATAACCCGTTTATATATATTTTTTATAAGTTTTCTTTTTAATGCTTTGGATTTTTAATGTTTTAGATTTGGTTAAAACTTATAAGTTTGAACTATAAAATTTGGATTTATAATGCTTCCATTTGAATTTTGGATTTGCAATTTTTTGTGAATTTTTGATTTTTAATTTTTAGTTTTATAAATGTTAAATGGGTTAAACGGGTCGTGTCGGGTTAGGCGGGTCGGGTTAGGGTTGGGATTTTCTTTAGGGTTAGGCATTCTCAACCCGTTTAACTTTGAACCCGACACGAACCCGACACGACACATTTTCCAGGTCTAACGAGAATAATTACCCCACTCATGACTTAGAGCTGGCGACGGTAGTGTTCGCGTTGATGTTGTGGCGCCATTACTTATACGGTACCAAGTGTACCTTGTACACTGATCATAAAAGCTTGAAGTATGTCTTCGACCAAAAGGAGCTGAATATGAGACAAAGGAGGTGGTTGGAGCTACTTAAGGACTACGATTGCGAATTTCTCTACCATCCGGGTAAAGCAAATGTAGTGGCCGATGCGTTAAGCCAAAAGGAATATAGTGGAAAGCTCCGAGCCAAACTTACAAGGATTGAGCTGGTGTCAAGCCTTATGGAAAGGATCAGAGCGTCACAAGACGAGGCCCTGATGGAAGAAAATCTCAAGGATGAGGTGATGACCAAGAAACGACTACTTTTAACCTAGGATGGTCGGGGGATCAAATGTTTCAATGGGCGCGTCTGGGTGCCGAAGATTGGAGGGAACCGACAGTTAGTTTTGGAGGACGCGTATAAGTCCAAATATTCTATCCACCCGGGAAGCACAAAGATGTATAGAGATTTGAAACTGCATTATTGGTGGCCGATGATGAAGTTGGACATGGCACATTATGTGGAGCGGTGCGTGACTTGTTCGCAAGTGAAGGCTGAACACCAACGACCTTATGGGAGCCTCCAATCGTTGGAAATACCCGAGTGGAAATGGGACAAGATTACCATGGATTTTATGACCAAACTCCCGAAGACTTCGAAGGGAAACGACACCATTTGGGTGATTATCGACCGATTGACGAAGAGTGCTCATTTTCTAGCAATGCGGGAGACCTTGCCAATGGATAAATTGGCAAAGTTGTATATAGATGAGGTAGTCTCTAGACATGGTATACCCTTTTCTATAGTCTCTGATCATGACAGTAGGTTTACATCAAGATTTTGGGGAGCCTTACATCAAGAGTTGGGTACTCAAGTGAACCTAAGTACGGCGTACCACCCACAAACAGACGGACAAAGCGAAAGGACGATTCAGACTTTGGAAGACATGCTTAGGTCGTGTGTGATCGACATTGGTGGTAATTGGGACACTCATATACCGTTGGTAGAATTTGCATACAACAATAATTATCACTCTAGTCTCGGGATGGCGTCATTCGAAGCTTTGTACAGGCGAAAGTGTAGAACCCCCGTGTGTTGGATAGAGGCAGGAGAGAAGAAATTTGTCGGTCCGGAAATTGTGCAAGAGACGGCCGACAAGGTCAAATCAATCCGAGAGTGGTTGAAAGCGGCGCAAGATCGCCAGAAAAGTTATGCCGACAAGAAGAGGAGACCAGTGGAGTTCCAAGTGGGAGATCGCGTAATGTTAAAGGTGTCTCCTTGGACAAGTTTGGTCCGGTTTGGAAAGCGTGGGAAGCTAAGTCCCCGTATCCTTGGGTCGTTTACTACTAAAACGTGTTATACTCCAAGCCTACAAGCTAGACTTACCATCGAAGATGGACGGAATCCATCCTACGTTTCATGTGTGTTATCTACGGAGGTGCTTAGCGGAAGAGGGTAATGTTATACCATTGTCTGAGATTCGAGTGGACGACAACCGTTGTGTGGAAGAACCCGAAGCCATTTTGGAAAGGGTGAACAAAAAGCTCTGACACAAAGAAGTAACAATGGTGAAAGTTCAATAGAAGCACCATCGCGGTACCAATGTGACCTGGGAGGCGGAAGAAGACATGAAGCGTCGATACCCCAATTTGTTTGAGTAATCGGGATTTCGGGGACGAAATCCATTCCAAGGTGGGGAGGATTGTAACACCGTACTTTCGGCATTTCATAGTTATATTTCAAGTTTATTTGTTAAGTTTGGAGGATCTTAATCTCATTTAAATCCTTATGCATATTAGAGAGGAGAACCATGCTTTGGCCTTAAATTTCAGCTATGTTCTTGAAATGGGAATCAGAGACTTACGTGGGTTAAGCCGCGGGTTCTAAGACGCGGCCAAAGTCGTGGGTCTCTCTGTTTGTGTTCGACCTCAGGAGTACGCGCGGGTTACGCCGCGGGCTCTAAGTCGCGGCCAAAGCCGCGGGAAGGCATCTGCAGACTCAAATACGGGAATTCCTTCCTTTTCTCTCATTTTCTCATATTAGAACTCTTGAAGTCGATTTTTGGTCTAAAAGGGGGGCTTTTCTCAAACAGTTTTGGTAAGGACTCTTGCCCAAATTCCACTCTCATCATTTAATGAGCTCCCATAGACATTAATGGGGATTTAATGCATCCATAGGTGTGATTTTGGAAGTATCTTGGCTAGTAGCAACTCTCAAGATCTTATTTCTCTACTTACCATTTCTAGGGTTTGGTTTCTTTTAAAAAATCACTAATGTGAGTACATTTCTTGACTCTTCTACTCGCATACATGCCTAATAATGTGTTAATAATTATATCCACTTGTTCTCACCTTGTAAATGATTTGGTGAAGTTTGACCTAAAATCTCTTTTTGGTGGATGATGTCTCAAATAATGAATATTAGAGGAAATGCTTGAGTTTAGCATGTATTTTGAGTTGTATGAAGCTAGTGGGTTTGTGTTGATCCAAACTCTCTCAGTGATTTGATAACGACCCTTTTTTATACTTAGTGAAAATTACGTTTTAATATGTATTAGTGTTTCACCATCAGCGATCAGACTGAGTCTGTTCAGTTATCGCTGATAGTCTTTCTTATAAACATTTAATATGTATTAGTGTTTCACTATCAGTGATCAAACTGAGCCTGTTTAGTTATCGCTGATAGTTCTGATGTAAACAGTAACGTAGGCCCTGAAGACAAGTCTCGCGTCAACATATGTTCATAGTTGAATCGAAGACGAAGCCACTGAACAAAGAGAAGTCTACTAGTGACCTGATGCGGATATCAGTGAAGCAAATACAACTCTACTTATACGCGGAGGAACATGAGGAAAAGCTTCAGCGATAGCTGAACCTCTTTATATCTCTGAAGAAAGAGATATTCAGCGATCAATCGGTCACAAAGCTTATGCCTCAAGTTTCCTTTTGTCTTACCTTGCACAACCAGTACGATGTGTCAGAACGGACATATCTCTGCCACAAATCGTACAACAACTCTGTCAACTACACTGTTCATGATACGGCCGAAAGCATGTCTCCCAAAAGTCAGACTACCAAAGCCAATCACTGAATGACACATGTAAAGTACCCTGCCATGCATTTAATGCATAGGGTATAAATAGAAAGACCACCTCTCCTTCTGAGAGTGTGCTCTATTCTTGAACCAAGATATAAACCTTTGTTTTCTATACTTCTAAAACCCCTTTTCTCTATATTCTTGTACAACCATCTTAGTGTTTCTTAAGTTTGTTTAGATTGAGTCTGTCTTAATCTTATTCCGCAACAAACTTGTAAATTGTGTTTGATTTATCAATAAACAATTTATTAAACTTTAATTTCTGTGTTTGTATTCAAATCCCCCCCCCTTCTACAAACTTGTTAAGCACCTCCGGGACCAACAGTTTGTATTGGTTATATTGACCTATTAAAAATAGACTAAAGAACCGGATTGGGTTGAGGTCTCGAATAGACTAAAGACTCAGTTAGAGTTTATTGTCAAATAGACTAAAGACTCAGTTAGAGTTGATTGTCAAATAGACTAAAGACCCGGTTTGGGTTGAGGTCTCGAATAGACTAAAGACTCAGTTAGAGTTGATTGTCAAATAGACTAAAGACCCGGTTTGGGTTGAGGTCTGGAATAGACTAAAGACTCAGTTAGAGTTGATTGTCGAATTGACTAAAGACTCAGTTATAGTTGATTGTCAAATAGACTAAAGGCCCGGTTGGGTTGAGTTCTCACATAGGCTAAAGATCCAGTTTGGGTTGATGCCACTGAGCTTAATGGTCTGAATGGAATTATAAATACGTTGGCAAAACTATATTGTAATTTCATGTTTAATGGCAGGTGAAGTAACTGGATGAGAACTATAGATACCCAAGCGTACATAAGTTGTAATTTCGTTTCTTTAATTATTTACGACTACATGTTCTCACTAGGCTCTAGCCTAACACTTGTTTCTTGGTTGTCATGCATGACAGGGCACCCTAGTGGCGGGAACTATCGGGAATGAGTGGTCAATCGCGTGATCAAGGGCTGTCCTTTTGGGAGATTTAGAGACCGATATATATATATATATATATATATATATATATATATATATATATATATATATATATATATATATACGTTTGATAGTTACACATTTTGGAGGGATAGCGACACCCGACTGTAATCTAATTAAACAATTTAGATTATTAGGTTGTCGTGTTTATATTCTTCATTCTTTGGAGTTGTATAGGCTATACTATATTCCCCGTTTTGGGACGATACTTTGCGATCTCTATAGCAGGTTATTGTTAACCAGGTTTTGCTCAATTTATAGCAATTATATTGCCGAAATTTCAAAGTTTTTATTTCCTCTAATTTTAGGGTGTTCACGGGTCTAGCCCCAAATCAAATTATACCTGCATCCGGGTATCTACAACATCCGTGTCTTAACCACACCCGAGTTTTACTTACCCGGTTTTCTACCCCTTCCGGGTTTCGGCCCCATCTGGATACCACTCCCAATCGGATTTTTGCCCCACCCGGATTCCACTCATAACTGGATATCACCAAATCCGAATGCTACCCACAACCAGGTATTACCACATCCGGATTTAGCACTACTGGGTTTAGTATACAACCGGGTTTCGTCCACTTACCGGGCATTACCCCTTCGGGTTTAGGCAATTCCCGGGTTGCCCATTGCATACGATTAGAAATCTCCATCTTAGGTCTTAACCCACACCAATCAGTTTTAAGCCCCTAAATCAAAGGGTTACAAACCTCAACCCTTTATAACGGTGTCCAAACATTAATACCTAATCCCCCATTGAGATCAAACAATCCACAAACCCAACTATTTGAGGTTATTGACTCCTAAAATCACCACAAACAAATCCAATAATCCCGAAAAAGGTTAAAGAGAACAAGGGATTGAGTAGTTACCTTGAAGGAGATGAAGAACCACACCACAAATTGCTTCCAATTTCAAGTTTTCTTCAAAATTTGCAAGAACTCTAGTTCTCTCTCTCTCTCTCTCTCTCTCTCCACATTAAACACCAAGAAATGAGAGGGTTTTAGGGGTTTTAACCCTCTTTTCCATAATCACACTTTGGCCCCTGAACTCCTACAATTGCACCACACACACTTAAGTTCTATTCTTTTCACAAAAGGGAACACGGTTATTACAACTGGCGATGCAATGATCTAATTTCTCGGGCACCTCTTCACAATAAGGGCATATGATCGAGTCTAAATTGATGTCCCTATTATTATTAAAAGCAACCCGAACTAGGAGTCTACCGTGGATCAAATGTCAAACAGAAATGTTGATTTTTAATGGGATAAGAACGTTTCAACGAGTTTCCGGATAAAGACCGTCGTCTTTAAGGCATTTCTCTTCTAGTAATTCTTTCAATTTCTTAACTAAAAACTTAGCGTCTACGTCGATATGCCACCATCATTTAGATTAGGAAAATAATATAATGTTTTCTGGAAATTTATTATTGTTGTGTCAATAACTTCTAGGCAATTACTATAATATCAAAGATAAACTCGTTATTTAATAGTTATGTTTTATGGTGTCGATTTTTATTTAAAAGAGGAACAAACTTATTTTTCTTTTTCCTGGTTTCTGGATTGGGAAAAAGTAAAAATTGAAAACAAAATTGTTAGAACAAAATTTAAATTAAATAATTGTTACTATATAAGTACGTATTACTCTTTCCGTCCTAAAATAAGTGTCAACAATAAAAACAACACATAATTTTAGAAAAATGTAATTATTGCACTTTTAATGAACCAATTGACAGTTTTACCTCTAATAATAGAGAGTAATTAAATTTTCCACCTCATACTTAAGGGTAGAATGAAAAAGTAATCATTTAGTTTTTAAAAATGAATATTTATTTTGGAACATATTAAAATAAAAACATAAACACTTATTTTGAGACGAAAGAAGTAACAAGTTAATTCTCGAATTATTAAACTACCATCAAACTTAACATAGAAGGATTTTGAAAATCAATTACAAGTCTTTGGAATATGAATAAATAAATTAAAATTTATAACTATTTAAAAATTTTCCTCATAAAATAAAAAAATGATCAATATTTAAGAGCACTAGATTTTTTAAAAGCAATTAAAAAATAAAAAGTCGCCATCAAACATTAGATTAATGAATAAACATTAGATTAATTATGGACTCCATGGTTTTGCGGATTTCTGAAATCTAGAACTCGAATCCTCGATCATTATTCATACTTTTTGTTAGTCTTTTTTGATTTTATTTTTCGATTTTGAGAAACGTAGATTTAAAACAAAAATATATTTTAGTTTAGTTAATTATGGTTTTTTATAAAAAATAATAATAAAGTATTTTGTTACGGGTCAAAAAATGTTTAATTTAAATGATAATTATATTTAAGATATTTTATATTTAAAATTAAAAAGATAACATACTTCAATAAAAAAAATAAAAATAAGGTGTTTTATCTCGAATTTTCTTATATTTATCGGTTAGTTATATCAATAGTTAAAAAATTTAGATATTTTAGAAAATAAAAATAAGTGTTTATCTGCAGTTAGTTACACGAATTCAAACATTGAGCTTTTATAAGATGTACTTATGTTTAATCAATTTATACTTTTGGATTTTAAGTAATATGCATTAATAAGTGGTACCTAATGCATAAAAATTAGTTTTTAAGAGTTTAGCTTAAATGCTTTATAATATAGTATAGATTATAATATAGTATAGATATATTAGTTAAAATTCAAAATTACAAGTTAATGAAACATAATTATAACTTATTAAAGTCCCATGTTTTTATTTGTATAACTAACTGCAAATAAACATATTAAATACAGGATAAACACTATGAGATAAATTACCTGTTTTATTTTCTATTAAAATATAGAGTAAATTACACTTTTGGTCCCTGTGGTTGCCACCTAATATCAATTTTGGTCCCTATTTCAAACTAATTACAATTTTGGTCATTGTGGTTTTTATTCTATTTCATTCTTGGTCCTTGTAGATTGTTTCGTCCAAGTCTGCCGTTAAAGGGGAGGCACATGCCTTGCACGCCAGGGGTAAAACTGTTAAACCCCCTATGGTTTTTAATAAACCCCTATCCAATTGTGATTTAATCGGTTCTCCCCAATTGCAAAAACCCTAGAGCCCTTTCTCCTCTTCCTCCAGTCCCTTTTTCTTTTCCCTTGTGGTTCGAAATGGTTGTTCTCAAAAATCAAGACTGCAAAAATCGTTGTTCTCAAAAATCAAGACCGTAAAAATCGTTGTTCTCAAGACAGCAAAAATCGTGGTTTGAAATCGTTGTTCTCACGGCTGAATCGTTGGTTCTCAAAAATCGCAAAAATCGTTGGTTCTCAAGACTGCACTATCGTTTGTTCTCAAAAATCAAAAGGCTGAAAATGAAGATTTGTGATTGTGGTTCCGTGGGCATCATACGAACTTCTTGGACCAACAATAATCCGGGACGAAGATTCTTCTCTTGTTCAAGAAATATAAGTAAAAAGATCTGTGATTCATCTTCCCTAACTCTTTCTCTGTTTTCTTTTCGAGTGAACTCGAGGATTCATCCTCTATTATTTTTATAGGGTTCGAGATGTAGGTTTCTTGGTTGGTGACGACCCAATGTGTGAACGAGCTAGGCAGATCATCCCAGGTTTGTTGAGGTCAATGAACCAACTTGAAGTCGCTTTGGAAACAAGTCAAATGGAAGCTCATAAATGGAAGTTTCGGTGTTTCATAAGTTGGGTGGCATTTGCCGTTTTTTTTCTTTCTGTTCACTGATTAGTATAGTGATGAACTGATGGTTGTTGAAGTTCACTAATTAGTATAGTTCATCCACGGTTGTAATTGTGATGATTGTTTGTTCAATGAAAAGTTCATCTATTTGAAGTTCATCCATTATTTGTGTATGGTATTACAACTTATTGAGACACAATCTGGAAATTAAATTGACAGCCTATTGACACCACAATAGATCCAAAATTGACATACATTCTGGAAATTAAATTAACATGTTATTGACACCACAACAGATCCAATAAATGGACAGCTTATTGAGACACAACATATCCAAATGGACAACTTATTGACACACAACAGATCCAATAAGCTGGAAATTAAATGGACAACTTCTTGAGATCCAAATGGACAAATTATTGACACACAACAGATCCAATAAGCTGGAAATTAAATGGACAACTCATTAAATGCCTTGAAATCATTCATTGCTTTATTGAACATGGGGACATTTGAAGCAGTTGCACATTTCCACAAATGATCCTTATACGCTTTCCCCTTCCAGCTTAGTTTCATGTTCTCGTGTATGTGTCTCAAGCAGAACCTATGCTCAGCACATGGGAACAAAGAAGCTATGGCCGGAACAATCCCCTTTGAACAATAAAGAATAAGCATAAGTATACAACAATATCATATAAATAAAAACGATATTTGAACGATAACATACCTTATGTCTGTCACTAATAAAAGTGAAATTCGAATTTCTTGACAAATCAAGGTCATCCCCAATACATTCCAAAAACCAAGTCCATGAACTAAAGTACATAGTCATAAATTGAATTAGTATACAACTAATATACATAAATCTAAATTTAATCAAACAAGTAAACTATCATACCTTTTTGTATCTGCCTCGACTATAGCATATGCTACCGGATAAGTACCATGATTTGGGTCTATACCAACTGCAGTTAAAATTTGACCAGGAAAAGGGCCTTTCATAAAACACCCATCAAGACCCAACAAATCTCTCATACATGCTTTAAAACCCTTCTTTAAAGCACCAAAGCATATGTAAATTCTACTAAACTGCCTTGTTGGGGAAGATGGGTTAGTTCCACTTTCGACATATATCTTTATTGTAGTGTCAGCATTAGTTCTCTGAAGCTCCAAACCGTAATCCCTTAGCTTCCCATATTGTTCTACATAATCTCCCCTAAGTTTATCCAAAGCCATGGCCTTTGCTCTAAAACTTTTCAACACATAAACATTAACCGCATATTTCCTTTGTAGCTGCTCTTGAATTGCTATGATTAAGATGTCAGGGTTCGGTGCAATGGTCTCAGCAATATGTTGTGAAAGAAACGATGTAGTACAAGCATTTACATCCCTCGTTTGCAAACACTTATGGGTCTCAGTATATGTCTTAACCATCCAAGTTTCATCATTTTTCCCTGTTAAGACATGCATCACCCAAGGGCATTTTTCATTTGCAACGGTTGAACTTATCCCACTAGTAAAGATTCGTAATTTACCCTTGCAAACTGCGCGCAATCTTGTCAAGTCATTTTTCAGTATTACTATATTCCTTCTAGTCTCTATTGCATGAACCTTTATCAGTTTCTTCACATCTTCCTTACTCCCAAATGTTTGCCCAACATAAAAGTTAGGATGTGAAGAATCTTCAGTTTGCTTTTCCTTGTGTACCTCTCTTAGCTTTTTTTCCTTGTTGATTCGAAATCAGAGTCGGATTCACTATCAAAGTCTTCAAGGTTGGTCATGTCTACCTCAACATCATCTATCATATTCCCTTCATCAACCAAAGCTGGCTCCACATTCTCTTCATTGGTTCCATCTTCCTCCAACCCCACATCTATGCCTTGACCAAAGAAAGGATCAAAATCATTCATCATTTCGGATTCCATTTCTTGCAACCCTTGACCCGACCCACTATCTTCACTATTATTTGGGTCTGAATGCCATTCCAGAAGTAATTTTTTGAATAAGGGTCCAAATTGGTTTCCCAATGTTCTGTATACACATCAATTAACCTGAATTGAGGAACATATTTCAACATTGTCAATATATCAGTGTAGTTCTCTAATGCTTGCAAACCATTTTTCAGATCACTATCGGGTTTCATGAAATGGTAAGAAATTTGTTCATCATCTGGGTAACCTAGCTCTTGCGTCATTGAAACAATATCATGGATTGATAGTTGGTCAGTATCTATCAAATCCACATACGTGATTTTCCCATTCAAGTATTTCCTATCAAAGACCCTTCGTGAAAAATCCACCATGATGTATCTTCATTGACATTAAGGTATTGCTCTGGTCTATGAGAGAAAATAAGAATAACAGATGAGGACATGAAGTAAATACAGAAAGTTAAACAATAAGAAACTGTTAAAATCATTCAAATTGGAAATACATCAGTAAACTTCACATTGACATCGAATAGCTCAGTAAAATTCTCATTGACATCGAATAGCTTAGTAAAATTCTCATTAAATACAAAATGTTAAAATCACACTAAACACATCAACAAATCAGTAAAATTCTCAAAAAAATAAAAATCTTACTGTAAACCTCATTGACATCGAATAACTCATTGCTTCCTCTGATGCGCCACATGATACCAACGTTGACTGAACTCTTTCAACGTTACCGAACGTGTAAATCCCGTGTATGCTTCTTCAACCGTGGGATTTCATCGATCTGTGATGAAAAGTAACATAGGGTTTCCAATCGTGTGGGTTAGATTTGGGGATTTAGGGGTGAAAGGTAAAAGTAAATAAGAGGGTATGATTTTTAAAAGTAAATAAGATTAGGACAATTTGCCCCTGACGTCCCTCAACCCTTTAACGGCAGACTTAGACGAAACAATCTACAAGGACCAAGAATGAAATAGAATAAAAACCACAATGATCAAAATTGTAATTAGTTTGAAATAGGGACCAAAATTGATATTAGGTGGCAACCACAGGGACCAAAAGTGTAATTTACTCTAAAATATATTTATTAGATCAATGCATGTTTTTATAATATAGTATAGATATATTAGTTATGAGATTATAACTAATATAGATATAGATATATTAAGAGCAAATCATAAAATAAAAAATAGATATTGATAATAGTAATATTGATCAAATCGTCCAATAAATATAAAAAATAAATATTGATAATAGTAGATAATATTGATCAAATCGTCCATTAAATATAAAAAGCAAATATTTATATTAATAAATGAGTATTCATTCCACAAATAGATGATGATGTGAGATACTGTATTTGGATAAGTTGTACCAAGACATTATGAAATTGTAAATTAAGTAATTGGCTTTAATTAGTTATATTTTGTGTTTAAAATGTTGTAATTAAGAATTTTTTATTGTAATTAAGAATTTTTTATGTCTCTTTTATAATATAGTATAGATATAGATTTTTGTTTTTCTTCCTCTTTTTGTGTTTGGTGGGAGAAAATACTAGTATTTGTTTCTTATAAGATGACAGCTACCACGTATTTATATTTTTAAAACATTTTTATAATATATGTTTACTTAACAACAATCGATTCCTTATTTTTATGACATAAAATAATTTCGATACAATGATTGCTCTCAACAAATACATTATATATCACTTCTTTAACCAAAATTTACTAATAAATGAGCATTAAATTCAATAGGAAAAAATCCTCGTTATTTTTCTCATTTATACATGCAAGACGATATTCTAAATATAAATCATATAAAAAAAATTATAACGTCCTTCATGTTGTAGCCCAGTGGTAAGGTAACATCCTGAGGGGGTCAGTGAATGATATCCCTGACTACCCAGGTTCGAACCCCGTGGTGAGCATCCTGTGACATCCATGATCATGGGTTTGCCACATAGTGGTACCCTTAATTGGGCTGGGTCGTGATCGACGGGGATTAGTCGGGTGACACCCTTAAGTGGGAGCCCGGATACCCCGGGAACGTGTACGTGTGTTAACTTGCTGTTAAAAAAAAATTATAACGTGATAAGTTACTCATAAAATATTTGTAATATATTTTTTTTCAATATACTAATGATTAATTAACAGTTTAGACCACCCACAAAGGGCTTTCAATTCCAATTGCAAAGCTGAGTTGTCAGAAATAAAAGTGTCACATAGAAAAATGAATTGCAAAACTTGCAATTCCTTTTGCAAGCCACGTGGCCACTAACCCATATTTCTTTTTCCCTTTTTCTTTTTAATTATTTACATAAACTAACTATTATACAAAGTAATGAATTTTATAAATTAATAATACTAATTTATTTTTTAATTAACTAATTTATTCTTTTTTAAAAAGGTAATTATAAAAGTTGATGTGGCACAATTGAAAGTGTAAATGAATTACAGAGTTGTGGATGGTAATTGCAAAAGCTGATGTGACACAATTGAAATTGTAAATGAATTGCAGGGATGTAGATTGTCTTAATAACATTAGAAGATGATTTCAGTCATAATTTTCAAAATGATCAAGACTTTCAACTATATTTAAATTTTTAAGTTTGAATGTTGTTTAACAAACTATTGGTATATCAATAAAAGAATAACATAAATTATTAGTGTATTAATAATGGTTTTTATTAACTTTAAAAAAATATGATGATGTCTCCACTTGGAATGGAATTTATAAAGTTGTGGCCAATGCCACAATGACAAAAAACACAATAAATCAAGTTGGTGTTGGTGGTCTTTTTGTTGCAAAATGTGTGTGATTTATAATTAGGTTTGACTTATATTTTGCCCAAATCAAGTATAATAGGAGAAACATATGATATATGCAAATATTTTATCTGCTCTAATAAATAAAGATGTGTTTATAAATGCTCAATATGGTCTTTAATGGGACATATTCTTAAAACTGATATTTATTTAGAAAAAAAGTATAAGTTATGATATAGATTTAATTTTTAGGTCAATATAAATAATGTTTTACAATTATATATTGTATGTTCTTATGATATGGTAATTGTAAACTATTAGAACTTGTATTTTATAAATTTAAATGTTGGTTAAGACGTCTAAAAATGAAATAAGTTAAAGGAAAAGATACATTATGTTAACTAAGGTAATGTGAAAACTATAGGAGCGACCAAGGCTCAACAAGATCAATTTGGATTATGTTTGTCAAACTAACTGATAAGTCACCGATGACTGATAAACTACATGTTAGCTGATAAGATAGCTGATGAACAAATTATGATTGACAAAAACTAGTTTATAAGGCATGTAAAATAACCAAAAATGACATTTTGAAAAAATAGTCAACTACAAATATTTCATAATATAATTCAAATAAACTTCTAATAACATAAGTAAAACAAAAATTTAATAATTATTAAATAATATAAACAAGATAGTAAAGAAAAATTAAATAATATAATATATTAAATGAAATAATTTGAAATTGATTATAATATACTATAAAAAGTAAACTACGATTTTCGTCCCTATGGTTTATTGTTTATAACGGTTTTTGTCCCTGGTCTTTAAAAACTGTTTTTTTCGTCCTCATGGTTTACAATTTGTTGCTATTTTCGTCCCTCTTACTAAATATGTTAAATTAATCCATTAAATCAAAGACAATTTTGTCTTTTTACCCTTTTACAATTTTGCTTCCTTTTTTATTTAATAATACATATTATATTTTTTATTAATATTAAAAATCCCCCCAAGAACACCCCCCCTCTCCGTTCAGTCCTTTCCCCTCCGTCGACAAAGTCGGAAACCGTCAGCCACTACACTTTGTAGATGAACGGTGACCACGACACCATCATCATCGACCAACACCTACAACGTATTCCTCGACTCACCATCAGCACTGAAACCACCTGCAACGTTTCTTCTCTAGTCTACGCACAAGATCTTCATCTTATTCTTCTCGGTACAAAAATGAAGGTTTTGATGAAGCTATATAAGGAGATTTAGATTAAATGAGATTGATAGAGATGAAGCTGATACAAAAACTTCATTTCTGCAGGATTTATATTTTCAATGTAAATGGAGAAAGAAGGGAAGAAGATATTTAGAATGATTTACAGATGTGACCATCTTCAATTAGCCCCTTCCCTTTTTTCCTAAAAATCATAATCAAAATCCAAACCCACATAAAAATCAATCTTAGATCCAAAATCAGCAATCTCAAACAACAGATTTGGTTTCCAATCTTAAAATAACAGATTTGGTTTCTAAAGAGAACCCACCTAAAAAGGGAAAATTTTGGTTTCCAAAGAAATCATCATCTTTAATCCCAAATGGAATGATGTATCTTAGAAGCAGATATCGAGAGCAATCGTCCCTAAAAATTACCAAAAACAAAACCAAAACCAAAATCACCATGAACGTCAACCCAAAGCTTCAAGATTCACTGTCGATTCTAGTACGAGAGGGGATTGAAGCTTTTTGAACCAGGGATCAAGTACGAGGGTGAATCGTTGAGGTGTTGGGGAAGATGGTGGGGGTGGCATTGGGGCAATGTGGTGAGTGTTTGGGTGGGGTGGGGTGGGGTGGGGTGGGTAGGTTAGGTGGGGGTGTAATCTTTATCTGCCATACCATATATATGTATAGTATTTTATATAATAATAATATTATTACTATATACATATTATACAATTTTAAAAAAGAATTAAAAAAACATTGAAAGACAAAAACACTCCTCATTTAACAGAGTTTTTTAACAGCATTAGCATCAGGGACGAAAAAAGAAATAAAACTGAAACCACGATGACTAAAAAAACAATTTTTAAAGATCAAGGACGAAAATAGTTAGAAACAACAAACCATAAGGACAAAAATCGTAGTTTACTCTACTATAAATTTGTTAAAACAAATTTTAGAAAAATCTACGTTCATCTATGATTTTAATTAACCATTACATATAATAGACTAAATTACATTTTTGGTCCTTATGGTTATCACTCACTATCAAGTTCGATCACTCTTTTAAACTAATTACAATTTTGGTCACTATAGTTGTCATTTTGTTTCACTTTTGATTATTCTGACTAACTATAGTTAAAAAAGTTGGTTAACTTTTTTGTCTTTTTTCTTGTTTTGTTTTATTAGATCATAAAGTCAATTAGAGTTTTAGTCCGTTTGTCTTTTTCCATCTTTGTCCTTCCTACCATTTCATTTTTTATACCTTCTTATTATATTAATTCATAATAATTTTAACTAAAAATACATTAAAAATATGTATTTTATTTTGTAAGTTACACTTTTAAAAAAGTTTTGTCGATACCTTTACAATGAATTGAAGTTATATTTTTAAATTTTTATGCTATTTATCCGATATATATCCTCAAATCCGTCTACACTAATCTAAGAAAACATTTTATATTTGAAGTTGGGTTAAAAAATGTATCATTTTTCTTAATTATGTAAGATAAAAATCAAATTTTTTATTTATATCTATTAATTAATAAAAGAATCGTTTCAGATATTTCATTTAATTAAATGTTTTTTAAATGTGCATCAAATAAAAAAAATTATAAAATAATTATTAATTTTTTTTTCAAAATATCAACTTAAATATATCGTAATAAAAAATTAATAACCAATTAACAACCATACATTTTCATATAATTAATTTTTAGTAATCGAAAATATAGTTTTAATGATGAAAATGTGTGATTGTTAGTTGGTTGTTTATTTTTCATTTCGATGATTTTAAGTTGATATTTTGTATAAAATTAATAATTATATTATAAAGTTTTTACTTGATACACATTTAGAAAAAAGATTTAATTAAATGAAATACTTGAATATGGTACTTTTTTTTATTAATGGACACAGATAAATTTCGATTTTCATATTGCATAAATAAGAAAAAAAACGTTACATTTTTTAAACCCAACATAAATAGAAAATGTTTCTTTGGATTAGTGTAGATAGATTTACACACACGTACACACACACACACACATATATATATATATCAGATAAGTTGTATAATATTTTAAAAATATTTAATATTTGAACTCATTTTAAAGGTACCGACAAAACTTTTTAAAGTTGTAATTTACAAAATAAAACAAATATTTTTAATGTGTTTTTAGTTAAATTATCATTAGTTAATTATTATAATAAGGGGTATAAATGAAAAATAAAAAATGAAATGGTAGGGCATACCAAAATTGAAAAGCACAAACTACATGGACTAAAACCGTAATTTACTCTATGATCTAATAAAACAAAATAGGAAAAAGACAAAGAAGTTTACTAACAATTTTAACTAGAGCTAATCAGAATAACCAAAAGTGAAATAAAATAGCAACCATAATGACCAAAATTGTAATTAATTTAAAATATGGACCAAACTTGATAATGAAAGACAACCACAAGGACCAAAAATGTAATTTACTCCATATAATATGAATAACAATAAAACTGGTAGTGGTAACTCTCACATATCCTAATTAATTAATATTTTAAAAAAATATAATTAATAATTAAGTTAAATATTTTTATTAAAATTATTAAGCATATTTTAATTATCTATGAAATAAAATAAATAATAACTTTAATTTTTATGTAACTTACATAAAGATTTTTAAAATTATTATATTTGCTTTTTGATATCTAAAATATATTGAATAATAATTAAAAAGATAATTGATATAGTTAATAACATTTATAAATAATTAATACGGAGTAATCATTATTAATATCTATTGTATAAGTAAAATTAATAATTTTATTAATTTTATTGCTATAAATGAATATTTATGAATAATTAGTATTTATTTAAAATTACTAATTAATATTTATTTATAATTAATAATCAATATTAATCAGAGTTATAATTGGAAAAATGTCAAAAAAAACTCTTTATAAACTACTCCAAGTAGCTTGTCAGTAAGTTATCTTATATGCATCCAAACGATTATTCAAAAAATAAAATAGCTTATAAGCTAGCTTATGTTTGTCAAACAATACCTTAACCTTCATTTTTTTGAGCAAACAAAGGTTGAGTATCGGCAACCTTAACTGGTCCCACACGACACCCAACCCCCTCCAGTTGTGGGCTTCTGGCCTAAGACTCACTAGTCAGAAAGGTGCATGAGGGCGTTTAGACTCAAACCCTAGACCAACGACTTTTTGAGCAAATATCTCCTCATCCCTTGAGCCAACCGGGTTACACTAGGGACATTTTGACCATCATTTTTGCAATCGTGTTTAATATTTTTTTTGGTAACATTTTTGGTATAATGGTGACTAATTTTTCTTATAAGTCTTATGAGGATAATGTTTTATTCATTTTATATGTTTTAATACTTAACTAAAACACATTTTATTTTTAAATACATGAAAATGCAATGTATCCATTGTACGTCTTTTCTTGTTTGAACCTCACTCTTAATTTTAAGGCTATGTCATCCTAAGGTGTTGTTAAATTGGTGAATCTTATCAACGTCCATGATAGATAGATCAAACTGTCTACTCCTATGTGACCGATAGCGAAGTAGTACTATGAGGGAAGGGTGAAAAGAACCCCCATCGTGGAATGAAATAAAACATGCAACCGTAAGCTCCCAAGCAGTGAAAGAAGCCCAGGTCTTTGACTGCATTCCCTTAGTGGGATTGGCTGGAGTCTTCATATGCATAAAGCTCGCAGTAGCAGCGAAATGGAAAAATATATAGAAAAGACTTACCAGTCTCGATTATACTAGAGTGTGTGCTAAAGTTCTATGAGTAAAGTGTCACTTGTAATAATGCTTAGGACTAGGCCTAGTAGAAAAGTGATTTGTAAGATCAGTTTCAAGTTGGGTTCTCGATCAATGTAAGGCCTAGACTCGTTTATGCATTCATATTCATTATATTAAAATGTATTATATTTCATATACAAATAATCACGGGCATACTTTTTAAGAGCTGAGTGGGCACCTGTGTATCTACTCACTCGATTATTGTAAAAGGAAAAAAAATGACAATCGGAAGTTGCACCTTGTTGGTTTAAATGTTTAGGTTAAATTGTGAGATATAATAGGTTGGAGGTTCGATAATTACATCCAACAAATATTTAATTTTTTATCTTTTAAATTTAAGCTCTCATTATGGACCCTACAAATGTTATTACTAAAAAATATTTACAATAAAGATATAACTACCAAGCTTAACTCACAACCTCAAACATAATTGAAAACATAACAATTGCTACATCAGAGCCAGCCGCTTCTTGCTTATTTTTCTCCCATTTTGATTTTATAACTTTTTTTTTTCATGATTTATTTTCATTTTTCATTGCAAATTCATCAAGTTGTTATCTATCTCGTTTTCAAAACAACATATATTTTTTTAAAGATCAAGGTTGATTGCATTTGAAAAAATGTATTTTGTTCTATGTATTGACACAATTGACTTTTCCCTACGTCAAACCGTATTGACATTATTCCAAATCAAACCGCTACTTTGTAAACTCTTAAAGGTACATCCATTCAAAATAATTCTTGGATCCGCTACTACAAATAACTCATTAATAAATTTAACGATCCATATTTTGTTATTATAAGCACAAAAAAGTTTTTGTAGCATAATGCTTTTGTTGTTTGAATGCATACAATTTACAAATAGTGCTAAAGCTCAATAAAAGGGTTTTTGTATGTAACTTGTCTAGTTTTTAAAAACCAAAATTCCAATTAATAATTAATAATTTAAATTATTATAACTTGTGTAAAATAAATTAAAATCACTGCATATGAATCTTACATTTATATATAATTCGATTTATTTTCCACTTTGGTTCTTTTGTTTTAATTAATATACTAGAAATAAATTTTCTGCATTAGCGACTGTACTTATGCATAATAAATTGTACATTGATGGGTATTAATTACTATAATTAATTGATGACTTTTGTCCTAACCAACAATCAAAGCAATGGAACATGATCATATTCAATTCATTTCACCACTCAATTCTATAGAAAACAACATGTGGATTCTAAATTACAAAAAACATATACATGACAATACTAAGATTATATAGAAGCATAATTGCTTTTAATTTCTACATGACGTTTGTATTTAACATTTCAAAAATCAAACTTCTAATTTATCAGAAATAGAGTTTGGTTAGCGCACATGAATATGCAACGATTACGCTATATGGATGTTTGACGATTCATTGATTGATGTGAATACCATTTGAGCATATGTACATAGTTTTTGTTTCAGTGAATTAAGTTTATACATATACATAAAAATTCTTGTTTGTTGATTCATTCCTTACAACCAATGGGTGCACAACATGACCAAATCCGTAAAGATTTCTAATCAAATAGTTTGTGGCAAAATGATACTAAGATATGAGTCCGGGTGCTTAACATAACTCCAAACCAAACAAACTCAGTAAATCCCAACCATTCACGTAGGATTTGGTGGTAGGATTTTCCTCTATCCTAAGAATTATTGTAGAAAGAGAGAGAGAGATTCATACTTGACATTGAATGTGTAGAGGATGTAGTAAGTGAACCATTAATACTCTCTAACAAACATTTTCTTCCAACCAACTGTATCCATCCATTTAGTCCTTTGTCAACCTCCATCCTCTCTCTGTGTTAACTACCTAAATTGACATACAAATTAATACATAAAATTGCATGGTCACAAACACACATATTCATGTGTACTTAGAAAGAGGCCAATCTGTAGATACCATTCTTGGATTGTAACCAAATCCAGGAGAGATGCATAGTGCATAGCAGCTTCAATTCCTTCCAACTGAGTATATATATATATATATATATATATATATATATATATATATTTGCTATCATTAACCATCTCCTTAATGACAAAGGTTCCATCATCTACTCAAACTAAGTTAATTAATTGACACAACTTAATTTACCATCTGGTTTGTGTCAACTTCTCTTCACCTTTATTGTTTATGTAACTTCTGTAATTGTGTTTGCAGAAAACAGTTGTGTCAGTGGATCATCTACTTTGTTTGAAGTGCAGAAAGAAGGTCATGATGTTGATCTCATCCATAGAAGAAGTAAACTCCATTGTTCTTGATCCTTCCAAGAACACAGCAACGATAATTGGCGAGGCTGATCCTGTAGCCATCATCACAAGGGTGAGGAAGTTTACAAAATCCGCACGCTTAATAAGCGTAGGACCTGCCAAAGAAGAAAAGAAAGAAGAAAAGAAAGACGAAAAGAAAGATGTGGTCGTTCCTTCGATCCCAAGAACATGCCACAGATGCGATGTTTGGTATGTCGTTCATCAAGATTACGTTAGTCCGTGTCACATTTTGTGATCAGCACCATTAATCTTGTATCTTCACATTTTGTGATCAGCACCATTAATCTTGTATCTTTATTAGAATTATATATAGTTTATTAATGCTTGCAACGAAGAGGGTCGTGTGAGAAGAAGAGTTAAGGTGAAAAGGTAAGAAGGGATCTGGACCCTTGATCACTTTTAATCTCAAACCTACTCATGAATTTCGTTTGATACGGGGATTGATCTAGTGCATCTCATCCTAATGTGCATCCAAGGCTGAACATCTTTTCTTATCATTCTCACCATAACTTTAATTCTCCCATAACCCAACCATGCTTGCAACTTGATATATAGCAATGTGATTTATGTATGGATGTGTTTGAATATATATATATAGAGAGAGAGAGAGTCAAGTTCAGGGGAAAACGTCAAAAAAACGGAAAACTGAGGAACACTTTGATAGCCCTTCATCTGAACAGTATGCAATTGTGCATACAAGTAATTTGTAACATGCACACGTGCATAAAAACCAAAAAACAACTTAATTTACTTGTATGCACAAATGCATACCGTCCAGATCAAAGGCTACTAGAGTGTTCCTCAGTTTTCCATTTTTTTGAGGTTTTCCGTTCAACCTCCCTCATATGCTTACAGAAAAACATCTCAATCTATACATATAATAAATAAGTAACTAGAAGGGCACGTGTCGCCTTCTGGTGAGCCCATTTTTTCATTTTTCCGCCTAAACATGTATCTGGACGCATTTTACATTATAATTAAGTTCATTTACCACATCCACATTCATTCCTCCTTAAATCTTTCCTTAATTCATTTTTTTTAATTATACCTTATATTTACTATCCTTATAATTAGATATGTAGTTACTTTTAATCCCTTACTTTTTTATTTTTCATTTTAGACTCTTATCATATAAACATAAATAATATATATGAACTAAATGCATTAAAAAATCATTTTTGTTGAAAGATTATGTGCCATCATCAAAAAAAGTGATTGATAAATTATTTTTTTACTATTAGAATTACCATAATAAATGTTTCTTTTTCTTTGTAAACTTCTCCCTATTTAAAGGGTTTATGATTAATGAGAATTACATATTTCATTCTCTCTATTTACTGTTGTTCTGCCCTATTTTTCCTATAACACGTTATCAGTACGTAAGCTCAAAATTCATTGTTTTTATCGTTCATCGCTAAATAACTACTCTGTCCATTGTCTGACATTGTTGTTCCCGGTTCCACTACTTCAATTCAAGTAAGCATCTTTATGTCTTCATCTTTGTATTTATGAACATGTTACGTTGCTTGCCTTTTTTCGTTATTCAACGTTTGTCGCTACAATTATCATAAATTCTTGTACGTTTTATGTCAACTCATTGTTCATATGAGTATTCTAAGAACATATTAAAAGAAACATGCAGTTTATTATATTGATCAATAGAATTATTTTGTTATATTTTTTGTTGTTGATACCAATTAAACTATTAAAAAAATAAGAATTAAAACCAAATCAAAATGTTTATTTAACTTCAATAATAAAAAAAATGATATATACTCACGTTCAAAAAGGAAATATATATATATATATTTTTAAAAGTTTTGTTTAAATTTATATGTGATTTTGTTGTAATTATAAATTAAAGTATTATATGGTTTTGTTTTGAATTCTTTTAGTTGTATAAGGAAGTTTAAAAAAAATCATTATAAATTATGGTGGATTATAGAGAATGTATGAAAAAAAAATCAATTAACATTTGTTTTTCACATGATATTTTTTTAATTGATTTTTGATTTTTTTTATTTTGATTATTGGTATGAATGTGAATTTAATTGTTACTGATATTGAGCCATTGTTATATAACAGTTATTTTATTTTAAATTAGATCAATTTAATTTGTGAAAAAATGCATTTGTGTGCTCATTATTAATTATTATGGTATCATCATATACTTTAAAATTCAATATTGTTTAAGTATGTTGTGATTAATATGTGTATAATTATTTGTATATGTTAGTTATCAAACTTATTATTATATATTATGATTATTTGCATGTGTTGTAAACGACATGTATATATTACAGTTGAAGTAATATAAACATTTTTTTGTGATATTAACAATATATAGCCGGCATATGTGAACTACTCATTTAATTGTACTATTATGCTTTCTTATGCATAAAATATTGTTGTGTTGTACTCTATTAGTACAATGACCATATTTAATTTGTATGTAATCATTAATTGATTTATATACCCTAATTCACTAGTAGAATGTGAATATGTTCGTTGAGGCATAATTGTCTTGAAATATTAAACTAACGCATTCCAACGATTCATAAGATGGTTATTTGAATATTTAATTACTTTGTGCAAATGTTTATTAGATTAACTATGGATTTAGTTTTAAAGTTGACATTTCCAAATAATATTCAAATCATTACCTTAAATCGAGACTTTATAAATAATTTTTGGAAGTTACACTTCCACCCCCATATATTTTGGTCTTTTACCAAAAGTTCCAAAAATATATTATTAAGATGCTAAAACTTTGAAGTAAAATATTGAAGTTGGACTTTGACTTCATGTCAAAACCAAGGTTTATTTGCCTCTCTCAAACTACTATTAAGATAGTAAAATATTGAAGTTGGATTTATATGCTAAACTCATATTCTTTTTGGCCTAATGCCAAAAGCCATATAATTAATATTGTTATCTTCAAATTAACTAAATCACAAGATATCGAAAGGATTTTGTCAAGCGGGTGTAAATAACCCTAAGGTTTGTAGGGACTTAAGAAATCCATGTGATTCCCCTACTACCTGGAAATCCAATAGATTGAGTGATTTATTTTCGCATATCAAAATATTCATGAAGTATTATCAACAAAATGTAAGCATATAATAATCCAATATTATTATGATAATGAAATTTCATACATAATATAATGATTATAGACCGTGATTCAATGTCCTAAACTCAAAAGAACTTGAGTACAAGTATGAATATCCAATGTAAAAACAACTTTTGTCGGAAAAATACACGAATATACCTAAAGTCCATCAACTATCTATTGACCCTAAAACCAACCTCTTGAAAATGGTACAAGCAAATACCATCAGATTTTGAGACGACATATAAATCATAACTTTCATAGGAATACATTTACTAGAACCCCCAAAGAACTGTGGGATGCTCCAAAATGGAGAATCAGGAGTACTCATGAATATGTACTTCTAAAACTAATCGTATTGCGGAATGAAACCCACTTACTCGATTACGAAAAAGTAATTGATCTCAACAAAGAAATGTTATATCCAAAATGCGTCTCAATCTTTGTGGCAAGAAACTCACAGAAGATGACATGATTTATAACATTATTTCCACCATTCATATGTCAATAAATATTAATGAACCAATATAAGTTGGAACACAACCTTTAGACAAACTCATCAACCTACTGCAAATGGATGAGAGACACAACAAGTTTTTTTCAAATAACAACACCAGATATTTCGGGACAAAGAAAATTTCCGAGATCAATAATAAAGTGTTAGAGGTGGAAATAACTCCAAAGAATAGTGAGTGAAAGACAATTTCTCACACGGGTGACATCTATGTACCACGTGGACAAAATCATGGAAAGGGTCAGGGTCATGACAATAGTTGGAAGAATTTTCCAATCCTTGGAGCAGAGATGCAACTACTGCCCAGATGATATTGGATAGTCAAATAAGAAATACATTAATCACTAGTTCTTTCAAAAAAAGGAACAAATTGAAAATAAACTATATCATATTAATTAAGCATAAAATTAATATACACACTCAAATCGATAACCATTATAGATGTAAAGAAATACAAAAAAACAAAAAACAAATACAAAACTCTCAATATTCTCCGTTCCTTGTAGGAATGTATCGAGGAGAACTCGAGTTTTTGTAGGAAATTTCACACAATCTAAAGAAAGTGGTTAATATTTATTTTATAATTTATCCAATCAAAATAATTAGATGATGTACTGTCATTCTCTTGTTGGTACAAGATTAATAGTCACTAAGGCACTATATTAATGAAAACCTTGTTAAGATATTCATATCAATTGGAAATCATATTATAAGAATTGAACCGAGTATATGTACATAACTCTAATGATATGAAAGAAACATATATTAGAGAAATTAACGTGTCAAATTAGTGGATTATCTATGTCATGAAATCATATTTTGTCACCAATAAAGAATTTTTGGACAATAACACATATATGTTTCACATGGGACACCATGGTCATGACATAGTGATCCGTGTTTGCAAAATATACATAGACACATTCTCTTTCGAATGAAAGGCAAAAATGAGGCAAATTGTACTTGTTGACTTCTGAAGCATAAGAAGTAACACCATTATCATAATATGCCCTCTCGAATACTGAAAACTTTTGTATACCCTGATCCTTAGCCAAGACAGGAATGAGACCATCCTAAAGCTAAGGATATAATACAAAAATATTCCATTCTTACAACGAATACAATATGATATTTATGGACATAAACATCCAGAATGCGGGCCATTAAAGTACTTTATGGTTCTGGTTTCGACACGATGAACGCATGTCGTATTATTGTCCACATGAAATGCTGCACTCCTAGCACTAGTTATACGTTTAAGGGCTCACCACCCTAATTATCTCATAAAGTCTATATGGCTTGGTAATACTGGAGAATTTACATCATAAGGATTTGATGATCTTTGCATTTGTATTGAGATCAATGTAGAGCATCCTATACCCCCATGTGTATACAATGGTCTCGCAAAAGATGTCATCAAAAGGACATAGATGGTAACTAGGGCATTGGTTATGCATACCAATTTACCCATATCTACTTGGGGTTATGCAAATTTTCATGCAACTTTACTTATTTGTTTTTAGACCCACTATTAGCCAACCAATATCATGTATACCAGTTGGTAACTGGATATAAGTCTGATCTTTTAAATTTATGCATGTTTGTTTGTATAATATATGTGCCAATTGCGCCCCCACAACGCACTAAAATGGGTCATAAAAAACGATTAAGTATATATGTTGGATATGAATCTCCAACAATTATTCGCTATTTAGAACCTTTTACGGGCGATCCTTATATTGCATGATTTGTGGATTGTCACTTTGATGACAGTCTTCCCGTCGTTAGGGGGAGATAGGAAAAAGTATTTTCCAAGGGAACGACATGAACTGTCATGTAATGTTCCCACTCTGTCTCATTTTGATCCCCAAACTTCACAACGTAAAGTTGAAGTCAAACGAATCAGACTCGATACATGATACGTTAAAATTATTCTAAAAGTGGCAAGATCACACATACGAGCTGCTAATATACCCGTAAGGTTAAAAGTCCCCAACAGGGGCACAACGTCATTGGAAAGTGCGTTGCAATCACACATAGTGGAGGTGTGGTTGAGGTCGTAGATACCAAATGGAAGTGGTGGAAGCTACTTGGTTCGATGGATACTATTCTAAAGGAAGATAATAGTGAGGCACATCCATTTATCATCAATACATAAAACTCTCATGAGATTATCTCTAATTATAATTATGTCCATGAATCATCATTGGAGGATGCTCCGAAGTTAATATGATTCTAGAGATGAAAGAAAATCTCAAATGAATTGTGAGAGTACATATGAGTCGATGGACAATTCATATATACTCATTGATGACTTATTCACATATACTATTGCTCATAAGATGATAGAGCACAACGACATCGAACCACGCTAAGTTGAATAATATCAACAAAGAGCATATTGACCTAAATAAACAATCCAGAAAGAATTCTATTCTTTGAAAAAGGATCGGGTATTTGGTCTGGTAGTGCTAACCCACCAAGTGTAAAGCCCGTAGGACATAACTAAGTCTTTGTCATAAAGCGTAATGAGAATAATGAAGTCCTAATGTTTAAGGCTCTCCTTTGGCGCAAGGTTTCTCACAACGCCCTGGATTGACCATGATGAGACTTAGGGGGCGTTTGGTTCGCAGAATGATTTCTGATGGAATGGAATCTGTCAATGGAATTGGAATCTGGAAGGAATTGGAATGGAATGTTTTCAGGTTTGACCAACTGTTTGGTTGACAAGAATGGAATGTAATCAGTCAAATGAATTGGAATATGTCTGTTTGGTTTACAAAGAAATTGGAATGGAATTCTGAAAAATGACAAAAATACCCTTTCTTTTATTTTTATTTATTTATTATTATTTTTAAATGTCGAGAGAGAGAGAGGAGAGAGAGAGGAGAGAGAGGAGAGAGAGAGAGGAGAGAGGAGAGGAGAGAGGAGAGGAGAGAGAGAGGAGAGAGGAGAGGAGAAAGGAGAGGAAAGAGAGAGAGAGAGGAGAGAGGAGAGAGAGGAGATAAAGAGGAGAGAGAGGAGAGGAGAGAGGAGAGAGAGAGGATAGAGAGAGGAGAGAGAGAGAGAGGAGAGAGGAGAGAGAGAGAGAGGAGAGAGAGATAGGAGAGGAGAGAGAGGAGAGAGAGAGGAGAGGAGAGAGGAGAGGAGAGAGAGAGGAGAGAGAGAGGAAAGAGGGAGAGGAGAGAGAGAGGAGAGAGAAGAGGAGAGAGAGAGAGGAGAGAGAGGAAACCAAATCCACATCTGATGGGTTTTAATTTTGTTAGAAAAGGTTTGGAGGGTATTTTTGTCTTTTTGAAAAAACCATGATGGAATGGAATTCAATTCCATCCATTTTCAAATGGAATGACCAATTCCTTAATCTAAGGATTTCATGGAATTCAATTCCATTACCTTGGCAACCAAACAGCACGACGGAATTCGGTCAATGGAATTGACCATTCCAATTCCACCAGATTCCGGCGGAATCCAGCGAACCAAACGCCCCCTTACTCTCTTATGATGGATGTTATGACGTCCGAATAATTTATTAGCCTAGTAGTTTTCGAAGGACTGGAAATGCAGTTCATGGATGTGGTTACTGCATATCTCTATGGGGATCTAGATACAAAGATATATAAAAGTGTTCGATGATATTACATTATCAAAATCAAGTAACTCTAAACCACAAAATGCTCTTGCAATAAAAGTGAAACGCTCATTTTATATAGTGAAGCAATCTATACGAATGTTGTATAACCACCTAAGTGGGTAATTGATTGGGAAAGTATATAATAACGATGAATTGTGCCCTTGCGTATTTATTTAGGAAAACAAGTTCTAAATTTTCAGTGTATCTCTATATGTCGATGTTATGAACATAATAGGCACTCTTGATGAAATAAGAGAAATAACAAGCTAATTGAAATCTGAATTTGAGATGAAAGATCTTGGGAAAACTTGGTTTTGTGTAGCTATTTGAGCTAGAACATCAAGTTTGTGGAATATTAATCCACCGATCCGCATGTGTCTAGAAAATGATCAGGCGACTTAATATGGACAAAGCGCATCTGGTTAGCACTCCCATGATCGGTCGAAGTGTTGGATATAAAAAAAGATCTATTTCGTCTAAAGAATGACGACGAAGAGGTTTTGGGATCTGGAATTCCCTATTTATGTTTAATAGGCGCACTATTGTTCTTAACACAATACACTTGACCGTATATTGTATTTCTCAGTGAACTTGCTAGCTAGATTTAGCTCGGCGCAAACACAACGTCATTGGAATGATATCAAATTAATCTTTTTGGAACCACTGACATAGGCTTATACTTTCCCTATAGAAAGAAAAATGGGATTTGTAAATCATAAATCCCAATTACAACAAGCTAATTACTCAATATATGTCAAATAAGCTCAAGAACTAGAGAGAGAATCTAGAGAGAGAAAGTAGATCTTGTATTACACACACTCTAGAATATTACAATATGCATTAGCCACAAGTTCGTTCCTACAAGTTTACAAAGACAAACCTATATATACTATCTAACTAAAACAAAGCCTTAAAGGCTAAGGAAACTAAACTTGCTTTGACTAACTATTACAAGGTCAATGTTGACTTTTACACATTTGACTTTCCTATTAAATCTTGGATACAATATTTAGACTTAACACTGAGTACAACATTACTTCCATACATACAAAGTTATCATGTATATCGACTTTTGTAGATGTGTTTTGATGCAGTTGTAATCATAGATGAGTGTTTGTGTAATCATATATGATTACATATGTGAGTGTTTATATGGGTGTTTGTGTAATCATATATGATTACATTACATATGTCATCATATATGATTTCATATGTAATCATATATGATTTCATATGTAATCATATATTATTACATTATTTGTGAAGTTGTACTCATAGATGATTACACTGTTAGTGCTAAGATATGTTTCAAAAGCCATACATGATTAAATACATAATACTCGAGCTTAATTATATATGACAAAACAAATCCTAAACGCTGTGCATGGCCAAATCATAGCCCATTAGTCATATATGATTGAACAAAAAAGTATAATCATATATGATCTTGATACGTGTAATAATCAAAGGATGCCTTTAATTAAGAAATCAAACCCATAATATGCAATTGTAGTTGCAATATTCAAAATAACCTAATGTATAGTGCCAAAAATTCAAATGGAAAACATGTCTAAGACACTATCATAGCTTCAATTTACTCTTTTCATAATGTTTCAAAAACAACCAAGTCTAATCATTCACTATGTTCCTTTAACTCGCCAGTCTTACATGCTTTGTTTTCTTTGCGGCCTCTACCATGTCTCTTCTAAGTCTTGAATCTAATTTTGCGAATTCTGTTGCTTGATCAATCACTTTTGATCTTAACTTATTTTGGGACCACAACAACATTTTTGTCAAATACTTGTATCTGAAGTTTAGGAGCTGCGCATATTGTGCACTTGAGTCATTTAAAAATCCGATATTGAATCAACTGACAGTTTCACCCTTATAAGACTCCATATGTCGCATGACGAATATTCTACTGTTGAACTCATTATCAAGCGTTCTCCACCTCAACCGATACCTGTTCGGAACCAATTTTCCTATACTCTGAACTCGGTGGTGTTTAATAGTCTTCATATAGTCATGCATAACCTTTTGCTGAATGGATAGTACGAAGATTGTTACTATTAATCCAGAATAATAAATATTATTACCAAACTAAACGTAAGTAAATAGGTTTTAATAGGTTACCGGTTGATAGGGTAAATTCCCACACTTGTTCGAAATTTCTTGATTAGATGCACTATTGTCCAATAACAAATCTTGGATTCTTTAAGTTGAACACAATCAAATATCTGTAAGCAATCGTAAAACATGTCCATTGTTATATAGATTCGACTGTGTTACATCTATTCACAAAGATAACTTCATAATATCACATATGTATACTTCATAATATCACATATGATTATTCCATAATATCACATATGATTACTTGCAAATAGCAAATATGATTACTTGAAAATGTCACATACGAAACATGATTAATTTCAATAACTATTAACATATGACTTCTTGCTAATGTCACATATGATTACTTGCTAATATAAAATATGGTTACTTGATAAAATCACGTATGAATATATGTTCATATAACATATGCTTAATTATCAAAAACAAGAAAATATAAACAGAGGTGCCTTAAACAGTTTGTTCAAAACAGGTATACCAATATGTACCATTTGTATAGGACACTTACCATGTCAACATTTTTCAGGGACAACACTGAATTGTCATGCGTCATATTTTTTTAGGTGATCCTCAAGTTTACTATACATTGCTGCATATTCCATATTCGGGGGAAGCACAAACTCATTCTGCCAAATAACAACAATTTTTTAGGACGATACAGTTTTGTGATTCCCATTATCCTTTGATCTTTACATTTATTCTTGCTGACAAGAAATAAACACTTTAGGCTACATATGGAAAATCAATAAATAGATGTTACCAGTGTTGATGTGCTACAAAACAACTTGTATGATGAAGATCTACTCCGAAATTGTTCTTCATGATTCAGAAGTCTCTCCCATATATCAATGATCCCATGAAAGACGTGTGTGTCATATGACATGCTCTTAAAAAGTTTTTTGTTTGCATGTATTTCTTCATCATTACTGAATACATCATCACTGTCATACACAAAGTTAGATAGAATGGTGGCGACAATATATGCGTTCTATCGGCTATTGTAGATGTGGTTGTTGCACATGTAATCAAATATGATTGCATTATTAATCTTATATGCTTATGGATAATCATATATGATTACACTCTTAATCATATATGATTACACTATTAATCACATATGATTACTATCTTACTCATATATGGTTGTTGCACATGTAATCAAATATGATTGCAAAAGTGTAATCTTATATGCTTATGTGTAATCATATATGATTACACTTTGAATGATATAGGATTACTATCTTACTCGAATAAATTTACACTCTTAATCACATATGCTTACACTATTAATTAACTTGTCTTGCTAAAAATGTACTCACCTTTCTTCCTTGCATGGCAAAAATATACTACGACGCCATTGTATCGTCCTTTGTTGTTGATGCATTCACTTCAACCTTCCTGTTCATGTAAAGGGAACATATTTGGATGCCAACTTTTGGCTCTCTTCTTATTTCATTATATTCCTCCCTCTTTTCATGATCGACCATAACGATGCCTTTACCTTTGTTTTGAGTCGAAATATGCATCTTGGAGGATCGGTCAACAACGTTCGTGCAAATGTTGTTGTCACTATCTGTCGGAACCTTCTCTTGGTCGTACATAATGATGCTTTTGCCTTTGTTGTTTCCCAATATATGCATCTCCGGAACATGAATAGGTATATTACCGTCAGTTGCAAAGTTTTCTTCAAACTCCTACGTGAACCCAAGACTGAAGCTGGGTATTGAGTCTAATGGTAATGGTGATGGTAGAGTTTCTTTGTTCCTAGAATTTGGCATCGATTCTAATGGTAACGATGATGATGTAGCTTCCTTCTTCCTGGATATTCATTCCAATATGGCTTCATCAACGGCTGTGATTACATCCGGGTGCTGAAAGTATTGTGTTGGTGTTTCTAGTTCTTGATGCTCGTCCACCTTTCCATCATATCCTAGTATTACCTATTCAGATCCATCGTTGGGTTCATCTCCTGGTTGCGGTTGTCCTTGAATTGAGTTATCATTAATACCGAATAGGACAAAATGTTTTCTCCGCCACTCGATAATATCCCTTGCTTTCGGGTACTTCATCGATGCTTCACCAAGAGTTCTTTCTAATTCCGTATTCAAAGCTGTCAGCTGCTTGTAAGTCTCATTCAAATCCTTCACATATACCTGCAAGCATAGTTAATCACATAGGATTACTTGTCAGAGTAATGTTTTCCAATCATTAATTATTTGTAATAAGCAGTGGTGATCACATATCATTACCTGAATATCATTATGTTGCAGGGGTGAAACAACGTTTCTCTTTGTCACAAAACTGTCATTTTTGGATTAATTTCTTGTAACGAGGTTCTTGCACCGTCCACGCACTCTAAATTTCCATCATATGGCTCAATAGATTCATCTAATCCAAACCCTCCAGTTGTAAGCTCTTCTTCCTCTCTAATCCGTAATAGGTCCATGGACCAAGCCCTTATTACCGAACATTGTCGTGGAACTTGTGGCGCGTTTCATTTCACTTGATCAACATACAATAGCTACAATCAACAGTATGTATTATCATAAATAATATGTATAGTAATCAATGTAACTGAATTAAATAAATAGTTACTAAGGGGAAGTAGAATAGAATATAGTGTTGTTCGGCATGTATATAATCATTTGTGATTACATGATACTATCATATATGATTATGATTATATAAACAATAAAAAATGTCCATAATAATTACCGCAAGGGCTGCCAAAGGGCCACAATAGAAAGCATTTTGATTGTTCCCTTTCCAAGAGCTATTGCTGTATTTCAAGCATGACCATATGTACTCACACCAATTCAACTCTTCAAATCTTGTTTCTGGTGTCACATGTGATAAGACACTAAGATCTCATACTCCATTACTTCTACATTTTCCCATTGTATTGCAGAATAAAACTATGAAGTTCAGCTTGAAGTTATCATAAATGACTTCAGATGATACTATCTCTCTGCTAACATCAGATGCTCTTATGTCACACTTATTGTACTGTTTTCTCCACTTCTCAATTATAGTGATGCCGAAGTCTGGTGTTACACTGTCATCATACGCTACCACTACTAGAAAAGTGAGTTTCAGTGACATGCCTTTAGCGACAAAATGTTTCAGCAATAGGCTATTGCGACGACATGTCGTCTCTATAAACTATTTTTGACGATAAATTTACTTTTAGCAACGACAAAAGTCGTTGCTAAAACCTCTGTTTCTTGTGGTGTACATGACCCATGGGTACCCCAACCACGTCTCTTATGGATTCGTGATATACATTGATAACACCTTTTCTCAATTTGAGGGTCATCGAATCAGTGTCAAGGTTAACCGCCAAGAAATACCTAAGTTTCAATGGAATTCTATCCAACGTCATACCTATCAGTCCCCAAAACCCGTACGTTCTATACATTTTTTATTCCACTGACAACTTTATCATCACAGTAAACAATGGGTATGGAGTTGTCCGTAACCGTATGAGAGGTGTCTCCTCAACCACTGGTACTCTTATATTGTGTGTGTCTTTATCTTCATTTTCCAATTGCTCACTGACTGATGCATCTCTCTTCTTCTTGCTTCTTCTTTCAACTAGTTGTTGAACCTCATTATTAAGAGATGCCCCACCCTCCACACAGGTATCCCCCAGTTGTAACATCCTCATCCTTATCGTAAGTCTAGTAACTTTATTTTGATCAGATGAACGTGAGGACTCATTTACCTTGCTCTGAACTGTTGTTACTTCTGTCACATGTGATTCATCAGATACATACAATTCAACATATAAGTATCATTCAAATCATAGATGATATACGAAGCAAATGTCTTATTAAAACATATTATGACGTATGATTACTTTGCTTAATCACATACGACTACTTTGCTGATTCATATATGCTCACGTCTTAAATAAAAAGCCTAAGAGCTCTACACATAAGATCATACAATTATCACATATGCTATTCCTACTAAAGTGTTAACCATATTATGCACAAACAAGGTTCCCCAAAAAATGTGGAAAAACGGTACTATAGAACATTTTATATCACATATGATTACTTTGATTAATCACATATGATTAATTTGCTTAGTCACATATGATTACCTTGCTTAATCATACTATATCACATATGATTACACGTAGACCAACCTTTAATCTTTCTGTACAATGCAATACATAACTCAGAACCTAAAACCAACTGCATAACCAGCTAATAACCTGATTAGTAACAATAATAAATAAGTTCTATGAATCCAGTTTTACAGAATAATGAGTCAGTGGCGGATCCAGAAAAAATTATTGACGGGGGCACCATATAAAATAAAATAATAATTAACCAAAAGTTACGATTTCATTACAAATGGTAAGAAGTTACCTTTTATAATTATGTCCTACGTGTCTTCATCTTTTGGAATAGGTTAATTACATCATCACTTTTAACATCGAGAAGTGCTTATTTTTCTATAGTACAGATTAATGCAGCATTGTAAAATTCATCACCGATTTTGTTACGCAAATTAGACTTCACAATCTTCATGGTAGAAAAACATCTTTCGATCGTTGCGGTAGCAACGGCCAAAACCAAAGCTAACTTCAATAACCGATATACTAGAGGATAAGTTTTATGCTATTTTGTATCCACCATCAATCTTGAAAGCTCGACAATAATACTCAGATCGGCAAATCTCTCATCTTGACGCACAATCACATAGTACATGTTAAGTTCTTTCTCAAGAGCGATCATTTCCATACGATCAAAATCATAAGGATACAACTTAATCAACTCCAATAAATTTGATACGTTGAACTGAGAAAATGAATCACATGGACTCAAAGCTGCTATATTTTTAAGTAATTCAGTGCTTACCTCACTAAATTGATCTCCAAACTCTTGAAGTTGCATGTGCACGACAGTGTTGAAAATATCAAACTCGTAATAATGACGATTGGTGATGTTGGTCCTTAGTCTTTCGTTTTTTTATAACATTCCGCCATATCTAAACTCGCAATACCATTTGCTTCACAAAAAGATTACATCTTCTTCAAAAGTGGATCAAACCCAGATTCTCTGAATGTTTGCAATAGTTGCTTCGTTCCTCTTATGAATGAACGCTTCCACGATATCTTGATCCTTTTTTTGAAAACCCCGTGACAATAAATATGTGACTTCTAAAATATGAAACATCAAATGCAAATAAATTACAAAATCAAATGTCTTCAATTAAGCTAGAATACCGGTTGCTTGAGTGTGACTAAAACCATTATCACCATCCTCTTCAACATATTGAAGCACTTCAATAACATTTGGGAACAAAGCAATCAAACTCGCCATGGTTTTGTAATGGGAACCCCATTGTGTATCTCCGGCTCGTATAAGATAAAACTCTTGGTGTAACCCACGTCCGGTTTCAATTTCACAATTACCAATTGCTTCTTACACTCTATCTTTGTAACTTTGTCGAAGCATGTCTTTACGTTTGCAAGAAGCGTTAACCACATTGATCACAATGATTAGCATATTAAAAAATTTCTCAACCCCATCGTGTTTATTTGCAACCGCCACGACAATTAATTGAAGTTGGTGAGCAAAACAATGAATATAATATGCCCGAGCTATTATCATTCAAGATCAAAGCTTTCAATCCATTGAACTCATCGCGCATATTGCTTGCTCCGTTATAACCATTCCCTCTTACCTGTTTCAGACTCAATCCATGTTTAGCAAATAAAGAATCAATGGCAGATTTAAGAATGGAAGAAGATGTCCCCGTCACATTACCAATACCAAAAAATCTCTCTTTAACAATGCCACGTGCATCAACATATCACAAAACCACCGTCGTTTGTTCCTTCTTAGAAATGTCACTAGACTCATCAACTAGCAATGCAAACACATCGTCACCAATTTCTTCACGAATGGATTTGAGTATTAGATTTGCAAAGCAAGAAGCAATATCCTTTTGAATACTTGGAGACACCATATGATTATTATTTGGAGCATTTTTTAAAATAACTTTACCCAATATCCTCGTTGCAATCACCAATTAAGCTTAATGTTTCCAAGAACATGCCTTTAGAAATAGACATTTCAGATTCATCTTGACCACGAAAGGGTAATGCATTCTTTAACACGAATCTACAAGCCGTAATAGAAGCATTTAATCGAATTCGGTGCTCATTCTTCTCCATCTCAGTTTGCTTATGAAAGGCAACGACAATAGTTCGACCTTGTCTCATTAAATCCTCACTTTTTCTTATGTGCTCTATTGTGAAAACTATTAAGGTCTCCTACATGAAGACCAAGTCTCTTCGCTTTATTCCAACTATTAAATCCATCCGTCATAAAAGCATCACTCCCACATTGTCCTACATAATGATCTCTAAACAAATAACAACACAAGCAAAAAGCTTTATCTGTTTTACACTATACTCCAACCAATTAGAGTATTGGTCAAACCAAGTCGAATAAAAACGTCTTCCCTTACTCCCAACAATTTTTTTTGGAAAGGCATGGCCCGATGGTTGACAAGGTCCTCTAATTAAATATTTTCTATTTATTTCATCTCTTTCGTTTGGATGATAATCGGTATTTTTTTTTCCTATCGGCTGGATCCTAACGAAGATCACTCAAATCAATTTCGCAAGGCATTGAAGAAGCAGAACTGGATTCGGGTGTTGATGTTTTCCTTTTAAATAATCTTTCCATTTTTTCTAGAAATAAACAATAGCAATAACAATATCAATAATTCAATATAACACATTATTTTGAACTTTGAACAAAATTGCAATTTGCAAAATTAACCTACAGTACCTAACAAATATTTCTATTATGTTAAAAACTAAAATCAATCCAAAATACCAAATACCAAATACTAAGAAAATAAAACCAAATACCAAGTTACCAACAATTCAACAAAATTATCTATTAACAAAAATAAGAGTAGAAATCAAAAAATTAGGTTTTTACCCAAATCAGGACTGAACTTTGAGTGGTAGACGGATTTAAGTCAAAAACAACAGCAGCGAGCCAGGCAGCCAACGAAGAGTGTCCAGAGGTTTTTAGTCGTCGAAAGGGAGCAACAACACTCTGAAGATTGCAGATTGAGCGATTGAGATTTAAGCGACAGTCCACAGAGCGAGAGAAGGGAGACGGATGTCGGAACTCAGAAGCGAGGGTCTTCTGGACTTGGATGTTGGACTGGACAAAAGGGTAAGGGGACTTACCTAATATTTTTTATGAAGTAAATTTTTTTTATTTATATGGGCTGGTTGAGGGGCCAGGACCCCTACCAAGCCTTAGTCAATCCGCATCTCACTGTACACAATCACAGACTCATCATCCGAAGTCGGAATCCGAATCAACTTCTTCGCACAAAGAATCTCGGCATGGTTATCCGCTAACCAATCTATCCCAATGACCACATTGAAACCTCCAATAACCATAGGTATTAAATCAACCGGGAATTCCTTCCCTTCGATTTCCAACTTACAACCCTTAAGGACACCCCGAACCACTACTTGATCACCATCCGCTAGTTCTACCACTAAGGCATCGTTTAGACTAGTAGTGGGTACAAATAACTTTGGACAAAAAGAACTTGACAAAAATGAAAAGCTAGCTCCCGAATCAAATAAAATGCGTATAGGTACGGAGTTTAGGAGAAACGTACCCGACACTACATCCGTTGATGCCTTCGCTTCCTCAGTAGTCATATGGAATGCTCTTCCCGTTGCTTTCGGAGGGTCCACTTTCTTTCCCCCGTTGAAACCTGTGAATGATAAAATCCCAATTCAATCAAGCAATCTCATCAATATGAACAATAAAGTCTAGAGAGAGAAAGTAGATCTTGAAACCATTAACCACAAATCTCACAATACTGAATGTTTACAATACGTGCTTACCAGATTGTTACCACAAGATTACAAAGAAAACCTATTTATACCATCTAACTAATACAAAACTTAACAACTAAGGAAACTAAACATACTTTGACTTTTACAAGACTTTGACAATGTTGACTTTTACAACTTTGACTTTCCTTATTAAATCTTGGATACAATATTTAGACTTAACAATATCCCCCTTTGTATTCAAGATTTAATAAAAATTTGACACTGAACATCAACACTTGATTCTTCAGCTTTTGTCTCTTTAACTTTGAACTTTGAAGCTTTCACAGTCTTTACTCTTTCAGCCCTTGAAGATTCTTGGAAAGTCTTTTGCACTTTGTAGCTTTGAAAGTCAAAAAGTCTTGAACGCGAAACTGAATTCTTGAAACACCTTTGAAACTTCTTTCATCTCAGAGAAATCTTTCAAAACTGTATCTTCATCACATTGATCTCTTGACTGTCCTCAGAGAAACAAACTTTCACAAATCATCTTGATTTATCTTTGAACAAACTTTCTTCAGAATCTTTTGACTTTGAATTAGCGGAAGCATTTTGAATTGACATTTGAACTCTCAGAATTTCTTCACAAGTCTTTTCGCTTTGACAACTCTTCATGGATTTGAAATTTAATCTTTGTAAATTTCTCCCCCTTTTTGATGATTGTGAGCATCATGATCATCAAAACATCTTCAATTTCGACACAGTCTTTGATCACCCCTTTGTAACAATCTCCCCTTTCAATGATAATTTGACTGTTGCCGCCCTTCGATCTGAATGGCTGAATCATGAACTGTATATACCCAATTTTTTTTAAATTCAGATATAATGAACGTGGTAACCCTGATTCAACAAATGAAACAGTTAGGAATGCCTGTCAGTAACACAAAGTTACTGTGTACAACGAATGTACAATTTAAGGAGCTGGTTTGATGATGACTCCCCAGGACTTCCATTCAATCATTGAAAAACACAAGGTTTATCTATGAATGTTCTGACAGAAAAACAAATTTTCTGTGTGCTCGTGCTTGTGTATGAAAGAATTTAGCACAATGATTGTGTTTCATAAGGCTCAAATTGTGTAAACTGTTGAGACAACAACATGTATTACACGGACTCAATTTGCATGAAAGAGGTGCGAAGGTGGGTCAACTTTCCTTCTTTTTCAATATCTAAATCTTCCGAGAGAAGATTAGATAGCATATATGCTGCGTCCCCAAAGAAAATGAAACATTTCTTTGTTAAGAAAGAAATGAGTGGTTGGTGGGGTAATAGCAAGAGTTGGCATGGGCTCACTGCCTTTTTCAATGATGGTCACCAAAGAATGTGAACCAATCAGTAGATGTGGATGCACGACTCAGAAAGTGGTAGGTGCAGAGTTCTGATATTCTTTTAACTCTGATCTCACACCCTCTTTCTTTTTAACATTATGCTCACTACTAACCAAACTCTCTTTTCCATTTTTCCGTTCCACGCAATGAGAAAAACTCAATCGGATGAGTTATCTCCCCCACTCTTTGATTTTGACCCCTCACCCCTCAATCACTCAAGGATAACTTCCTGGGTAGGAAACACTGGTTGACGTGAATCCATGGAAGTTCTGTTTAAGCTCACACACGAATCCCATGTAAGTCCTAAAAAGCATGGTTGCTCAACAATCTAACTGAACAGTTAAGCACAAATTGTATGATATCATTGTCAAAATGTATGCTCATGAAATTTGAGCAATTAAACTTTGAAGATCTCTCAAAACAAAGATATTGAATGAAATAAATGAAATCAAGAGAATTGTTTTGAGAATCTGACAATGTATCAATCAGATCAAATGAAATGGTTAGGATATCAAAGAACTGGATATTTTGTTTATATGAACAAATATAAACAATTTATCAATGAAAGCACAGATATGAAAAGGATGAATGATGCTCAACAACTTTGAAAACAAACGAGGGTATTACCATCAAAAATATGTTCGTTATGAGACATGGTAATAACAAATCAAATGAAATACTGAACCGATGTGTGTATGAATACTTTACAGTATATGGAAAAGACAATACACGAGTATTGATCTTTGGAAACACATGGTAAGTTAAACATTAAGCTCAAAATTTGAAAAACATTTAAAAGCTCACTTCTGAATTCATGAAATCTTTTTAGAATAGAGAAGTGGTTTGAACATTTAGGAACCTGTTTTTCATGCTTGAAAGTTGTTCTTCTTTCAAACAATCAGATAGGATCAGAAGATATTTACCTTTAAGCTCCCACCTCAAATCATGATAGAATGATTTAGATCTTTTAAGCTCCCCCTGGATATTATATCCTTCTCTAATCATTGAAAAACGGGTCCTGATCTGTCATGTGATCAGAAGCCACTTTATTCACATCATTTATTCAAAAATAAAATGACAGAAAGCAGTAAAACATTTTATAGTATGAGTTCTGATCTGAAATAATCAGAAATCATCACCTTTACTCCCCCTTAAATTAGGCATCTGAAATATGTCAGTTAAAACACAAGATAGAGATCAATACAACTTCCTTTTGAAGTGTAGACCGTCATATCGTAAGTATATTGCAATGAAAAAGTGTAGGATAGAGATCAATACAACTCCCTTGTGAAGTGTAGACCGTCATATCTAATCGGATGCAAAATACAGGAGTAAGGTCTTTTGATCGCTGAGGTCCGAGTCCTAAACTGTTGTGTTTAGAAGTCAAACTCCATTGAAGAACGGGTCCTAAGCTGTGTACTTAGAAGCCATAATCTTGACAATGACATCCGGGTCTTGAGCTGATTTACTCAAGAGCCATTGTCTTTCAACTTTGAAGTCCGGGTTTTGAACTGCTGTGTTCAAAAGCCTTTGTTCTCTTACTCCCCCTTGACTTGAGGTGCCTGCAACACATAATCAGTTTTCTTCTTTGGTACCCACTGGTATTTGGGTCCACGAATGTTAGTTGCAGTTCTTGTAGGGGTGATAGAATAAGAACCATACCAGAAATGATCATTCGTCTTGTGAATATGATCATGTGTACCACAATAAGAACAATAATATTTATTACCTGAAAACCTGAGTAATTGATCTCTTGAGTATATATGGTCAGGTTTACCTTTATGAGCTTTGTTCTTCTTGGCTTTGTGAATATGTACACATGATGTCTTTCCTTTCAGCTCATCTGACATCTCATTTTTAACTGGTTTCTTCTTCCAGACCAGTTTCTCTGACTTGTAACTTCTTCTTCTTGGAGATGTATCTGAACCATCTAAATATCTATCATAGAAAATGTTAGTTCGACGAATCTGATCAAAAGATTTAACTGACCTTTGTGAAGAGACAAATTTCTGATTTGAACTTGAAGCAGTCTTTTAAAGCGCTTTGATCTTTGAAGCGAAGTTGTCTCTTTCTTGAACAAGCAGGTCAATCTTCTTTGAGAACTTAGACTTCGTTTTGTGCTCTTTCAGTGCATTAGCAGATAGTTCAGATAACTTGGAAGTCAACTTTTTGATTTCAGTCTCAAAGATAGATCGTTCTTCTTCAAATCCTTTCTCTGAATCGTTTCTCTGACCTGATAATTCCTTGAAGAATCCTACATTCTTCTGTTCAATGCCCTTCTTTTCTTTAGCAAACTTCTCTCTTTCCAAAATAAGTACTTTCTCAAAATCGGAAACTTGTTGAGAAAGTTTTATGCATTTAAGATCAATTGATTTCTTCTCTTCAAAACACTTTCTTGAGAAATCTGAGAACTTCTTTGAAAAACTTTTCTTTTCAGTATCAAAATCAGCTTTATTTTCAGCAAGCTGTTGTTCCAAATCAGATATATTCTTTCTAAGTTCAGCATTCTCAGATTCCAATCTCATTTTCTTCTCATCATTCAGTCCAGAAGTTCTTTTCTGAAAATCTTCATTGATTGACTTTAAAGCACAAACTTCTTCTTTCAGTATAATGATTTCAGCAAAATACTCTTTTGACTTTTTCGAGTGAAAGTCAACAGCATAACCCAGATTTACTTTCTCTAATTCAAGCTTTCTATTCTTCTCTTCAAGATCTGTAAAAAATCCCATATTGAATTAGTAATCAGGTTGATATAAAAGATCGTTTCCAAACTGTAAATCAGAAAATCAAAAAATCAGATCAAATTGAAATCTTTCGCAAAATTTAAAATTTCAACACTTGTTATGCGCTAACAGTTGTTGGCGCAATTTGAAGTTTTGCGTGAACCGTATGTAGCGCAAACCAAACTTCTCGCGATCAGAGTATGGCGCAAAGTAAGCTTTTCGTTATCAGTGTAAGGAGCAAATTAGGATTTGCTTGACCTACTAAAGACGCAAATGTAACTTTGCGTGAGAGCCTTGTAGCGCAAATGTATCTTTGCGTGAGAGCCTTGACACGCAAACTTAGAGTTTCTTGAAGTGATGCACACTGAACTTTACACGAATAAAGATTGATGATTTGCGCGATATATGGTTGGCGCAAGATAGACTTTGCGCAACCAGACTGAAACACAAACTTAGATTTGCGTGACTCTAAGAAGACACAACCTAAATTTTGTCTTGAAGCCCTGAAAAACTCGCGCAAATCTGATGAACTCGCGCAAATGAATATGAACTCGCGCAAATCGTAGATCTAGCGCAAACTTGGCTCTGACTTTGCACAATTCGATCCAAATTGATTCAAATCTGCAAATTAGTTCTCAAAAACTTATCAGCGTCATCGAAAAACAATACTAAGCACAAATTTACTATCAAATTCAGATTGAAATCAACAATTTTCACAAATTCGATCAAGAACAGTGTTCGAACTCGACTTTTAAAGAAAATTTCAAAAAACAAAATTTAACATTGAATTTGTTCAAATTACTAGATGTAATCAATACAAGAATCAATCCAAAACAGAAATCGAATCCAATGATTCCATTTTCTTGCATCAAAAACGACTTTTCCAACAAAATTCGGATGAACAGTACAAAAACTCGAGTTCTTGAAAAAATTCGAAAAAAAAAATTTCGATCTAAAAATCCAGATTTCAAATCAATCCTTTGTTCAAATCATTTCTGAAAATGTTTGGTTTGGCTCTGATACCAATTGTGAATGATAAAATCCCAATTCAATCAAGCAATCTCATCAATATGAACAATAAAGTCTAGAGAGAGAGAGAGTAGAGAGAGAAAGTAGATCTTGAAACCATTAACCACAAATCTCACAATACTGAATGTTTACAATACGTGCTTACCAGATTGTTACCACAAGATTACAAAGCAAACCTATTTATACCATCTAACTAATACAAAACTTAACAACTAAGGAAACTAAACATACTTTGACTTTTACAAGACTTTGACAATGTTGACTTTTACAAATTTGACTTTCCTTATTAAATCTTGGATACAATATTTAGATTTAACAAAACACGTCTTCTCCCTCGGGCACTCGATCCTAATGTGACCCGGTTCCTTGCACCCAAAACAAATTTGTACTCTCATCGGTCAATCTCGGAAACTGTGGTCGGGCTTGCCACATTTAACGCACGACTTAGACCCCAAGTTACAAGGGCCGAGATATTTGCTCTGGCACTTGGAGCACCATGGGACATATCGTCTGGGTCCGACTCCCCGTTGATTGTTGTTGAATGGTCTCGGTCTCTTAGGGGGTACATAACTTCCCTCCCATCTCCTTTTCTCACCGCCTCCGTTTCTCTCTATCTTGTTCGAACCATAGGAATCTTCCACCAATTGTGCCTCCTCAATTGCCTCTCGAAGAGTAGAGGATCTATGTGCATAAATTGGCGGTTGTACTCTTTCAATGACAAGTTTCCCTTCGTCAGATTTCGGAGTTCCTCCTCTATTCGATCCATGGCCCGTTCGTTACAAAATTCTTCCATCAGTTTCTTCTTAAAGATCGGCCAGCTCAGTTGAGCCAATACCGTGGCCTCCACTGAAGATGAGTAAACGTTCCACCACGTTATGGCCGTCCCTCTCAACATCTGAGAACCGAATGTTGTTTTCAGTCCTTCCCCACATTCACTCGATCGGAAGGCCTGCTCAGTTTATCGGGTCCAATTCATACAAACTATCGGATCGTCTGTGCCCTTGAACTACCGCGGTAGACATCCGAGGAATGCCTTAAAAGTGCAAGTCTTCGACACTTGCCTTGCTTCCGGGGTTTCTATCTCATTTGTGGGAATTTCGGGTCCCGTACCCCCGGATCCCGCTACCAAGATGTTTTCCGCAACCGTTTCGTGTCTACGATTGTTAGTATCCCGGTCTTCCAGCAGCTTCAAAAACATTTCCTGTTGTTGAGCCATTGTCGCGTTCATGGCTTCCATCATTCGGTCCATCATTCTTGATTCCGGAGTCACCTCTTCCATTATCGGTTCAGATGGGTCTATGTTGCGACGGGGCACAAGCTCCAGCCCTGCGCCCAAAACATTCTGTGGCCGCGGGGGTAAGTTTGTCGTCGTACCTCTAGAGTGGTCGGTCGTTGATGCCGATGCCTCTTGGCCCTCCGGCCGACTTCGAGTATTTACCATTGACCGCCACACATATGCGAGAATATAGATGAGATATAGATTATAAGGATTATAGACAAGGAAACGTACTACTACATTCATTAATTATCACAACAATGGAAAACAAACATAATCACGTAAAACATCTTCATAATAACGTTACCTAAGTGAAATTATGAACATGTGATACGTAAGAATTTTCATCACCATTACCATAACTCTTAATTAACGTAATTTCCGTCGACTCTAAGACCATCCTATCTTTAGAGTCCTACCCATCCTCACAATTCATAACTTAAAATCACCGCTTAAGTCTAGGTATCTTACATCTATACCTAGTTCACTTAAACTACGGCTCTAATACCAACTTATAACACCCTAAATTTTGGAGGAAATAAAAATTCGAAAATTTGGCAATATGACGACTAGAATAGGAGTAAAACCTGAATAAATGAGGACTTGTCAAATCAATCCCAAAGTATCATCCCGAAACGGGAAATAGAGTTATGACATTTACAAACCAAACCAAATGAAGAATAAGATTCGACAACCTAATAATCTAACTTAGACAAGAAAGATTAAGGTCGGGTGTCGCTATCCTTCCAAAATGTATATCCACTATCATCTCTGTATCGGTCAATATATCTCCCAAAAAGACTGCTCTCGACCCCAAGGCCATCCACTCATTCCCGACGAATCCCGCCGCTAGATTGACCTGTTATACATGTCATTTTAAGAAAAAGTGTTAGGCTAAAGCCTAGTGAGATCAAAAATTTGAATTTAGAGATAATCAATAATAATCGTAAGTAGGAAAAGGGATTTAGGATAATAATGATGTAACTCTTTAACATAAACAAATACCTATTGGGTTAACGAGGGAGACCCGCTTACTAACACAAGTGACAGAACACAAGAGTAATCCACTTGACAAGTTAGTAAAACCAATACACATAGAAAGTATACGCAAGGGATGTTAGGCTCGGTGGCTTTAAACGTACACCAACGGAAAGTCAACTTCAACCACATAGGGTCCTTACGTTGAAATCCTCATCAAATATCGTGATACTTAGCACGTAGGACTTATAACCCAATCTGATGCCTAAACGTGCCTCAATGAGGAAAACGAGCATTCCACATTGGACAAAATATTACAACAAATATGGGGTCATGACTCCCAACTGAACCAAATATGCCACATAAAGCCAAATAGGCCAACCGGACAATCCAACATTTAACATACTGCCCAAGATAATAACAAGTGTAGGATTCCATATAATTTCTCACATTATTTACCAAGAGATTCCTAGTTGTCACATGAATAATATATCCATCTTTCAATTCCAACATTTCAGATTCTCATTCATAAATTTCACCACCAATATTCAAAACCCTAATTTTGGATTCCAAGTATTTAAACCAAGATTGAAGTAACAAGTTTTTCCATGTACAAATATACCATTATTTCAACGTAAGGTTTCATTAATCCCATAACCATACTTTTATCACAAAACCCTAAAATCTCGAAAAGTTAGGTTATATACAAAATCCACACAAGACAAGTATATAAAGTCCACATTTTGACATGTATAAAGTTTTGTAAAAAGAATGAACTGACCTTGTAGGATTATATTTCAAACCCTAGAATACCAAGAACTAAAGATAAGGAGATAAGACTAGATTTTTGAGGAGACTTGAATCTTCAACAAAGATTGCTTTAATAATGCCTAGATTATCATTAATGGTCAAGAGATTTGGTTGGTAGGATGCATTAATAACAATGGAGGGTTTGGAGATGGAACATACCTGGTTTTGAGAGAGAAAAACGCAACCTTAAACTTGAAAATCAGATACAAGACCTAAAATTCGCGACTTACCTTTTTATACCTAAATCCCCCCCCCCCCCCATCGGCGATAGTGACACGACGACAGTGACAATGTCACTGTCGCGGGGCATAATCGCCCGAACTTCCCCCACCCGCGGTACAAATGGCGTGGTTGTGACTCTGCGATAGTAACCAAGGCACTCTCGCCCGACACTATCGCGCGGATCGTACTGCGAGTCCATCTCCTCGGCGATTGTGCCTTAGCGATAGTGACACCATGTCACTATCGCGGGCGCTGTCGTGGATAAGGTATAGGGCTCGAATTTGGAACTTTCGACCAACGATGCATAAACCAAGATAAAATTTAAATACTTAACATTGAATCCAATGGTACGGTAAACCTTAAGGCGAGCAGAATACCACCTAAGTTCCCAGATTTCGGGGTGTTACAATCCTCCCCAACTTGGAAATGATTTCGTCCCCGAAATCCATACTATGTAAACAAATGAGGATATCTACATTTTAAGTCCTCCTCCGCCTCCTACGTTGCATTGGCTCCGCATTGGTGCTTCCATTGAACCTTCACCATTGCCACTTCCTTGTGTTGGAGTTTCTTGATCACTCTTCATTGGTTCTTCGACACGTCCACACGGATTTCTAATAACGGTATGACACTCTCTTCCTCCGCTAAGCACTTCCGTAAATAGTACACATGGAAAGTAGGGTGGATCCCGTCCATCTCCGGTGGTAAGTCCAACTTGTAAGCTTGAAGTCCAACACGCTCAGGGATAGTAAAGGGTCCGAGGAAATGAGGACTTGACTTTCCCCGTTTTCCAAACCGGATCAAGCCCTTCCAAGGGGACAATTTTAACATTACACGATCTCCCACTTAGAACTCCACCGATCGCCTCTTCTTGTCGGCATAACTTTTCTGACGATCTTGCTCCGCCTTCAAACGCTCTCGAATTGCTTTGACTTTGTCAGTCGTCTCTTGCACAATCTCCGGGCCGACCAATTTCTTTTCACCCGTTTCCAACCAACATACGGGGGTTCTACATTTCCTCTCATATAAGGCTTCGAATGGTGCCATTCCAAGGCTAGAGTGGTAACTGTTATTATACACGAACTCCACTAATGGTAGCTGGGTATCCCAATTACCACCGAAATTGATCACACAAGATCAAAGCATGTCTTCCAAGGCTTGTATCGTCCTTTTGCTCTGTCCGTCCGTCTGTGGGTGGTACGCCGTACTCAAATTGACCCGCGTACCCAATTCTTGATGTAAAGCTCCCCAAAATCTCGACGTAAACCGGCTATCACGATCAGAGACTATGGACAAGGGTATACCATGTCTGGAGACCACTTCATCTATATATAGTTTTGCCAACTTATCCATTGGCTAAGTCTCCCGCATTGCCAAGAAATGAGCATTCTTCATCAAACGATCGACGATCACCCAAATGGTGTCGTTGCCCCTCAAAGTCTTTGGTAGTTTGGTCACAAAGTCCATGGTAATCTTGTCCCACTTCCATTCGGGTATCTCCAACGGCTGTAGGCTTCCATAACGTCGTTGGTATTCGACCTTTACTTGCAAACAAGTCACACACCGCTCCACGTAATGTGCCACATCCAATTTCATAACCGGCCACCAATATGCAACTTCAAGTCTCTATACATCTTTGTACTTCCTGGGTGGATAGAGTATTTGGACTTGTGTGCGTCTTCCAAGAGTAGCTCCCGGTTCCCTCCAATCTTTGGCACCCAAACGCGTTCGTTGAAACACTTGATCCCTCGGCTATCAACGGTCAAAAGTAATTGTTGCTTGGCCATTACTTGAGATTCTCTTCCTTCAAGGATTCTACTTGTGACGCTCTAATCTTCTCCATGAGGCTCGACACTAACTCGATGCTTGTAAGTTTGGCTCGGAGCTTACCGCTATATTCTTTCTGACTCAAGGCGTCGACCATCACATTTGCTTTACCCGGGTGGTAAAGTAGTTCACAATCGTAGTCCTTGAGTAGTTCCAACCATCTTCTTTGTCTCATGTTAAGCTCCTTCTGATCAAAGACATACTTTAAGCTTTTGTGGTCGGTGTACAAGGTACACTTCATGCCATAGAGATAGTGTCGCCACAACTTGAATGCGAACACTACCGCCGCCAATTCCAAGTCATGAGTGGGGTAATTCTTCTCGTGCATCTTCAATTGCCTTGACGCGTAGGCAATCACCTTTCCCTTTTGCATGAGAACGTACCCAAGACCCATCTTAGATGCATTGCTATACACCACGAAATCCTCCGACCCTTCCGGCAAGGATAGGATCGGGGCCTCACACAACTTCTTTTGCAAGGTCCGAAAGGCTTTCTCTTGAGATTCGGTCCAAACGAACTTTACATTCTTCTTGGTCAATATCGTCAACGAAGAAGCAATCTTGGAGAAGTCTTGGATAAATCTTCGTTAGTAGCCCGCCAATCCCAAAAAGCTTCGGATTTCGAATGGACTCTTGGGTGGCTCCCAATTTATCATGGCTTCTATCTTTGCGGGGTCCACCTTCACACCATCCTTTGTGACCACGTGCCCCAAAAACTGCACTTCCTTCAACCAAAAATCACACTTGGAAAACTTTGCATAAAACTTCTCTTTCCTCAAGACTTTCAAAACATCATGAAGATGACGCGCGTGCTCGGATTCGTCCTTGGAGTAAATCAGAATATCATCAATGAATATGGTGACTGACTTATCAAGGAAAGGCCGACACACACGGTTCATTAAATCTATGAACACCGTCGGGGCGTTCGTCAAGACAAAGGGCATCACCAAGAACTCGTAGTGACCATAGCGCGTCCTAAATGTGGTCTTTGGGATGTCATCTTCCTAAACCTTCACTTGATGGTAGCCCGAACGTAGATCAATTTTCGAAAAACAACCCGCTCCTTGGAGTTGGTCAAACAAGTCATCGATTCTAGGGAGTGGGTATATATTCTTCACGGTCACCTTGTTCAATTCCCTATAATCGATGCACATCCGCATGGTGCCATCTTTCTTCTTCACAAATAAGACCGACACTCCCCATGGCGACGAGCTCGGTCTCACAAACCCCTTATCAAGGAGGTCTTGTAACTGCCCCATCATCTCTGACGGAGCCAGGCGATATAGGGCTCTGGCTATCGGGACCGCTCCCAGCGGTAGATCAATCTTGAACTCCACCTGACGATCGGGTGGTAAGCCGAGCAAGTCGTCCGGGAATACATCGGGGAATTCTCTTAACACCTCTACGTCTTCCAATTTCTTCTACTCAAGTTTGGCGTCTATAACATACGCCAAAAATGATGAGCATCCTTTCAATAGACACTTTCTTGCCTTCACCATACTGATGATCTCTACTTCGCCTTTCCGCCTCTCGCCGTACACAGTCACAGACTCATCATTCGAAGTCGGAATCCGAATCAACTTCTTCTCACAAAGAATCTCGACATGGTTATCCGCTAACCAATCCATCCCAATGACCACATCAAAACCTCCAATAACCATAGGTATTAAATCAACCTAGAATTCCTTCCCTTCGATTTCCAACTTACAACCCTTAAGGACACCCTGAACCACTACTTGATCACCATCCGCTAGTTCTACCGCTAAGGAACCGTTTAGACTAGGAGTGGGTATGGATAACTTTGGACAAAAAGAACTTAACACAAACGAAAAGCTAGCTCCCGACTCAAATAAAATGCGTGTAGGTACGGAGTTTAGAAGAAACGTACCTGACACTACATCCGTTGATGCCTTCGCTTCCTCAGTAGTCATCTGAAATGCTCTTCCCGTTGCTTTCGGAGGGTCCACTTTCTTTCCCCCGTTGAAACCCATCTTCGCCCTCGGGCACTCGCTCTTATTGTGACCCGGTTCCTTGCACCCAAAACAAATTTGTACTCTGACCCGTCAATCTCGGAAACTGTGGCCAGGCTTGCCACATTTAAAGCATGGCTCAGACCCCAAGTTACAAGGGCCGAGATGTTTGCTCTGGCACTTGGAACACCATGGGACATCTCGTCTGGGTCTTACTCCCCGTTGATTGTTGTTGAATGGTCTCGGTCTCTTGGGGGGTACAGAACTTCCCTCCCATCTCCTTTTCTCACCGCCTCCGCTTCTCTCTATCTTGTTCGAACCGTAGGAATCTTCCACCAATTGTGCCTCCTCAATTGCCTCTCGAAGAGTAGAGGATCTATACACCCGTACCAGATTCCTCATTTCGGACGATAACCCTTTGGTGTAAGCCATGATCTTCTCTTTCTCAGTCGGGACCAGATGTCCCACCAAACCCAGTTTGTCCATAAATTGGCAGTTGTACTCTTTCAATGACAAGTTTCCCTTCGTCAGATTTCGGAATTCCTCTTCTATTCGATCCATGGCCCGTTCGTTACAAAATTCTTCCATCAGTTTCTTCTTAAAGATCGGCCAGCTTAGTTGAGCCAATACCGTGGCCTCTACTGAAGAGGAGTAAACGTTCCACCACGTTAAGGCCGCCCCTCTCAGCATCTGAGAACCGAATGTTGTTTTCTGTCCTTCCCCACATTCACTCGATCGGAAGGCCTGCTCAGTTTATCGGGTCCAATTCATACAAACTATCGGATCGTCTGTGCCCTTGAACTACGGCGGTAGGCATCCGAGGAATGCCTTAAAATTGCAAGTCTTCGACACTTGCCTTGCTTCCGGGGTTGTTATCTCATTAGTGGGAATTTCGAGTCCCGTACCCCCGGATCCCGCCACCAAGATGTTTTCCGCAACCGTTTCGTGTCTACGATTGTTAGTATCCCGGTCTTCCAGCAACTTCAAAAACATTTCCTATTGTTGAGCCATTGCCGCTTTCATGGCTTGCATCATTCGGTCCATCATCCTTGATTCCAGAGTCACCTCTTCCATTATCGGTTCAGATGGGGCTATGTTGAGACGAGGCACAAGTTCGGGCCCTCCGCCCAAAACATTTTGTGGCCGCGGGGGTAAGTCTGTCGTCGTACCTCTAGGGTGGTCGGTCGTTGATGCCGATGCCTCTTGGCCCTCCAGCTGACTTCGAGTATTTACCATTGACTGCCACACATATGCGAGAATATAGATGAGATATAGATTATAATGATTATAGACAAGGAAACGTACTACTACATTCATTAATTATCATAACAATGGAAAACAAGCATAATCACGTAAAACATCTTCATAATAACGTTAGCTAAGTGAAATTATGAACATGTGATACGTAAGAATTTTCATCACCATTACCATAACTCTTAATTAACGTAATTTCCGTCGACTCTAAGACCATCCTATCTTTAGAGTCCTACCCATCCTCACAATTCATAACTTAAAATCACCGCTTAAGTCTAGGTATCTTACATCTATACCTAGTTCACTTAAACTACGGCTCTAATACCAACTTATAACACCCTAAATTTTGGAGGAAATAAAAATTCGAAAATTTGGCAATATGACGACTAGAATAGGAGTAAAACCTGAATAAATGAGGACTTGTCAAATCAATCCCAAAGTATCATCCCGAAACGGGAAATAGAGTTATGACATTTACAAACCAAACCAAATGAAGAATAAGATTCGACAACCTAATAATCTAACTTAGACAAGAAAGATTAAGGTCGGGTGTCGCTATCCTTCCAAAATGTATATCCACTATCATCTCTGTATCGGTCAATATATCTCCCAAAAAGACTGCTCTCGACCCCAAGGCCATCCACTCATTCCCGACGAATCCCGCCGCTAGATTGACCTGTTATACATGTCATTTTAAGAAAAAGTGTTAGGCTAAAGCCTAGTGAGATCAAAAATTTGAATTTAGAGATAATCAATAATAATCGTAAGTAGGAAAAGGGATTTAGGATAATAATGATGTAACTCTTTAACATAAACAAATACCTCTTGGGTTAACGAGGGAGACCCGCTTACTAACACAAGTGACAGAACACAAGAGTAATCCACTTGACAAGTTAGTAAAACCAATACACATAGAAAGTATACGCAAGGGATGTTAGGCTCGGTGGCTTTAAACGTACACCAACGGAAAGTCAACTTCAACCACATAGCGTCCTTACGTTGAAATCCTCATCAAATATCGTGATACTTAGCACGTAGGACTTATAACCTAATCTGATGCCTAAACGTGCCTCAATGAGGAAAACGAGCATTCCACATTGGACAAAATATTACAACAAATATGGGGTCATGACTCCCAACTGAACCAAATATGCCACATAAAGCCAAATAGGCCAACCGGACAATCCAACATTTAACATACTACCCAAGATAATAACAAGTGTAGGATTCCATATAATTTCTCACATTATTTACCAAGAGATTCCTAGTTGTCACATGAATAATATATCCATCTTTAAATTCCAATATTTCAGGTTCTCATTCATAAATTTCACCACCAATATTCAAAACCCTAATTTTGGATTCCAAGTATTTAAACCAAGATTGAAGTAACAAGTTTTTCCATGTACAAATATACCATTATTTCAACGTAAGGGTTCATTAATCCCATAGCCATACTTTTATCATAAAACCCTATAATCTCCAAAAGTTAGGTTTGATACAAAATCCACACAAGACAAGTATATAAAGTTGGAGATGTTTATATGTTTAAAAACCCACATTTTGACATGTATAAAGTTTTGTAAAGAGAATAAACTCACCTTATAGGATTATATTTCAAACCCTAGAATACCAAGAACTAGAGATAAGGAGATAAGGAGATAAGGAGATAAGACTAGATCTTTGAGGAGACTTGAATCTTCAACAAAGATTGCTTTAATAATACCTAGATTATCATCAATGGTCAAGAGATTTGGTTGGTAGGATGCATTAATAACAATGGAGGGTTTGGAGATGGAACATACCAGGTTTTGAGAGAGAAAAACGCAACCTTAAACATTCATAATCAGATACAAGACCTAAAATTCGTGACTTACCTTTTTATACCTAAATCCCCCGTCGGCGATAGTGACACGGCGACAGTGACAATGTCACTGTCGCGGGGCATAATCGTCCGAACTTCCCCCACCCGTGGTACAAATGGCATGGTGGTGACTCCGCGGTAGTGACCAAGGCACTCTCGCCTAGCACTATCGCGCGGATCGTACCGCTAGTCCATCTCCTCCGGCGATTGTACCTTAGCGATAGTGACACCATGTCACTATCACGGGCACTGTCGCGGATGAGGTACAGGGATCGAATTTGGAACTTTCGACCAACGATGCATAAACCAAGATAAAATTTAAATACTTAACATTGAATCCAATGGTACGGTAAACCTTAACGCGAGCATAATACCACCTAAGTTCCCAGATTTCGGAGTGTTACAGATATTGCTTCTTGCTTTGCAAATCTAATACTTAAATCCATGCGTGAAGATATTGGTGACGATGTGTTTGCATTGCTAGTTGATGAGTCTAGTGACGTTTCTAAGAAGGAACAAATGGCGGTGGTTTTGCGATGTGTTGATACACGTGGCATTGTTAAAGATAAATTTTTTTGGTATTGTTCATGTGACGGGGACATCTTCTTCCATTCTTAAATCTGCCATTGATAGTTTATTTGTTGAACATGGATTTGAGTCTGAAACAGGTAAGAGGGCAAGGTTATGATGGAGCAAGCAATATGCGCGGTGAGTTCAATGGATTGAAAGCTTTGATCTTGAATGATAATAGCTCGACATATTATATTCATTGTTTTGCTCACCAACTTCAATTAGTTTTCGTGGCGGTTGCAAATAAACACGATGGGGTTGAGAACTTTTTTAATATGCTAAGCATGGTGATAAATGTGGTTAACGCTTCTTACAAACGTAAAGACATGCTTCGACAAAGTTACAAAGATAGAGTGCAAGAAGCAATTGGTAATTGTGAAATTGAAACCGGACATAGGTTACACCAAGAGGTTTCTCTTATACGAGTCGGAGATACACGATGGGGTTCCCATTACAAAACCATGGCGAGTTTGATTGCTTTGTTCCCAAATGTTATTAAAGTGCTTCAATATGTTGAAGAGAATGAAGATAATGGTTTTAGTCGCACTCAAGCAACCAGTATGCTAGCTTATTTGAAGACATTTGATTTTGTAATTTATTTGTCTTGATGTTTCATATTTTATAAGTCACAAATTTATTGTCACGGGCTCTTCAAAAAAAGGATCAAGATATCGTGGAATCGATTTCATTGATAAGAGGAACGAAACAACTATTGCAAACATTTAGAGAATCTGGGTTTGATCCACTTTTGAAGAATATGTATTCTTTTTGTGAAGCAAATGGTATTGCGAGTTTGGATATGACATAATGTTATAAAAAGAACGGAATACTAAGGACCAACATCACTAATCGTCATTATTACGAGTTTTATATTTTCAAGACTGTCGTGGACATGCAACTTCAAGAGTTTAGGGATCGATTTAGTGAGGTAAGCACTGAATTGCTTAAAAATATAGCAGTTTTGAGTCCATGCGATTCATTTTCTCAGTTCAACGTATCAAATTTATTGGAGTTGAGTAAGTTGTATCCTTATGATTTTGACCGTATGGAAATGATCACTCTTGAGAAAGAACTTAACATGCACTATGTGATTATGCGTCAAGATGAGAGATTTGCCGATATGAGTGGTATTGCCGAGCTTGCTAGATTGATGGTGGATACAAAATAGCATAAAACTTATCGGTTATTGAAGTTGGCTTTGGTTTTGCCCGTTGCTACTGCAATGGTCGAAATATGTTTTTCTGCCATGAAGATTATGAAGTCTAATTTGCGTAACAAAATCAGTGATGAATTTTTGAATGTTGCATTAATCTGTACTATAGAAAAAGAAGCACTTCTCGATGTTAAAAGTGATGATGTAATTAACCAATTCCAAAACATGAAGACTCGCATGACACAATTGTAAAAGGTAACTTCTTACCATTTTTAATGAAATCGTATCTTTTGGTTAATTATTATTTTATTTTATATGGTGCCTCCATCAATAATTTTTTCTGGATCCGCCACTGTCCGCCCCTGTACTGAGTTACATTCACCTGCATAAACTAAACCATTTTGGACTTCAAACCTTTTATTGGGTATTTTTCATTGAAATTCACATCCGTCAAATTAAGTTCATATAGTTAATCTATACTATAATTCAGTTCATCCCCATCTTTATTACCACTTATATTCAAATTTCACCTTCAACCACATAGTGCCATTATCATGACCAACCAACCATAACTAGATTCTAGTAAGAGGCCCTATAAATGTATTGTATTCTATGGCCACACAATTACATGCATCATTGATTGCTCCAATTTGTAGAAAATAGACTCTAATCGGGTTTATATAGAATTATTATTACAACACCATTAACAAATTAGTAGGTGAATGGAAATAATTGTGTGATTAAGGAAGAAGTTTACGAATGCTATCGTTTAGTCTTAGGTCAGAATTTGTCCTTTCACTCTCCAAATTCTTGCTATCTTCATCTAAATTACATGGATTATGAGAAGTGTTCTAGAAACTTCCAATTCGATGACTTTTGGCCAGTTTGTTACTTCTCCTCCTCCCTGCATTACTCACAAATGATCGATTGATCATGAAATCGAGTTTAATCTTCCAAAAAACAACACATATTATGAAAAATCGATTACAATTTACCTCTTTCTTCCATCGATTGGTGGGTTTTCGAAGTGTATACTGTTGGCGATGAACTTCTTGATTTCGAGACCTAATATAGGTGCTCTTGAGATTTTCGATTTCAAGATGCAGTTGCTATGATCAATGGAGATCGTGCGATCATGTTTACCTCATGATTTCGAGCCATGATGTAGGTGATTTTGAGATTTTCGATTGCTATGCTTGATTACAAAACCCAATATCGCTTCTATTGAGGAGTCGATTGAGTGTGTATGGGATTATCATCGAATGTAACCCTCTTCAAGAAAATATCACCTACTCTTGAGATGACGAAGAAAAAGATTTGAGTCGATCTTCTTAATCATTACCATGTTTGATTTAGCTTTTAGATAGCTTTTAATAACAATAAAATCGATCGGGTATCTATCTATATATTTAAATTGTTTTTTTCTTCCAGAATTGCCCTTATGATTAAATTATAGTATTTATTTTTTTAAGTTAGTCTAATATTTTACAATTATGCCATCATTGATCATAGCCCTTCATTTAATTAGGTGATTGGCTAGGATTTTCTTCTCGCCTTCTCACTTGAACCTGTCCCTATATATATATAGGGGTGGTTTCAATTGGAAACCAAATTTTATTGGAAACTTTGGAAACCAAATTTCAACCATTGATCTTTTTAATCAATGGTTAAGATTCATTTGAATTATATATGGTAATAAATTAATTAATTTATTAATAAAAGATAATAATAATATGTCAAAAGGGTAAATGTGTCTTTTTCTTTTGTGTTTCAAATTTGGCAACAAAGATGAAATATGGTAACAAATTAATTAATTTATTAATAAAAGATAATAATTATATATGGTAATAAATTAATTAATTTATTAATAAAAGATAATAACAATATATCAAGACTACATTTTTATTACCTGTTCATCAATATGCAGTATGTAAAAACTCAATTAAGTTTCATTACCATTATTGTTTCATTGCCTTTCCATTATGTTTCACTATATCAAATATGTTTCACTATATCAAATCTGTTTCATCAGGTTTCACTATATTAATATTTTGTTTCATTACCTTTCCATTATGTTTCACTATATCAAATCTGTTTTATCAGGTTTCACTATATTAACATTTTATGTTTCATCAGGTTTCACTATATTTATATTTTGTTTCACTATATCAAATCCATTATGTTTCACTATATTAATATTTTGTGCCTGGAGGTAATTTCATATGAATACTTGAAAAAATAAATATTTTAACTTTATATTAATATTTTAATCAATCAATGATTCATCAGAATCAAAAATAGAGGATCCGTATGATTAAAATTTGTTTTCCTAAATTAAATATCTCATTTTTACATTAATAAATGACTAACATTACCATATATAAAATAAATTAAAAATAAATAATTATTAATATAATAATAATAACAATTACCATATATATTATGAAATTATGTAAAAGACTAAAATAACCTTATCAATTAAAAATAAAATTAAAAAAAAAGAAATTCAATTATTGGTTGATTTCGGTTTCCAAAGTTTCCAATGTAATACTGGTTTCCAATTGATCCCTCCCCTATATATATATATATATATATATATATATATATATATATATATATATATATATATATATATATATATATATATATATAGGGGAAAACCTCAAAAAAACGGAAAACTGAAGAACACCTTGGTAGCCCTTCATTTGGACGGTATGCACTTTTGCATACAAGTAATTAGTAACATACACAAGTGCATAATGCACTTGTGCATAAAAACCAAAAAAATAACATAATTTACCTGTATGCACAAGTGCATACCGTCCAGATGAAAGACTACCAGGGTGTTATTCAGTTTTCCGTTTTTTGAGGTTTTTCCCTGAACCTCTGTCTCTCTCTCTCTCTCTCTCTCTCTCTCTCTCTCTATATATATATATATATATATATATATATATATATATATATATATACTAGGTTCGACCCCGTGTATTACACGGGGTAATTTAAAAAATCAAATCATGCCAAAAAACTTATCTTACATATATGAATAATCATCGAAAGTACGATGCTATTTTTCCAAGCTTTTTTACCCTTCAGAGTTGTTTTTTTGAAGTTGGTTACAAAATGTCCTTGTTTTAGGCAGTTTTTACAAAGGATGTTTTGCAAAAAAATAATAAAAAATATGAATAAATATTAAGAATTTATAAAACAAAATTTATAATAGAACGTAAATGAAATTATGGAAAAGTACATAGTTAAAATTGATATGAAATTGCAAAAAGAAAATCACGACAATTTAGTGATTATTTGTATCAAATCTCATACTAACTTTAACAAATCTCATACTCATCACGACACATTAATTCGTATATATTTATGATATTTAATAATATAATTAAATCCAAAAGTATTTAATATTGGACTAATTTCGAAGGTATTAACGAAACGATTACAATGGTATAATTTGTAAAAACTAAAAATTGTTATAGGAAAAACAGGGCAGAACAACAGTAAATAGAGAAAATGAATTCTGTAATTCTCATTAATCATAAACCCTTTAAATAGGGAGAAGTTTACAAAGAAAATGAAACATTTATTATGGTAATTATAATAGTAGGAAAATATTCTGTCAATCACTTCCTTTTGATGATGGCACATAATCCTTCAACACTCCCCCTTGTGCCGAGTCAAATGAGTGATGGTGCACAATTGTTGCCTCGTTAAAACCTTACGCCAAAATAAAAACCCAGTGGGAAAAAATAAAAGTTTGACGAAGGAAAGAGTACAACGCACCAATTTCTTTGCAATACATAGACTTTTCCTTTAGTCTAGTTTTCTCTTAGATTCGTACATCAATCATGGGAGCTAGGAAAGCATGATGGTATATAGATTGTTGCCTCATTAAAACCTTACACCAAGGAACAAAACTCAATGGGAAAAATAAAACCTTGGTTGAAGGAAATAGCACAACATACCAACATTACATGTATAGTAGGCTCCCCCTCTTGTCTACTACTCCCCCTTATTCGTGCACTAATCAAGGGATTTGGAAAACTTTTGCATTTACTTTATACATGCTTCCCAATATATGATTTAGTAAATGTGTCATGTTCTCTTGACGTCTTACTTGATTCACTTGAATCTAGATGAGAGTTTGTTATTACTGATTGTATAGAAACTTAAGCAGAATATGCTTTGTGTTATCGCCCTTGATGTATCTTACTTTCATTTATTCGATACATGATGCATTATTTCCATATATGCAAGTAGGATAGTGGTTGAACTCAAAATCACTAGCTCCTCTAATATGTGTAATGACAGCTCTTAATCATATACATTTCTTGATCAATCTCATGGAGAGTAATATTCTTGGAATCGTTCAAGGAGGTAGTTACAATGGTTAACTTAGCTTACTTCCAAGCAATCAGAGTGTTCCCTGTGGTAATTCATTGTCCAATTTGGGAACAACCTTTGTATGGATCCGACACATACCTAATATTAGCAAAGACATACCAAGACATTGTTTAGTGTTTTTCTATAAGAGTTAGTACTTTTGCTGCTTATATTCTAAGTAGGTATTGAAGTTTCATTATCAATCCTGTAAGTCATAAATCCCAATTACAATAAGCTAATTACTCAATATATGTCAAATAAGCTCAAGAACTAGAGAGAGAATCTAGAGAGAGAAAGTAGATCTTGTATTACACACACTCTAGAATATTACAATATGCATTAGCCACAAGTTCGCTCCTACAAGTTTACAAAGACAAACCTATATATACTATCTAACTAAAACAAAGCCTTAAAGGCTAAGGAAACTAAACTTGCTTTGACTAACTATTATAAGGTCAATGTTGACTTTTACACATTTGACTTTCCTATTAAATCTTGGATACAATATTTAGACTTAACAATCTCCCCCTTTGTATTCAAGATTTAATAAAAATTTGATGCAGATCTTCAACTCTTGATTCTTCATTTTTTGTCTCTTGAAGCTTTCAAAAACTTTGCTCTTTTGCAGCTTTTGAAGAATCTTGGAAAGTCTTTTTTATCTTTGAAGCTTTGGAAAGTCAACATGCCTTGAACAAAACAGGAAGTTCTTGAAACTTCTTTGAAACTTGAAACTTCATTTCTGAAAAATCTTTCGTCTTCAAACAAAATTGTATTTTCATCACTTTGATCTCTGAATCGTCTTCGGAAGAACAAACCTACTTGAATTCTTGAAATTTTCTTTTGAAGAAACTTTTGAAGAAGCTTTTGACTTTGAATTAGCCTTTGAAACAGCGTTTGAAACATCCTTTGAAACATCCTTTGAAACAACGTTTGAAACATCCTTTGAAACAGCGTTTGAAACATCCTTCGAAACAACGTTTGAAACAACGGAAGCAAATTGAACTTTAGGCTTGAACTTTGAACTTGAACTCTGAAATTGAATCTTTAAAATTCTCCCCCTTTTTGATGATGTGAGCATCATTATCATCAAAATATCATCAATTTCAGCATAGGCTTTGATTTCCCCCTTTGTGAACAACAAACAATCTCCCCTTGATATTGCTGTACTTTTGATCTGAAGAGCCGAATCATGAACAGTATATATCCGAATCTTTTCAAATTCAGACATAATGAGCGTGTAACCCTGATTCAACAAATGAAACAGTTAGAAATGCCTGTCAGTAACACGAAGTTACTGTGTACAACGGATGTACAATGTAAGGAGCTGGTTTGATGTTGACTCCCCAGGACTTCCATTCAATCATTGAAAGACACAAGGTAATTCTATGAATGTTCTGACAGAAAAACATATTCTCTGTGTGCTCGTGCTTGTGTTTTGAAAGAATTAGCACAATGATTGTGTTTCATAAGGCTCAAAGTATGTAAATTACTGTGACAGCAATGATTGTACATGGACTTAATGTGCATGAGAAAGGGTCGAAGGTGGGGCAACTTTCCTTCTTTTGCAATATCAGTATCTTCCAAGAGAAGATCCGATAGATTATGTGCTGCTTCCCCAGAAAATGTGAAACATTCTCTTTTTAAGAAAAGAATGAGTAGCTGGTGAGGTTGTATGCAAGAGATGGCATGGGCTATTTGCCTATTTCAATGATGGTCACCAAAGAAATGTGAACCAATCAGTAATGTGGCTGCCCGGCTCAGAAAGTGGTAGGTGTAGAGTTCTGATATTCTTTTAACTCTGATCTCACATCTTCTTTCTTTTTATCATTATACTCACATATAACTAATCTCTCATTTCCATTTTACCTCTGCCCACTCCCACACTCTATTCTTTTAGACCCCTCTCCCCTTAATCACTCAAAGGATTTCTTCCGGGGTAGGAAACACTGGTTATCGTGAATCCATGGAAGATCTATTAAGCACTCACACTGAATCCCATGTTCCTAAAAGTACATGCTGGTCAATGATTTTTCTTGACATGTAAAGCACAAGAAATCATATGTCAGAGTATGTATGCTCATTGAAAAATATGAATGAAATTTGAGCATTTGTTCTTTGAAGATTTCTCAAAACAAGGATATTGAATGAATGAATATGAAGTCAAGAGAATTGTTTTGAGAATCTGACAATGAATCAATCAAATCAAATCAAATGGTTAGGGTATCAAAGAATTGGTAATTTTGTTTATATGAACGAATATAAACAATTTATCAAAGAAAGCACAAATATGAAAAAGATGAAAGATGCTCAACAACGGTGAAATTGCAAACGGGAGTATTACCATCGAAAAATTGGTTTGAATTTGAGACATGGTAATAACAATTTCAAAGAAAATACTGAACCGGTGTGTGTGAATACTTAACAATATATGGACAAGATAATACATAAGTATTGATCTTTGGAAACACACGGTCAGTTAAACATTAAAGCACAAAAATTGAAAAAACATTTAAAAATCACACTTCTAAATTCATGAAATTGTTTGAGAATAAGAAGTGGTTTGAACATTTAAGAAAAGATTTTTCATGTTCGAAAGTTGTCATTCTTTCAAACAATCAGAGATCTAGGATCAGAAGATTTTTACCTTTTCGGCTCCCCCTCAAATCATGATCAAATGATTTATAGCTTTAGAGCTCCCCCTGGATATTAGCACAATATCCTTCTTTGATTGTTGAAAAACGGGTCCTGATCTGTCATTTGATCAGAAGCCACTTTATTCACTTTATTTAAAAAATAAAAGACAGAAAGCAGTAAAACAGTTTATAGATTGAGTTCTGATCTGAAGTAATCAGAAGTCATCACCTTTACTCCCCCTTAAATTAAGCATCTGAAATATGTCAGTTAAAACAGGATAGAGATCAAACACTCCCTTTGAATTGTTAGACCATCAATATCAGAAAAATTTAGCAAAGAAAAAGTATAAGATAGAGATCAGATCAATTCACTTGGGATGAAGACCATCAATATCCATCGGATGCAAGCATACAGGAGTAAGGTCTTTTTGATCTCTGAGGTACGGGTCCTAAGCTGTTTTGCTTAGAAGCCATTATCTTGACATTGAGGTGCGGGTCTTGAACTGTGTTATTCAAGAGCCATTGTTCTCTTACTCCCCCTTGGCTTGAGATGCCTGCAACACAAAATCGATTTTCTTCTTTGGTACCCACTCGTATTTGGGTCCAGAAATGTGAGTTGCAGTTCGTGTGGGGGTTATGGAGTAAGAACCATACCAGTAATGATCATTTGATTTGTGAAAATGATCATGTGTACAACAAATAGAACAATAAAATTTCTTACCGTTAGATGCTTTGTTCTTCTTTGCTTTAAGTACAGGTACACATGATTTCTTCTCTTTAAGTTCATTTTCCTTCTCATCTTTGACTGGTTTCTTTTTCCACACCAGTTTCTCTTTCTTGAAACTTGTTCTCCTTGGATAAGTATCTGAACCATCTAAATAATCATCATAGAACAGGTTAGTATGACGAATTTGATTAAATGATTTGACTGACCTGTTTGAAGAGATGAATTTCTGATTTGAACTTGAAACAGATTTTTCAAGTTCTTTAATCTTTGATGCAAAATTATCTCTTTCTTTCACAAGCTGGTCAATCTTTGTCGTGAATTCAGACTTCGTCCTTTGCTCTTTCACCGCAGCAGCAGACAGTTCAGACAACTTTGAAGTTAGCTTCTTGATTTTAGATTCAAAAATGGATCTTTCTTCCTCAAATCCTTTTTCTGACTCTGTTCTCTGGCCGGATAATTCTTTAAAGAACCCTACATTCTTTTGTTCTATGACCTTCTTCTCTTTTTCAAACTTCTCTCTTTCTAAAATCAGTACTTTCTCAAAATCGGAGATTTGTTGAGAAAGTTTTATACATTTAAGCTCAACTGACTTCTTTTCCTCAAAGCACTTCTTTGAGAAATCTGAGAACTTCTTTGAAAAATTATTCTTTTCACTTTCAAAATCAGCTTTATTTGCAACAAGCTGTTTTTCCAAATCAGATAAATTCTTTTTAAGCTCAACGTTCTCAGATTCCAACTCCTTTGTCTTCTCTTTGAAATCCTTCAACTTGTTTTGAAGATCAACTGATTCTGCTTGTAGCTCAGGTGATTTCTGTTCAGTTGTCTTCAGTTGACTTTGAAGAGTTATAATCTCTCTCTCTCTTTCTCTTTTATCTCTTTCTCCTTTTCATAAAGAATACCTGCAAAATTAGAACTATTTTTAGTACAATTTATACATTCAGGAGTTTTAACACATGTGAACAATTTTAGTTGCAAATCCTGAATCTTTTTGAGATGTTCTGAATTTTTTAATTTCAGATCATTTCGTTCAGCTTCAATACCAGAAATATCAGATCTGTAGTAAATTGACATCTTGAAAAATTAATCAACTTGAAGTGAATGACCGTTCCAAACTTATGTATCAGAAAATCAAAAATCAGATTGAATTGAAAATTTTCGAAAAAAATATTAAAAAAAATGAAAATTTGAAAAACACTATAAATGACACAAAGTTTAACAGAAGAAATATATGTCACACTAAAAAAAAATTCAGAGCTATGGTTTGCGTGTGTTGCCTGAAACGCAAAGCTGTGGTTTGCGTGTGATGAGAGAAACGCAAACTGAACTTTGCGGGTTCAACTTGAAGCACAAGATGAACTTTGAGTTTCCAACGTGAAGCGCAAGATGAACTTTGCGTTTGATGAGAGACGCGTAAACTGGAGGTTTGCGTATGTAGAGGGAAATGCAAACTAAGGTTTGCGTGTTGAACGTGAAACGCAAACAAGAACTTTGTGGGTGAAGAAGGAAACGCAAAGTGAGGTTTGCGGGTCACTGAGGAGACGCAAGGCAGGCTTTGCGTGTGTAGCCTGAAACGCAAAATGAGCTTTGCGGGTCTAATGTGAACCAAAAACCATGATGAATGAAACGCAAAGTCGAGTTCTTGACAGATTCAAACTTAAATCGATCGAAACCTGCACAATTGATCTCAAGAACCTGTCAGCATCATCGAAAAACAGTTCTAAACACACAAACACAATCAATTTTCGATTAAAACAACAAATCAAAGGAATTCGATCAAGAACAGAGTTCGAACTCGATATTTTCAGAAAACTCAAATTTCGAAAATTGATATCGAAATTGATAGAATTATGAAATGTAATCAGAACAAGAATCAATCCTACATATAAAACGAATCCAATGAATCCATTTTCTTGCATCAAAAACGATTTTTCACATGAAATTCGGATGAACAGTAGAAGTATTGACTAACTATATATACTATCTAACTAAAACAAAGCCTTAAAGGCTAAGGAAACTAAACTTGCTTTGACTAACTATTACAAGGTCAATGTTGACTTTTACACATTTGACTTTCCTATTAAATCTTGGATACAATATTTAGACTTAACACTCAGTACTATTGAAAGGATGTATGCAGACTATAAACTTTTTTTGTGCAAGGAATGAATACACACATATCTATCATGAATACTCCATAAATATATTATTCAATAGAAGTATTGACACATATAAACCGATAACGGTATTAAAAAAACTTTATTATTGCATGTCTAAAAATGGAACAATGAATAATAAATAAACTAATATTTGTTTATTATAAAAGCAAGTTTTACTAAACCAGACATCACACGACAACCATACCATATATAAACCGACTACTTAGATTTCACTTTTTTGAAAGGACAATTGCGAATGTCATGGTGAGAAAGTTCACCACAACCTTTACAAACCCTTTTCGGACGAGTAATCTTCTTAATAGCTTTCTCTCCAGCACCAATCAATCTTTTTCAAGTGCCACAATTTTTATTTCTAATGCCTTGAGGAGGAAGTATCTCAGCAGTCTCATGCCGCGAATCTCCCAAAATAGATTCGAATTCATCATCTTTATTGTAACCAACATCATCTGCCACTTCCAACTTTAAATTACGTACCTTGTCCACTAACTAAGATAATATCTCCTCGTCACCTCGTAACCTATTGAAAATTTGATCAATCTCATAATAAACATCCTTATATAATATGTCAACACGATCGTTTCTTCCTGCTTCAATTCTTCGAGTACGAAGGATATCCATTGGAATTACACATCTCTTCCATCGCTTAAGAATGTAACGCAGGGGAATCTCTTGAGCATCAATGTCGAATAACACGAGGAATATGTGCCGATACAAAATCCCATGGTACTGAAAATGTTGACAACTACAAACTAAAGATCCATCGGACTGTGATTGAACAACCTGAATGATGAAACGAAATAGTAACTGATATCTTATTTGTGAAATTACAAATATAAATGTTGACCTATTAAAAACAAAACATATGTCGATTAATTTTAGCACATGTAATTATGAATACTTAATCACACATGATTTTCAAAGAACATTCATCATCACTTGTTATTATTTGTACAAAAATGTATCAACATCATAAAGTGTGTACCTTAAACTCCCCCTAGTGATGAAGCTCTTGTCTTTTTGTCTAATGATATAAATTTGATATCCATCTTCATAAGCAACATTCCATTGAGCACAAAATCGATCCCTTTTGTAAATTTTCTTTTGAACGTGCAGGAAAACTGTTCGGGTATATACCGAAGCAACATGCCTCTCAATCTTCCTTTCAGTTTTAAAGTTGGGAGTACTCATATATGTGTTATGATCTTGGGTACGCTGCCTATTGCGTTGCTTATCCATAGCAGTATCATAGGATAGAATAAAAAACAGTAAATTGTCCCCATAATGTGAAAAACTCTGAAAGAAGGAGTTCATGCTTTCAGACCTGGAAGTGGTTTTCATTAACCCACACAAAGGAACATCCTCGAAGTATGCAGGTATCCAACTAGCCCGCATTGCAAATATATATTTCAACCACCCATGACCTAGAAGATTGAATTCATCCATTAACACTAACTAGTTATCCTCAAAATCTTTGGGATCCAGGTATCCATCACACACAATCTTGTTGAAACGTTTTATGAAATATGTTTTCTTAAGACTTGCGGTAATAACCTATATGAAATAAAATGAACCGCATGATTTCCCGTAGGTAGTAATTACTCATAATAAATGAACATTTACATGAAATTCCTAACCTTATTTGGTAACTTGTATATTATATGCAACAGGCAAAGTCGGTGCTTGGCCTCCGGGAAAACAACTGGTAGGGCCTCTCTTATCGCTGCATCTTGATCTATCAAGACCATCCTAGGTTGATGTCCATGAAATTTCAAAAATACCTCCAGCACCCATTTATACATCTATTTATTCTCGCCATCTAGCAACCCCGTGTAACACCCCGAGTTTTCAATGTTTAAATTCTATCGTTAAGACTTCTAGCCTTCATTATTGTTAAATCTTAGTTATCTTGCGTTTACCGTTAGTCGTTAGCACCGTAGGTTTGAGTCGAGCATGAATACTAAGAATTTAGTTTGGTTCTGAAACTCGGTGACTTGCGCGGGTTACCCCGCGGCTTGGAAGCCGCAATATTAGCCGCGTAACCCTCTGGGTGTTTTCAATCTCGATGGCACGCGCGGTCTATGCCGCGGCCTAAAAGTCGCGGCATAAGCCGTGGGTCTATCCTGATGCTCTTAGACGGGTTTCTTCCCCTTTTTCTCATTAGTTCTTATCTACCATCTATACTCTCTCTTTCAAAACCCTCTCTTTCCAACCATCCAAAATTAGGGTTTCACCAAGCTAAATGTACCTTATTTATTGCTAATAGTTGGGGGCATCATCTAAGGATTCAAGTTTTGAGCATTAAATCACCTCCTCCATTGTCATCTTCTCCAAGGATCAACTAGGGTTTCGGGTTTTTTTCAAAAACCCACTTGGTGAGTTCATACTTTCATTTTCCAAACCTTATACATGTCAAAACATGTATTTTAAACTCCTATATAGCTCCTTGGTTTTGGATTCATGTTTATTTCTTTTTTACCTAACTTGAGTTTTAGGAGATTTTGGGGTTTCTAATCACTTTCAACTAAAATGAAGGGTTCCATCTTATATAACGTAAAATGAAGTATTACTTGCACATTTATGTGAGATACTTGAAAGAATGTATATAATCTCATTTTATGATTTTCATTTTTATCAGCAGTTAAACTTGGAAATGCATATTTGAAAAAAAATGGTATTGAGAACTATATGTTTAACTATAGTTGGTCACAAATGAAATTGTGACAAGTCTAGACTATTACTAGTGGATCCATAGGTATTGAGTCGTGATGTGTTTTAAATTTATAACCGCAAGCGTACGGGTATTGTAGCATACGGGTCGATCACAGGGAGGCGATGGACTAAACACGGACTCGTTCTAGACTATGGCCTAGCTACGGGAAATATCAATATTTTGATTTTTATATTAAAACTAATTAAATAAATAAACAAAAGGAGGAAGAAAAACAAACTAACGGACATTGAGTAATGTCAACTTCAGATTTTAGTAATGGTGGGAATTCGTTATGCAAAATTACTTCAACCCTCTTTCGAGATGGAGAAACTTTTCTAACCCAAGACCCATATTTACTTTCACAATATGTGTACGTTGGGAAGAAACTTTATGATTTAAAACGAATATTTTTCCCAATCAACGTCCCTAACTATTCGAAAATGTTAGAGCCGTTGTCATCGATCAATTTAATCTAAGTAAAAGATTAAAACTTTCATTTCATCTAAAACTAATCGAATTAACTAAAGACGTTTTATAAAAATTGGTTAATCAAACATTAACTTTTGTTATATGAAAAATCAACCAATTAAAACTCAATAGTTATTTATAAAAACAATTGATCAATACCACAACGTCTATCCAAAGTGACGATTACCCAAATGAACGTTAACTAAACTACGAAATAAAACACAAACATAAATCTAACGAAAACAATAAAATTAATCTACAAAAACTATAAAGATCGATCCAAGGAGTGTCACTCTCCAAGAATCGTTTTTAGCCTACGAAAGCGGTAAATAAAATTTAGAGCGGTGCAAGTAATTTAAAAGGGAGAATAGAAAATAGGGAGAGAAATCCAAACATATAAATATAAAAAAAATGGAGAAACGAGACGTTACAACGGTATTGAATGTTGACGAGAATCTGTCACATTCCATCTTCATCTTCGATCCGCCGAAACATCGCATCATCTTCACATCTTCAAAGGACTCAACGAACGAAGAAATCACAAATAAAATGAAAAACTAAACTAACCCTAAAATCTAAAATCTAAACTAAAGAACTTACAAGAAGAAGAAAGAAAACTAAACCTAACGATTATTCTCAAAACCAAAAACACTAAAACTAAAAAGAAAAAAAAATAAAAAGAAGAAAAAGAGGGAAAACGGCGCTGCCGTGAATGAGAGAAGAGCCAAGGGTTTCAAAACCCTTAAAACATATTTAAATAAGTATAGTTTTAGTTTAGGCCCTTCAAGATTGTAGCATTTTCAAAAACGCCCCTTTTGGTTTATTTTCTATAAAATTGATCCAACTTCGTTTCATACTTTTGAATTGATCCACCGCATAAAAATTGATCAAATGCTCCACAAATCCATCGTCATCCATATTCACGCTTTCAACGTAATTTACCTGTCAAAACCCGATAAAACCACAAAAATGCTAATGTAATATCCCCAACAATGATTATACGAAAATTAACTAAAAATAAAATAAAAACTATATACAAACGACTAAACACGACACAAAATGCAATTTTAAACTAAAAGAATGAATGCATAAAATGCACTTAACAAAATACCCACAAGCTAAACCTTTCTTGTCCCCAAGAAAGATATTAGAATTTATTACGGAATGGGTGAAAAAAAGAAAAACAAACAACGATCTCCACAAAAGATTCGAGCGAGTTAATACACAATCTCACTATACACAATTTAATGTTAGGATTTTCCATGTACAAATGCAACTTGCTACCATGTGTTCAAATGAAAATAGTAATAGGAGCACATATTTCACCAAAATGTCAAACTAACACAACACCAAACAAAGCATATCACAAAAAATTGCACCTAATAGAATTTTACAAACATTACTGTAGCCACTAAGGGAAGGGAAAGATGATCTACATGGATGGAAACTCACGGTTTCGCTCAAATCACTCTAGTGTGTTTAGGGATGTGTATACGCTCAATGCCTACCCAATCGAGAAATATGAAATGCACTCTTGACGCGTTTGAAACATTTCTCAAGTCTAAAATTTTTTCATAAAAATTGCATAAGATGAAGACTTTCGGGTAAGTTTAAGGGTAAAGGTAGGGATTGGGTTTGGTTATTGGGGTTTGAAAATGTATTTTGGCTTGTTTTTGTGCACATAGGTTCCTTCCTGCAATTTTCAACGGATCTCAACTTATTCTTTGCGAAACTAACTATATAAATGCACCTTTTTTTTTTGCATTTTTCTTTTTGATTTTTTTTATGAACCCACAAGCTATGCTTGTTTATGGAGTTCTACCAACCCACAAGTTATGCTTGTATATACTACTCAAACTAAATGCTTCAGTCCGTTTTTAATTTTCGAAAGGAGAACTATATGTGCATTTTTTTGTGGTTTAGGTGTGTTTGGTGTTCAAGAAAAGGGTAATTGTTTATGCTCAAAGTTGGGTACAAAAGGAAAATATTTTTGTGTTTTTTTTTATAAGGATTATTTATGAGAAAAGAAGGCCTCTATGCAAATATTACAAGAATTTTAGACGAGAAACAAAACAAAAACCTAGAAATACACCTCGATGGGTGGTAACACACAAGAAAAGAAAATGGGATTGATTATGAATGCGTCAATCCAATACGCCCAAATTCTCACAAGGTAAAATCCATCCAAGTAGTCATAGGTATAGTGTAGGGGGACTACGGTAAGAAAGTTAAACCTAAAAGTTACGTGGAATAATATGCAAAGTAGTGCGTGCAAGTGACTAACTAAAGGAAAAGCGTGTTTCTAAAAAAAATCCTTATATCATGGTTAAAGTCGTCGAAAAGTACATTAGTACACCTAATTAAAATATTGATGGTAAGTGAGGGTGTTTACTACGAGCTCTAAAATCGTGGAGAAAACGCCAAAAATCTTTTTGGATTTTTTATTTTTTTTATGCAATGCAATGATATGATGCAAAGTGCAACAAAAATGGGGAAAAATGCATGGGTTATAACTAAATACATGAATGCTCAAATAAAAGAGAAAAAAAAACAAAGCAAACAAACAAATACCCCACCCACAAGGTAAAAATGAGCATTGTCCTCAATGCTTGACTACGGGTAAGGGAATCAAAATCAAACGCGGGGAGCGTGGTTCAAGAATCACATATATGACAGCGCTACATGATGAATAATGGATGCATTTCAGTACAAAGTGATCAAATCCTATTGTTTGCCCAGTGGTGGCAACCTAACTAATGTAAGAATCATGCAATTCAAGTACTACTCGAATGAAACAACAAATCAACATACACATAATGTTAAAAGAACGAATTTACCGGGTGTATGAAACCGAAGACTTTGCTGCTTTTTGATGCTTTGAAGCTCCTAGAAGCATTTGATTACCTGTAAAAACATGATTCATAAACAAAGAAATTTTGGCGGTTGTCAGCGCTGCCACGGTGGGGAGATGACCGATGCCAAATTTAGATAGTCGGAGGAGGAAATGAAAAGGAGAAAGCCTTTGGACGGTGGGATTAGAACTATAGGGGAAGAGAGATGACGAGAAAGAGAAAAAGAAAAGGAAAAGGAAAAGAAAATAAATAAAAACCTTTTTTTTAAAGAAAAAAAACGAAGAATAAATAATCTAAATGAAAAAAAAAATTAATTTTTTTTTAATTACTTCACGCCCGGGCCAAAATCTTCACGCCCGGGAACCTTAGGCAGAAAGTTTGGACTTCCAACTTCACGCCCGGGCCGGAATATTCACGCCCGGGCCGTTTGGTCAGAACTTCAAACAAAACGAAAAAAAAATAATAAAATAAAATAATTACAAGTGTTAAGGAACACTTTCGAGGGTCGGTTTTCAAGCAATTAAGCCCGAGAAACCGAAAAATTGATGGTAGAACAAAGAAAGGAAACGGAGACTCGTTTTAAGTCGCGAGTTTGACTTTGGATTAAGAATTAAACGAAAAGAGAGAAGAGATGGTACAAATTGGTGAAAGTCAAATGATTGACTTAAATGGTCACCAATTCATACGAGTCACGTAAACACTAAAAAGTCACACCGGATAACCAGTATGTTTTCATTATAAAACAATTTACGCAACCCATAGCCGAGAATTAAATAAAGGTAAAGAAAGAAGGACCGGTGATGTCCGGCTTGACATAAAAAAAAATACCGAATCCGAGTAGATTAAAAAAAACACGTAAGACGCATTAAAACAAGATTGAGTTAGCATCACACATCACCTCTAATGGTGATAACTATCTCTATCATAAAAAAAAACACGTCTCAACGGTCCGTCACCCGACACTATTAAGCATGATTAATTGAACTCCGCAAAAAGAGGTGGATTAATGGGAAAAAAAATCAACCACGCAACCTAGTGTATAGGGACGAAAAGAAAATGGGAAAATAGAAATGGGATAAAGACGTAGACTAGTAAGTCCAAAACAAAGTCCATGTTAGCCTGATTGCCTCCCCGACAACGGCGCCAAAAACTTGATGTGTTTTAAATTTATAACCGCAAGCGTACGAGTATTGTAGCATACGGGTCGATCACAGGGAGGCGATGGACTAAACACGGACTCGTTCTAGACTATGGCCTAGCTACGGGAAATATCAATATTTTGATTTTTATATTAAAACTAATTAAATAAATAAACAAAAGGAGGAAGAAAAACAAACTAACGGACATTGAGTAATGTCAACTTCAAATTTTAGTAATGGTGGGAATTCGTTATGCAAAATTACTTCAACCCTCTTTCGAGATGGAGAAGCTTTTCTAACCCAAGACCCATATTTACTTTCACAATATGTGTACGTTGTATAACGACCCAACCAGAATAATAAACAAGCGGATCAATTCTTAAATTAAAATCCCAACTATCAATAAATGAAGTTGTCGAACGGTCCCAACTTACAATAGAAAATTTAAGGTTTGCTGTAAAACAACCTATACACAACTGAGATAACTACTAAAAAATAAATGACGGTCTTCTATCCGCCCCCGCTAGACTTTCTCCTTGCCTTTAGCTGCAACAACTATCTCACGACGGCCTGAAAAGATTTTTAGTTTTGAAAATAGCGAGGGTTAGACCACAGGTCTAGTGAGATCCCTCTAACAGTTAAACAATGAATCGTACTTTCCAGAATGTGAAACAACATTTAATAATGGCACATAAATAAAACACGTTACGGACCACACGACCGTCAAAGACGATGTGTCTAACTCGCGCTGCCTTAATGTTGGGACACGCCCCCAACGACATAAACGGGTCACGCTTCCCGGCACGAGTAGGCGGGCCACACTCCCCGACTTAGGTCACATAACCCACAAATAATGTATGCATACATTTAACAACAACAATTTATAACATACTTGGTCGATTTAATAAAATCATGCCATCATAAATAAATCAAAGTTTGAAATAAACTTCACACGCTTTCATCATCAAAGGTTTAATTTAGAAAAAAAACTCACCTGACGTCCTTTGCTTTACGCTTTACGTCTACCTTAAAACCCGAACTGAACCTATAAAATAGGACATTGTCCGGTAAATTTCTAGTACAATCCATTTTAGCAAAAATTGACTTTAACCCTTTATCCCAACATCACCTATCCTTTGACCGAACTTGACTCGCTAATTCTAGATCGAGACAATACCCAAAACTTTGAATAAATGAGTGGACTAATAAATTAAAATTGGAAAATGTGGGCCGACACTTAGGTCCAACATCTTGTATTACAAACACCTGGACCAAAATTAAATAATTACACGGCCCAAAATTTAAACACGTGGGCTTCGGCCCACTCATCTCCATTTGTGACCGGGATAACATCCATCGACCGGAACAAAGAATTTTGACCGGTATCCATCAATTCCAACGACCGGTATATATATATATATATATATATATATATATATTTTTTTCAACACTAACAACCGGTACTAACTTCGACCTATACTAACTTTTGACCGATATTAACTTTCGACCGGTATTAATCTTGACCGATATTAATTTTCGACCGGTATTAATCTTTACCGATATTAACTTTCGACCGGTATGAACTTTCGACCGGTATTAATCTTGACCGATATTAATTTTCGACCGAATCCCAGAAACATGATTTACAGCGACCTTAAAATCACGGTTTATTTACATCGCTCGAATTAAAACCACCCTTTAACAATATCGATCAATAAAACTCAACAAATAAGCAAAGGCGGTCCTTAATCTCAACCCTCATCAATCTTCAGATTAATACCCATATTTAACAGTAGACTGATAACCAAAAACCTCAAATTAAAGCTATGACAGGAACGAACAATTAGAGGTGAGTAGTATAAATTATCAGATGATTACCTTCAAGAGATAACAAATTCCTTTATGTGATCCTTCAGACTTCTTTCTCCTTCAACTATGCACAAGAAAATCGCCCTTGCTTTCTCTCAAAATCAGCCGACACCAACAATGACTGCACAAAACCCTAGGTGACCCCTTATAACAAGTATTTTCACTTAACCCCCTTCAACAAAGGTTTTGACCACACTCCTCCCCAAGCTTTCAGATTAATGTTTTTTTTTAGTCCGGGATATTACAATATCCCCCCCTCAAGAGAATTCCGTCCCTGGAATTCCTTCTTTGAACAAACTGGGATATTGATCCCTCATAACCGACTCTAACTCCCAAGTTGCTTCTTGTCCTTTGTGGAATTGCCACTGAACCTTTACCAAGGAAATTTCTTTATTCCTTAACTTTTTCACTTTACGATCCAAAATCGCTACTGGTTCCTCTACGAAGCTTATTCGATCATCTATTTGGACATCTTCTAACGGTATCACAAAATCACTTTCTGCTAAACACTTCTTTAGGTTGGATACATGGAAAATAGGGTGAACTCCTCGCAAGTCTATCGGTAGATCCAATTTATAAGCTACTTCTCCAATACGCTTCGTTATAGGAAATGGTCCTACATATCTAGGTCTCAACTTGCCCTTCTTGCCAAAACGAACGACTCCCTTCCATGGTGAAACTTTTAGCATCACCATGTCCCCTCTTTGAAATTCTATCGGCTTCCTTCGTTTGTTTGCATACATTTTCTTGCGATCTTGAGCCATCTTCAACCGTTCTCGAATCTGATTAACCTTGTCGGTCGTCACTTGCACGATTTCTGGTCCTGCTAGCTGCTTTTCGCCCACCTCGTTCCAACATAGGGGTGTTCTACACTTTCGCCCATACAACGCTTCAAATGGAGCAGCTTGAATACTGGCATGATAACTGTTGTTATAGGAGAACTCTATCAGTGGTAAATGAGTTTCCCAGGAGCCTTTGAAGTCAATCACACATGCTCGGAGCATGTCTTCTAACGTCTGAATAGTCCTTTCACTTTGTCCATCCGTCTGGGGGTGATACGCGGTACTCAACTTAAGTTGCGATCCCAACTCTCTTTGAAAGCTTTTCCAAAACATTGACGTGAAACGAGCATCTCGATCTGACACAATAGAAGATGGCACTCCATGCCGTGATACTACCTCATTGATATATAGTTTAGCCAACTTCTCTAGCGGGTAGGTCTTCTTGATTGGTAGAAAGTGAGCAGATTTAGTGAGTCGATCCACTATCACCCAAATAGCATCGTTCCCCTTGGGTGATCGCGGCAGTCCCGTCACGAAGTCCATTGTTATGTCATCCCACTTCCATACCGGAATTTCCAACGGCTGCAGCTCTCCGTAAAGTCTTTGATGCTCTGCTTTCACCATTAAACACGTTAGACATCTCTCCACGAAATGAGCTATGTCTTTCTTTAAGCCTGGCCACCAATAACTCTGCTTCAGATCTCGATACATCTTATTGGTTCCCGGATGTATCGAGTATCGCGACTTGTGAGCTTCTTCGAATACCCTCTTCCGAAGATCTCCCCGCTTTGGGATCCACACTCTTTGCTTGAAACATCTGACCCCACGATTTTCCACCGTCAACAAGTCAATGATCCCCACGATTCTTTCGCTTTTCAGGTTTTCACTCAACACAGCTTCCTCTTGATACTGCTTGACTTCTTCTAGAAAGCTTGAAATCGCCTCGACTCGAAAAGCTACCACCTTGGACACCGAACTATGCTCCTTCCGACTTAAGGCGTCCGCTACCACATTAGCTTTACCTGGGTGATATAAAATCTCACAGTCATAATCACTCAGCAATTCCATCCACCTTCGCTGCCTCATGTTTAACTCTTTTTGATTGAATAGATGCTGAAGGCTCTTATGGTCGGTATAAATTTGGCATTTAACCCCATACAAGTAATGCCTCCAGATTTTCAATGCGAACACCACGACTGCCAGCTCCAGATCGTGTGTCGGATAATTCCTTTCATGCTCTTTCAATTGTCGAGACGCACAAGCTATTACCTTCCCATCCTGCATCAACACACATCCCAGACCAAACTTTTGAAGTGTCGCTGAAAATTACAAATCCTTCTGTACCTTTGGGTAATGACAGGATCGGTGCACTACTCAATCTTTTCTTCAATTCACTGAACGCATCCTCCTGAGTTTCCTTCCATGCGAACTTAACATTTTTCCTTGTTAAAACAATTAACAGTGTGGCTATTCTCGAGAAATCCTGAATAAACCTCCGATAGTAACCTGCCAAACCGAGGAAACTTCTTACTTCAGACGGTGTCCTCGGCACCTCCCATTCTTCGATTGCCTTAACCTTCGTTGGATCCACTTTGATCCCGTCTTTCGACACCACATGTCCTAAGAACTGCACTTCTCTTAACCAAAATTCACATTTCGAAAATTTGGCATACAACTTCTCCCGCTTGAGTAACTCTAGCACCGCCCTCAAATGTACTTCATGGTCACTCATGGACTGTGAGTAAATCAGTATGTCATCAATGAAGACGATGACACACTTGTCCAAGAAGGGACTACATACTCTATTCATCAGATCCATGAACGTTGTCGGTGCGTTCGTCAGCCCAAATGGCATGACTAGAAATTCGAAGTGTCTGTACCTCGTACGAAACGCAGTCTTGGGTACATCCTCCTCTCTCACCTTCAGCTGATGATAACCCGAACGCAAATCTATCTTCGAGAAGTAACTCGCTCCTTGCAACTGATCAAAGAGATCGTCAATCCTAGGAAGCGGGTACTTATTCTTAACTGTCACCTTGTTGAGTTCCCGGTAGTCTATGCACATCCTCATAGACCCGTCCTTCTTCTTGACGAATAAAACTGGTGCTCCCACGGCGACGAACTGGGACGGATAAAACTTTTATCCAACAACTTCTTCAGTTGTGTCATCATCTCCTTTATCTCGGCCGGAGCCAAACGATAAGGCGACATCGCTATCGGTGCCGCTCCCGGCATCAAATCTATCATGAACTCCACTTGCCTTTCCAGTGGTAGAGTGGTTAAGTCTTCTGGAAACACCTCCGGGTACTCATACACTATCGGAACTGATTCTAATCCTTTCTTCTCTTTCTTAGCGTCTACCACATACGCTAAGAACCCCACACATCCTTTTACCAAACAACGCCTAGCCTTGATCATCGAGATCAAGCATGACTTTCTATCCCGACGATCCCCATAAACTATGACTTCCTTCTGATCCGGCAAGGCTATGCGGATTAGCTTCTTATTACAAACGATATTGGCACCGTTAGATGCTAACCAATCCATCCCCACAATGACGTCAAACTCCCCTATACCCATTGGGTATAACCGCAATGGGAAGGTATGACCGTCAATGTCTATACTACACCCATCATATACTTCTCCCACTAAGACTCGACTATCATCGGCTACTTCTACTTCGAACCCTTGCCTAAGCTTCTTGGGTTTCACTAGCAGTTTGTGCACAAAATTCGGTGACACAAACGAACGATTTGCACCTGAATCGAACAATACTTTAGCAAAAATCGAGTCTATGGGAAAAGTACCTGCTACCACATCTGGCGTCTCAACCGCCTCCTCAGCTGTCATGTTGAAAGCCCTGGCTCTCGCCCGAGCTGGCTCCACCTTCCTCTCATTCCCTTTATCACCAAATACCCCAGCAGTTCCCTTCTTCAGCTGAGGACAATCAGTCCTGATATGATCAGGAGATCCGCACTAGTAACATGACCTTGACCCATGGCAGTCCCGAGCCATATGCCCAGTCTTCCCACATTTGTAGCACCCTTCACGCTCCAACAGACACTCCCCCTTGTGAAACCGATTGCACTTGATGCATGGCTTAATCTCAAACTTCGAATTACCCCGATGGTCAGATTTTGGCGATTTGGACGACTTGGAATCACGATTAGGCCCTTCCCATTTCCGTTTATCTTCGCTTCTCACAGTGGCCTGACGGTTCCTTTCTTTCTCCCGTAACTCAGCTGCATTTACCGCCGCCTGAAAAGTCGTCGGATCCTTGTTCGAGACAAACTCTCGAATGTTACCTCTTAACCCATATATGTACCGTTCCACCCGCCTTTCCTTGTTAGGCACATAAATTTCAGCAAACCTGGATTTCTCGATTAACTTGGATGTGTATTCTCGGACGGTCATCTCTTTCTGCTCCAGACTTAAGAACTCCTCTTCTAACCTCTTTATTGCCGCCAGAGGGCAAAATTGTGCTTTGAACCTCTTCACAAACCCAGTCCACGACATCTCTCTAGCTGCTGCTGAACCCTGTCCGCTAGACTCCACGTCCCACCACATAACCGCCTCATCCTTCAACATAGCCAAGGCGTAAACAACTCTGTCCTCTTCAAAACACTTGCTGGTGTCAAAGGCCAATTCCATTCCTTTGATCCACTTCATTGCTAGAACCGGGTCACACTCGCCCTTGTAGGTAGGAGGTTTGCAAGCAGCAAACTCCTTGAAGCTACATCCTTTTTCACCCATCGGTTTGGACATCACTGCGGGAGTGGTCTGCGAGTGACTTCCTACCATAGTCACCGGCGAATCCTCCACTTAAGTTACCTCTTTATCCCCACTCTTCTCTTTACTTGCCGACACCTCATTAGATCACCGCGTCAACAACGCGTTCAGTGTTTCTTGCAGTTTCCCAATCTCAGCCGCAAAAGTTTCTTGCATGACAAACCCTTGCGTCCGACCTCCACCACGATTCCTAGTCTGCCTTCGACCCCTCACCGAAGCCGAACTTTCCTGGTGTGAGGTTTCCAGTTCAAGTCCTGCATCCACACTTCTAGCTCGACGCACAACACGCTTCATCTTTTCCCCTCTAACTCCCCCAACTGGCTCATTAACTTGCGTGGTCGCTTTCTTGGTTGACCTCCCTTTAGGTCGTCCACGACCCTTTCCCCGAGCAGCATTTGTTTTAGGAGGAGCAACGGGTCCATCCTCAACCACTTCATTAACAGGTGCCACCTCTACAGCTGGCACGGATCTGCTCCTAGTTACTCTTTCTGAAATAGCTACAATTAAACCAAAACAAATTCATTAAAGTAACCCCCAAGGCAATAAAGCATGTTAAGCACGCACATGTACCTGTAAATTTACAATTACACTGGACAGATGTAATTCTAAATTTACCTTACATGTGAGTCCTCACCACTCTATCACCCGACTTCCTACGGCCATCCTATAATCTCAGTTGTGATTCACGTACTAAGTTTAAGTCTAAGCCCATCTGGTCGCCTAGATCCCTTAAACTATGGCTCTGATACCAACTATAACGACCCAACCAGAATAATAAACAAGCGGATCAATTCTTAAATTAAAATCCCAACTATCAATAAATGAAGTTGTCGAACGGTCCCAACTTACAATAGAAAATTTAAGGTTTGCTGTAAAACAACCTATACACAACTGAGATAACTACTAAAAAATAAATGACGGTCTTCTATCCGCCCCCGCTAGACTTTCTCCTTGCCTTTAGCTGCAACAACTATCTCACGACGGCCTGAAAAGATTTTTAGTTTTGAAAATAGCGAGGGTTAGACCACAGGTCTAGTGAGATCCCTCTAACAGTTAAACAATGAATCGTACTTTCCAGAATGTGAAACAACATTTAATAATGGCACATAAATAAAACACGATACGGACCACACGACCGTCAAAGACGATGTGTCTAACTCGCGTTGCCTTAATGTTGGGACACGCCCCCAACGACATAAACGGGTCACGCTTCCCGGCACGAGTAGGCGGGCCACACTCCACGACTTAGGTCACATAACCCACAAATAATGTATGCATACATTTAACAACAACAATTTATAACATACTTGGTCGATTTAATAAAATCATGCCATCATAAATAAATCAAAGTTTGAAATAAACTTCACACGCTTTCATCATCAAAGGTTTAATTTAGAAAAAAAACTCACCTGGCGTCCTTTGCTTTACGCTTTACGTCTACCTTAAAACCCGAACTGAACCTATAAAATAGGACATTGTCCGGTAAATTTCTAGTACAATCCATTTTAGCAAAAATTGACTTTAACCCTTTATCCCAACATCACCTATCCTTTGACCGAACTTGACTCGCTAATTCTAGATCGAGACAATACCCAAAACTTTGAATAAATGAGTGGACTAATAAATTAAAATTGGAAAATGTGGGCCGACACTTAGGTCCAACATCTTGTATTACAAACACCTGGACCAAAATTAAATAATTACACGGCCCAAAATTTAAACACGTGGGCTTCGGCCCACTCATCTCCATTTGTGACCGGGATAGCATCCATCGACCGGAACAAAGAATTTTGACCGGTATCCATCAATTCCAACGACCGGTATATATATATATATTTTTTTTTCAACACTAACGACCGGTACTAACTTCGACCTATACTAACTTTTGACCGATATTAACCTCAACAGATATTAACTTTCAATCGGTATTAATCTTGACCGATATTAACTTTCGACCGGTACTAACTTCGACCTATACTAACTTTTGACCGATATTAACTTTCGACCGGTATTAATCTTGACCGATATTAATTTTCGACCGGTATTAATCTTCCCGATATTAACTTTCGACCGGTATGAACTTTCGACCGGTATTAATCTTGACCGATATTAATTTTCGACCGAATCCTAGAAACATGATTTACAGCGACCTTAAAATCACAGTTTATTTACATCGCTCGAATTAAAACCACCCTTTAACAATATCGATCAATAAAACTCAACAAATAAGCAAAGGCGGTCCTTAATCTCAACCCTCATCAATCTTCAGATTAATACCCATATTTAACAGTAGACTGATAACCAAAAACCTCAAATTAAAGCTATTACAGGAACGAACAATTAGAGGTGAGTAGTATAAATTATCAGATGATTACCTTCAAGAGATAACAAATTCCTTTATGTGATCCTTCAGACTTCTTTCTCCTTCAACTATGCACAAGAAAATCGCCCTTGCTTTCTCTCAAAAACAGCCGACACCAACAATGACTGCACAAAACCCTAGGTGACCCCTTATAACAAGTATTTTCACTTAACCCCCTTCAACAAAGGTTTTGACCACACTCCTCCCCAAGCTTTCAGATTAATGTTTTTTTTTTTAGTCCGGGATATTACACGTTGGGAAGAAACTTTATGATTTAAAACGAATATTTTTCCAATCAACGTCCCTAACTATTCGAAAATGTTAGAGCCGTTGTCATCGATCAATTTAATCTAAGTAAAAGATTAAAACTTTCGTTTCATCTAAAACTAATCGAATTAACTAAAGACGTTTTATAAAAATTGGTTAATCAAACATTAACTTTCGTTATATGAAAAATCAACCAATTAAAACTCAAAAGTTATTTATAAAAACAATTGATCAATACCACAACGTCTATCCAAAGTGACGATTACCCAAATGAACGTTAACTAAACTACGAAATAAAACGCAAACATAAATCTAACGAAAACAATAAAATTAATCTACGAAAACTATAAAGATCGATCCAAGGAGTGTCACTCTCCAAGAATCATTTTTAGCCTACGAAAGCGGTAAATAAAATTAAAAGCGGTGCAAGTAATTTAAAAGGGAGAAGAGAAAATAGGGAGAGAAATCCAAACATATAAATATAAGAAAATGGAGAAACGAAACGTTACAACGGTGTTGAATGTTGATGAGAATCTGTCACATTCCATCTTCATCTTCGATCCGCCGAAACATCGCATCATCTTCACATCTTCAAAGGACTCAACGAACAAAGAAATCACAAATAAAATGAAAAACTAAACTAACCCTAAAATCTAAAATCTAAACTAAAGAACTTACAAGAAGAAGAAAGAAAACTAAACCTAACGATTAATCTCAAAACCAAAAACACTAAAACTAAAAAGAAAAAAAAATAAAAAGAAGAAAAAGAGGGAAAACGGCGTTGCCGTGAATGAGAGAAGAGCCAAGGGTTTCAAAACCCTTAAAACATATTTAAATAAGTATAGTTTTAGTTTAGGCCCTTCAAGATTGTAGCATTTTCAAAAACGCCCCTTTTGGTTTATTTCCTTTAAAATTGATCCAACTTCGTTTCATACTTTTGAATTGATCCACCGCATAAAAATTGATCAAATGCTCCACAAATCCATCGTCATCCATATTCACGCTTTCAACGTAATTTACCTGTCAAAACCCGATAAAACCACAAAAAATGCCAATGTAATATCTCCAACAATGATTATACGAAAATTAACTAAAAATAAAATAAAAACTATATGCAAACGACTAAACACGACACAAAATGCAATTTTAAACTAAAAGGATGAACGCATAAAATGCACTTAACAAGTCGGCTTATGTTTGGGATGTTTTCCCCCTTGTAGCTACTTGAGACAGTGGATCCTCGGAGGCCACTTGGTATGGTTATGTGAGACTGGTTACTAGTCATGGATCGTAAATGTAATACTAGTGAACGAGTATGACTTGGATTCCTCGGGTGCCCTCCCCCACATCTTAGTACGGACCAGCGTTGTTCGTGGCCATGGTTTCCAAGTATTTAGCTCATAACTCGGATTGTGGCTTACTTTTGTGTTCCGCTACAATCCTTGGTAAATCGGGTCTCCCCGTCATCGCAAGAGGCAATTTTTGGGGCCGAAAGGTCCTTAAGCGTTTAATATGTCAAACTGTTATCTCAACTCGTTTGAAAAGTTTTTATTTCGTTGCAACCGTCTATATTTCTTTGAATTATAAATTGTAGGTTCTCACTAGGCTTTAAGCCTAACACTTTTCTTTCTCAAATGATGTGTATAACAGGTTCCTTTAGCGGTGGGTTGTCAAAGGTCTGAGTGTCGGGCGTGGGCTTGAGACATTTTTGAGATGACTAGACTTTTGGTGTGTTGGGCATTTAATAGAGCTCCTTATTTTGGTGTTTCTTGGTTGACAACCGATGTAATCTAGATAGTACATGTTTAGATTAGTTTGTTGTTGATTTTCCATATCCGTTCGTAGGTTTTGTAAATGCTTCATACATTTACCCTTTTTGGGTGGTTTATACCAAATACAACGTCATATTGCCAAATTTTCAGTTTTTAAAATACTCTAAATTTTAGGGTGTTACAAGTTGGTATCAGAGCTCTAGTTTAAGTGAACTAGGCATGAATGTAAGGTGTCTAGACTTAGACTGAGGATGTTAAGCGATGATTTGTGAGCTTGGGTAGAACTTCTAAGATGGGTTGGTCTTAGAGTCGATGGAAATTATGTTTATCAAGCGTTGTGGCAATGGTATCGAGAACCCTTATGTATTATATGTTCATAATATCACTTAGCTAATGCTATTATGAGGATGTTTTACGTGAGTGTGCTTAAAGTGTTGTTACTATGACAATTGGTAATGTGGTAGTATGTTTTCCTTCATGTTTTATCCTACCTCTCTCTTATTTCTTTCTCTGTCCTGTGTAGCAGATCAGAATGGTAAGTACGCGTGGTAGACCGCGTACACGAGGGGATGGTGTAGAGGCGACAACCTCAACTGCTGATCAACCTGAGAGGGTTGAGGTCGCAGTACGACCACCTGTCCAACCAATATTAGGGGGAGGGCCTGAAGTTATTCCACAGGTGGACCTGGCTTCGTCCAACCCAATCATTCGGGAGGTAACTCCCCAATCCAAGATGATGGCCAACATGATGTTGGCGATGAATGAAGCAATGGCCAAACAGCAGGAGTTCCTACTAAAGGTGATCGAGGATCGTGATGTGAACAATCGGAGGAATGAGACGATTGCAGAGAATATTGAGGTGATTAGATCCGGTGGTACGGTCATGTGATCCGAACTGAGGAGCCAATAACATTTGAGGCAAGGCAAGGCAAAACAAGAGAGCTTGATCATATAAGACCTTCCTATGTTGTAGACCACTGGAATTCTCTGGTTCTGAAGATCCGGTAGCGTGCATAAAATGGATTCAAGGAATCAAGCAAGCCTTCGGCTCATCTGAGTGTGGGGATGATCAGAAAGTGAGATTCAGTTCTCAGATTCTCAGGGACACGAATCTCACTTGGTGGAACGTCACCCAGTCCACACTCTCCCCTACTGTTCTGGCTCAGTTGTCTTGGGCTGAGTTCAAAAAGAAGGTTTTAAAGGAGTACTGTAGTGAGAGGGATTTGGACCACATCGAAGCCGAGTTCCGAGCACTTGAGAAAGGAAACTTGACGGTGAGGGAGTATACCCGTCAATTCATGGAGAAACTGGGGTTGGTGGGGCAAGTGGCCCCAACGGAAAAAGAGAAGATCAAGGCCTACCTTAAGGGCCTGCCGACGGACATGATGTCCACGGTCCGCAACTCGAAGGCTTCTAATCTTCGCGAGACGATAGAGGAAGCCCAGTTTATGGAAGAGGTTTATGCGAGGGGTAAACCGGAGAAAGCGGTGGTGCTCGGAGACAAGAGAAAGTAGGAAAGCAATTACGTACCTCCTACGAGGACTCGACCCTTTTGTCGGAAATTGAAGCTTCAACAATTATCAAGAAGCTAGATTGTGCCAGAAGTGCCGAATCAAGCACCATGGTAACTGTAACCCCACTCCTCAACCTTGTGTCAAGTGTGGGAAGTCCGATCACGCCACCAGAGATTGCCAGATCAGAGGGCTTATCTGCTTCGAGTGCAAGGCACCGGGGCATATGAAGAGGGATTGCCCGAAGCTCAAGTCGGGTAGCACGCCGGATAAGAGAGAGAACCCATCTAGGGTTCCGGGTCAAGTTTTTCATATGACGGCCGATGAGGCCAAGGCATCCGCCGATGTGGTATCGGGTACGTTTCTTCTAAAGTCTGTACCTGCTCGTGTACTGTTTAATTCGGGTGCCAGTTTTTCTTTTATATCTGAGTTGTTTTGTCAAAAGCTTGCTATGCCCACTATTAGTCTAGAGAATGCGTTAGTGGTAGATATAGCAAATGGTAGTCAAGTTCTAATCCACGACATCCTGAGGAAGTGTACTCTCGGAATCGAAGAAAAAGAATTCTCGATCGATTTGATGTCGATGATTATAGGAGGTTTTGATGTGGTGGTCGGCATGGATTAGTTGGCGAACAATCATGCAGAGATCGTATGTTCCAAGAAATTAATCCGACTTCCCAATCCCAGTGGTGAAGTTGTTGTGATCTATGGTGAGAAGAGAAAAGGTGATGTGGCAATCATCACCATGGCTAAAGCGCACAAATTCTTGGTGAAAGGATGCACATCTTTCCTAGCCTACGTGATCGACGCCAAGCTCGAGAAGTTAAAGCTTGAAGATGTGAAGATAGTGCGAGAGTTTCCCGATGTCTTTCCGGACGACATGCCCGGGTTACCACCCGATAGTCAAGTGGAGTTTCTGATTGATCTTGTGCCGGGAGTGGCTCCTATTATTAGAGCCCCTCCTATTATTAGAGCCCCTTACTGGTTGGCGCTATCGGAGATGCAAGAGATAATGGCTCAACTCCAAGAGCTTTTGGAGAAGGGTTTCATAAGACTGAGCTCGTCGCCTTGGGGAGCTCCGGTCTTGTTTGTCAAGAAGAAGGATGGAACAATGATAATATGCATCGATTACCACGAGTTGAACAAAGCAATGGTGAAGAACAAGTACCCGCTTTCGAGGATAGATTACTTGTTTGATCAAATCAAGGAGCGGGGTGTTTCTCCAAGATCGACATACGTTCGGGATACCACCAAGTGAAGGTAAGGGGAGAAGACGTCTCGGAGACGGCTTTTAGAACGCGTTACGGCCATTACGAATTCCTTGTAATGTCGTTTGGCCTAACAAACGCACCGACGGTGTTTATGGATTTGATGAATAGAGTGTGCCGACCATTCCTCGACAAGTCGGTCATCGTATTCATTGATGACAGACTCGTATATTCCAAGAGCGAGTTGGAACATGAACACCACCTTCGTGAAGTTCTAGAAGTGTTGAGAAAGGAGAGATTGTATGCCAAATTCTCCAAGTGCGACTTCTGGTTGGAAGAGGTTCAATTCTTGGGTCACGTTGTCACCCGAGACGGGGTGAAAGTGGAACCCTCTAAAATTAAAGCCAGGATGAATTGGGAGCCTCCCAAGAGTCCGTCTGAAATCCGAAGCTTTTTGGGTTTGGCGGGATATTACCGGAGGTTTATTCAAGACTTCTCGAAAATCGCTTCTTCCTTGACAACTTTAACTCGGAAGAATGTGAAGTTCTCCTGGACCGAAATGCAAGAGAAGGCGTTCCGGATCTTACAAAAGAAATTGTGTGAAGCCCCAATTCTATCGCTACCTGAAGGATTTGAAGACTTCGTAGTCTATAGCGACGCTTCGAAAATGGGATTAGTATGCGTGTTGATGCAAAGAGGCAAGGTGATCACTTACGCCTCGAGGCAACTCAAAATTCACGAGAAGAACTATCCTACCCATGACTTGGAGTTAGCGGCGGTGGTGTTCGCCTTGAAGCTTTGGCGACAGTACCTCTATGGCACGAAATGTACACTCTACATGGATCATAAGAGCCTAAAGTATGTCTTTGATCAAAAGGAGTTAAACATGAGGCAAAGGCGGTGGCTTGAGTTGCTCAAGAATTACGATTATGAGTTGTTTTTCCATCCCGGTAAGGCGAACATTGTGGCCGATGTGTTAATTCGGAAGGACTATAGCGGAAGTATTCGCGCTACCCTTTCGAGGATCGAGTTAGTGTCAAGTCTTGTTGAGAAGATCAAGACATCTCAAATAGAAGCCTTGTTGGAAGAAAATCTTAAGGATGAAGTGCTGACAAAGCAATGTTTGCTCTTAACGGAGGATAGTCGTGGGGTAAAACTGTTCAACGGTCGTGTATGGGTGCCCAAAGTTGGGGGCAACAGGGAATTACTTCTTGAGGATGTCCACAAGTCCAAGTATTCCATTCATCCGGGATGTACAAAGATCTATCGGGACTTGAAGTTACACTATTGGTGGCCGGTAATGAAACTTGATGTGGCGCGTTAGGTAGAGCGTTGTGTGACGTGCTTGCAGGTGAAAGTCGAACATCAACGACCGTATCGGAGTCTTCAGTCCTTAGAGATCCCCGAGTGGAAGTGGGAGCATATTACCATAGACTTCGTGACGAAGTTGCCCAAAACTCTTCGAGGTCACGATACCATTTGGGTAATAGTCGATTGATTGACTAAGAGCGCTCACTTTTTGGCTATGCGCGAAACCTTATCGATGGACAAGTTAGCAAAACTCTACATCGATGAAGTGGTTTCGAGGCATGGGGTACCTTTGTCAATCGTGTCGGATCACGACAGTCGGTTCACTTCGAATTTTTGGGATGGCATTTAGAAGGAACTTGGTACGCGAGTAAAGTTGAGTACGACTTACCATCCACAAACCGACGGTCAAAGCGAGAGAACGATCCAAACGTTTGAAGACATGCTAAGGTCTTGTGTTATTGATTTTGGGGGTAGTTGGGACTCTCACCTACCTTTGGTGGAGTTTGCTTACAATAATAGCTATCACTCGAGTATCGGAATGGCACCATTTGAGGCGTTGTACGGGAGAATGTGCCTAACTCCCGTGTGTTGGCTCGAGGCGGGAGAAAAGCAATTCGCCGGACCCGAAATTGTGCAAGAGAAGGCCGATAAAGTTAAAGGCATTCGGGAACGGTTGAAAGCGACTCAAGATCGGCAGAAGAGCTATGCCGATAAGAAGAGGCGGCCGATGGAGTTTCATGTGGGCGACCGCGTGATGCTTAAAGTGTCGCCATGGAAGGGCATTATCAGGTTCGGAAAGCGTAGGAAGCGAGTCCCCGTTTCCTTGGACCTTTCAAAGTACTTAAGCTGGTGGGTTTGCAAGCCTACTAATTATAAATACCGCCGGAGATGAGAGGGATCCACAACACATTCCATATCTGTTACCTTCAGAAGTTGGCAGAAGAAGAAAGCTTCATTCTTCTTTCCGAGATAAGAGTGGACGAGGGTAACCGATGTGTGGAGGAACTCGACGCTATCTTAGAAAAGAAGTATAAGAAATTGCGTCACAAAGAGGTCACTATGGTCAAGGTGCGTTGGAGGCATCATCGTGGGGTCAATGCGACATGGGAAGCCGACGAGGACATGAAGCGAAGATATCCTCATCTTTTCGAGTAGTTAGGATTTCGGGGACAAAATCATTCCCAAGTTGGGGAGGATTGTAACACCCCGAGTTTTCAATGTTTAAATTCTATCGTTAAGACTTCTAGCCTTCATTATTGTTAAATCTTAGTTATCTTGTGTTTACCGTTAGTCGTTAGCACCGTAGGTTTGAGCCGAGCATGAATACTAAGAATTTAGTTTGGTTGTGAAAGTCGGTGACTTGAGCGGGTTACCCCACGGATTGGAAGCCGCTGTCTAAGTCGCGTAACCCACTGGTGTTTTCAATCTCGATGGCACGCGCGGTCTATGTCGAGGCCTAAAAGTCGCGACATAAGCCATGGGTCTACCCTGATGCTCTTAGACGGGTTTCTTCCCCTTTTTCTCATTATTTCTCATCTACCATCTTTACTCTCTCTTTCAAAACCCTCTCTTTCCAACCATCCAAAATTAGGGTTTCACCAACCCAAATCTACCTTATTTATTGCTAATAGTTGGGAGCATCATCTAAGGATTCAAGTTTTGAGCATTAAATCACCTCCTCCATTGTCATTTTCTCCAAGGATCTACTAGGGTTTTGGGTTTTCTTCAAAAACCCACTTGGTGAGTTCATACTTCCATTTTCCAAACCTTATACATGTCACAACATATATTTTAAACTCCTATATATCTCCTTGGTTTTGGATTCATGTTTATTTCTTTTTTACCTAACTTGAGTTTTGGGAGATTTTGGGGTTTCCAATCACTTTCAACTAAAATGAAGGGTTCCATCTTATATGACGTAAAATGAAGTATTACTTGCACATTTATGTGAGATACTTGAAAGAATGTATATAATCTCATTTTATGATTTTCATTCTTATCAGTAGTTAAATTTGGAAATGCATATTTGAAAATAAATGGTATTGAGAACTATATGTTTAACTATAGTTGGTCACAAATGAAATTGTGACAAGTCTAGACTATTACTAGTGGATCCATAGGTATTGAGTAGGCTTATGTTTGAGATGTTTTCCCCCTTGTAGCTAGTTGAGACATTGGATCCTCGGAGGCCACTTGGTGCGGTTATGTGGGACCGATTACTAGTCATGGATCATAAATGTAATCCTAGTGAACGAGTATGACTTGGATTCCTCGGGTGCCCTCCCCCACATCTTAGTACGGACCGGCGTTGTTCGTGGCCATGGTTTCCAAGTATTTAGCTCATAACTCGGATTGTGGCTTACTTTTGTGTTCCGCTACAATCTTTGGTAAATCGGGTCTCCCCCGTCATCGCAAGAGGCAATTTTTGGGGCCGAAAGGTCCTTAAGCGTTTAATATTTCAAACTGTAATCTCAACTCGTTTGAAAAAGTTTTATTTCGTTGCAACCGTCTATATTTCCTTGAATTATAAGTTGTATGTTCTCACTAGACTTTAAGCCTAACGCTTTTCTTTCTCAAATGATGTGTATAACAGGTTCCTTTAGCGGTGGGTTGCCAAAGGTCTGAGTGTCGAGCGTTGGCTTGAGGCATTTTTGAGATGGCTAGACTTTTGGTGTGTTGGGCATTTAATTGAGCTCCTTATTTTGGTGATTTTTTGTTGACAACCGATGTAATCTAAATAGTACATGTTTAGATTAGTTTGTTGTTGATTTTCCATATCCGTTCGTAGGTTTTGTAAATGCTTCATACATTTACCCTTTTTGGGTGGTTTATACCAAATACAACGTCATATTGCCAAATTTTCAGTTTTTAAAGTACTCTAAATTTTAGGGTGGTACACCCCGAGCCAAGGACAATAGATTTTCTATGATTGTCAATGTCGGTAAACGGAAGAAAAATCATTCAGTGCCTACAAATTAAAAAATATTTAAACCAAAACTTCGTAATACATAATGAAGTAACTAACCACATGTGATCGTGCATAGTAATCACATGTGATAATTCAGAGTAATCACATGTGATAAAACATATTAATCACCTGTGATACTATAAAAATTGTAATACTATAATCAAGAATACAACCGACCAAACAACTGTTTATGTGATAAGATATTTGGATGCTAGCTAGAGTTAACTATGAATTGCTCAAAACACATATCAAATAGTATCCACAACATGTTTTCATAAATATAACACTTTATTCAACTTAATTCCAAATATAAACTTAGTGATAAGCACAAAAACTTACTTATTCGAACGATATGTAGCGTCAAATGAAATAATATCCCTGAACTCGATATAATTAAACCTCGATAATTCATTAGCCCAAAATAAACCTTGCAATTTACCATTTTCCGCTTTGAACTCGTACGCAAAATTTGAACCATGCACTTTGCGGTCATTAAAAATATTGACAACCATTTGCACATCTTTGTTACCAACAAAGCTATATAAATCTCTCTTGAAGTTTTTGTACTAGTGCTAGTAGCACCTACTTCGTCATACCCACCTTTTAGGCAAGCTTAAAGGTGATGTGCCTTCGTTGCACCTATCTTTACCTTCGCAGCATAATGAACCATCAGTTTATCTAAAAACTCAGTTTATCTAAAAACTGAATTTTTCTCCTACTACGCATAAGATTTTTGTCACGCTCATCAAATAATTTGTGATTATGGTTTGGATGAAAGTAATAAAGTTTATAGAAAAAAGTACCCTCAACAAGTTGGAATCTAACATACGCTTTGTAATTGGTAACTTTAAAGTTAGTATTGCGAAGCTCCTTTCGATGGTCAGAAACGTCTACACTATTAACAAAACGGTTTCTCGGAACATCTTGTCTATAACACACAATGTACTTCAATTTAACAACACCAACATTGTTTGTCCACTGGGTTGACCGCCTAATATCAAATCCAGCGATCTCAACATACTTAAGATGCATTTGGATAGCTTTATCAAGTGATTCTGTAACACCCAAAAATTTTAGGTAAGTAAATTATATGTCCTATATGTGTTTTATTATTAATATAGGTTTATTTTTTACGTTTTATGGATTAAGTGTATTTGGATTTGAAAATGATCAAAAAGAAAATAAAATGTGGATTATGGTTTATTTTAAAAATAAAAACTTTATTAAATAAAAATTTTGATCATATTTTAATTTAAGTAAAAACGTTAGTAATAAATCATTAGATTTGAGTTTTAGTATAAACTAGAAAATGTACCCTCGCAATGCAGCGGCTTTCTGAAATCAAGAACTCGAACCCTCGATCATTATTCATACTTTTTGTTAGTCTTTTTTATTTTATTTTACGATTTTGAGAAACCTAGATTTAAAACAAAAATATATTTTAGTTTAGTTTAATTATGGTTTTTTATGAAAAATAATAATAATAAATTTTGTTACGGGTCAAAAAATGTTTAATTTAAATGATAACTATATTTAAGATATTTTATATTTAAAATTAAAAAAATAACATACTTCAATAAAAAATAAAAATAAAGTGTTTTATCTCGAATTTTCTTATATTTATCGGTTAGTTATATCAATAGTTAAAAATTTTATATATTTTAGAAAATAAAAATAAGTGTTTATCTGCAGTTAGTTACACGAATTCAAACATTGAGCTTTTATAAGTTGTACTTATGTTTAATCAATTTGTACTTTTGGATTTTAAGTAATATGCATTAATAAGTGGTACCTAATGCATAAAAATTAGTTTTTAAGAGTTTAGCTTAAATGCTTTATAATATAGTATAGATATATTAGTTAAAATTCAAAATTACAAGTTAATAAAACATAATTATAACTTATTAAAGTCTAATGTTTTTATTTGTATAACTAACTGCAAATAAACATATTAAATACAGGATAAACACTATGAGATAAACTACCTGTTTTATTTTTTTAAAAATATATTTATTAGATCAATGCATGTTTTTATAATATAGTATAGATATATTAGTTATGAGATTATAACTAATATAGATATAGATATATTAAGAGCAAATCATAAAATAAAAAATAAATATTGATAATAGTAACATTGATCAAATCGTCCAATAAATATAAAAAATAAATATTAATAATAGTAGATAATATTGATCAAATCGTCCATTAAATATAAAAAACAAATATTTATATTAATAAATGAGTATTCATTCCACAAATAGATGATGATGTGAGATACTGTGTTTGGATAAGTTGTACCAATGTATTATGAAATTGTAAATAAAGTAATTCGCTTTAATTAGTTGTATTTTGTCTTTAAAATATTATAATTAAGAGTTTTTCATGTATCTTTAATATTATAGATATAGATATAGATAAGAAAAACTATTAATTAATTATTTGGAGTAAGTTTGCATCTTTTATTAAAATTGCCACTAATATAATTTTATAAATAAATCATGTTGGACTAAAGGTGGCCTTGGGCCTTAAAAATAATTAATAATTAAAATATAAGAAAATAGATTAAATGGGCAAATTTGGGTCAAATATGGGTGGTGGACCTCTCTGCCCGTGAAAGTTTTTATTGCTAATCCCTCCTCCAACACTCTTTCCCAAACTTGTTAGGTTTAGCTTTTAAACTCATAAATTCATCTTCTCCATCATCTAAGAGCTTCCAAACAAGAAGATTTCATTTCCTCCTTCAAGATCCAACTTCATCTTCCCTAAATCTAGGTTTTTGCCATTTTCTAGGTTTTGTCTAAAAACCTACAAGGTGAGTTCGAAATGTTTTGTAAAAGTAGATACATACCTAAATGTGTTTATCTAACATCATTACATACTTTATTTCAACTAATTTCTTCTCATTTGGTGATTTGATCTCATACCCACACTTTGATGAACTTTTGAGCATTTTGGAGTAAACCCCCATATTAGAGTCATGTTTAGTAATCTTTATTGCATAAAATATATATTTGAGATGGTTAATATGAAACTTTAGTCATATTTTGCTATATTTATGCAAACCTCATATTTATGGATTTATTGACCTAACTTGAGGATTTTGCCCTTATGTGAGAATTTCATGTTTATGGTTGAACTTATGTGGTTATGATGCAACTTCTAAACATGAGTTATAGAAATTATTTCGTTATGGAATTGTTGAACATTTTTCCTACTTGGGACTATGACAAATTGGACTTTTCAAGTAGGCCTAGGAGGGTTGAGTATTGAGGCGTTACCTTTGGGGTAGACACTAAGATCTCCGCCGCATGAGGTGTTACCTTAGAGGTAAACACTAAGGTGTCGTTTGTTTTTTAAGAGGTCTAAAGTCTGAAGTCTTAATTAAGTTATGATTAATAAGAGGTGATGTGTAAAAATGTCTGAACGATTCAGACTTAAGAGAAATTAAGAGATTTTTTTATAAAAACAAACAACCCCTAAGTGTGTCGAGCCTTGAGGTGTTATTCAAACGAATAGACACTAAGGACAATCGGCTCTTGAGGTGAAACTTGCCAAGTGGTCGTTAGGGCACTTGGACTATGAGTCTTAAGGTGTCATAGGACAACGTTGTTGAGTGGCATACTTTTGTGTTCCCATCACTCTCGATGGATACGGGTCTCCCCCGTTGAATCCACCTAAATGTCATATTTAATTCATAAATGTCTTTTTGCTACTTATATTGAATTTAACTATTTCATATTCATGCTCACTAGGCTTTTTGGCCTAACATTTGTTTTGGTGTTGGCATGTATCTCAGGTTCTAGTGGCGTGGTCGCCAAGAAGGTCTAGCCGGTTTTGGTAGTGAGAGCTTGGGGACTTTTGAGATGCCACCTTTTGAAGTTACTTTTGACGGTTTAGAAGACACCCGATTGTAATCTATTTCTTCTATAGAATTAGATTAGGAGGTTATTATCCTCAATCTTTGTTTACAAATTGTAAATTTATATGGCGTATTCTAAACTCCTTTTTGGAGAAAGCTCGTATCTTGATATTTAAATACTTTGTTCCGGTTTTTATTCGGAACTTTGTAATCCCATTTTTTGGGTGTTGTAGATTCAAACAAGGTCCCAACAACAGGTTGGATACCCTCAGCAACATTGGGAATCACGTTTATAGAGCCACCTAGACTCTCAATAACATCTTCAAGCTCGATTTTGCTATTATAGTGATCATAATGGTTTGTGAAAAGAAAAACAATTAATCATAGATGCACGAATAATTTATGAAATACATGACGAAATATACGAGGGTAGTACCATCTGCCTTTTTGGGGGTTACATTTACAGAATCCTTAGGGATTTCAATAGCATCCTCATTATCGGACTCAAATATTTGACGGTCTTCAGGATCTGGTCCTAGAAAAAACAGAGAAATTTGTCAAAACAACTGATGAACAAATATTCTAGAAAACACACTGTCAGTAATTAAAAGTACAAACGTGTGTCTAACAGCTCAAACAATTCTAACGTAAAACAAATAAACATATGTATTATCACATATGATTAATTAGTACAAAAATGTATTATGGGAAGAGCATGTCAATAATCACATGTATTCTGGAAAAAAAACTCTAAAACAAACAAAGTGATATCATAAGTGATATCACATGTAATCTTATATTTATTAACAATCACATGTGCTTACATCTAACCTAGGTTTGTCACTTCAACACAAAAACATATAATATTTACAAAGTCAAAAAGATTACAAATCCTAATTCATAAAACAAAAATAAAGTCATACAATTACACTAAAAATCGAACTATTTTGAAAATCTAACTTGTTGCATCTTCATCCTCCGAAAACATCTCGATCTCATCTGAATTATCATCATCAGACACGTTAAGTGAGGGAACTTCAAAATCGAAGGGCTTTTGACTTGGATCCATTGAATGTTTTTTTTCCAAATTCCAAGAAACTTTTTGTATAATTTCTTGAAGAGAAAAACAATTTTTAATTGTCCAAAAGCAAGGTTATGATTTAGAAGAATATTAGCTTGGATTAGAAAATATGTAAATTTTAATTTGGGAAGCGATAATAGAAATCCCGATTAACAAGGAATGCAAAATCGAATAGAGATAGACACCTATATTAAAATTCATCAATACCCTTTTTAATTAAAAATTAATGATTATTAAATAAAAATTAAATCTAATAAATGATTGACTAGCATTCCTTCTCCCCTTCTCGCAAAATGTATACCTTTTCGCATGATCCTCCCTATATGTGTGTGTGTGTGTGTGTGTTTGTGCAATTCTTGATATTTATTCAATTTGCCCTTATCGACTTTAGCATGTTGGGTAAAAACTCCATCTCACCAAAGAACCAATGGTCAAAATATTTGAAGTTGCCAAACTCGAACCCAACACACAGAATTGAAACATAAATGTCTTAATTGGATTTCACTCATCTTAATAAAACATTTCCAAAAGATCTTTTTCCCTTTACCCCATATAGACGTTATGGTTGATGCAACAAATAAGACATGATATTGACGTTCATGGACGCTTATTCTGGCGATAACCAGATATTGATGCATCATGACGATCAAGAAAAAACAACGTTTTTGGCCGACAAGGGAATCTACTATTATAAAGTTATGTCGTTTGGACTCAAGAATGCAGGTTCGATATATCAATGACTGGTCAACCGAATGTTCATAGAGCACCTTGGATAAACAATGGAAGTTTATAGCGACGATATGCTAGTCAAATCCAAGAAGTTGATTGATCACATAGACCACATCTGTCAGTCGTTCGACATTTTACGAGGATATAAAATGAATCTAAATACGACCAAATGCTCTTTCGGCTTTGGCGCATGTAATTTTGTTGGACACATGGTTACATGTAGAGGTATTGAAGCAAGTCCAGAACACATAAAAGACGATTGTCAATATTCAGTCGCCCAAAAATCTAAAAGAGGTATATAACGCCTCACCGGACGAGTAGCAACATTAAACAGCTTTATCTCTCGATCCTCTGACAAATGCCACTTATTTTACAATGTCTTGCAAAAAAAACAAAGGATTTAAATGCACAAATGAACATGAAACTGCTTTGCAAAATTTGAAAAAATACATGGCATCCCCTCCTTTATTATCAAAACTTAAAGACGGAGAAACTTTACAAATATATTTGGTCGTCAGTCCAAACTCAATTAGTGCATTTTTACCTCGAGAAGATAAAAAAACAACAATGTTCAATTTATTATGTAAGTAAGTCCCTTTTGGACACTAAAAAATAATACTCATCTATGGAAATCTCCTCCTGTCGCTAGTGATGGCGACGAAAAAACTTCGACATTATTTCGAAAGTCATCTGATTACTAATTATCTTTTAAATTTTGTCTTGAAAAAACCTCATTTGACAGTCGACTAGCAAAATGGAGCATCTATTTGAGTAGCTATGACATCAGATTCCACCAAGGATGGCTATAAAATCCCAATATTTGGCCAGTTTATCGCCAATTTCAGCTTAGAGCTTGAAAACGAAGTTAACCTCGACGAGACCCTAGTGGCGACTGTTTGGGTAAATTTTGTAAGCTCGGCAGTAGAAGATAATATGTGTGACCGACCAAACTCCTACGACTAAGATATCCTCGACCAAAGTTATTCCTACGTCCAACTAATGATCGATTTCTAACGATCCGTTAGTTATTTATTGCATATTAACTGCAGTTCTCACATTAACAGAAGAATTAATACTGTTAGTCTCAATGTTAAGCATGGTTTTATTCATGTCTAGTGATAGTTTTTCATTGCATTTCATATGTAATTTAGTTTGCATTTAGGCATTTTAAGCTTATTTTCGCGTGTTTTCCCTTTTTATTCTTTGGTTTAACTATGGCTTGTCTTGAAGTGATTTCATACACTTTCAGGTAAGATTGTGCAGATTTCAGGTGAAGACTTGATACCTGAAGCTAGTTGATGATTGTGAATCGGGTGATTCCAAGAAAAATGAGAAAGAATTTAACTAAGAATTAGAGATGGAGGAGAGTGGAGAGGTCGAGAGTGCGAAAAACAAAGAAACGTGAAGTTTCTGAAGGGCACGGCCAGGTCTCATTTACACATGCGGTCGTGCTAAAAAAAACCCAAAGTTGTTGTTTTCAGTTTTTATATTAAGCATGGGCGTGCTTGATTTCAAGGTACGGTCGTGCTCGTCAATAAGGAAACCCTTGATTTTGTTATTTATGGTGGATATTTTTGGGGATATCTTGCCTACTCTATTTAAAGGATTTTTGCTTGGGTTTTCGTGGACACTAATACACAATTTTAACTTGCGTACACTAGGGTTGGAGAGGATTCTCATAGGGTTTAGCCGTTTTTTATTTTTCTACACAAGAGGGATGAAGAACTCCATGGGAATAGCTTAGTGCATGTGGTTTGAATCTTTTAGATTTTGAATCAGCGGTTATTGAGTATCTTCATCCCTATCTTTTTATCTTTATCGCTTTGCTTTTGAGTATTTATCTCTAGATTAATTCTCCTGCGAGTTTTCTATTGTTATTTTTGTTTCTATTGTGCTTGTTCATTTAGTTTCATTGTCGAAGGTTATATCGATGCCTTAATTAATCGTTTGTTGTATTCTACTCTTCGTAGATCTGATTTTATGCTCTTAATAGTTTGTTCTTCTTTTTTCTACATCTTCTCTGTTTTGACAGCATCAATTTATGCACCTTTTCATCTTCCTTCTCTTAGTTCTTCTTCAGTTTTAATTAGTTTTAATTTCCTACACTATTTCAATGTATGTTAGCCTAGATCTAATTAGTTTCTTGCTTCCTAATCTAGAATCGCTTAATTATTGCACGTTATTTCATGTTTTCTACATTAAACTTTGATGCTTTCTTCATAGTTGATTCTTGTTCAGTTTTTTTTTCTAGTATAATTAGTTTATTGGGTTTAGCCCTCTTTAATTTAGTGATGTTCTTTATTATTTGAGTCCGTTGTTTGTTCTTGGTTATGTTTTCCCATTTTGGCTCTTGTATTGTTCATTAAACCTTAGTAGTAATGTTTGCTTTATTTTGAGTTTTGCTAAATGATAGTTAGTTGTTCATTTCGTTTGTCTCACTTTGTTTAGGTCATGTTTGTCTTTTAATTGTTTTTGGTCATGAAAAATAGATTACATGAGAGTCTTTGATACATATGATGATTAGGACCCAATTTAGGATATTGATTGGTTGTTCTTCAATATGTTGAGTTAATAAATCTTTGTTTTGTATTTGTCTCTAGCGAAAGCTAGGATTTTACTAAATAGTGATTGTTGTTTAACTTGCGTTAATTTGTACGGTTGAGGTTTGAACGAAAGTTTGACCTTGACTTGGTTTTGCCAATCAGTGATTTATGGTTTCACCATGAAAATAGGTGGACACATAAATTGGAAAAGTATTTGCCTTACTTCATACTTCTTTGCAATTATATCATTATAAAAATAAATGGAATTTTGTTTGGAAAGGCTTTTTCTCTTTGAAAGAAGGTTAAAGTAATCTTTAATATGCAAATCCCCATCTCAATTAGTCTGAAGTCAATAATATGTCTTTCATTCAATCTCATGTAGTCTAGCTCTATGAAATTATGGTTTAGGTGTTTTTCCTATTTTCGTTTAGTGTAGCCTATTTCTTAGTTGATAATCATTCCACTAGTGTGATTCGCGTAACTAGTTGTAGCTTTGAGTGAATTTGTGCTTATCCTATCGCTTCCATGTGATCGATTGTATGCTACATCACCGTACGCTTGCGGTTACAAATTATAAAACTAACTCACATCACTCAACCATCGAATTTGTAAATAATACAAACAGGTAACCGACCAAAAACACTTAGGGGCGTTTGGTTCATAGAATGGAATTTGATGGAATTGGAATTCATCGCAAAAATTTGACTTTGAAGGAATTGGAATGGAATTTGATGGAATTTGACCACGCGTTTGGTTGGTAGGAATTCAATTCCTTCACTTGAGCCAAGGAATGATGAATTCCTTAAATTGTGGAATTCAATGGAATTGGAAGGTTTCCATCACTTTCATTCTAAGCACCAAACATGGGCTTGGAATTTGGTCAATTGAATTGGCATTCCAATTCCTTCTAATTTCATGAACCAAACAACCCCTTAGAAACTTATTCTTGGCCCTTGTCCTAAAAAGATTATATCCGATAAATGGCCCTTCGGATATGGCTCATCGCATCTAAGACTAAAAATATCTCAATCGATGAACTCCAGATCTATGTGGTATTCCCTATGGAATCCGATAAAGGGAAATTTGTTTCTCTTAATTATCAGATTCACAAATCCTCTTGAAATATTCTAAGTCATTAGCACCCGATAAAATCTTACTTCATAATTATCTATAGCTGGAAACTGTAGTATAGCTTATACAACGGTGTTAGTGTATAAAATTGTATCCAATATGTAGTGTGAAAAGTCAAGTCAAGAAAAGTCAACAATGTCAAAGTCTAGATAAGTCAAAGTTAGCAAAGTCAATCTTAGAGTCTATAGGTTTAAGCATGTGGTTTCATATCTTGGTATAAATAGCTTGTGGTTGTTAGTAATCTTGGAACTAGATGAATGGTACTCACATTGTCAGATCTATGGATATTACGTTTCTCTCTCTACACTCTCTCTCTCTAGACCTTCAATGTCAAATCTTGAAATTGTAGATTGTTTGTTTGATTGCTTGATTGAATAGGACAATTTCAATTGGTATCAGAGCGAAACCAAACAAATTCAGAGGGATTATATTACCAAATTTGGTCGAATTTTTGAAAATTTTTCAAGAAAAGTCGTATTTTTGAAAAATCACTGTTTGATCGATTTTTCAGTGATTTGTTGAAATTCGTGTGTATTTTTGGTTTAGTTGTGTTCGATTTGTGTTAGAAAACACTTTGTATTCACACACAATCACGAATTAATCACAAGATCAGATGTAATTTTCAATTTTCTTGAATTTCTTGAAATATGAACACAGAGTCTGTAATTCACATTAATCACTGTAATTTTCGATTGTTTTCATAATTTCAGTGTTGTAATCTTGTTTCGTATTGGTTCGTGGACTAATTGTGAAATTTTCAGAATCAGAAATCAAGATTTACTTGATTTTTGATCGATCAGGCCAAGAACACGCAAAAAAAATCAAGAACGCGCTAGATTTGTCAAACGCGCAAGCTTCATCAAGTGAAGAACGCGCAAGTGAAGGAAGAACACGCAAACCTAAGTCTGCGAGTTCCTCATCAAATGCGCAAACAGTAGCTTGCGAGTTCTCAAAACACGCAAACCGAAGCCTGCGAGTTCTAAAAATTTGCTAAATTTTTTCTAAGGAAAGAACGCGCAAAGGCAAGAAACGCGCAAAGGAATCTAAACGCACAAGTCGTGTTTTTCGCAAACTGTCAAACACGCAAGTCGTGTTTTGCACGAACTTGAAACGCGCAAGTCGTGTTTTGCCCGAACTGTAAAACGCGCAAGTAGTGTTTTGCGCGAAACCAAAACGCGCAAGTGCTTGTTAGCGTGAATTAACGTGAACAGTGACTTGCGTGTTCCAATGTTTTGCGAGTTTTCGTGATTTGCGAGTTTATGTTCAAAAGTTCTGCGAGTTTGATGATTCTTTGATCTGCGAGTTTAGTAAAACACGCAAGCCTTCATCTGTGTGTTTCATAGTTCATTAAATCTGCGAGTTTGTGTTCAAAGCAGCCTGCGAGTTCCAAGCATCTGCGAGTTTCTTTGATTTGCGAGTTTTATACTTGAAATTTTTTTTTCAGAGATTATTTTTTTTGTGCTAATCCAAGTTTGACTTTCAGTCAACTGTTCTGAATTGTTTGGGAACGATCATTCATATCAAGCTAATCATTCAAGATGCCAAAGATTGATGATAAGAAAAATACTGTACTTTCAGCTAGAGATATGGTTGTATTGTACATGCCTGAGATACCTGTTATAGAGGCTGAACGAGACAAACTGAAAATTCAAAATGCAGCCTTTATCAAACAAATTTAGGAGTTTAAATCAAAATTGTCAAATTCTGATAAATCTTCTGATTGTGTAAAGTGTGCTAATCATGCTAAATTTGATTATGCAGGTATCATCAGCGCAAGAGAGAAGGAAATTAGAGAAAAAGAGATAGAAATTAAAGATGGAGAGAAAATGATTGAAATAAAAGAATATGCCATTCAGTCTCTTGAGAAAGCAATCAAGGTTAAAGAGTCCATAATTGCAAATCTTCAAAGCCAACTAAAGACGACTGAACAAAAATCATCATAATTGCAAGATGAATCAGTCAAGCTTCAAAACAAGTTTAAGCCTTTTGAAGATCAGATATCTGCTCTGGAGAAGAAGAATGTTGAACTAAAACAAGCCTCCAAGCAGATAAAGATAGATCAAATGTGAAGAAATCTTCTACCCAACAGTCATCTGAATTTTCAAAGAAAACTTTGCAAGAGAAAAAGGATTTGGAGCTGAGATGTTTAAAACTTTCTAAGCAAGTGTCAGAATTCGAAAAGATAATAATCACTGAAAGAGACACTTTTGCGAAAGAAAGACAAGTTCTTGAAAACAAAATAACTGAACTTCCCAAACAGATTTCTACTTTACAAAACTTGCTTGAAAATGAAAGACAGATTTTCAAAGAAAAGAAGCAGTCTTATGAGCTTGAAAAGAGAAATACTGGGATTTTCAAAGATATTTCTGAGAAAACCAAGAACTTGGAAACAGATTTTGAGCAAGAACGTTCACATTTTGAATCTGAAATATCAAAGCTCACATCCAAAATAACTGTTCTATCATCAGATGTGCAAAAAGAACAAAAGGCCAAATCTTATTTGAAACAGAAGTTTGACACACTTACTTCTGAAAGAAACATTTTATCTGAAAGGATAAAGAACTTAGAAGCTGCAAATGTTGATTTGTCAGAAAAAGTTTGTGCTGATGTGATCAATCAATCACCAGTTGACAATTCAACTGAATCAGTTTGCTCATTTAAAACTTTGCTCATTTAAAACTGCTTCAAGTTCAATTCATAATAAAAATGTTTTCAAAAACAAAAGTGTCAAACCAAATATTTTCAACTCAAATCAGATTCGACCATCAAATCTATTCTATGACAAATCTTTTGATGGTTCAACAAACTTCTATGTTAAATCTCTTGGAAAGCTATCTAAGAAAAATCAGATGGTCTGGCGAGTGAAGGATTCTTCAGATGATGAGAAGAAGAAAGACAAAGCATCTACATCCACAACCAATGCCAAAAAGAACAAAATGCATAAAGGTAAATCTTTTGGTAATTCTGATACGTTTTATTCTACTAATCATCTTATCAGGATTGCTCAGAAGAAAATTTGTTGTTCTTACTGTGGAGCACATGACTTTGTAAGTAAGAATTTTGTCAATTACTGGTATGGTTCATATTATGTAAACCCCACAAGAACTGCAACTAACTCATCAGGACCCAAATACCAGTGGGTACCAAAAGCTAAAACTGTGTTGCATGCACCCAAAGTTTAAGGGGGAGCATAGAACAATGGCTCTTGAATAATTCAGTTCAAGACCCGGACTTCAAAGTTAAAAGATTTTGACTTCTAGACAAATCAGTCTAGGACTCGTACCTCAAAGAACATTGGCTTTTGAACAAAATAGTTCAAAACCCGAACTTTAATTTCAAGACTGTGGCTTCTGATCATATGACAGATCAGGACCCGTTCTTCAATGTTCAGACTTGGATATTTTGCAAATATCTAGGGGGAGCTTAAAAGACCTAAATCATTTTATCATGATTTAAGGGGGAGCTTAAAGGTAAATATCTTCTGATCTAGATCTCTGATTGTTTGAAAGAAGAACAACTTTCGAACATGAAAAACGTTTTCTGAAATGTTCAAACCACTTCTCTATTCTCAAAAGGTTTCATGAATTTAGAAGTGTGATTTTAAATTTTTTTCAATTTTTGAGCGTTAATGTTTAACTGACCGTGTGTTTCCAAAGATCAATACTTGCGTATTATCTTGTCTATCTATTGTAAAGTATTCATATACACCGGCTCAGTCCTTCATTTGAAATTGTTATTACCATGTCTCATAACGAACCAACTTTTCGATGGTAATACTCTCGTTTGTTTTCAATGTTGTTGAGTATCATTCATCATTCTAAATTTGTGCTTTCATTGCTAAATTGTTTATATTTATTCATATAAACAAAATATCCAGTTCTTTGATACCCTAACTATTTTATTTGATCTGATTGATATATTGTCAGATTCTCAAAACAATTCTCTTGATTTCATTTCAATTATTCAATATCCTTGTTTTGAGAGATCTTCATTGTTCAAATGCTCAAATCTCATTCATATTTTTTATGAGCATACATTTTGACAATGTTATCACATTTTGAGATTAACTGTTCAAGCTAAACTGTTGAGCAACTATTCTTTTTAGGATATACATGGGATTTGTGTGAGAACTTCAATAGGACTTCCATGGATTCACGTTAACCTGTGTTTCCTACCCAGGAAGTTATCCTCGAGTGATTGAGGGGTGAGGGGTCTAAATCAAAGAGTGGGGGAGATAACTCATCCGGTTGAGTTTTTCTCATTGTGCTGAGCGGAAAAATGGAAAAGAGAGTTTGGTTAGAAGTGAGCATCATGTTAAAAACAAAGAGGGTGTGAGAACAGAGTTAAAAGAATATCAGAACTCTGCACCAAACACTTTCTGAGTCGGGCGACCACATCTACTGATTGGTTCACATTCTTTGGTGACCATCATTGAAACAGGCAGTGAGCCCATGCCAACTCTTGGATTAACCCCACCAGCCACTCATTTCTTTCCCGAAAAAGAAATGTTTCAATTTTTCTTGGGGACGCAGCACATATGCTATCTGATCTTCACTCGGAAGATTTAGATATTGAAAAAGAAGGAATGTTGCCCCACCTTCACACCTCTTTCATGCACATTGAGTCTGTGTAAAACTTATTGCTGTCTCAATAGTTTACACAATTTGAACCTGAAAAAGCTTAAGTAGCTTCAATCATTTTTACACTTTCACGTACACACAAGGAATATGTTTTCTTGTCATAACATTCATAGAAAATTCCTTTGTGGTTTTTCGATGATTGAATGGAAGCCCTGGAGGAGTGAACATCATCAAAGCTCCTTTCCAATGTACATATGTTGTACAAAGTGGCTTCGTGCTACTTACAGGCATACTAACTGTATCATTTGTTGATTCAGGGTTACAACGTTTAATATATCTGAATTTGAAAAGATTCGGGTATATACTTCTCATGAATTGACGGATACTCAGATTAAAGGGCGGAGAATGTCAAACTTACCATAAAAAGGGTAGATTGTTAGTTTCTTACAAAGGGGAAGATCAAAGACTGTATTGAAATTGAAGAGTTTTGATGATCATGATGCTCACAATCATCAAAAAGGGGGAGAAATCTACAAAGTCCAATTTCAAAGATGAGATATCAATAAGTGGAAGAAATTTCTGAAAGATTCAAACTTCAAAGCAGATTTGAAGAAAAAAGACTTTCTAAAGATAATTCTGAAAGTCCAAGCCAGATGAAAGTTCTGAAGATTCGTGAAAGTTTGTTTTTCCGAAGACTGATCAGAGATTGCAGAGATGAAGATACATATTTGTCAAAGATCCCTCGAAGTTTCAAAAGTTTCAAAGTTCCAAAGAAGTTTAAAGAAGTTTCAGAAGTTTAAAGTTTTTCAAAGGTTTCAAAGATTTATTGAAGACTTGTTGACTTTCCAAAGATGCAAAGTACAAAAGACTTTTCAAAATTCTTCAAAGAATGAAAGACTGAAGATTGTTAAAGCTTCAAAGTCTAAGACTGTCAAAGATAAAAGTTGAAGAATCAAGCGCTGAAGACTAGTATCAAATTTTTTTTAAATCTTGAATACAAAGGGGGAGAATGTTAGTGTATAAAATTGTATCCAAGATTTAGTGTGAAAAGTCAACAATGTCAAAGTCTAGATAAGTCAAAGTTAGCAAAGTCAATCTTAGAGTTTATAGGTTTAAGCATGTGGTTTCATATCTTGGTATAAATAGCTTGTGGTTGTTAGTAATCTTGGAACTAGATGAATGGTACTCACATTGTCAGATCTATGGATATTACGTTTCTCTCTCTACATTCTCTCTCTAGACCTTCAATGTCAAATCTTGAAATTGTAGATTGTTTGTTTGATTGCTTGATTGAATAGGACAATTTCAAACGGGATAGAGAAAGATAGGATTTTTACTTGTAAAAGTCTTATAACTATCTGTATTGATTCAGAGTATAAAAAGACTTCAACGAAATTGAAGACTAGTTGAAGAGAGGTAAAGATAGTCACCAAAGCGGATTAGATTGCAATCTAGCCGAAAGAAGAATAATACAAGATTTAGTCAACTAGTAGTCTGACAAATACTACTCTTGGCAAGCCGTATTTCCGAGTGCAAACTTGTCCAGCAAGTTTGGCTCACCAACTCTCCCTAACTCTCATCCTAGTATGGGAATATGCAAAAGCATGTCAGCCAATATAAGTTCTAAAGCACTATTTTATTAGTTCCATACTTCCTTTACTGTTTCCTCCACATACGAAAGGATGAGATGGGTTAACAAGTGTCCACATCAACTACAAAGGCTGAAGTGAAAAGTAAAAACATGCTTGGATCATCAAAATCAGATGAAGACACATGTTAAAGTTGAAAGTTTGCATACAATGGAGGCTATAAAAAGTCACCATTGTCATTGTTTGCAAATCACCATTTTTGAAAGAACTTCTCTGTGAAAGCTTCGTAGTAAATTCGACGTCACAATCTGAAGACTATCTTAGCTCTTCAGATCTGAAAGAGAACCTTCTTTCTTCTCCTTTTCAGTGTTACTAAATTTTTCACCAATCAGATTTTTTAGGATCACAGGTTTTACCTTCCTTTCTTCCGCAACAACTCTGTAATATTATGTTTTAATAAAATATACAATTAAAAGTGAAAATTTACTGTGTTTGTATTTAACCCCCTTCTACAAACACAATATGTGTAAGTCATTGTATTTTAGGACCAACAAATACCAATTAAGGTTCCAAACATAACCGATGACCGACATCATCGCATGACCATTTTTCCTTAAATACCCATCATGAAGGCAATGGTTTCAACATTAAAAGGAGAAGCTACTAAGATCAAGTATAAAAAGACCCCAAAGGAATTCGGAAAGACACAACAACAGCTACAATCCGAGAACAATAACACAAGAATTAGTGTTGAAATCGCTCTCAAGTGTCATCAACTGCTCGCTCGGTAATCGCTCGTTATTATCCAAGACGCACTATTCTACTCTAGTTTATTTTACGTTTATCCTCGTTCTGTAATAGCAATTGTTGTTATTAAGGACAATGTCCCTGATTGGATTCCATAGTGCACCGACGAATCCTACGACCGTCCGCGGTTTTTACCTTCGACGGGGTTTTCCCCGTCACCAAATTGTTTGTCTCATTTACATTTTACTTGTTTATTTCGAACGGTTGCTTTGGTGCGATTTTTGGCATAAACAGCGACACCGACAACAATAAATGGACACTTTACATCGACAAATCGTCGAATTGTAGAGACATCAGGCTTGGTGTTGTCTTAAAGTTGCCTTAGGGGGGGGGGATGATAGTATATTCTTTAAGACGCCTTAGGGGGGGGCATGACAGTATATTCTATCTATTGCGACTACAATGCCACCAATAATGAAGCTGAATACAAAACCTTGATCGCAGGAATGAAGTTGGCCAAAGATCTTGGAGCGACAGGATTGTACGTAAATGTAACACCCTAAAAATAGGGACTAATTTAAACCTGAAATATTTGGGAAATAAAGCAGAACTATCATAAACAATTCATCCAAAAAGGGGAAACAATTGTATGGTGTTTACATCATAAATGACCAAGAGAAATAAAACTCAACAACCTACTAATCTAGACCAACGAAATCTAGATTATAAACGGGTGTTCAAAAGTATACTCTTGCTATACCAAAATGCACGCCTCCATATACTTTCCAAAAATGTTACTTTCTCTTCAAGGCTCTCCGCTCAAACCCAAGGAGTCCCACCAATAGAATGACCTGTTATACATGTCATTTTAAGAAAAAGTGTTATGAGAAAGCCTAGTGAGAACAAACAGTTATATTGGAGATAACAGTAATTTATAAATGAAATAAGTGCAAATAAACATATCGCTTTTATACAAATACATCTTGGGTTGACGGGAGAGTTCCTCTTACCAACATAAGTGATGGAACACAGAAGTAAGCCACTTAACAATGTTAGTAAAACCAAATCACATAAAATACACGTATTGAGTGTCGAACTCGGCTACTTAAAGCGTATACTCATGGAATGCCAACTTCAACCATTCTAGGTCCTTACGTTGAGTCATCCTCACCCAATGAAGTGTATTAGCACGTAGGACTTATATCATACTGTCGATGCCTAACTATGCCTCAATGTGGAAAACTAGTGTTCCATTATCAGACATAATGACTCTAGTGCTTATGGATCCATTACACTCAAAACCAACCAAACAACAAACTTCATGTAGCCAAATACCAATAGATTCCTAAAACCAATCTCCTATCAAGATTCTTAAAACAAATGAGGTGCCATCAATGGCATAACCAAGCATTCAAATAGATTCTCAAAAAAATTTCAAAATATCCCTTTGAACATCATTTCCATATAATAGTTTCAATTTCCACAAGTTCATACTCAAATATTCCAACATTTAAAAACCCTAGTTTTGACTCAAAATACTTTTAAACCTAACATTCGACGAAAGCATATTCTATGATTGTGTAAACCATAATTAACCCAAAATAGTAGTATTCAACCTTGCAAACATGATCATCCAAGTAAACCCTAAAATCTCCAAAAATTGAGATTTTGATGAAAACTCATCTAAATCAAAAAAGTAGTCAAAGTGAAGATGCTTAGAAGGTTTAAAATCCACATTTTAACATGTACAAAGTTTGTAAAATGAGAATGAACTCACCTTAGTAGTTTCCAAAGGAAAAACAAACCCTAGAATGGAGAAGATGATATCTTGAGGTTAAGTAGGCTTGAACCCTTCCACTTAATGCTTATAATTAAACACCTAGGGGAAGATCATAAATGCTAATAAGAAGTGGTAGCTAAGAGTGTTAATTGAGGAGTGATGATTGAGAGAGGAACTTACCCAAATACTGTAGAGAAAATGACCTAGAAGCTTTCCCAAAATTAGATATAATGCATAAAAATCGGGGATGTCTAATTTATAACCCTAGTACCTGCCGACGATAGTGACATTTATCACTGCGGGGCATACTCTCCCGCCCCCCACACTCTCTCGGTCCATTTCCCACGGAAGTGAAACCGCAATAGTGACCAAGGCACTATTGCCTGGCATTATCGCCTAAGGTGTACCGCGGGGTCTTTCCACCCGGCGATTGTGCCCAGCGAGAGTGACACCTTGTCACAATCGTTGGAACTTTCTCACCTCTCGTTCCGAGGCCAAACAAATAGATCCCTTTTTCCCTGCTTATGCATGCTTGATCACAAACAATAACTAATTTCATGCATGATTCATAATTCACGATAAGATCCTAAACAAGAGATACGCATGTCCAATTCCATAAATTTCGGGGTGTTACAGTAAAGAGCGATTATTTAGGGGAATTTTCAATCGGAGATTCCAAGATGACCTCTTACTTTACTAAAACCAAATTCCAAGGGATCAAAATACTCAAGCTGATGTGTTGGCTAATCTAGGGTCTGCCCTTAGAAAAGCTCCATTTGATGAAATTCCTCTAGTTCATCTAACATCTCCTTCGATCGATGATGAGAGAAGGATACATGCGATCGATGAAAATAATGATTGGTCGAAGGAAATCAAAGATTACCTTATACTCGACCAACTACTTTATGGTAAGCTCGAAAAATTAGATTCAAATCATCAAGGTATGTCATGATTGCTAACACCTTATATAGATGATCATCGACAGGGTTAAATTTGCGATGTGTGTTTGGGCGACAAACACAAGATATACTTAAGGATATGCATAATGCAAAAACCCTTCTAGTGGACGAAGTCTGGCTAACCGTATATCGCGACAAGGTTATTATTGGCCCACTCAAAGGCAGGACGCCATTAAATATGTCCAAAGTTGTGACGCTTTTCAACGACATTCAGATATGACTCATCAACATTCAGACCAACTTCACACATCCCTGACTCTATAGCCCTTCATGTGATGGGGAATGGACATTGTAGGAAAATTACCCCCGACACCAGGCCATAAAGTACTTTTATTGGTCCTCACGGACTACTTTTCTAAGTGGATAGAAGTCGCGGCCTTCTCCTAGGTTAGGGATAAAGAGGTCGTGTCTTTTATCTAAACTAACATTATTTGCAGGTTCGGAATTCCATCCAAAATTATATGCGACAATGGATCATAGTTTATCAACAACAAAACATGTCGATTTTGTAAAGAACGACGTATAAAATTGATCACCTTCATTCCTCGTTATCCACAGTCTAATGGATTAGCCTGAATCCAGGAACAAGGTAGTCATTAATTCTATAAAGAAAGGGTTACATGTTACTAAAGATAGGTGGCTCAAAGAACTCTGTTCGGTCCTCTGGGTAAATTGCACGACTTCTCGTACATCAACATGTCAGACCCCTTATATCTAGTTTACGGATGTGAAGTAGTCTTGATGGTCGAGACTAAGCTACCCATTTCTCAACATCAATCGGTTGACCATAATTTGGTTGATTTAATCTAAGATATTGATGCTCTCGAAGAAATGCGAGAGTCGGCACAAATTTGAGATGCATCGCAATAATAAATGGTCGCTCGACATTTTAATAAAAATGTCAAAATGAAAGTCTTTCATATAGGCGACTACATCCTACGACTAATCTTTCACTAAGGAATTAAACGCAAGAAAACTTTCTTCCAGTTGGGAAGGACCTTATAAGATCTCAAAAGTTGTGGGAAAATGAGCTTATCGATTACAGGCCATGGATAACTGCAACATCCCACGACGCTGGAATGTGGTACATTTGAAAAAATATTTCTTCTAAAATCTTTTTTATACTTTATCTTCGACATTGTTACTTTATCTGCAGATATGCACGATCTGGTCCGGCTCAATAGACGATCATATCCTCGATCCGAAATGCTATATCGCATGATCTTATCGTACGATCTTACATAAGACACTTGAAAATATCGTCGATTATTTTTCACACGATCACCAAAACAAAAGGCAGAACGCACGAACTCATGAACTTTAGGTCAAAATTGAATGATTTTGACGGGATCATAGCGGAAATAAACATACAAAAACAATAAAAACAAACCGCGAAACACCACTAGCCCGGATCCGTAACTATCGAAAAATAGGGACAAAATAAAACAACCATAGGATGTTAAGAAAACCTACCTGAAGTGTTTTTGGCAGATGGATGGATTAGAAGCACGATAAATCAATATAGATTCCCTCTAGAAGTATCTATACGTGAGTAGCTTTAATCCCGAACGGTTGCTAGCCCAATGAACCGAAATAACACAAGGAAAAATCGATTTTTCCTTGTGTGTGTGTGGTCAACGACCAAGTAGAGAGGAGAGGGAGGGAGAGATTTTCTTGTATTATGATTAGCTTAACCCTAAACCTAAACAAGGTTAGGTTTAAATACTCCCTACCATTTTTGGACCGGGCCCCTAATTTTCTTAATTAAGCTAATGGGCTTATGGTCTTTCAATTAATTATTAACATAATAATTAAATTTGGGCCTCAAGTAATCATTACTTTTAAACAATGGACTTTTGGTCTAATTAATTATTAACATAATTAATAATCCTTATTAAGTCCATTATATAATTATCATAATTATATTTATACACACACATTTTATAATTATTATTCTACTAGAACAATAATTATCTTTCCATTACAACATGTAATTATTTGGTTCACGACCATTATGGTCAATCCGAGACATATATACTTTACGTGTGCGACCCTCATAGGTTCATCTGGCGTCAGCAGTATACTCATGTGATGTGGGCATAGAGAAACCTACAAAAATATCTTCAACCTAAATGCTTTATCGCAATACCAGAACAGAAGGACAAAAAACAACTACTTCATAATTCGCCAGACAGGGCTTAATTTTTTTTTAGGTTACATTCAGATTATGACATTCATTTGCACACCCGTAATCGGTTAAAAGTCAAAACGAGGATAAAAATTCAAAAGAAATAAAAGTTTGATACTTGTATAAATGTTAGAAGTGTTGGCAAGACCACCAATGGTCACCCAAGGAAAGAACAAACAAAAAGAGAAAAAAACATTTTCTCTAAGCCTGGGGAGGGGGACGGACATCCTTGGACGCCTTCTCTGTTGCCTCCTCCTTGACGGGGATATCCTCAGGAATATCCTCGATCGCTTCCTCTCCTTCATCGTTGCACTTGAGATCCTCCTCCGATCTGATGTTCTTCCAGAAGTAGTCGAGTTCTCATTCGACATCTTTTAGCGGGTTCTTCCCCACCAGGTGTTAGCGCATGATCGATGCTCACACCTTCAGATGAGTAAAGGCCTCTAAGGCCTCCAACTCTTCTTTCAGAACAATGATCTCCTCCTTTGTTGTCTCTAAGTCCAACCTAAGAGCCCCAGCCTCTTTTTCATTCTCGGTCAGGGTGATCTTGGTCTCCTTTCCCTCTTCCTTAGACACAGATAGATTTGAAAGGGCCTCGTTCTGGCGACCATAGAGATCTTCCTTGGCACGACCCTCTTCCTCCGGCTGAGAAAGGGTGTCTCCCAACTTTACCTCTGCAACGTGCTTGGACGCCTCAGCTTCCTCTGTCTTCTTAACAGCAACCGCAGACAGGCGAGGAACTATCTCAAAGCGTTGGTGCATGTCCAAGGTGGATTGGAGAGCTTACAAAAGAAACAGGTCGAATATTAGAATTTTCATAGGGAAATATAAAAATCAAAGGAGAAGTCGTGGAAAACTTACCATGAAGAAAAGTCCAACTGTATGCATGTCCATCTTCTCGATGGAAGCATCGCCATACTTCTCTCTGTTCTGAGGGAGCGGAAAGGAGTTCATGTAGGGGAACATGTTGGGACTGATCGCAACATCCCCTTACATGAAGTCCATAGGGACCCTAAACGTCAGAGAAATCGTTTGAGGGCCCTCCTTGACCTCCCTCCTCTTCTCAAAAGAAGCAGAAGCTTGCGCCTATGACGCTTCCTTCAGAATAGGGGAGACGCCGCACCAGAAGGAGTTAGTGCCTACGCCTTCTCCATATCAATGACCTTAGGTCATCGCCAATCTTCAAAGGTGGTTCCCTCCCGACCACCTCCGTCTTCGATCTTTTGGCATCTTCCCCCAAAGCTTGGTTTTTTTTCTTGTAAAGACTTGTGCTTGCTGGCAAGCTCAACATCCTTCTCCTTCTTGGTTAGAGTAGCAGTCGTGGGTTTCTTGGGAGTAGAAAGCCTCTCGAAAGTTTCTCTTGCAAACAAAGAAGAAAAAAAGGTTAAACGTCGAAGATATTATCCTTGACCAAATTATCGACAACGAAAAGGTGAATTAACCTTCATCTCTTCTGCCTCCTCTTCCTCCTCCTCATCTTTCTTCTAATCGGACAGACCTGTCGAACCTAGAAACCCGACTTTCTCTTCTCCCTCATCATCGTCCACCAGCATCCGAATCTTGTTCTTCTGAGCGAACTCTCGGTTGGGAAGACTTAGAAACTTGTTAAATTTTTCTTGAGTGTCCTCTAAAGGCGATACTCGATAAAGATCGATTTCTACGATCATGAAACAAAATAAAATGGTAGTTGTTGGTATTCCAGCCAAATGCCAACCACTGATCCTCGTCCTTCAGCGACAAGACTTGTCCGAACACATAATCGGACTTCCACTTTCGATCGTTGACGGAAGTCCCTAGAACAATGATCCTTTTACCCCTCGCCTTGGGGTAAAGGCTATATCGGTGGTTACTATCGGGCTTAACAAAATAAGCCCCGAGGAGTTCATGAATGGAAAAAAGTAATTCACACTCTCTCGTCAGCCTCTCAATGATATTGACGGTCATCTAGAACTGGGGCATCATCTGTCCCGGAGACAAGTCGAAGGCATCAAGGAATGCCCTCGCCAAGGCCGTGAAAGGCCAAGTAAACCCAATCTTGAAAGGGTATCCGTATAATAGAACCACCCATTTGGGCACTCATCTGGGGTAAATCACCATGGCAGAAAAGCTCAATATCCAAGGGAATCTCGGATATGAGTCGAAAGGCATTTAGGTCTCCATCCTCTTCGATGACACTAACAGAGTCTTTTAGCTGTCTACAATATAGTAAGGAGACAGAGGCGATATAAAGGTTTCTAATATCTTGGTGTTTTCTAGGCTTTTTGGCAGAGTGCTTAAGAGGGGGCATGAAAAACAAGAGCAGGTTCGTACCTTATAAAGCTGGGAAGAATCGGCAGATGGAATGTTTCTCTGGCAGGGAAACGATTTCATAGGCTTTCAATTTGGCGGATATTTTCTCTAGTTCCAGAAAATTCTTCTACGTGAAAAGGAAAGATTTTGAAGGAAGTTCGTATTTATATGGATTCCCATAAGATTTTCCATAATTACCACCACTAAACCTACGCCTCGATACGCGACATCGCTCCTGGACGGTTCGCACTTTCCATCTGATAGGCGACCGTGTGTCATGGACAACTGTCCTGACACACAACGTCATGACCATGCGCGCCTCCATAGTTACTAAAACCGCCAATTCGGGTTCCAAAAAAATGATTGAGTTTCCTCCCAACTAAATCAGTTCCTAAGCTTACACGTTTCATCTTATTCATTAGAAACAAAAATTTTAGCGCGATATTTGAAATTCTAAAGAAACATTTGAAATCCAAATCTCGTGGGAAAATTGTTTGGGCAAAATTTCATGAGCCCGACTGTCGAAGATATTATCCCCAACCGAGCATACTAACCTCGGTTGAACGACCTAATTCCTTCGACATTGATGTCCTCGACCTATGATATTCCTGCGACCAACTAACAATGTTCTAAAAAACTTGCCGTACAGCCGCCATGGCGCGCCATGGCACCAAGGCTTGTGTCTCACACCACGTTAAGTCTGTGGCACGCCATGGCCTAATGCACAATTTCATAATGGAATATTTGATTTTTCTTTACATTTTTAATGTCTTATTTGCAAGCTTTTTAATATATACCATAATTTAATTTACTTATTACTATTGACTCATTGAGTAAGGGGATGTTTACCAACAATATCTAATAAGCGGTGTCTGGAATAAGAGGTCTGACTAGAATAAGCGGCTCTGTCTAAAATAAATGTTGATTGGAAAATGAGTGTTTACCAAATATTTTGCATTTGGTGTTGACCGACAAAAAAAGACCATTATAACACTATATATGGTGAAGTACTAAATACAATGCAACTATTTACCAAATATTATGTTTGAAGGATTGTTGAATGAATAAAAATTACAAATTTCATAATTGAAATACATCTGGACAAGAAAACAAATTAAATTGGAACAATTTGTGTACATATCTTAATTTGAAGCATTGGACAATAATTGATTTGTAATATGATCACGCAAATTAGTCATATATTCATTGTCCTGGGAACTCCACTATTTCATTGTTTCCTTCATGTTGTTCTTCAGCAGCGGTAAACATGGTATTCTCGTTGTATTCCATAAATAACTGATCTTGGATATTGCATTTCCTTATGAAGTTATGAATCGCGAAGCAAGCAATCACCACATCTTTCTGTACTTGAAAAGGATACAGAGTCATTTGCTTTAGGATAGGAAATCTTGATTTCAGTACCCGTATGCACGTTCGATAACATTTCTAAGCTATGCATAAGCATGGTTGAACATTTCTTCCTTAGTTAAAGCACGTCGACATTGAAAATCTGCTATCTAGTACCTTGTATTGCGATATGGATTCATAAATTCTCGGGTGCAAGTATATACGGCGTCACAAAGATAATATATTTATCTGCAATTACATATACAGCTTAAAAATTATAGAAAATAATGATCTTTTAGAATTAAGCAAAAAAGATACTTGCTAATAAATATTTATCGTCAATTATACAGTTAAAGAAGTCGAACATTTGGACTGGTCTATGCACGTATAACTATGGGCATGGCGTACTGCCTCGAGTACCTACACCAACTCAACGCACCAATCGCCCAATTTTGAAAGAAATCAGATGCCATCTGTTGTTTTAGATGATTTTTCATATAGCTGTAAACATATTGATGACTATTTTAACTCCTAAAATTTCCAACGAGTGGTTTTTTTTTTGTTATTTTGCTACCTGATATGAAGAATCCTTTATTGCTTGTATGTTGTATCATAACCCATAGCTTCTCTTAAATCATGAATATGTTGACGCTTGTTGTAATAAATTTTCCATTTCTCTGCATCAGTACTTCAGTAGGTAATTTTGACATTAATGTTTTGATGTTCTCTAAATACCATTGATTGTTCCATATTTACCGAGTTGATATCTTTGATTTGTGCACAGACATATAATATGAACACTTTAACTAATATACAAAGCACAACAATTAAAGACCTTGCAGACTTGGGACTCATCAAACTGCAGCAGGTGAATGCTATAAACTTCCTACCATATGTTGATATAGTTTAATTATTATTGTATGTCTTTAGGACATTTAATAAATATCATTGGCATCTCTGTTTCTCCATGGGAGGAAAAATGGTTCATTCCTACTAAATTGGCTACCAACCTCTCTGATAATGTCCCAAATTCAAGTTCTAATCGTACAAAACAATCAAGATGAACAATCTGTAATCACATGTCATTGATTATGAAATCACAAAGATTACAAACACTTTCTCTCACTACATACACACTCTCTCTCTCTCTCTAGAATGATATGCAATCTATTTCTTCTATGATTAGCTCTACATCCGTATGCTTGTTGTTCACTTACAAAACTTACAAAGAGAAGACTATTTATACTAACAACAACAAGGAAATAAAACAACTACTTTGACTTTGACTTATTACAAAGACTTTGACATTCTTGCTTGAGAGTTGACTTTGAGACTTTGACTTGTTTAACTTTCATCTTCGGTATTAATGATCTTGTATCCAACAAATATGTGCTCTAACATTCTCCCCCTTTGGATCAAGATCATCTGAAAAAGATTTTGCAATTTAATCTTCTCTCTTTAAGCTTAGTTTATACATTCTCCCCCTTTGATCAACTTTATCTCCCCCTTGTAGACTTCTTGTCAATTAAGAACATCTTAGCTTTGAAATACAATCTCTCCTTTCTTTGATAAACAATATCTTCAAAACTTCCAGTAATCTTCCCAAAGTTTGTTCTTCAAAAATAGTATTCTCCCCCAAAGATGGTATAAACCTCTTTTAGACACTTGGAAAGAAATTATCTTCAGTTTCAGCACAATTTGCTTCAGCAAATTTATCTTCAAAGAAAATTTCTGGAAAATCTGCTTGCTTCAAAACTCTTTGAACTTTCTCTTTCAACTTTCAATAATCTTTCTCAAATCAACAAATTCTTGAAATATTTCCAATAACTTTCTTAATCTTCTCCCCATATCTGATACAAACTTTTCTTTCCAGAACTAAACACAAACTTTTGATTTCAGACATTTCGTAAACTTTATCATCTCCCCCTTTTTGATGATTGTGGCATCGAGATCATCAAAACTTTCAACAAGAAATGTGTTTGATATAATTTGACCATTGATCTTTCATATTGAGCCTCTGATTCGCCGTCGATCCAAAATATATTTATACGAATCTTTTCAAATTCAGACAAAATATGAGTGTAACACATGAATCAACAAATGAATCAGTTTAGATGCTTGTCAGTAACACAAAGTTACTGTGTGTAACAAATACACATTGGAAAGGAAATTTTGTTATGATCACTCCCCCAGGTCTTCCACTCAATCATCTGTTGGGAACTGAAGATGTGACCAAGTCATTAATGCTGCTAGTTCAGAGTTAGTACTGCCAGAGGATCTCAAAGTTAATACTGCTAGGTATTACTACTTCTAGTAGAATTAATACTGCTAGTCAAAGTTAGTGATGCTTGAACAAAGTTAGTACTGCTAGTGGTTAGTGCTGCTTAGTAGTTAATACTGCCAAGACTCAGTTAATGCTTCCAAGGTGATTAATGCTGCTTCTGAGATAATTTGAAGATAATGTTGAAGAGATCGCGTCTGGAGATAAACATGGAAAGCTTGAAGATAATTATGAAGATTATTTTGAAGATCTTTTTATGTTTAGTAATTATCTTTTTTTTATTCAATGATGTATAGAATATAATAGAATTAAAAGAAACAATTGAATAATTCTGAGCTTTTGTTCTAGAGAGAGAATCAACCTCAAGGCATCGTTCCTAATTCTAGAGAAGTAGAATTCGTCTTGAAAGAGCATGTTCTTCAAGATTGAGGTTGTGAGTGAAAAGCTTGTAACTTGAATCATTAAGTAAAGTTTGCAAGTTGTGATTCATACTGTTTTTCTGTTTATTGAATATTAAAGTGTTTTTCCGCAACTTCTTTAATATTGTTTCTGAGTGTTCATAATTCTTGTTGAGAATTCGATCCTGACAAGTGGTATCAGAGCCTGTTCTCTCAGAAACATTCATTCATTCATCATGGAAAACTTTGCAGAATCAAACAGTACTCTTGTCTCTAAGGTTCCAATGCTCAAACCCAATGAGTTTGACATGTGGAAGATCAGAATCAGGCAATACATTCTCCTCACTGACTACTCAATGTGGGATGTCATTGAGAATGGCCCCTCTACTGAAGGTCAGATTGGACCAGATGGAAAAAGACCTCCACCAAAGACAGATGGTGAGAGGAAGATCAGGCAGACAGAGATGAAGGCCTTGAGCACTCTGCTCTTGGCCATCCCCAATGAATATCAGCATCAATTCTGCAACTGCACTGATGCTCAGATTCTCTAGAATGCTCTAGAGAAAAGATTTGCTAAAACTAAGAGCACCAAAAGAAATCAAAGGGATGTTCTGAAGCAGCAGTATGAGAACTTCACTTCTTCAAAGAATGAGTCTATGACTCAAACTTTTGACAGGTTCAACAAGTTTATTGGTGAACTGGCTACTGTTGGAGTGAAGATGGAGCAAGATGATATCAACAGGAAGTTCCTCAGATCTCTTGGGGATGAATGGACTATGTACACTGTCTCATATAGACAGAGTGACAATATGGAAGAGAAGGAACTAGATGATCTGTATAATGATTTAAGAGTTTTTGAATCTGAGGTAGAAGCTAAGAAGAAGCCCACTGGGTATATTCATAATGCTGCACTTCTATCAGCATCCACTGATACTACTGCCAACCCTGAAGCAGTTAGTGCTGCTAGTGGAGTGAATTCAGAAAAAGGCACTGAAACTGTCTTTGAAGCCTTTTTGTCCAGTCACAGCAACAACTCCTTGATTAATGATGATCTGGAACAACTTCACCCTGATGATCTGGAGGAGATGGACATTAAATGGCAGATAGCCATGTTATCTATGAGGGTGAAGAAGTTTATTAAAAGAACTGGGATGAACAACTTCTCTCAAAGAAGAGAAGATGGAGTTGGTTTTGACAAGACAAAGGTGGAATGCTATAAGTGCTACATGAAGGGACACTTTGCTAGAGAGTGCAGAAGTGGTGTGCCAAATAACAACCACCAACAAGCTCAGAATGGAGGCTACAATCAAAACAAGAACTCTGCTCAAGCCCTTGTTTCTCAACAAGGAATGGGGTTTGACTGGAGTGACCAAGCTGAGGAAGCCATTCAGAATCAAGCTCTTATGGCAGAGGTGTCTGATCTCCCCTCTGAGGTAATTTCTAATCTTTGTACTCAATCTTGCATAGACACTGTCAAAAGGTACAGGGATCACAACCAAAACATGTGTGATGACCTCAAAAGATTAGAAAAGGACAGAAGAGATTATGTGTTGATAGTTGAGAGGTTTGAAGAACAAATCAAAGGCTTCCAAGCCAATGAACTTCAACACTCTTATGACACAAACTACTGGAAGTGGGAAAAGAATGAGTTAGAGACCAAACTGTCTAAGTCCAAAGAAGAGAATGATAAGTTGAAAGAAGAACTAGCTAAGGTTAAGCTTGATGTAGAAAAGTTTTCATATGCTTCAAAAGCAATGGATTCTCTTCTAAAGGCTCAGATTCATGATAAGATGAAGCCTGGTGTTGGATACAACAACACACCCCCTCCTTACAACAACAACTACATCCCTCCTACATCAGACTTGTTAGAGACCAAGGAGAAAAAGGACTTGTCTGAGGAAGCTTTTAAGATAGATCCTTTGGATGAGGTGGTTGTTGAGGATATGACTGAGAAAGAAGCAAGTGAGAATAGGAACAATGTTGTGAGTAAAGAGATACCCTTAGAAAACAACATTGTTACCAATGAGGGTGGTGGAAGGATCTGGGTCAAGTCTAAAGAGATAGAAAAGACCAAAGGAAAGGCCAACAAGGTCCATTACAAACAGACCACTGTTGTGAATCCTGGCCCTTGTAAACAGTGTGCTTGCAATAAAACTGAGAGCCTAAATTCTGGTACAAAGAGAGGTAATCAAATAAACTGGAATAATCAATGGGCTCAGAAACAAGGAGTTGATCTGAGTAAAATAATCAGACCAAAACCTTGTTTCATATGTGGCAAGTTGAATCATTTGGCTAAGCACTGTTTCTTTAACCCTATTAACCAAAAGATGAACTTTCAAAGATTTGTGCAAAAACCTGTTGGTTATAGGAAGGCTGGAAAGAAACATGTGGCTAAGAAATCTGTTGAAACCAAAGGCCACATGAAGAAAAAGGTTTTAAAAGAGAGTATTAAAATGTGGGTGCCTAGAAGCACTAAAACTGTTAGTACTGCTACATCAAATAGTACTGTTGACAGGGATAGTGCTGCCAGAAGCAATACTGCTGCTACCAGTGTTAGTACTGCTGAGAATATTAATGCTTCTAACACTGTTAGTACTTCTTCAAAGGTTACTACTGCTAACACAGTTACTGCTGCTGACATAGTTACTACTTCTAACAAGGTTAGTACTGCTAAGCACGCAAGTGCTGCTAATGCAGTTAGTACTTCTAAAACCAGTACTGCTTCTAGCAAATGTGCATCCAAACCCATTATTGTGACAAAGTACTCCAGCAATGAGGAGTCAAAGTTTAAAAATCTTGTCAAGAAGGAATGTAAATATTTTGATGAGAAAGGGGTACCCAAGACCACTTTGGCTTGGGTTCCTAGTCAATACTAATTGTCTAATCTAATGTGCAGGGCAACCAACAGCTCAAAGGGAAGAGCATCTGGCATGTTGATAGTGGTTGCTCTAGGCACATGACAGGGAACATGTCTTGCCTCAAGAACTTCAAGAAGATTGATGGTGGGCATGTTGCTTTTCGGAATACTCCAGATGGAGGTAAAATCAGTGGTAAAGGTGATGTGACCAAAGGTAAAATGACCTTTGAGGATGTATTCTATGTTGAACAATTAAGATACAACCTGTTAAGTGTATCACAGGTTTGTGACAAACAACATAGTATATTATTTACAGAGTCTGAATGTATTATCCTTGCTCCTGGATTCAAGGTAGTTGATGAAAAGATGATACTACTAAGAACCCCTAGAAAGGACAATGTATATTGTTTAGATATGGAAAGTGTTTCATCTGATTCATCCATAAATTGTCTTGTTTCAAAAGCTTCTCTGGATGAATCATCACTTTGGCACAGAAGGATGTGTCACATGAACTTCAAGACAATGAACAAACTTGTTAAAAACAACCTTGTAAGAGGTTTACCATCAAAAGTCTTTTCATGTGATGATCATTGTGTTGCTTGTCTTAAAGGCAAACAGCACAAAACTTCTCATAAGTCCAAAGAGTTAAATACAATTTCTTCTTGTCTCCAGTTATTACATATGGATCTGTTTGGTCCTACAAATGTTATGAGTATAGGCAAGAAATCATACTGCTTAGTTATTGTTGATGATTATTCTAGATTTACTTGGGTATATTTTCTAAGGACTAAGGATGAGACAAGTGGACTGATCAAATCCTTTATCCTAAGAATTGAAAACCAAACAAATCGAAAAGTAAAAGTCATTAGATCAGACAATGGAACTGAATTTAAAAATCTTGATCTAAATACCTTTTGTGAAGAAAAAGGCATTGAGAGACAATATAGTGCTCCTAGGACTCCACAACAAAATGGAGTTGCTGAGAGAAGGAATAGGACACTAATTGAGGCTGCTATATCTCTGTTAGCTGATTCTAAACTTCCAATAACTTTTTGGGCAGAAGCAGTTAATACTGCTTGCTATGTCCAAAACAGAGTACTAGTAGTCAAGCCTAAAAACAAGACACCTTATGAGCTCTTAAATAAAAGAAAATCCTTTATTGGATTTTTTAAACCATTTGGGTGTCCTTGTACAATTCTCAACACCAAATCTCATTTAGGAAAGTTTGATAGCAAGGCAGATGATGGATTTCTTGTTGGTTACTCATCTCAGAGTAAGGCCTACAGAGTGTTTAATACTTCTTCTAGAATAATTGAGGAAAGTGACAATGTCAAATGCAATGAGAACACACCAAATCCTATTGGTTCAGGTCCTCAGTGGTTGTTTGACATTGATTCACTAACTAACTCTTTGGGTTTCAGTAGTGATAATAATGCAGGATCAGGAAGCTCAGATTCAGGAATTACATTATCACACAACATCATACCTCAGTCTGTGATTTTTCCCATACCTACAGTGGATCCTGTTGAAGAGTGTGAAAAGGAGCCATCTACTGAACCAAATCAGAGTGAAGAAGAAAGAAGAGATGAGGAGAGTCAAGAAAATAAAGAACCAGAAGTAGCTGCTGAAATCACCTCAGTTGAGTTGAATGACTCAAATCTAGACGTGGGACTCAATGAAGAACCTAGTCATCAAACAAGAACACAAAAGAATCATCCTCCTCAGCTGGTAATAGGAGATATCTCTTCTCCTATGATGACTAGAAGTCAAAGCAGGCTGCAAGAAATGCAAGACCAACAGCATACAGTGCTTTCTTGCTTTCTATCCCAGCTTGAGCCTAAGAAGGCTTATGATGCTATGAAAGATTCCAGTTGGATAGAAGTCATGCAAGAAGAGCTGCTACAATTCAAGCTGCAAGATGTTTGGGATCTGGTAGACCTTCCTAAAGGTCAAAGAGCAATAGGCACAAAATGGGTCTTCAGGAATAAGAGAGATGAGAGAGGAATAGTAATAAATAACAAAGCAAGGTTGGTGGCACAAGGGTATACACAAGAAGAAGGAATAGATTATGAAGAAGTATTTGCACCAGTGGCTAGGATAGAAGCAATTAGATTGTTCCTGGCCTGTGCTTCTTATATGAAGTTCAAAGTCTATCAAATGGATGTAAAAAGTGCATTTCTATATGGCTCAATTGAAGAAGAAGTATATGTCTGTCAACCACCAGGGTTTGAAAACCCAAGCTATCCAGACAGAGTATACAAACTGAAGAAAGCACTTTATGGACTGCATCAAGCACCAAGAGCATGGTATGACACTCTGTCATCCTATCTCTTGGAAAATGGCTTTGAAAGAGGAGTCATTGATAAGACTCTGTTCATCAAGAGAAAGAAGAAGGACATCTTGCTGGTCCAAATCTATGTGAATGATATCATCTTTGGATCCACAAGAGACAATATGTGCAAGGAGTTTAAGGAACTAATGCATCAAAGGTTCAAAATGAGTTCCATGGGAGAACTTACTTTCTTCCTTGGACTCCAAGTCCAACAGAAGTCAGATGGTATATTTATCTGTCAGTCCAAGTATGTGCAGGACATTCTAACCAAGTTTGGTTTCTCAGACTCAAAGCCAGCCAGCACACCTATGGAGACACACAAGCAGATAACAGCAGATCTTAAGGGGGAGGATATGGATGTTCATCACTATAGATCCATGATTGGCTCTCTCATGTATCTTACAGCCTCTAGGCCAGATATAATGTTTCCAGTCTATGTGTGTGCAAGATTTCAAGTTAGGCCAAAGCAATCACACTATCAAGTTGTTAAAAGGATATTCAGATATCTCAAAGGGCAACCTAGATTGGGACTTTGGTATCCTCATGACTCATCATTTGACCTACTTGCATACTCAGACAGTGACCTAGGTGGAGCAAACTTGGACAGAAAATCTACTTCTGGAGGATGCCAGTTTTTGGGTGCAAGACTAGTATCATGACAGTGCAAGAAACAAACCACAGTGTCCACATCTACAACAGAAGCAGAGTACATAGCAGCTGCAAGTTGCTGTTCTCAAGTCTTATGGATTCAGAATCAAATGCTGGACTATGGGGTAACCTTTCTACACACTCCAATCTTTATTGATAATAGCAGTGCTATTAGCATTGTTAATAATCCTGTCAAGCACTCAAAGACAAAGCACATTGAGATCAGGTATCACTTTATAAGAGACTGTAATGAAAAGAAGCTTATTCAAGTTGTAAAAGTTCATACTGATAACCAGTTTGCTGATCTATTCACCAAAGCCTTTGATGTGGGTAGATTCACTTTCTTGGTAACAAGTGTGGGAATGATCAACTCTGAATAAGCTCCTACTTAAAAAGTGGTTCAATACCTGTATATAGTTTATGCTTGGTGTTACTAATCTTCTTTCTCAGGAAATGTATAGCAGTACTCAGTTCATCACAAGCTTAAAAGTGTAAGTATGGTTAATACTGCCAGTACAGTTTTAGTACTGCCAGTACAATTTTACTACTGCCAGTGTTCAGTTAATACTGCTCTCAGTTAATACTGCTTTCAGTTAATACTGCTCTCAGTTAATACTGCTCTCAGTTAATACTGCTTTCAGTTAACACTGCTCTCAGTTAATACTGCTCACTGTTAATACTGCTTTCACTAAATTTTAAGGTTAATACTGCTTATAATCCACAAGCTATAAATACCCTTTCCCCGCCTAAAAGATCATAACGACTCTTTGTCTATTGTTCATCTTCTCTCTCACTCTTTTCTCTCAAGTATCCAGTGCTCGCTAGTCAAGAATCCTTGCGTACAGATGGCTTCAATGGTGGTTATTGATGAGCACAACGAGATAGCCATGCTCCAAAAGCCAAAACAAGCTGAAGGTTTTTACCAGATAGTCGATTTTCTGAGGTCAAGCCACATCGCTCATGCTCTCACTGTGTCTCATACCATCTACATAGAGCATCAAAGGCAATTCTAGGCCAATGCCACTACTAGCACTGAAAACGGAGTGACGTGCATCAAAACAAGGGTTTGTGACAAACCCTTGACAGTTACTGAGGAGACCATTCGCATCTGTCTACGTCTAGACGATGCTTCAGGTATATCTTCTATTCCAAATGAGGATTTGTTTTCAAACCTCACCAGAATGGGGTATGAAGGCCAAATGGGGATTTTCAAGTTTTTCAAAGCTCAATTTTCACCCCAATGGAGGTTCTTTGTTCATACCCTGATGCACTGTATTTCCAAGAAAACTACTGGTTGGAGCCAATTTAGCAGTACCATTGCCTATGCTTTGGTATGCTTATCTACTGCTCGAAAATATAACTTTTCTCTGATGATCTTCAATGATCTTGTCTCAAACCTAGACAACAAGAAGAGTTTCTTCATGTATCCCAGGTTTGTACAGGCAGTTATAACCAATGAATTGACGGATATACCTCACTTTAATGAGGTATATGTACCTAAACCCCCTAAAGGCAAGGTCTTCTCAAACATGAGAAGATCTGCTAGGGACTCGGAAGGAGTTGACACCCCATTGTTCTCAATAATGATGGTGGTATCCCAACCACAAGAAGGTATGGCCTCAGGGTCAAGGCCCTTATTAGACCAACCCACTGAGAGCCAATCCCAACCTTCCCTCTCTCAAATTTTTCCTCAGTCCTTTGCTGCTAAACCCACTCCTATGATATCCAAGACTTATGTCAAGAGAAAGGTACACAAGGCTCCTTCCCTTGTTGTACCTACTATTAACCAAAAGCCTCAAAGCCTTCTATTGGAGCATTCTCCAATAGAGAATATCCAAAGGGAAACCACTAGGGTGTCTCCCAACCTTGAGGAGGTGCTCTCTAAGGAGATGAATGAGCATATGGGTGAGAAGGCTGCCACTACTTCTGCTAGCACAGAGAAGGACAGTGGTAACATCTCTAAGACTTTCCCCATGGCAACTTTGGGTGAGAAATCAACCAAAGGACCCTGGCGCCAAGAAACCAAGGGGGTAGTTGGTGCTTCTGCTAGGCAGAAGGCCACTACTAAAGGATCCAAGGATCCCTCAAGGATGGGCAAAACATCCAAAAAGGGTGAGGACAGAACTGAAACTGATGAATTGATGGCAAAAGGTTCCAATGATCCTTCAAGGGTGGGTAAAACACCTAAAGAAGGTGAGGATAGCTATACTTACTTGGAATTGATGGAAACAATAGCCAACATCAATGTTGATGTGGTTAATCAAGGAAAGGAAATCAAGGCATTGCAGCAAGTGGTCATCTCCCAACAAGAGCAGATTTCAAAACTCAAGCAATTGGTGGGAAAACTCATTGCCAAGAAAAGAAGAAAGCAGTTTGTTCTAAGGAGGAGAGAGGGGGCAAACAAAAAGGAGGAGGAGAATGCTTCCAAAAAGGGGGAGAGTTCAAGCTCAGAAAAGATGGATCAACAGATTGAGGTGGAGAATGTTGAAGCAAAGGGAGAGTTTGTTGAAGAGAGGGCTGAAGAAAAAGCTGAAGGTGTGATAGAAACAGAAATATTTGCTGAAGCAGCAGAAATTGGCAAAGCAGCAGTAAATAAGGCTGAAGCAGCAGAAACAACACCAGCAGCAGTAACAACCCCAGCAGTAGAAACTGTTACTACTGCTGAGCCAAAAGGAGCAGCAGAAACTGTTAGTGCTGCTGAAACTACACAAGCAGCAGTAACAGGGTTAACACCTGAAGAGGTTGAAGTAGCAGAGATGCTTGTAAAAGCAAAGAATGACACTCCCAAAGCAAAGGGAGTGGTCATAAATGAAGGGGGAGCAAAGAGAACAGAAAAGAAAGACATTGCTGCAAATGCAAAGAGAAAAGGGAAAGAAAAGATGATAGAATCTGATCAACCAACCAAAAAGCAAAAGATGGTTGAGTCAGATGAAGCATTAGCCAAGAAACTGCAAGAAGATATAAATCAAGCAGAGAAAGAGCAGGTTGAGAAAGACAGAGAGATATCCAGAGCACTAGCTAATGAATTAAATGAAGCATTTCAGAAAGGTTTGGAAACAGAGAAAGCAAAGCAAAAGGCAATAAGCATGAGAAAGGCTATGATGGCCAGATCAAGTGCAAAGAAGAGAAGGCCTTCACAAACTTACCTTGCAACTCAGGAAAGAAACAAGATGATAACTTTCTTGAGGAGTGCAATTGGTGTGAAGAAAGAAATGTTTATAAAGATGACTTTTGATCAAGTCAAGGGCTTATATGAGAAAGAAATGGGAAAACTGCAGAGTAATGAAAAGGCCAGAGTGGAGTTTGAAAGGAAAGCTAAGGAGAGGCATGATGTGAACATTAATCAACCCTTCCCTGAAAGTGAAGAGGGAACTCCAACAAAAGAAAAGGCAGAGATTAAGGAAGAAGAGACTTTAGCTCAGAAGATCAAGAAAATAAAAAGAGTTAAGTCTATTGCTTCTAAAGGTCCTAGATCAGATGAAAGGAAAAAGGAAGAAAAGAAGAAGGAAGCTACTATAGGGCAAAGTCAAAGGATTCTGAAGAGAACCAAGATGATGGCCAAAAGAAAGAAAATTGACAAGAAGCATAGAGTAGAAGAAGAGAAAAAGGTTGCTGAAGAAGAAGAGGCACCTAAGAATGAAGAAAAGAGAGCTGAATCTCAGGAAGTACCACAGAGTTCAGATGTAAATATGTACATGGTGGTAATGGATAAAATTCCAAAGCCTATCACAGCTGAACCTGTTGGATTCAAACCTCCTGAAGTTATCCACTGGGATACTATGGAGGTGGATGGTAAGGAGTATATCAGGCTGAAAAGAAAGGATGAGAAGTATTATGTGTTTTCAACATGGAATAAAATTGTCAGAGAATGTTCAAGATCTGATTTAGAAGAGATGTTTGAAGTTGGTATGAAATTACATGCAGATCAGTTGAAAGCTCCAGGGTTACCAATTGTGAAGTTGGTTATGGAGTATTTGTGTATGTTATTCAATCCAGAAGCAGTAAAGCATATAATCAGAGATGTGTTTGAAGCTGTTAGAGGATGGACTTTGTATGAAAGGAGTGGAGTCTATGAATTGGCCATGGATACTTTTCACATGGAGTATTACTTGGTGGATAGGGTCTACAATCACACAAGTCTGAAGCTTCATGCCATGTTAAATAAGAAGCTAGGTTGTGCACCAAATTCAGAAATGGCAAAGTATCTAATTCAGAGAACTATCAATCAGAGTATGGGACTGGATCCTAACACTGGATTGAATCAATGAAAGTTTTGGAAGCATCTGAAGAACTTGACTTCTCTTTCTAAAAGTCAAGTTAGGGGGAGATTGTTGGGAACTGAAGATGTGACCAAGTCATTAATGCTGCTAGTTCAGAGTTAGTACTGCCAGAGGATCTCAAAGTTAATACTGCTAGGTATTACTACTTCTAGTAGAATTAATACTGCTAGTCAAAGTTAGTGCTGCTTGAACAAAGTTAGTACTGCTTAGCTAGTTAGTACTGCTAGTGGTTAGTGCTGCTTAGTAGTTAATACTGCCAAGACTCAGTTAATGCTTCCAAGGTGATTAATGTTGCTTCTGAGATAATTTGAAGATAATGTTGAAGAGATCGCGTCTGGAGATAAACATGGAAAGCTTGAAGATAATTATGAAGATTATTTTGAAGATCTTTTTATGTTTAGTAATTATCTTTTTTTTATTCAATGATGTATAGAATATAATAGAATTAAAAGAAACAATTGAATAATTCTGAGTTTTTGTTCTAGAGAGAGAATCAACCTCAAGGCATTGTTCCTAATTCTAGAGAAGTAGAATTCGTCTTGAAAGAGCCTGTTCTTCAAGATTGAGGTTGTGAGTGAAAAGCTTGTAACTTGAATCATTAAGTAAAGTTTGCAAGTTGTGATTCATACTGTTTTTCTGTTTATTGAATATTAAAGTGTTTTTCCGCAACTTCTTTAATATTGTTTCTGAGTGTTCATAATTCTTGTTGAGAATTCGATCCTGACATCATCGAAACACCACAAATATATTTATATGAACGTTTTGACAAGAAAACAAATTCCTTGCGTGTTTGTGCAAGTGTTAGAAAAAATAAGCACATGATGATTGCTTTTTATATAAAGCTCAAAATTTTTTAAATCACTGAGACAACAACAGTTAAACACAGACTCTATTGTACATGATCGAAGTGCGAAGGTGGGGCAGACTTCCTTCTTTTCAATATCCAGATTTTCCAAATGAAAATCAGTTAGAATATGTGTTGCGTCCCCTTTAGAATATGAAACATTCTCTTGGTAAGAAGAAAATGAGTAGCTGGTGGGGTTTTTATCAAGAGTTGGCATGGGCTAGTTGCCTGTTTCAATAATGTTCATGAAGATTTGTGAAACACTAGTAATATGGTTGCCCGACTCAGAAAAAGTTGGTGCAGAGTTTGATATTCTTTTACTCTGTTCTCACACCCTCTTTCTTTTAAACATTAAGATCACATCTAACCAAACTTTCATTTACATTTTACCTCATCGCACAACCCACACTCAGTATTTTGACTCCTCACACATTCGATCACGAAAGGATTAACCTCTTGGGTAGGAAACACTGGTTATCGTGAATCCATAGAAGTTCTATTAAGTCCTCACAAAAGAAACCCATGTTGTCCTAAAAGAACATGTTGCTCAAATGATTTAACTTTTCCGTTAAAGCACAAAATATATACAAGTCAGATGTCTGTATGTTCAATTTGATAATCATGAAAATTTGAGCATTTTAAACATTGAAGATTTTTCAAAACAAGTATATTGAATGAATGAAATGAATACAAGAAACTTGTTTGAAAATCTGACATTGTATAATAAAGATCAAATAGAAAGATTTATCAAATAAGGCTTAGGTCAGCAAAAATTGGAATATGTCTATACGATTCAAAATATAGACAAGTCTTCAAAGAACTTTCGAAAAGAAATCATGCTCAAAATTCATTAAAGTTCAATTGGGGTGTCTTACCATCGAAAAATTGATTTCAATTTAGAGACATGGTAAGAACAAATTCAACAAAATATTAAACCGGTGTGTGTGAATACTTGACAGTATATGAAAAAGATAAAACGCACGTATTTATATTTGGAAACACACGGTTTATTGACATTTAAGCACAAATAAAAATGAAAACATTTAAAATCACACTTCTATATTCATGAAATCGTTTAAGAATCAGAAGTGGTTTGAACATTTAAAAACATGTTTTCATATCTGAAAGTTGTCCTTCTTTCAGATACGTATGAGATTAAGATTAGAAATAAACTTTTTTGTTTAGTCTTAAATCTCATCAAGTCAGCTCTAAGTCATAAAGATATGATCACTTAAGCTCACTCGCATTCCTGCAAAAATCAAAAGTCGTCAAACTTCAAAGTTTTATTCACAACATTTATTGAAAAATAAAATGACATAAAGCAGTAAAACGTTTATAGTACGAGTTCTGATCAGATATAATCAGAAATCATATTTCTTACTCCCCCTGAAATTATGCATCATAAAATATGTCAGTGAAAAACATGATAGAGATCTGATACAACTCCCCCTGAAGTGTAGATCACCATATCTTGTGGATGCATATTTTCAGTAAAAATATGTACTCCCCCCTGAAGGTTGATTTCCTCATTTGAGTATCTGAGTACATTCTCTTATCAGCACGGGAGTAGCATCTCTTTTGATCGTTGAAGTATGAGTCCTAAACTGTTATGTTTAGAAGTCAAACTCCTTATCACTGAAGTACGGGTCCTGAACTGTAGTATTCAGAAGCCTCTGTTCTCTTACTCCCCATTGACTTGAGGTGCCTGCAACACAGAATTATCCTTTGGCTTTGGTACCCACTGGTATTTGGGTCCATGTTTGTGAGTTGCAGTTCTATTAGAAGTAATAGAGTAAGAACCATACCAAAAATGATCACTAGTTTTATGAACAAAATCATAAGTACAACAATAAGAACAATACCTTTTTCTAGACAACCTGATTATTTGATCTCTCGAGTAAGCAAGATCAGGTTTACCTTTTAGTACATTATTCTTTTTGTCTTTTGATCCACGTACAAATGATTTGTTTTCTTTCTTTTCTTTCTTCTTCTCATCATTCTTTTCTTCATCTACTGGTTTCACTCTCCAGACCAGTTTTTCTTCTTCATATTTCCTTCTTCTTCTTCTTCTAAATGTATCTGAACAATCTACATTTTCATCAAAGAAAATGTTAGTAGTACGAATCTGATCATATGATTTAACAGACCTTCTTGAAGAAACAGTTTTCATATGTGAGCTTGAGGCTGGCTTGTTAGAACCAACTGAACTATTTCTAGGTGTGTGGATTTTTGACTCAGGAGTCGTTTGCTCAGTCACCACAACCCTTGAAACAATCTCTTCAAGCTCTTTTATCTTTGAAAAATAATTGTTCTTTTATTTGATATGCAGGTCAATCTCTTTCTTGAATTCAGACTTCTCTTTCTGCTCTTTCAATGCACTCGTGGATAGTTCAGATAACTTCTCCGTTAGCTTCTTGATCTCTGATTCAAACATATTTCTTTCTTCTTCAAAACCCTTCTCAGCATTGTTCCTCTGACCAGATATTTCCTTAAAGATTCCAACATTCTTCTGTTCTATGATCTTCTTCTCTTTGTCAAACTTTTCTCTTTCCAAAATGATTACCTTTTCAAAGTCTGAAATCTGTTTAGTAAGTTTTCCACATTTCAGCTCAAAAGCTTTCTTTTCTTCAAAAATTTTCCTAGAAAATTCTGAGAACTTCTTTGCAAATTCTTTCTTCTCTTTCTCAAAAACTGATCTCTCTTCAGCAATTGGCAGTTCTAGGTCAGAAATCTTCTTTATCAGCTCTTCATTAGCACACTCTGTTTACTGAATTTTGACACTTTGATCTTCTAAGTCTGAGATCTTTCTTTTCAGCTCTGTATTCTCAACTTCCAAAAACTTTACCCTTGATGACATCTTTAGTCCTACCATCATCTTTTCAAGTTGTTCCCACAACTGTTTTCCTGTAGTCTTTTTACTATCTAAACTGATAGAAATCTCCTTTGAAATCTCATCTGAAAATCCTTGCAATATAAAAGCTTTGGCAAATCTGTCAGCTTCATATCTCTTTTTCTACTCATCTGTGTACTTATCAGGTGATATTGGAAACTATCCGCTTTCCATTGATCCATTTTCATAATAAGAATAAATCCTTGTTGGAGTTTTCATTTTTCCTTCCCTCAGAGATATTATGATATAATCACCCAAGTCATGTTGGTCTATGAAGTCCAGGAAATGATTTTTCCATTGCTCATACTCTTCTCTAAAAAGCAGCGGTGGCTTCACATCTGTACCGACTGCAAGAGCTTCTCTGGAAGACATCCTGTTTTGAAAATACTCAATAAGAACTTGACAAACAATCGTTAGTCCAATAGAAATCAAGTAAATCAGAAAAACTTAGAAAGAAAATCAGAAATAAAATTTCCAAAATTCTCTAAGTCTAGAATTCGCAAGTTACAAAGAATTACAAGGAATTCGCAAATCACAGTTATACACTAAGAATTTGAATACAAAACAAATCACACAGAATTCGCAAACAATAAGGATTCGTAAGCCACCAGAATTCGCAAGCATAAAAGACTCAGAATTCATAGACACCAAAAGATTCAGAATTCACACACTACATATATCAACTTCAGAATTCGCAGATCATAACAAATCAGAATTCGTATGCATAGAATTTGTAAGATGATCTTCTGTGAATTCTAAGGAATTCGTAGCTTATTCTATTGTGAATTCTAAGAATTCGTAGGGTACTCTTCTGCGAATTCTATCCTTAAGAAAACTTTTCGCAAATCACAGGTATACGAATTCTGATGGTTTCTCAATACTCTCACATGCGAATCTTAATCAATTCGCAGGAGACCCATCTGCAAATTCTTTCCTTGTGAACCTTTAGAATTAACACTCTCTATTAGCCAATCAAATAGAACCTTTAGAATTAACAAAATGCAAGGTTCCAACCATTATCAAGAACACCAAAATTGATTAAAAAAATCAATTTTCGAAAAGACAAGCCATGGATAACCAACAGCCGATAACCAACATAGTGGATCCAACTTTGACTTCCTTCAAAGAAGATACATTTAAGGAGCTCATTGAAGTGGTCAAAAGTTGTGTTCTTTCGGACCCAAATCAGAGACCCACAATGAGAGAGGTCACAGCTAGGTTGAAGATGGTCACAACCATGGCACCCGAATCAAATTAAGAAAGACTTTGAGAACTATTCAATTTGCATCGAGTGTTCTGAGGATCCACGATACTTATCAAGTTTATAGAAACAACAACACAATATGATTACCAACCTGTATTGATATATAACAAAGGTTACAAGGTTGATCGATTCAAGCTCTAGAATGTGTTCTCTGTTTTCTCTCTTTTTACACCTTTTTGTGTGTGTGTTCTAATCTGATCTTATTAATTGAGAGAGTTGTTGAGATATGATCTGATCTTATCTCAAGCTTCTTCAACACACTTCCTAAACAACTTGTAATAATAAACTAATATAAACTAACTAATATCTAACAAACTAAACTAACCTAACTAATATCTAAATATCTATTTATAAGATATTTAGACAAAACATAAAATACAATAAACATTAATTACTTTGACATTTATTACAAATAAACATTAGACTTTAATATCGAGAGTCGACGTTCCGGCTTTAGCTTCAGATTGCGATCTTCAGTTTGGATGATCTTGAATCCAATAGATATGTGATCTAACAATCTCCCCCTTTGGATCAAGATCATTACTAAAAAGAATTTAGCAATTCAGTCTTCTTGTTCAGCTCAGAAGATGCAATCTATTTCTCTAGCTCTGAAATCAGCATGTCTTCAGAATACTTGCTTTTGAAGAGTTCAATCTTGGACATGATTCTTGAAACATGTGATCTTTGTCATTTCTTGTGTAGTCATTCTCCCCCTTTTTGATGATAAGTGCAACGACTTCATCAAAACTCTGAGTAAGAAATGTCAACCACTTGGAGCCACTGATCCGTCAATTCAAAAGATATTCATCTAGATCTTTGCAAATCCAGACAAAATAGTCGTGTAACACCTGAATCAACTAATGAACCAGTTAACATGCGTATCAGTAACACTAAGTCATTGTGTGTAACAACTACACAATGTAAAAGAGTTGTTTGATGTTGACTCCTCCAGGGATTCCATTTAATCATCGAAACACCACAAAGGTAATTTCTATAAACGTTATGACAAAGAAACAAATTCCTTGTGTGTTCGTGCTTGTGTTAGAAAGAATTAAGCACTTTGATGATTGCTTATAGGCTCGAAATTTTGTGTAAACCACTGAGACAACAGTAAGTTAAACACAGACTCAATGTGCATGAGTGAAGTGCGAAGGTGGGGCAGACTTCCTTCTTTTCAATATCCATATTTTCCGATGAAAATCAGATAGCAAATGTGTTGCTTCCCTTTTGAAAATGTGAAACACTTTCTAATTGAGTAGAAAATAAGTAGATGGTGAGGTTTGATCAAGAGTTGGCATGGACTAGTTGCCTGTTTCAATAATGATCACCAAAGAATTGTGAAACATTAGAATTGTGGCTGCCCGGTTCAGAAAAAGTTGGTGCAGAGTTGTTGGGAAATTCAGAAATGATCGAGTATGGTTAATGCTGCTACAACAGAGTTACTACTGCCAGTACATCATGATTACTACTGCTAGTAGTTAGTACTGCTGGAGTTAGTACTGCTAGAACAAAGTTAATACTGTTGAGCATAGTTAGTACTGCTGAACTTAATACTGCTCAGAGTATTAATGCTGCAGAAGAATTAATGCTGCTTATGAGATGAAGATTATATGGCAAGGATGACAGATGGATTGAAGATATTCATGGAAGCTTGGAGATAATGATGGAAGATTATAATGAAGATCTTTTATTATTTTGTAATTATCTTTTATCTTCAGTATATGTATAGAATAGTTTGTTTCTTTAGTAGAAATAATAATTCTGAGTTTTTTAGCTTTCATAGAGAGAATCAACCCCAAGGTTAGAACCCTAATTCTAGAGAAGTAGAATTCGTATTGGTGAGTCTGTTCATCAATATTGAGGTTGTGTGTTTAATCTTGTAACTTCAATCTGTCAATACAAGTTTACAAGTTGTGATTTTGATTCACTGTTTCATTGTTTTCTGAATATTAAAGTGTTATTTCGCAGCTTCTTTAATATTGTTTTCTGAGAGTTTATTCTTGTTAAGAATTTAAGATCCTGACAAGTGGTATCAGAGCCTGTATTCTCAGAAATCTTATTCATCATGGAAAACGTAGTTGAATCAAGCAGTACCTTGGTCTCAAAGGTTCCAATGCTCAGACCCAATGAATTCGACATGTGGAAAATCAGAATCAAGCAATACATTCTCCTCACTGATTACTCTATGTGGGACATCATTGAGAATGGCCCATCTGATGCAGGAAAGATTGGTGCAGATGGAAAGAAAACACCACCAAAGACAGATGCAGAAAGAAAGACAAGACAGACAGAGATGAAAGCCTTGAGCACTCTGCTCTTGGCTATTCCCAATGAATATCAACACCAATTCTGCAATTGCACTGATGCACAGATGCTCTGGAATGCTCTAGAGAAGAGATTCTCTGGTACCAAAAGTACCAAGAGAAATCAGAAGGCTATACTGAAGCAACAATATGAGAACTTTATGTCAACCGAGAATGAGTCCATGACTCAAACTTTTGACAGATTTAACAAGCTAATTGGTGAACTAGCCACTGTGGGAGTACAAATTGATCAAGATGATCTAAACAGGAAGTTCTTAAGGTCCCTGAGTGATGAATGGACCATGTATACTGTCTCTTTCAGACAGAATGATCAACTGGAAGTGGGAGAAGAATGACCTAGAACTCCAACTGACCAAATCTAAAGAGGAGAGTGATAAGTTAAGAGGAGAGTTAGATAAAGTCAAGTTAGATGTAGAAAAGTTTTCCAATGCTTCTAAAGCAATGGACTCTTTACTACAAACTCAGATTCATGATAAACTGAGAAGAGGAATAGGGTACAATACCACACCACCACCCTACAACAACAACTATATCACTCCTAGTTCAGACTTGTTAGAGACAAAGGATAGGAAGGACCTGCCTGAGGGAGCCACTGAGATAGATCCCTTAGATGAAGTAGTTGTTGAGGATAAAACTGAGAAAGAAACTATCAAGAATAAGGACAACACTGTGAGTGGTGAGATTCCTATAGAAAACCAAATAATTACCAATGAGGGATGTGGAAAGCATTGGGTCAAGTCCAATGAGATAGAGAAGACTGAGGGAAATACCAAGAAGGTTCATTATAAACAGACCACTGTTGTAAACCCTATCCCTTGCAAACAGTGTGCATGCAATAAATCTGAGCCCCAAAAACTTGATAAACCAAGGGGAAATCAGAGAAACTGGAATAATCAGTGGGCACAAAAACAAGGGATTGATCTGAGTAAAATCAATAGACCAAAACCCTGTTTTATTTGTGGAAAGCTTAATCACATTGCCAAATACTGCTATTTCAATCCTATGAACAAAAGGCTGAACTTTCAGAGACTTACTCAAAAACCCTTTGATTATAGGAAGAAAGAAAAGAACCATGTGGCTAAGAAAGTTGTTAAATCTAAAAGCCACATGAAGAAAAAAAATGTGGAAGACAGTGTCAAGATCTGGATACCTAAAAGCACTAAAGCTGTTAGTACTGCTACCACAAATAGTGTTGCTGACAGTGATAGTGCTGCTAGAAGCAATAATACTGCTACCAAGGTTAATACTGCTAACTCTGTTAGTACTGCCAACAAGGTTAATACTGCCAAACCTATTAGTACTTCTAACCTTGTTAGTACTTCTAAAGATAGTGTTTCTTCTAGTATTAGTGCTTCTAGACCAATAATCTTGACAAAATACTCAAATAATAAGTGTTCTGATTTTAAAAACCTCATCAAAAAGGAATGTAAGTATTTTGATGAGAAAGGGAGACCCAAGACCACTTTGGCTTGGGTTACCAATCAATACTAATTGTTTAATCTTATGTGCAGGGCAACCAGCAGCTCAAGGGTAAGAGCAGCTGGCATGTTGATAGTGGTTGCTCTAGGCACATGACAGGGAACATGTCATTCCTCAAGAATTTCAAGAAGATTGATGGTGGACATGTTGCCTTTGGTAATACTCCAGATGGAGGTAAAATCAGTGGTAAAGGTGATGTGACCAAAGGTAAAATGACCTTTGAAGATGTATTCTATGTTGAACAGTTAAGGTACAACCTGTTAAGTGTATCACAGGTCTGTGACAAACAACATAGTATATTATTTACTGATTCTGAATGCATTATCCTTGCTCCTGGATTCAAGGTAGTTGATGAAAAGATGATACTACTAAGAACCCCCAGAAAGGATAATGTATACTGTTTAGATATGGAAAGTGTTTCATCTGATTCATCCCTAAATTGTCTTGTTTCAAAAGCTTCTCTGGATGAATCATCACTTTGGCACAGAAGGATGTGTCACATGAACTTTAAAACAATAAATAAACTTGTTAAAAACAACCTTGTAAGAGGTTTGCCATAAAAAGTATATTCATGTGATGATCATTGTGTTGCTTGTCTCAAAGGCAAACAACACAAAACTTCTCATAAGACCAAAGAGGTGAACACAATCTCTAATTCTCTTCATTTATTGCATATGGATCTGTTTGGCCCTACAAATGTTATGAGTATAGGTAAGAAATCATACTGCCTAGTTATTGTTGATGATTACTCTAGATTTATTTGGGTATATTTTCTAAGGACTAACGATGGGACAAGTGGACTGATCAAATCCTTTATTCTAAGAATTGAAAACCAAACTAATCAAAAAGTAAAAGTCATTAGGTCAGACAATGGCACTGAATTTAAAAATATTGACCTAAACACCTTTTGTGAAGAAAAAGGAATTGAGAGACAATACAGTGCTCCTAGGACTCCACAACAAAATTGTGTTGCTGAGAGAAGGAATAGGACACTGATTGAGGCTGCTAGATCTCTGTTAGCTGATTCTAAACTCCCAATAACTTTCTGGGCAGAAGCAGTTAATACTGCTTGCTATGTCCAAAACAGAGTACTAGTAGTCAAGCCTAAGAACAAGACACCTTATGAGCTTTTTAATAAAAGAAAACCCTTTATTGGATTTTTCAAACCTTTTGGGTGTCCTTGTACTATTCTCAATACTAAATCTCACTTGGGAAAGTTTGATAGCAAGGCAGATGATGGTTTCCTTGTTGGTTACTCATCTCAGAGCAAGGCTTACAGAGCTTTTAATACTTCTTCTAGAATAATTGAGGAAAGTGACAATGTCAAATGCAATGAGAACACACCAAATCCTATTGGGCCTGGTCCTCAGTGGCTGTTTGACATTGATTCACTAACTAACTATTTTGGTTTCAGTAGTGATGATTATGCAGGTTCAGGAAGTGGAGGATCAGGGGACACACAAGTTCAAGACACTATTCCTCAGTCTGTGATCTTTCCTATGCCTACAAAAGAACCTGTTGAATTCTGTGAAAAAGAAACTATAACTGAGCCAATATAGAGGGAAGAAGAAAGAAGAGAAGAGGAATCTTCAGTGCATAAAGAGCTAGAGGTAGCTGAGGTGATCCCCTCAGTTGACTTAAATGATTCCAATCTAGAGGTGGGAATTAATGAAGAACCTAGTATTCAGACTAGAACTCAAAAGAATCATCCTCCAGAGCTGATCATAGGAGACATCTCTTCTCCTATGATAACAAGGAATCAAAGCAGACTTCAAGAGCTGCATGATCAACAACACACAGTACTCTCCTGCTTCCTATCCCATATTGAGCCTAAGAAGGCATGTGATGCAATGAAAGACTCAAGTTGGATAGAATCCATGCAAGAAGAGTTACTTCAATTCAAACTACAGGATGTTTGGGACTTGGTGGACCTTCCAAAAGGTCATAGAGCTATTGGCACCAAGTGGATCTTCAGGAATAAAAAGGATGAGAGAGGAATTGTGATCAGGAACAAAGCAAGGCTTGTGGCTCAAGGGTACACTCAAGAAGAGGGCATAGATTATGATGAAGTGTTTGCTCCAGTGGCAAGGGTAGAGGCAATTAGGTTGTTCCTAGCCTATGCCTCATACATGAAGTTCAAAGTCTATCAAATGGATGTAAAGAGTGCCTTTCTATATGGTATAATTGATGAAGAAGTATATGTATGTCAGCCACCTGGTTTTGAAAATCCTACATATCCTGACAGAGTATACAAGCTGAAGAAAGCACTCTATGGTCTACATCAAGCCCCAAGAGCATGGTATGACACTCTGTCTACCTATCTCTTGAGAAATGGGTTTGAAATGGGCATAATTGACAAGACCCTTTTCATTAAAAGAAGTAAGAAGGACATCCTACTAGTTCAGATCTATGTGGATGATATCATTTTTGGATCCACAAAAGATCAGATGTGTAGAGACTTTGAAGAGTTGATGCACAAGAGCTTTAAAATGAGTTCAATGGGTGAACTTAACTTCTTCCTTGGACTTCAGGTGAAACAGCAGACAGATGGAATCTTCATTAGTCAATCAAAATATGTGCAAGACATCCTGGATAAATATGGTTTAAAAGACTCAAAGCCAGCAAGCACACCAATGGAAACTCACAAACAGATCACTGCCGATCTTGAGGGGGAGGATGTTGATGTCCATCTATATAGATCAATGATTGGATCTCTAATGTATCTCACAGCCTCAAGACCAGATATCATGTTTCCAGTATGTGTATGTGCCAGATTCCAAGTCAAGCCAAAACAATCACATCTTCAAGCTGTGAAGAGGATTTTCAGATACCTAAGAGGGCAACCTAGATTAGGTCTTTGGTATCCATATGAATCTTCATTCGACTTGATTGAATATTCAGATAGTGACTTGGATGGTGCTAACATGGACAGAAAGTCTACTTCAGGGGGATGTCAACTTTTGGTTGCAAGACTAGTATCTTGGCAGTGCAAGAAACAAACCACAGTGTCCTTATCAACAACAGAAGCTGAGTATATTGTTGCTGCAAGTTGCTGCTCTCAGGTTCTATGGATTCAGAATCAGATGTTGGACTATGGGGTAACCTTTCTGCACACTCCAATCTTTATTGACAATAGCAGTGCTATAAGCATTGTTAACAATCCAGTCAAGCACTCCAAAACAAAGCACATTGAGATCATGTATCACTTTATCAGAGATTGCAATGAAAAGAAGCTCATTCAAGTTGCTAAAGTTCATACTGACAACCAGTTTGCAGATCTATTCACTAAAGCTTTTGATGTGAGTAGATTCACTTTCTTGGTCTCAAGTGTGGGCATGATCAACTCTGAATGAGCTCATGGTTTTTAAAAAGTGTTTCTATACCTGCTATTTTGGTTATTTGTGTGCTGCTAATCATCTTTCACAGGAAGTTAATGCCTTGATCAGACCTCCATAAGCTTCAAAAGGAGCAAGTATAGTTAATACTGCCAGTGTAGTTTTAATACTGCCAGTGCACAGTTAATACTGCTCGTGGTTAATACTGCTCTCAGTTAATACTGCTAGTTAGTTAATACTGTTAGTGGTTAATACTGCTCTCAGTTAATACTGCTAGGTAGTTAATACTGCTCTAGGTTAATACTGCTTATGTCCCATACACTATAAATACCCTTTGCCCGCCTAAAAGTTCATAACGACTCTTTAAATATTGTTCACTTTCTCTCTAACCCTTTTCTCTCAAGAATCAAGTGTTTCAGGCAAGAATACGCAAGCTCAATGGCGTCTATGGCATTTATTGACGAGCACAATGAAATCGCGATGCTACAAAAGCCAAAGCAAGCTGCAGGCTTTCATCAGATAGTGGATTTTCTGAAGTCTAGCCATATCGCCCATGCTCTCACTATGTCTCCCACTATCTACATTGAGCATCAAAAGCAATTCTAGGCGAATGCCACCATAGTCACAGAGAATGGTGTGCAAATTCTGAAAACAAGGGTGTGTGACAAACCCTTGTCAGTTACTGAAGAGGTGATACGCATCTGTCTACGTCTAGACGATGCTGAAGGTATTACTTCTCTTCCTAATGAGGACTTGTTCTCAAATTTGTCAAGAATGGGGTATGGAGGCCTATTGGGTGGTTTTAAATTCTCAAAAGCAAAATTTTATACCCAATGGCGTTTTCTTGTTCATACCCTTATGCACTGCATTTCCAAAAAGACTACTGGATGGAGTGAGTTTAGAAGTACCATTGACTATGCTTTGGTCTGTTTGGCCACTGCCAGAAAGTACAATTTTTCTAGAATGATTTTCAGTGATCTTGTCTCAAACTTGGGAAGCAAAAAGAGCTTTTATATGTACCCTAGGTTTGTACAAGAAGTTATAACCCACGAATTGACGGATATGCCTCACTTTGATGAGGTATATGTACCAAAAATTCCCAAAGGTAAGGTCTTTTCAAACATGAAGAGATCCCCATTGGACTCGGAAGGAGTTGACACCCCATTATTCTCTACAATGATGGTGGTGTCCCACACTGAAGAAGGTATGGCAGCAGGGTCAAGGCCCTCATTAGACCATCCCACTGCTAGCCAATCCCAACCTTCCCACTCTATATCAATTCCCCAGTCTCTACTTCAAAAGCCAACCTCTCCAATTACCCAAACTTATATAAGGAAAAAGGTAAAGAAGGCTCCTTCCCTTCTTGTACCATCACCCACAGAGCCTTTAATCCCTCTAAAGGAGAATTCTCCTTTAGAGAATATCTACAGGGAAACCACAGGGGTGTCTCCTAACCCCAAGGAGGTGCTCACTGAGGAGATGTTTGAGCATATGGGTGAGCAGGCTGCCACTACTCCTGCTACCACAGAGGAGGACAGTGGTAACATAAATAAGACCTCCCCCATGGCAACTTTGAATGAGCAATCATTCAAAGGTCCCAGGTGCCAAGAAACCAAAGGGGTGGATAGTGCTTCTGCTAGGCAGAAGACTTCCACTACAAAAGATACAATGATCCTTCAAAAGGGGGTAACACTTCTGGAGAAAGTGAGGACAGATATGACTATAATGAATTGATGGAAACAATGGGCAACATCAACCTGGATGTTATTCAACAAAGAAAAGAGATAGATGAAATGAAAATAGTGATTCTGTCACAACAAGTACAGATTGCAAAATTGAAGAAAATGGTGACAAGGTTGGTGCAAAAGAAGAGGAGAAAGCAGTTTGTGTTGAAGAAGAGGTCAAATGATAAAGATGCTTCCAACAAGGGGGAGAAAGAGGCTGAAACAGAGAAAGAAAGTACTGCTGAGAGGGCATTTGAGGTTGAGGGGGATCAAGAGGCAGAAATAGAGAAAGTAACAGAATCAATAGCAGCAGAAAAGGAAACAGAATTTGCTCAAGCAGCAAAAACTGTTAATGCTGCTGAAGCAGCAGAAACAGTTAATACTGCTGAAGTAAAAGAAGCAGCAGTAACAGAAGCAGCAATAACAGGGCTTTCTGTTGAAGAAATGGAAATTGCAGAAACATTGGTAAAAGCAAAGAATGACACTCCTAAGGCTTCTCAAAAGGCCAAGGGAGTGGTCATTACAGAAGGAGGCCTTGAAAGGAAAATAAAAGAGATAAATGAGGCAGGTTTAAAAGATGCAAAGGGAAAAGCAAAGATGGTGGAACATGAACAACTTTTAAAGAAGAAAAGTCAGATTGAGTTGGATGAAGAAATGGCAAAGCTACTTCAGGCTGAGATGGAAAAGGAAGAACAAATTCAATCAGAGAAGGATAGAGAGCTTGCAAAGATAATGGCCAGAAAACTCAATGCTGGGTATCAAGAGAGTTTAAAAGAAGCAGCTGAAGCCAAGAAAAGCTCTGTGAAAGTTTCTAAGCAAAGAATGTCAGTTATGAAGCAGAAAAGACAACCTTCCAAAACCTTTTTGGCCAATCAGGAAAGGAGAAAAATGATAAATTTCCTAAAAGGCTCAATTGGTGTCAAAGGAGATATGTTCACCAACATGGCATACAGCAAGGTTGAGGAGCTGTATAAGAAAGAAATGGCTAAGCTTCAAGGGGACTCCTCACAAAGGGAAGAGGCTGAAAGAAGAATGAAAGAGAGGCATGATCTCAACATTCAACAACCATTTCCTGAGGAAGTCACACCTATAAAAGAAAAGAAGGAAGAGCCAGAAAATGTTGGAATGGAAGTTAAATCTGCAAAAAGAATGAAGACTATAGCTTCCAAAAGGCAGTTCAAAAGACCAAGAGTTGAAGAAAGAGCAGAAACTGAAGCAGAACCTCATGTGACTCCTTCAGCAGAATCTGTGCAGAACCCAGAACAGGCCAATAAGCAATCTAATGTGCATCTTAAGCTTTATTTGACTATAACAGATGATGAACCAGTTCAAGCTGATCCCATTTCTATGAAAACACCAGAAGTCATCTTTTGGGATATTCTGGAAGATCAAAGAAAGAAATACTTCAGGCTTAAGAGAGTGGGAGATATATATGAAGTGTACTCTACTTGGGGTAGACTCATTAGAAGCTGTTCAAGATCAGATTTAGAAGAGATGTTTACAGTTGGATTGGATCTATATGAAAAGGAGCTGACAGGAGAAGGAATAAGCTTAATCAGATTAGCCATGGAGTACTTGTGCATGATGTTTGATCCTAGAAAAGTTCAACATGTGATCAGAGATTTTCATCTACAGAATAAATTCCAAAGAATAGAAAACTGGATGATATTTGAAAGGTGTGGAGTCTATGTCATCACTGTAGACAGAGATTATCATGAGTACTACTTGGTTGATAAAATCTATGATCACAGCAAGGCTAAATTACAAGCAATGTTGAATGCCAAGCTTATTTGTTCAAAAGATTCAGCAATGGCAAAGGTTGTGGTTAGCAGAATCATCAATCAAAGCTTGGGTTTGGATCCTAATCTAGGGGTGTAAACTGAAGTGTTGAAAACATCTTGAAGACTAACTGAAGAACTTGACTTCTCTTCCTAAAAGTCAAGTTAGGGGGAGATTGTTGGGAAATTCAGAAATGATCGAGTATGGTTAATGCTGCTACAACATAGTTACTACTGCCAGTACATCATGATTACTACTGCTAGTAGATTTTACTACTGCTAGTAGTTAGTACTGCTGGAGTTAGTACTGCTAGAACAAAGTTAATACTGCTGAGCATAGTTAGTACTGCTGAACTTAATACTGCTCAGAGTATTAATGCTGCAGAAGAATTAATGCTGCTTATGAGATGAAGATTATATGGCAAGGATGACAGCTGGATTGAAGATATTCATGGAAGCTTGGAGATAATGATGGAAGATTATAATGAAGATCTTTTATTATTTTGTAATTATCTTTTATCTTCAGTATATGTATAGAATAGTTTGTTTCTTTAGTAGAAATAATAATTCTGAGTTTTTTATCTTTCATAGAGAGAATCAACCTCAAGGTTAGAACCCTAATTCTAGAGAAGTAGAATTCGTATTGGTGAGTCTGTTCATCAATATTGAGGTTGTGTGTTTAATCTTGTAACTTCAATCTGTCAATACAAGTTTACAAGTTGTGATTTTGATTCACTGTTTCATTGTTTTCTGAATATTAAAGTGCTATTCCGCAGCTTCTTTAATATTGTTTTCTGAGAGTTTATTCTTGTTAAGAATTTAAGATCCTGACAAGAGTTGTGATATTCTTTTAACTCTGTTCTCACACGCTCTTTCTTTTTAACATTTAGCTCACTCTAATCAAACTTAGTTCTTTGTTTGACACACTCATTTCTTTTGACTTCTCACACTCAATCTCTATGGATTAACTTCATGGGTAGAAATCACTGGTTAATGTGATTCCATAGAAGTTGTGTTAATTCCTAGCACAATGAAATCCTTGTTTTCCTATGATGCATATGATGCTCAGAATGGTTTAACTATATCAGTTAAAGCACAAAGTTGATCTTGAAAACATTTAAAGTCACACTTCCAATTCATGAATTCGTTTTGAGAATCGGGAAGTGGTTTGAACATTTGATAACAATGTTTTCTATGATTGAAAGTTGTCCTCTTTTCAACCATATATGAGATTAAGATAAAGGATTGTACCTTTACGTGCGATCTTATATCTCATGAAGCTAAGATTTAAAGTCATAAAGATATGAACTTGTAAGCATCTCTCAAAAATTCTGCAAAAGTCTTATGTCAAGTCAAAGCAAATTTATTCACTTAAATTGAAAAGACAAAAAGCAGTAAAACTTTTCAAGTACGAGTTCTGATAAAAAATAATCAAAAGTCATATACATACTCCTTTGACTTGAAGAGTTCCCCCTAAAATCTTGCATTACAAAAATTTGACATAAAAGGTAAATGCAGAAATCTTATGAGCTCCCCCTCAAAATAAGATTGACCACTTGTCAATTTCTTATCATACTCCCCCTTTGGATCATGAACAGTATATAGAAGTGTAGATATCTTGCGGAAATGAAGAAATGATGAAAAAGTATACAATTAGAAAACTTTGATAGGTAACTACTGATTAAATCTTTAGATTTAGCATACCAAGTTTAGAGACAAGAAAGTTAAACCTCTTTTCGTCTAAAGGTTTGGTAAACAAATCGGCAAGCTGATAATCAGTTTTTACAAAGAAAAGTTCAATTGTTCTTTTTTCAACATGATCTTTAATAAAGTGATACCTGACGTCTATGTGCTTAGTCTTGGTGTGTTGAACAGGATTCGCTGTTATTGCGATGGTGCTCTTGGAGTCACAGTATATCGGGATTTTGTTGAAGTGGAAACCGTAGTCGCGCAATTGAGTTCTCATCCATAAGACCTGATAACAGCAGCTATCAGCAGCTACATATTCTGCTTCGGCCGTGGAAGTTGAAACACAAAGTTGCTTCTTCGATGCCCAATTTACGAGCTTATCACCGAGGAACTGTACATGTCCTGACATGCTCTTCCTGTCTAACATACAACCTGCATGATCTGCATCTGTATACGCTGTTAGTTCAAAACTTGTATCTTTAGGATACCACAGACCATGATCTGCAGTGCCCTTCAGATACCTAAATATGCGCTTCACAGCAGACATATGGATTTCTTTAGGATTGGCCTGATATCGTGCACATAAGCATGTTGAGAACATTATATTTGGCCTACTAGAAGTAAGATACATTAAAGAACCTATCATCCCTATATAAGTCCTAACATCAACAGCCTTTCCCGAAGGATCGGTGCCAATTTTAGTACCTGATGCCATTGGGGTACCAATCGGTTTTGAATTTTCCATTTTGAACATCCGAAGAATATCCATAATGTATTTTGATTGATTGATAAAAATCCCCGTGGAAAACTGTTTGACTTGTAATCCGAGAAAGAAATTCATCTCTCCCATCAAATTCATCTGAAATCTAGACACCATAAGGTTTGAAAAATTATTACAGTACTTAGGATTTGTAGAGCCAAAAATAATATCATCTACATAGATTTGAATTAAAATGATACTTATCAAGTTTATAGAAACAACAACACAATATGATTACCAACATGTATTGATATATAACAAAGGTTACAAGGTTGATCGATTCAAGCTCTAGAATGTGTTCTCTGTTTTTCTCTCTTTTTACACCTTTTTGTGTGTGTGTTCTAATCTGATCTTATTAATTGAGAGAGTTGTTGAGATATGATCTGATCTTATCTCAAGCTTCTTGAACACACTTCCTAAACAACTTGTAATAATAAACTAATATAAACTAACTAATATCTAACAAACTAAACTAACCTAACTAATATCTAAATATCTATTTATAAGATATTTAGACAAAACATAAAATACAATAAACATTTATTACTTTGACATTTATTACAAATAAACATTAGACTTTAATATCGAGAGTCGACGTTCCGGCTTTAGCTTCAGATTGCGATCTTCAGTTTGGATGATCTTGAATCCAATAGATATGTGATCTAACATGTTCTGTACATAATTTTGAGAGATAATCTATCGAATCTATTATGAAACCTTTACAATTCCATAAGTATCGATTTGTTCATCTTTAAACCTCTGTATTTCGACAATTACCTCAATTTATAAGAACCAGAGAATCTCAAAACTCAATAGGAATACAAAAGCTTTGTATCATTCAAGAATTAATGAAGAAACAATTGATTTTACAACTTACAACATCTTAAAAACCTAAAAACAAATCCATTACAAAATCCTAAAAACAAATGGATTATAAAATCCTTTTCGTACCTGCAATGGTAGATGGAGAAGGAGATCAGTAGCAAATCCAGAGAACAGCAACCAAAGAAGCAAGCTAGAAATGGAGACCCTCGTTTACTTTCACCGATTGAAATTGAGAGATTCATGAGCGGCTATGGGTGAAAAAAGAGATTCAGTGAGAGATTTGTGATTTCTACAATGTTGATTTGTGATTGAAATAGGGAGGGATCGAGGATAAAAAGGGAAAAGAATCCGGATGATATCTCTGACTGCGATAAGAGAGGGATTCTTTGTTGACCGAGTTTAATCGGGTAAGAGGAACGGTCAGAGCATATTTCTATAATAAGTGAAAGGTAAACACTTCATATCTTATTAGGGTAAGAGCATCTTATTCAATAAGTGCTAATAAGTAGTAAATAAACACCCCCTAACACTACAAAACATATGTTTTTATATATAATGATATATATGAATTAGAAAAATGACGTCATAAGTCACGCTTTGAAAACGCCATGGCTTCGTCGTAGCTCTTAAGGCTTAAGGCTTGGCCTCGCCGCCATGCCACGCCTCACGCCATTTAGAACCTTGCCAACTAACAGTTAATTTACTATGATAGAACCATTGGCTTTTTGTGTATTTATTGAAGGTATTGCTTAAATAATAAAAGTTATGGCCAATCAATGTCCAAAACATATCTGACGACCAACATCATTTCATGATCGTTTCATCATTAACTCACATAATGAAGACAACAGTTATGAGGTATTGAAAGGGAAGTTACAAAATACCAACTATAAAAAGGCCTCAAGGAATACGAAAGGACATGTAACACCCCGAAATCTTTGGTCGAAAAGAAGACGAAAAAAGTCGGCAGTGTTATGCGCGCCTGCCCGCGCGAATCGAACTGCGCGGTAATCCGTGTGAGGCTCTGTTTAGAGAGAGGCGCGCCTCTCCGCGCGAGTCGGCCCGCGCCACCGCTCGCGCGCGACCACTGTACGCACATAAAAGAGGAAAATCGGCCTCCAAACCCCATTTCTAACAAAAACCTCAAATCTCCTCACCCTTTCTCTCCCAAACCGACCTCCACCCTCTCAAATGAACCCTAACTCATTTTTTGGGGTTTTTCCTTCTAAAGCCAAGTGGTTCTTCATCATCTAGCAAGGTTTTGGAAGCTAGAGCTAAGGTATCTTCATCTTCTTCATCATCCTCAAGTTTTCTAAGGTTTCATCTACCCTTGTTCTCCATTTTGTAGATTGGAAGGTTGTGGCTCATTTTGGTGACCTAGAGGTATTTTGGTTGGTGGATTCAAGTTCTGGTTAAGGTGATCTTCTATTTTCTTCATCTATGGAAATTAGGGTTTTGGTACAAGTTGAGATCTTCATTGTAACATTCTAAAATTTAAGCGGAAATAAAATTCGAAAATTCGGCAATATAACGTTTGAAAATAGACTGAATCCATCACCCAAATATATGGGATAATTTAAACCTGTGAAATAAGGTAAATCATTTCAAAAACCCAAGTGTATCATCCCAAACGGGGCATAAATTACGGTAATTACAGCCCGATAAATGAAGTATAAGACGACAACCTACTAATCTATAATGAGCAACTAGATTATGGTCGGGTGTCGCTATACTTCCAAATGTGTATCTTCGAAATTGATTGTATGTTGGTCACTATATATCCTCAAAAAGACCACTCACAACCCCAAGGTCGTTCCCTCAGTCCCGGCGTGCCCCACGGCTATGAAAGCCTGCCAAACATGACAACAAGAACAAGTGTTAAGCTAAGGCCTAGTGAGAACAAGTCAAATAAGGAGTAAAGTACTAAACCCATTCGGAGTCACGCGGAGAATATAGCCATGAGCTAAAACCAATAAATCAAATAAACCATTAGTGATTAGATACAGTACAAAGAACACCAATCACATAATGAGCTTAACTCCTCTAAGTCTATTGCTCGAAAACATCAAGTCAACCCCTCTAGGTCTATTCTTGAGAGTTCCAAAACGGGGAACTCTAGCACAAGGAAATTACACCTTACTGCCCATGAGACGCTGCCCGACCGTATAGGTCCACACCTTACTTATCATGGTGACCCGATGCCTATTCCGTGCTAAGTGGTGAACCCAATGCCCAAAACGGGGGCATAGGAACACTGTGCCTATGGATCCATTGCACTTAAAACCAAATACTTAACATACTAAAACATACCATACCCATATTAATTTGGTGTAAAAATGAATCATATTCATACAATGGTACAATTATTAAGTCTTGACTTGCACAATGAGGAGACTAAATAGCATAACCCAACAACAGTATTCCATATATTTATTCCATACAAAATCATAATTATCATTAGTCAAGCCAATACTTACATTTTCCCAAAACCCTAGTTTTTCCACTTTAGTTCCTCAAATTCCTTGATCTTAAGATTGACCAACAAAAGAGTAGAAAATATAGAAAGCCACCAATCTTAGCCCCAAGGAACACATTTCCCATTAATACTTGGGATTACAAACCCTAGATTTCATACACACATTTTAGTTAAACAACTTGGGTGACCAAAACCCATGGATATATAAATACATATACCATAAAGAGATTTAAGGAGTGGATGAACTCACCTTGCAAGGAAATATACTCAAACCCTAGATTTTGAAGGAACAAGAAGATGATGAGAAACCCTTGAAACTTGTATCATGAACTCTTTAAGAAGAAACTTATCCAAACCTAAAATAGAACACATATAAGCCTTCAATGCTCTCAACTACAAGCAATCAATGAAGAGAGATGGTAAAACCTACCTCTTGCTAAGAAAAATCGCCCCACAAAGCTCCCACTTTCAGAAAATGGTTCTAATGGTCAAAAATACGTTTTTAAGGAACTTGGACCCGGCTGCGACCTTGACTCGCGAGAGTGACACTGTCACTCTCGCGTGGCACTATCGCCCGAGAAACCCAACTCTCGGTACCATTCTGGCGATTGTACCCCGCGAGAGTGACATATGTCACAATCGCGCGGGCACTATCGTGCCCCTACACCAACTTTCGGTACACATATCGCAGTTGTGCCCCGCGAGAGTGACCTCTGTCACAATCGCTGGCACAATCGCATGACCCGTACCGAAGCCCGAAAAGTGACCGTTTTCAACCTGAACGTTCCCACTCTCAATGCTAAACTATAAACTAGGGTAAAATGCCAAAATAGAGACTTACCGAAAACACGGGTGTTACAATCCTCCCCAACTTGGAGAAAATTTCGTCCTCGAAATCTTGGCTAGGGAAAAAGGTGAGGGTACTTTCGCTTCAAATCCTCTTCAGCCTCCCACGTCACGTTAGCACCTCGATGGTGCTTCCATTGAACTTTTACCATCGTGACTTCTTTGTGATGAAGCTTTTTCCTCTTCCTTTCTAAAATCGCCTCGGGTTCCTCAATGCACCGGTTTCCTTCATCCACTTTGATTTCGGAGAGTGGAATAACACTCTCCTCCTCCGCTAGGCACTTACGAAGATAACACACATGAAATGTGCTATGGATCCCATTCATTTATGGAGGGAGTTCCAACTGATAGGCCTGAAGTCTTACCCATTTAAGTACTTTAAAGGGTCCAAGGAAACGAGGACTCAACTTCCCGCGCTTCCCGAATCGGATAATCCCCTTCCAAGGGGACACCTTCAACATAACGCGATCTCCCACTTGGAACTCTATCAGTCGCCTCTTCTTGTCGGCATAGCTCTTCTGTCGGTCTTGGGCCGCCTTTAAGCGTTCACATATGGATTTCACCTTATCCGCCGTCTCTTGCACAATTTCTGGTCCGGCAAATTGTTTCTCCCCCGCTTCTAGCCAACATACCGGAGTCCAGCATTTACGACTGTATAAAGCTTCAAACGGTGCAATCCCAATGCTTGTGTGATAACTATTGTTGTATGCGAATTCCACCAAAGGTAGATGTGAGTCCCAACTACCTCCAAAATCAATCACACAAGATCTCAACATGTCTTCTAGCGTCTGGATTGTTCGTTCGCTTTGGTCGCCGGTCTGAGGATAATAGGTCGTGCTGAACTTCAGACGCGTGCCCAATTCCTTTTGCAACCCCTCCCAAAAATGCGACGTGAACCGACTATCGCGATCCGAGACATTAGATAGCGGTACACCATGTCGAGATATTACTTCATCGATGTACAACTTTGCCAATTTGTCCATAGGTAGGGTCTCCCGCATGGCCAAGAAACGAGCACTCTTGGTCAAGAGGTCTACTATTACCCAAATGGTGTCGTGACCTCGCAAGGTCTTTGGCAATTTCGTCACGAAGTCCATCGTGATGTGCTCCCACTTCCATTCCGAAATTTCCAAGGACTGTATACTCCCATAAGGCCGTTGGTGCTCGGCCTTTACTTGTAGACAAGTCACGCATCGCTCCACGTAGCGCGCCACATCAAGCTTCATTACTGGCCACCAATAATGCAACTTTAAGTCTCGGTACATTTTCGTGCTTCCAGGATGGATAGAATACTTTGACTTATGGGCATCTTCGAGAAGGAGCCCTCAATTGCCCTCGATCTTCGGCACCCACACTCGTCCATTGAAGAGTTTCACCCCTCGACTATCTTCTGTCAAAAGTAGGTGTTGCTTCACCATGAGTTCTCTCTTGAGATTCTACGCTAGCAAAGCTTCAACTTGTGACGCTTTAATCCGGTCAATGAGTGTTGAGGCTAATTCGATTCGTGCAAAAACGGCCTTGGAACTCTCCCCATAATCCTTTCGGCTAAGGGCATCGGCGACAACGTTTTCTTTTCCCGGGTGGTAAAGTAACTCACAATCGTAATCTTTCAATAGTTCCAACCATCTTCGTTGCCTCATATTCAGTTCCTTTTGGTCAAAGATATGCCTCAAGCTCTTGTGGTTTGTGTAAAGAGTACACTTCGTACCGTAGAGGTAGTGTCGCCATAACTTCAAAGCAAACACCACCACGGCTAACTCCAAATCGTGGGTGGGTAGTTGACTTCATGGACTTTGAGTTGCCTTGACGCATAAGCAATCACCCTCCCCCTCTGCATAAGAACAAAACCCAAACCCATTTTCGACGCATCACTATACACCACAAAGTCTTCCGTCCCATCGGGTAAGGATAAGACTGGAGCTTCGCAAAGCTTCCTTTGTAGAGTTCGAAACACCTTTTCTTGACTCTCGGTCCAAACAAACTTAACATTCTTACGCGTTAGGGGCGTTAACGATGAAGCTATCTTTGAAAAGTCTTGAATGAATCTTCGGTAGTATCCCGCCAATCCTAGAAAGCTTCGAATCTCAGATGGACTCTTGGGAGGTTCCCAATTCATAATCGCCTCTATCTTCGCGGAGTCCACCTTCACTCCATCCTTCGTGACCACATGGCCCAAAAACTGCACTTCTCGAAGCCAAAAGTCACACTTCGAAAACTTCGCGTAGATCTTCTCCCGCTTCAACACTTCCAAAACTTCTCGAAGGTGATGCTCGTGATCTGTTTCATCTTTGGAGTACACGAGGATGTCGTCGATGAACACTATTACCGACTTGTCAAGAAAAGGTTGGCACACTCGGTTCATCAAGTCCATAAATATTGTCGGTGTGTTGGTTAGGCCGAATGGCATTACTAGAAATTCGTAATGACCGTATCGCCTCCTAAACGCTGTCTTTGGGATGTCGTCCTTCGCCACCTTCACTTGATGGTAACTCGACCGTAGATCAATTTTGGAGAAGTAACTCGCGCCTTGCAGTTGATCAAATAAATCGTCAATCCTCGAGAGTGGATACTTGTTCTTCACTGTCACCTTGTTTAGTTCCCTGTAGTCGATGCACATCCTCATCAAGTCGTCTTTCTTCTTAACGAACAGGACCGGAGCTCCCCAAGGCGACGAGCTCGGCCGAATGAAACCCTTTCCAAGAAGGTCTTGAAGTTGTGTCATCATCTCTTGCATCTCGGTAGGGGCCAACCGATAAGGAGCTCGAACAATCGGAGCCGCCCCCGGAATAAGATCGATACGGAACTCCACCAAGCGGTCGGGTGGTAAGCCGGGAAAATCTTCCGGAAACACATCGAAAAATTCACGTACCACCCTAACATCTTCTAATTTCTTCTTCTCAAGCTTGGTGTCGATTCCGTACGCCAAGAAATATGAGCATCCCTTTGACAAACATTTTTGCGCCTTAATCATAGAGATGATCGCCACCTCACCTTTCCTTCTCTCGCCATAGATTATCGTTGGTTCTCCATTCATAACGGGTAGTCGAATCATCTTCATAGAGCACACGATTTCCGCTTGGTTCTTAGACAACCAATCCATTCCCACAACTACATCGAATCCACTGATTTGCATGGGCATTAAGTCTATATGGAAATCCTTCCCTTCGAAGTGAAAAGTGCAACCTCTCACGATGTCCCGGATCACTACTTGACTACCATCAGCTATTTCTACCACTAAAGCATCCTCTAAACTACTCTTAGACATGGAAATCTTTGGATAAAATACATCTGATACAAAAGAGTAGCTAGCACCCGAGTCAAATAATACACGTGCATGTACGGAGTTTAGGAGAAACGTACCCGACACCACATCGGTCGATGTTTTGGCTTCTTCCACCGTCATTTGAGAAGCTCTAACGGTTGCTCTCAGAGGCTCCACTTTCTTCCCACCGGCACCTCCGGTCTTTAACTTTGAGCATTCCGCCCTAACGTGCCCTTGCTCCTTGCATTCAAAACATATTTTCCCCTTGACGGGGCAATCTTTAAACGTATGCCCAGGCTTCCCGCACTTGTAGCAAGTCCCGGGGACGAAGTTACATGGACCGAAGTGTTTGCTCCGGCATTTGGAGCACCACTTGGCATCACGCCTAGGATCAGCGTCACGATGATTGTTGTTGGCATACCTAGGTTTCTTTGAGGGCATGGAACCCCCTTCCCATCTTCTCTTCTCGACTTGCCGGCTACCTTCCTCTTTCCCTAGGTTGTAAGTGTCTTCCATAAGTTGTGCCTCTTCGATTGTCTCATTGAGAGTGGAGGCTTTTGACACCCGCACCATCGACATCATGTCTGATGGAAGACCTTTGATGTACGCCTTGATATTTTCCTTTTCCGTCGGGACCAAATGTCCCACTAGCCCCAGCTTGTCCATGAACAGACGATTGTATTCCTTCACGGACAAGTTACCCTTCTTCAAATTTCTAAATCCTTCCACTATCTGGTCCATCGACCTCTCATTGCAGTACTCCTCTAGTAGTTTCTCCTTGAATGTTTCCCAAGTCAGTATGGCCAAGACAGACGCTTCGATGGAAGCGGAATACACGTTCCACCAAGTGAGGGTCGTGCCCCTCAACATTTGTGAGCCAAAAACTGCTTTCTGCTCTTCTCTGCATTCACTCGATCGGAAGGCTTGTTCCATCTCACGTAACCAGTTCACACAAGCTATAGGATCGTCTAGACCTTTAAACTTTGGAGGTAGGCAACCCAGAAAGTCCTTGAAAGTGCAACTTCTTATTGCTTGTTTGACTCCTGGGTTTGCGGTCTCGTCAGAAGGAATCACAGGTCCGGTACCCCCGGATCCCGCCACAACAATGTTCTCATCCACCGTTTCATGCCTACGGTTATTGGTGTCACGGTTCTCCAGGAGTTTGAGGAGCATTTCTTCCTGTTGTGCCATAGCTCGATTCATAGCCAACATCATACGATCCATCATCCTCGTCTTTGCCGTCACCTCCTCCATGATGGGTTCATCTGTTTCCAGGTTGCGACGACGAATGTGATCGGGTCCCCCGCCCAACACATTTACCACGCGAGGAGGTTCCTCCACAGCAGTCACCCGCGGTTGGTCGGCCGTGGATACTGTGGCCTCTTGACCTTCCGGTCGGTTTCTGGTATTAACCATGAGTCTGCCACACAAAATGCACGATAGAATGAGAAACGATCTCACATAAATTACACAAGGAAATGTACTACCACGCTTATCAAATATCATAACAACAGTAGATCAAGTATACTCACGTAAAACATCTTCATAATAACGTTAGCTAAGTGAAATTATGAACACATGATACGTAAGGATTCTCGTTACCGTCACCACAACTTTTAACTTGTGAAAGTTCCGTTGACTCTAAAACCATCCTATCTTAAGAGTTCTACCCCATCTCACGGTTCATAGCTTAACAGTCACAGCTTAATTCGAGGCATCTTACATTCATACCTAGTTCACTTAAACTAATGCTCTGATACCAACATGTAACACTCTAAAATTTAAGCGGAAATAAAATTCGAAAATTTGGCAATATAACGTTTGAAAATAGACTAAATCCATCACCCAAATATAGGGGATAATTTAAACCTATGAAATAAGGTAAATCATTTCAAAAACCCAAGTGTATCATCCCAAACGGGGCATAAAGTACGGTAATTACATCCCGATAAATGAAGTATAAGACGACAACCTACTAATCTACAATGAGCAACTAGATTATGGTCGGGTGTCGCTATACTTCTAAAATGTGTATCTTCGAAATCGACTGTATGTTGGTCACTATATATCCTCAAAAAGACCACTCACGACCCCAAGGTCGTTCCCTCAGTCCTGGCGTGCCCCACCGCTATGAAAGTCTGCCAAACATGACAACAAGAACAAGTGTTAGGCTAAGGCCTAGTGAGAACAAGTCAAATAAGGAGTAAAGTACTAAACCCATTTGGAGTCACGCGGAGAATATAGCCATGAGCTAAAACCAACAAATCAAATAAACCATTAGTGATTAGATACGGTACAAAGAACACTAATCACATAATGAGCTCAACTCCTCTAAGTCTATTGCTCGAAAACATCAAGTCAACCCCTCTAGGTCTATTCTTGAGAGTTCCAAAACGGGGAACTCTAGCACAAGGGAATTACACCTTACTGCCCATGAGACGTTGCCCGACCGTATAGGTCCACACCTTACTTATCGTGGTGACCCGATGCCTATTCCGTGCTAAGTGGTGAACCCAATGCCCAAAACGGGGGCATAGGAATACCGTGCCTATGGATCCATTGCACTTAAAATCAAATACTTAACATACTAAAACATACCATACCCTTATTAATTTGGTGTAAAAATGAATCATAATCATAATTATCATTAGTCAAGTCAATACTTACATTTTCCCAAAACCCTAGTTTTTCCACTTTGGTTCCTCAAATTCCTTGATCTTAAGATTGACCAACAAAAGAGTAGAAAATATAGAAATTCACCAATCTTAGCCCCAAGGAACACATTTCCCATTAATACTTAGGATTACAAACCCTAACTTTCATACACACATTTTAGTTAAACGACTTGGGTGACCAAAACCCATGGATATATAAATACATATACCATAAAGAGCTTTAAGGAGTGGATGAACTCACCTTGCAAGGAAATATACTCAAACCCTAGATTTTGAAGAAACGAGAAGATGATGAGAAACCCTTGAAACTTGTATCCTTGAACTCTTTAAGAAGAAACTTATCCAAACCTAAAATAGAACACATATAAGCCTTCAATGCTCCCAACTACAAGCAATCAATGAAGAGAGATGGTAAAACCTACCTCTTGCTAAGAAAAATCGCCCCACAAAGCTCCCACTTTCAGAAAATGGTTCTAATGGTCAAAAATACGTTTTTAAGGAACCTGGACCCGGCCACGACCTTGACTCGCGAGAGTGACAGTGTCACTCTCGCGTGGCACTATCCCCCGAGAAACCCAACTCTCGGTACCATTCTGACGATTGTGCCCCCCGAGAGTGACATATGTCACAATCGCGCGGGCACTATCGTGCCCCTACACCAACTCTCGGTACACATATCGCGGTTGTTCCCCGCGAGAGTGACCTCTATCACAATCGCGAGCACAATCGCATGACTCGTACCGAAGCCCGAAAAGTGACCGTTTTCAACCCGAACGTTCACACTCTCAACGCTAAACTATAAACTAGGGTAAACTGCTAAAATAGAGACTTACCAAAAACACGGGTGTTACATTCATGTAGAATGTTGGGGAACTGATTCTAAACGGTTGGATATGAATATTTATGGTTGGAATTTTATGGATCTAGGTTTTTGGAAATTTTGGCTTGAGGATCTAAGTTTCTACAAAGGAGCTCAAGTTGAGGGAAAATCTAGATTTAGCCTAAATCTAGCAAGGTGAGTTCAAGTTGATTTGTGAAAACGATGTACATGCCAAAATGTTAATTTTAACATGTTTATATGTTTTGCATGAAACTATAAACTGTTGGACTATTTGGTGAGTTTTGATTATTTGAAGTGTTTAATTTTATGAACTTTGCAAAACACCCACATTTGGGATTTTGGACGATCTGATAAATCATAAATATTGGGATTTTAATGATTTGTTTTATGCAAGTAGATTTTTTAGTATAAATGTATTTTTATTGTGTGTTTTAGAGAAATGCTTGATTTTGTGTTATGGGACGTTTTTTGAAAGAATAAATGGTATAAACTCACTTTGAAAATGATTTGTCCCAATTTAAACTATGTTGGAGCTATTTATATATTTTGGAGCATGGGTTTGCATAAATGCGGGTTGTTTACGTTTGCTTTCATTTTCTGATTTTAACAATTGGTCTTTTAATCAGTTGAGCCTATGGCTCGGTTTGGACCTTATTGGGTCTTAGGGACAAAATGTCCGATTTTAATAGCTCAATGTAGAGCATTTGGTTATGATTTGCATTTACTGCATCTTATTTGATAATTACATGTTTTGAATGCACTAGTTGATTCGTTTGGAGTCATGTAATGTTTTTTATCGTAATGCAATGGATCGATAGGCACTTGAGTCTTTACATTCAATGTTGGGACGATTAGTTTCCCTCATTGTAGCAAGGATAGGCATTGGGACTCATGGTAAGTAAGATGTGGACCTGTGGGGTCGGGCATCGTCCCATGAGCAGTAAGGTGCAATCCCAATGTGCTTGTATGTTTGGTATGGATTTGGATACCTCAAAGTATAGACCTAGAGGGGTTGAATTTGAGTCTCCACAGGCAAAAGATCTAGAGGGGTTGAGCTCGATATGTCTTATGAGTATAATCCATGCGTATTGGTTTTACTACATAGTTATGTGACCTACTTTTGTGTTCTGTCACGTGCAATGTAATCGGGTCTCCCCCGTCACCGAAAGGTTTTGTGTTTGGTATGGAGCTTTATAATCCATGTTTTCGGTGACGTTTTGAGTATGGGTTGTTATCCATGTTTTATGGTTTTGGGTATTGAACCTTATCCATGTTTTTGGATATTTTGGATGATAGAGCTTATCTACGTTTTCAGTATTTGAGTATTAAAGGTATCAGTTATGTTTTACGTGAGTTTTGGGTTTTAAATTTATATTTGAAGGAACGTCTTGTATCGTGGGTTCTAATCACGAAGATGGGGAGTGTTGAAAATGAGGTTGCCTTCATACTTAATGCATTTCATTTTGGAAATCACGATTTAAATAACATTCTGAAAGTATCTTGCTTTATATGTTTATGATGAAAACTCTTGAGCTCACTAGGCGTTAAGCCTAACCTTTTTTATTTGTCGACATGTGCATCAGGTCCTAGTTTGGGGAATGTCATTAGCGGCATCGGGAAGAGTTGAGTGCTACTTAGAGGCACAAGAAGGATGTAGCTATTGAGTAATGTCTTCCACACATTTTGGAGATAGCGACAATTATTGGATTTTAGTATCACCCGACCTCAATCTAGTCTTTATGTAAGGCCTAATTTATAAATTGTTAATGTTAGATCTATAATTGCTATTCGAGGAAACTAATTATTGAATCAGAGGGAGGTATTTATCCTTCATTTGATGATTTAATGGAAATTTTAAATTAGTCATTCTTTTAAAATTTGAGGGTGTTACAGGACACGACAGACAATTACAATCAAACAGCAAGAACAAAGAAGCTACAACCAGCATCGCTCTAAAGCACTCTCAACTGTTCGCACGACAATCTCTCACAATATCAACGACACATTCGTTTATTTACGTTTATATCACGTCATCCACGTCTTGTAATAGCTATTGTTATTATTAAGGCCAACGTCCCTGACTTACGTCCATAGTGCATTGACGATTCCCATGATCATCTGCGAGTTTACTCTCGACGGGGTTTTCCGCGTCACCAAATCTCTTGTCTTGATTGTATTTCCTTTATCGTTTTACTTGTTTATTTCGAAGGATATTCTATAATTTATTAAGGCTCCGCAACCTAAACCTTAGATCATCCTTTGTGCGATTTTGGCATAAACAACTTTCCTGATTGACGTTAATAATACATCGACCGATATTTCGCAGGTTTTACCCTCGATGAGGTTTATGGGTCACAAAAATATGTCTTTATTATTTTTATCTTGTTTATTTATAGGGTTCAATATGTAGTTGATTCGTTTCACAGTTGAAACCTTAAATTGTTTTGTGTAATTTTTGGCATAAATAGAAGCGAAAGCATATCGCAAGTAGAAGCAAATCAAAAGCATAAGCATATCAAATGCAATGTACTAAAATCAAAAATCATAAAACTTAAAATCAAACCCTAAATTTTCGACATCTCCGAGCTTTCAATCCCCTAGCCATAGTTCAAAACCCCATATTCGTCCAAACACAAACCACCCGACAAGAATCCAACCGTGGGGGACCAAGATTCGGCATTTGGCTTTGTGATCAAAATATAGATTATTGTGATGTGGCAAAAGCATCATCAAGAGATAAGGTTCAGTATTTTCTTCATAACCTTGAAACAGCATCTGCTTCTGCCTCGCCTCGACCCTCATCGGGTCTTGTCTTGATCTTAACATGATTTTGGTCTTACTCAAGGGGTAAAAGACCAAGAATGGTGCATTAGAGAGGAAGATGGCATCTGACTTAATTAACATTCATAAAGAGTATATCATGAGTCCAATACATCTCTTTTGGTGGAAAGACGGATATCCTTGCTTATTATCGGACAATCACTATTCACAAACTTCATATGAGAATCAATTAGAGTTTTCAAAAAACTTGGTTTATAAAACAAAGATCTTAAAAATTAATTTTTACAAAATCGATAAAGTGTATAAAGACAAAGTTGCCCCTAACCTAAAAGCCACATAAGGTTCTAACATGGGCAGACTCACATGAAAGAGTGTAGGGGAAAGACCGTACTCAAAGGTCAATTTTTAATGTAATCTAGGTGAAAAAAATTACTCTTATATCCTTTGTGTCCCCCAATCATATAAGATGTTTCCCCTAGTTGTCTGGTTCATTTTGACGAAACCCCCACTCCCTCACTTGACCAAATGACAATCATTCCCCCTCTACATTGATTATTTTGTTACAACCATTTTTGCAATCATGCTATAATGATAACTGTCGGTCCACAATACTTATCAAGTTTTATAGAACAACACATAAACGATTACCAACCTGTATTGATTAATAACAATGGTTACAAGGTTTGATCTTTGAAGCTCTTGTGTGTTCTCTCTAGTTTTTACACCTTTAGTGTGTGTTTGTATATCTGAATGTGTACTGATTGTGTTAGCTTCTCTAACACATTACACCAACCCACTTGCACACCAAGTTGCAATATTAAAACAATAAAGCTAAATATCTAAAACTAATAATAAACTAACTAATATCTAAATATCTATTAATTAGATATTTAGAATAAACATAAAATACTAACAACAACTTTGACTATTTATTACAAACTGACCCTAGACTATTGTTAAGAGTGACTTGTCAGCTTTTAGCTTCGGATTGCGACCTTCGGATTGGATGATCTTGAATCCAATAAGACTGTGCTCTAACAATCTCCCCATTTGGATCAAGATCATTACTAAAAAGATTTAGCAATTCAGTCTTCTTTTTCAGCTCAGAAGATGCAATCTCATTCTCTCTTCAATTTGTAATATTCTCCAGGTTTAGCTCAGAATGCTTTAGCAAAGTATCTTCAAAGAAAATTTATCTGAGATCAGTATGTCTTCATAATACTTGCTCTTTGAAGAATTCAATCTTGGACGTGATTCTTGAAACATGTGATCTTTGCCATTTCTTATGTAGTCATTCTCCCCCTTTTTGATGATAAGTGCACCGACTTCATCAAAACTTTGAGTAAGAAATGTCCTACAGTTGGAGCCTCTGATCCGTCAATTCAAAAGATATTCATCCAGATCTTTTCAAATCTAGACAAAATTGTCGTGTAACACCTGAATCAACCAATGAATCAGTTAACATGCCTGTCAGTAACAATAAGTCACTGTGTGTAACAAATACACATTTGAAAGGAGTTGTTTGATGTTGACTCCCCCAGGGATTCCATTTAATCATCGAAACACCACAAAGGTAATTTCTATAAACGTTATGACAAAGAAACAAATTCCTTGTGTGTTCATGCTTGTGATAGAAAAAATTAAGCACTTGATGATTGCTTATTAGGCTCAAATTTTGTGTAAACCACTGAGACAACAGTAAGTTAAACATAGACTCAATGTGCATGATTGAAGTGCGAAGGTGGGGCAGACTTCCTTCTTTTCAATATCCAGATTTTCCAAATGAAAATCAGATAGCAAATGTGCTGCTTCCCCTTTGAAAATGTGAAACACTTTCTTTTTTAGAAGAAAATGAGTAGATGGTGAGGTTTGATCAAAAGTTGGCATGGGCTAGTTGCCTGCTTCAATAATGATCACCAAAGAATTGTGAAACACTAGTAATGTGGCTGCCTGGCTCAGAAAAAGTTGGTGCAGAGTTGTGATATTCTTTTAACTCTGTTCTCACACCCTCTTTCTTTTAAACATTTAGCTCACTCTAATCAAACTTTCTTTCTTTGTTTGAAACACTCATTTCTTTTGACTTCTCACACTCAATCACTAGGGATTAACTTTGTGGGTAGAAATCACTGGTTAAGGTGATTCCATAGAAGTTGTGTTAATTCCTAGCACAATAAATCCTTGTTTTCCTATTATGCATATGATGCTCAGATTGGTTTAACTATCTCAGTTAAAGCACAATTAGATCTTGAAAACATTAAAAGTCACACTTCCAAATCATGAATTCGTTTTGAGAATCGGGAAGTGGTTTGAACATTGAAAACAATGTTTTCGATGATTGAAAGTTGTCCTCTTTTCAACCATATATGAGATGAAGATATAGAATTATACCTTTACGTACAATCTTCCATCTCATGAAGCTAAGCTTAAAGTCATAAACATATGAACTTGTAAGCATCTCTCAAAAAATCTGCAAAAGTCTTATGTCAAGTCAAAGTAAAATTTATTCACTTAAATTGAAAAGACAAAAAGCAGTAAAACTTTTAAAGTACGAGTTCTGATCAGAAATAATCAGAAGTCATCACCTTTTTATTTACTCCCCCTGAAATTATGCATCCAAAAATATGTCAGTTAAAAAGATATGCATTAAAATTTCAGACAAATATGTATGTACTCCCCCTTGATGGTTGATTTCCTCATTCGAGTATCGGAGAACAATCTCTTTTTCAGCACGGAGTAAGGTCTTTTGATCATTGAAGTGTGAGTCCTAAACTGTTGTGTTTAGAAGTCATTACTTCGTTGAAGTGCGGTTCTTGAACTGCTTTGTTCAAAAGCCATTTTATCTTTTGTCATTGAAGAACGAGTCCTGATCTGTACATAATCAGAAGTCGATGATCTTTGAAGTTCGGGTCTTGAGCTGATTTACACAAGAACCATTTATCTCCTACTCCCCCTAGACAGTAGGTACCTGCAACACAGAATCATCCCTTTTCTTTGGTATCCATTTCCAATTGGATCCAACTGTGTTAGTTGCAGTTCGTATGGGGGTGACAGAGTAAGAACCATACCAGTAATGGTCACTCGTCTTGTGAACAGGATCATGTGTACGACAATAAGAACAATAGAATTTCTTACCTGACAACCTGATTAATTGATCTCTCGTGTAGACGAAATCAGGTTTACCTTTACGCGCAATGTTCTTCTTGGCATTATGCGTAAGTACACATGAGTTTTTACATTTTAGCTCTTCTTTAACTGGTTTCCTGTTCCAGACCAGTTCTGCTTCTTTTAAGTTGTTCCTCCTTCTATGTGTACCTGAACTATCTCTATTCCTGTCATAGAAAAAATTAGTAGAATGAATCTGATTAGAAGATTTAACTGACCTTCTGAAAAGAGCAGTTTTCTGATGTGAGCTTGCGGCTGGTTTGTTAGAACCAACTGAATTATTTCTAGGTGAGTGGATTTTTGACTCTGGAGTCGTTCGCTCAGTCACCACCACCATCTTTGAAATAATATCTTGAAGCACTTTTACCTTTGAAGAATAACTGTCTCTTTCTTTGATAAGGAGGTCAATATTTGTCTCAAACTCACACTTCTTTTTCTTCTCTTTCTGTGCAAATTTAGACAATTCAGTTAGCTTTGCATTAAGCTTCCTAATTGCAGCTTCAAGGATGCTTCTTTCTTCTTCGAATCCCTTCTTAGCACCCTTTCTTGCATCTGATATTTCTTTTAAGTATCCTACATTCTTCTGTTCAGTTGCCTTCTTCACTTTGGCAAGCTGATCTCTTTCCAAAATTAGTACTTTCTCAAAGTTACTTACTTGTTGAGAAAGCGTTATACTTTTAAGCTCTATCACTTTCTTCTCTTCAACACTCTTCTTGGAATGATCTGAGAACTTCTTCTCAAACTCAGATATTTTCTTTTGAAGCTCAACATTTGCACTCTCCAAATCTTTGGACTTCTTCTCATTTCTCTCAACAAGATCTAACTTCTGTATTTGAGTTTCAAGAGAAGAAATCTTTCTTTTAAGTTCAGAGTTCTCAGCTTCCAAAACCTTAACTCTTGATGACATATATGATTCTATCATAATCTTAGCAATATGTTCCCATAACAACTTTCCTGTAGCCTCTTCACGTTCTAGTGTAAAGAAGATCTCATTTGAAATCTCCTCTGATATTCCTTGCAGAATAAAAGATTTGGCTAAGATGTCAGCTTTATATCTTTTTCTTTGCTCGTCTGAGTACATATCAAGTGGTACTGGAAGCTCTTTTTCTTCTCTTTCTCCATTCTTCTTCACTAGAGTATAAACTCTCCTTGGAACTGTCATAATTCCGTACTCTAGAGATCTTCTTATAAGTTTCTTCAATTCATGTCTATCTATGAAATCCATGAAATGATCTTTCCACTGCTCATACTCTCCTCTGAAGAGTACAGGTGGTTTCTCATCCATACATATTGAAGAAGGTTCGCTGGATGTCATCCTGAATAAAAAGATCGAAGTCCGGAAAACTTTGCGTTTTTAGAAGGTGGCGCAAATGAGATTTGCGTGAAGAGTGGGTTGCGCAAACTGAGGTTTGCTTGAGCTGTTGGTGGCGAGAACCGAATCTTGCGCGAGACGTTGGTTGCGCAAAGTAAGGTTTGCGCGAAACGTTGGTTGCGCAAAGTAAGGTTTGCGCAAGCAGTTGGTTAAGCAAAGTTGAGGTTTGCGCAAGCAGTTGGTTGAGCAAAGTTGAGGTTTGCGCAAGCAGTTGGTTGAGCAAAGTTGAGGTTTGCGCAAGCAGTTGGTTGCGCAAAGTTGAGGTTTGCGCAAGTTCGTCCCTGCAACTTCGAATTTCAACTAAAAACCTTTTTCACAACGATTACCAATCCTAAACTCCTAACAAATGACCACAAACACTTCTAGAACAGTTTGTTACCACTCGATTTCGATAAAAATCACTTTTTGAAGAAAAAATCGATGGCACAGTGACTTTTTGAAACAACTTTCAGACCACAAAATCACAAAATTGGAACTCGATTTCAGTTCTATATAGAAATTAAACCACAACAACTCGATTTAGCACCCTATTCGATCAAGACGTGATCGATTTGAACCTCAAAAACACACTAAAACTCGAAAATTGATTTTGAATGAAGAACACAGAGTCGTTTTTATGAAAACTTGATTTTGATCTTAAATTAGGCTCTGATACCAATTGTCGGTCCACAATACTTATCAAGTATTATAGAACAACATATAAACGATTATCAACCTGTATTGATTAATAACAATGGTTACAAGGTTTGTTCTTTGAAGCTCTTGTATGTTCTCTCTAGTTTTTACACCTTTAGTGTGTGTTTGTATATCTGAATGTGTACTGATTGTGTTAGCTTCTCTAACACATTACACCAACCCACTTGCAAACCAAGTTGCAATATTAAAACAATAAAGCTAAATATCTAAAACTAATAATAAACTAACTAATATCTAAATATCTATTAATTAGATATTTAGAATAAACATAAAATACTAACAACAACTTTGACTATTTATTACAAACTGACCCTAGACTATTGTTGAGAGTGACTTGTCAGCTTTTAGCTTCGGATTACGACCTTCGGATTGGATGATCTTGAATCCAATAAGACTGTGCTCTAACAAACATTGGTCAAAGGTTTTATTAAATATATCTCAATTTCTTGTTATTTTAGTATAAAGATAAATTAATTCACCTAATATTAGTTTTATATATACTCAAACAAATTCATCTGGAAAGAAGATGTATAAATTTGATAAGAGTATAATTTACTATTCAGCTATCCTGTTAAACATAAAATCCTAATCACAACAAGCAATTACTCAAGATTTATCAATAATACTCAAGAACTAGAGAGAGAAAGTCTAGAGAGAGAAAGTAGATCTTGTATTCCACAATTTATGAATTACAATACACACATAGCTCTCTATAACGTTATTACAAGATTACAAAGACAACACTATTTATACCATCTAACTATTACAAAGCCTTAACGGCTAAGGAAACTAAACATGCTTTGACATAGACAATGTTGACTTTTACATCATTGACTTTCCTATTAAATCTTGGATACAATATTTAGACTTAACAATCTCCCCCTTTGTATTCAAGATTTAATAAAAATTTGACACTAGTCTTCAGCACTTGATTCTTCAGCTTTTGTCTCTAACATCTTTGAACTTTGAAACACTTTCATCCTTTGAAGAATCTTGAAAAGTCTTTTTAACTTTGAAGCTTTGAAAGTCAACATGTCTTGAACACGAAACAAAATTCTTGAAACTTCTAAAACAATGAACTTTGAAACATCTTTGAAAAACTTTGGAACGTTAAGGGATCTTTGACAAACATGTATCTTCATCTCTCGTGATCTCTGGACTGTCTTCAGAAAACAAACTTTCACAAATCATCTTGATTTATCTTTTGACTTTGAATTAGCGGAAGCATTTTGAATTGACTTTTGAACTCTCAGAATTTCTTCACAAGTCTTTTCACTTTGACAACTCTTCATGGCTTTGAAATTGAATCTTTGTAAATTTATCCCCCTTTTTGATGATTGTGAGCATCATGATCATCAAAACATCTTCAATTTCAACACAATCTTTGATCACCCCCTTTGTATTCAATTAACAATCTCCCCTTTCAAAGATAATTTGACAGTCGCTGCCCTTTGATCTGAATAGCCCATCAGTTCATAAAATGTATATATCCGAATCTTTTCAAATTCAGACATAATAAACGTGTAACCCTGATTCAACAAATGAAACAGTTAGGAATGTCTGTCAGTAACACAAAGTTACTGTGTACAACGAATGTACAATTTAAGGAGCTGGTTTGATGATGACTCCCCAGGACTTCCATTCAATCATTGAAAAACACAAGGTTTATCTATGAATGTTCTAACAGAAAAACAAATTTTCTGTGTGCTCGTGCTTGTGTATGAAAGAATTTAGCACAATGATTGTGTTTCATAAGGCTCAAATTGTGTAAACTGTTGAGACAGCAACATATATTACACGGACTCAATGTGCATGAAAGAGGTGCGAAGGTGGGGCAACTTTCCTTCTTTTTCAATATCTAAATCTTCCGAGTGAAGACCAGATAGCACATGTGTTGCGTCCCCAAAGAAAATGAAACATTTCTTTGTTAAGAAAGAAACTAGTGGTTGGTGGGGTTAATGCAAGAGTTGGCATGGGCTCACTGCCTTTTTCAATGATGGTCACCAAAGAATGTGAACCAATCAGTAGATGTGGCTGCCCGGCTCAGAAAGTGGTAGGTGCAGAGTTCTGATATTCTTTTAACTCTGTTCTCACACCCTCTTTTTTTTTAACATTTAAGCTCACTTCTAACCAAACTCTCATTTCCATTTTACCGCTCCATACAATGAGAATAACTCAACCGGATGAGTTATCTCCCCCACTCTTTGATTGTGACCCCTCACCCCTCAATCACTCAAGGATAACTTCCTGGGTAGGAAACACTGGTTGACGTGAATCCATGGAAGTTCTGTTTAAGTTCACACACGAATCCCATGTTATTCCTAAGAAGAATCGTTGCTCAACAGTTTAACTTGAACAGTTAAGCTCAAAAAGATAACAGTGTCAGAATGTATGCTCATTTAAAAAAATATGAATGAAATGAAGTCAAGAGAATTGTTTTGAGATCTGACAATGAATCAATCAGATCAAATCAATGGAAAGGGTATCAAAGAATTGGAAATTTTGTTTATATGAACGAATATAAACAATTTATCAATGAAAGCACAAATATGAACAAGATGAATGATGCTCAACAATTTTGAAATCAAACGGGGGTATTACCATCGAAAAATTGTTTGAATTTGAGACATGGTAATAACAATTTAAAATAAAATACTGAACCGGTGTGTGTGAATACTTGACAGTATATGGACAAGATAATACACAAGTATTGATCTTTGGAAACACACGGTCAATTAAACATTAAGCTCAAAATTTGAAAAACATTTAAAAGCACACTTCTAGATTCATAAAATCTTTTGAGAATAAGAAGTGGTTTGAACATTTAAGAAATTGTTTTTCATGTTCGAAAGTTGTTCTTCTTTCAAACAATCAGAGATCTAGAACAGAAGATATTTACCTTTAAGCTCCACTTCAAAACATGATATAATGATATATGTCTTTTGAGCTCCCCCTGGATACTAGCATAATATCCTTCTTTGAACGTTGAAAAACGGGTCCTGATCTGTCATGTGATCAGAAGCCATCACCTTTACTCCCCCTTAAATTAAGCATCTGAAATATTACAAGTAAAACAGGATAGAGATCAAACACTCCCTTTTGAATTGTTAGACCATCAATATCAGAAAAATCTAGCAAAGAAAAAGTATAGGATAGAGATCAGATCAATTCTCTTGGGATGAAGATCATCAATATCCATCGGATGTAAGCATACAGGAGTAAGGTCTTTTTGATCGCTGAGGTCCGAGTCCTAAACTGTTGTGTTTAGAAGTCATTTTGACATTGAAGACCGGGTCTTGAGCTGATTTACTCAAGAGCCATAATCTTTCTTACTCCCCCTTGACTTGTGTTGCCTGCAACAAAGAATCAGTTTTCTTCTTTGGAACCCACTGGTATTTGGGTCCAGAAATGTTAGTTGCAGTTCGTGTGGGGGTAATAGAGTAAGAGTCGTACCAGAAATGATCATTGGTCTTGTGGATATGATCATGTGTACAGCAGTAAGAACAATAATGTTTAGTACCTGAAAACCTGAGTAATTGATCTTTTGAGTATTTCAAATCAGGTTTACCTTTATGCTCTTTGTTCTTCTTTGCTTTATGAACATGTACACTTGATGTCTTTTCATTCAGTTCATCTTTCTTGTCATCTTTGACAGATTTCGTCATCCAGACCAGTTTCTCTTTCTTGTAACTTCTTCTCCTTGGATATGTATCTAAACTATCTAAATATTCATCAAAGAAAATGTTAGATCGACGAATCTGATTAAAGGATTTAACTGATGTCAGGATCGAATTCTCAACAAGAATTAATTCTCAGAAACAATATCAAAGAAGTTTGCGGAATAACACTTTGATATTTAATCAAACAGAAAATCAACACAGTAGATATGAAGAACAAACTGTAAACTTGTATTGAATGTTTTGAAGTTACCAGATTACACACTCAACCTCAATATTGATGAACAGGCTCACCAATACGAATTCTACTTCTCTAGAATTAGGATCTATGCCTTGAGGTTGATTTTCTCTCTGAAAGAATGAAGTACCCAAATTTCTCTTCTATCTATTCTATACATATACTAGTCAAAAGATAATTACAATAATTAAACAAATCTTCAGTATATCTTCCATGTATATCTCAAAGCTTCCATAATCTTCAGATTATCCAGTTGTCATTCTTTCCATCCGAATCTCTTAAGCAGCACTAACCATGATCAGCAGCATTAACTTCTTCTAGCAGCATTAACTACTAAGCAGCACTAACTACTAGCAGTACTAACTAGCTAAGCAGTACTAACTTTGTTCAAGCAGCACTAACTTTGACTAGCAGTATTAATAGTACTAGCAGTAGTAACACTCAGCAGTACTAACCTTTAAGTCTTCTAGCAGTAGTAACTTTGAACCAGCAGCATTAACCATACTTGAGTTTTTCTTCAGTTCCCAACAATCTCCCCCTAACTTGACTTTTAGGAAAAGAAGTCAAGTTCTTCAGAATTAATCTTCAAGATGCTTTCAACACCTCTGATTCAATTTCCCAAATTTGGATCTAGGCCCAAACTTTGATTTACAGTTCTTCTCACCACAATCTTGGCCATCTCTGAATCCTTTGTACAAACCAGTGTAGCTTTAAGCATCCCTTCTAACTTCTCCTTGCTATGCTCATAGATTTTGTCCACCAGGTAGTATTCATGATAACAATTGTCAATAGTAATCATGTATACTCCACAGTTTTCAAACAGTATCCATTTGTCAATCTTCTTGAATATGAACTCATGCATATGATCTTTAATCCTATGGTGCACTTTTTCAGGCTCAAACATCATGCACAAGTATTCCAATGTCACTTTGAGAAGATTCTCTTCAGTACCTTTCAACACAGGTTCATAAAGTTTCATCCCAACTTTATATAGTTCTTCCATATCAGCTCTTGAACAACTTCTGATGACTTTCCCCCATGTTGAATAAGCTTCAAATGAACCATCAGCTCTCTTGATTCTAAAGAAATTCTTTCCATTGTCTCTCAAAATATCCCAGAAGATGATCTCTGGAGCTTGCATAGAGATTGGAACAGCTTTCAAAGGTTCCACTATTGTCATGTACGGATCCATACTTTCATCTGTTTGCTTAGTGACCTGCTCTGGACTCTGTACTGGCTCTGTTGGGGATGTGACTGAAGGTTATGCTTCCTTTTCAGTTTCTTCCACCCTAGGCCTTTTCAACTGCCTTTTTGGAGCAATTGATTTCACTCTTTTTCCAGACTTGGCTTCTATACCAACATTTCCAGGTTCTTCCTTCTTCTCTTCTGCTTCTTCTTTGGAAGGTGTGGTTTCCTCAGGGAATGGTTGTTGGATGTTGAGATCATATCTCTCTTTCATCCTTCTCTCAGCCTCCTCCCTTTGTACTGAATCCCCTTGAAGCTTGGTCATTTCCTTGTTATACAACTCTTCAATCTGAGAGAATGCCATGTGGGTAAACATCTCCCCCTTAACACTAATTGCACCTTTCAGGAAGTTTATCATTTTTCTTCTTTCCTGATTGGCCAAAAATGTCTTGGAGGGTTGTCTTTTCTGCTTTTGTTTCTGAATTGGCATCTTCTTAACTTGGAGTTTCTTGGCCTGAGTTGTTGTCTGAGCTGCTTCTTTCAAACTCTTTTGGTATTCTGCATTTAACTTCTTGGCCATTATCCTTGCAAGCTCTCTATCAGTTTCTGTTTGAAATTGCTCCTCTTTTTCCATTTGCTCTTGAAGCTGCTTTGCCATCTCCTCATCCATTTCAATCTGACTCCTCTTCTTTGAAGGTTGTTCAGGTTCAATCATCTTTCCTTTTCCTTTTATATCCTCCTTCATTTTCTTCTTTTGAGGTTCTCCTTCATTGATGACCACTCCTTTGGCCTTTTGAGTAGCCTTAGGAGTGTCATTCTTTGCTTTTACTAAAGTCTCTGCTATCTCCATTTCTTCCACAGAGAGCCCTATTTCTGTTGCTTCAGTTTCTGCTGCTACTTTTACTTCAGCAGCAGTAACTGTTTTTGTTTCCATCTCTTCCTCTGTCTCCCCCTCAACTTCAGCTTTCTTTTCAACAGTTTCCCCTTCATGCTTCTCCCCCTTGTTGAAAGAATCTTGAACTTTGTCCCTCTTTTTGAGTACAAACTGTTTCCTTCTTTTCTTTTGAACTAGCCTGGTCACCATCTTCTTCAATTTTTCAATCTGGACTTGTTGTGACAGGATCACCAGCTTCATCTCCTCTATTTCTTTTCCTTGTTTCAGAACATCTAGGTTGATGTTACCCATTGCCTCCATCAATTCATCATAGGTATATCTGTCCTCACCTTCTCCAGGAGTGTTACCCCCTATTGAAGGATCATGGGATCTTTTATTAGTGGAAGTCTTCTGCCTAGCAGAAGCCCTATCCACCCCTGTGGTTTCTTGGCACCAGGGACCTTCAAATGATTGCTCATTCAAAGTTGCCATGGGGGAGGTCTTATTGATGTTACCACTTTCCTCCTCTGTGCTAGCAGGAGTAGTGGCAGCCTCATCACCCATATGCTCTACCTCCTCCTCAGAGAGCACCTCCTTTGGGTTGGGAGACACCCTTGTGGTTTCCCTTTGAATATTCTCTAGGGGAGAATTCTCCCTTAGAGGGCTTAAAGGCTGAGAGGGTAATGGTACAAGAAGGGAAGGAGTCGTCTTTACCTGTTTTCTCTTGTAAGTTTGGGTGATAGGAGAGGTTGGTTTTTCAAGAAGGACTGGGGAATTGATTTTGAGAGGGAAGGTTGGGCTTGGCTAGCAGTGGGTTGGTCTAATGGGGGTCTTGACCCTGCTGCCATACCTTCATTGGTTTGGGACACCACCATCATTGTAGAGAACAATGGGGTGTCAACTCCTTCAGAGTCCCCAGCAGATCTTCTCATATTTGAGAAAACCTTGCCTTTGGGGGGTTTAGGTACATATACCCCAACAGGTTGAGGTATATCCGTCAATTCATGAGTAATGACTTCTTGAACAAACCTGGGATACATAAAGAAGCTCTTTTTGTTTCCCATGTTTGAGACAAGATCACTGAAAATCATTTTAGAAAAATTATACTTTCTGGCAGTGGCCAAGCACACCAAAGCATAAGCAATAGTGCTGCTGAACTCACTCCATCCAGTAGTCTTTTTGGAGATACAATGCATAAGAGTATGGACAAAGAAACGCCATTGGGGTGAAAATTTTGCTTTAGAGAATTTGAAAACTCCCAATGGGCCTCCATACCCCATTCTTGTAAGATTTGAAAACAGTTCATCATTTGGGATAGAGGTTATACCAGAGGCATCGTCTAGACGTAGACTGATGCGAATAACCTCTTCAGTAACCGTGAGTGATTGATCACAGATTCTTGTCTTGATCATCTGCACACCATTCTCAACAACAATGGTTGCATTAGCCCAGAACTGCCTTTGATGCTCGATATAGATTGTAGGGGATACAATAAGAGCATGAGCAATGTGGCTTGACTTGAGGAAATCCACAATCTGATGAAATCCTGCAGCTTGCTTTGGTTTTTGTAGCATCGCAATCTCATTGTGCTCGTCAATGAAAGTCATTGATGCCATTGATCTTAGTGAAAAGCTTGCCTGAAGACTTCGAACTTGAGAGAGAAAAGGTTTAGAGCACAAGAGAACAGTATGCAAAGAGTCGTTATGAACTTTTAGGCGGGCAAAGAGTATTTATAGTATTCGGAACATAAGCAGTATTAACCTAGAGCAGTATTAACTACTAGCAGTATTAACTAACTAGCAGTATTAACTACGAGCAGTATTAACTGAAAGCAGTAGTAACTACTAGCAGTATTAACCACTGAAAGCAGTATTAACCACTAGCAGTATTAACTGAAAGCAGTAGTAACTACTAGCAGTATTAACCACTGAAAGCAGTGTTAACCACTAGCAGTATTAACTGAAAGCAGTAGTAACTACTAGCAGTATTAACCACTGAGAGCAGTATTAACCACTAGCAGTATTAACTGAAAGCAGTAGTAACTACTAGCAGTATTAACCACTGAAAGCAGTATTAACCACTAGTAGTATTAACTGAAAGCAGTAGTAACTACTAGCAGTATTAACCACTGAAAGCAGTATTAACCACTAGCAGTATTAACTACTAGCAGTATTAACCACTGAAAGCAGTATTAACTGAACTTACTCCTTTTAAGCCTGCTAAACACTGAGTACTGCTATGCATATCCTGAAAAAGAAGATTAGTAACACCAAGAATAATATACAGGTATAAAACCACTTTTTGAGAAGGGGATTATTCAGAGTTGATCATTCCCACACTTGTTATGAAGAAAGTGAATCTACCCACATCAAAAGCTTTAGTGAATAGATCAGCAAACTGATTATCAGTGTGAACTTTGACAACTTGAATAAGTTTCTTTTCATTACAATCTCTTATAAAGTGATACCTGATCTCAATGTGCTTTGTTTTTGAGTGCTTGACTGGATTATTCACAATGCTAATAGCACTGCTGTTGTCAATAAAGATTGGAGTGTGTAAAAAGGTTACCCCATAATCCAACATTTGATTCTGAATCCATAAGACTTGAGAACAGCAACTTGCAGCTGTTATGTACTCTGCCTCTGTTGTAGATGTGGATACTGTGGTTTGTTTCTTGCACTGCCATGAGACTAGTCTAGCACCCAAAAACTGACATCCTCCAGAAGTAGATTTTCTGTCCAAGTTTGCCCCACCTAAATCACTGTCTGAGTATGCTATTAGGTCAAAGGGTGAGTCATGAGGATACCAAAGTCCCAATCTGGGTTGCCCTTTGAGGTATCTGAATATCCTCTTAACAGCTTGAAAGTGAGATTGCTTTGGCCTAACTTGGAATCTTGCACATACACAGACTGGAAACATTATATCTGGCCTTGATGCTGTGAGATACATGAGAGAGCCAATCATGGATCTATAATGATGCACATCCATATCCTCCCCCTCAAGATCTGCTGTGATCTGCTTGTGTGTTTCCATAGGTGTGCTGGCAGGTTTTGATTCTGAGAAACCAAACTTGGTTAGAATATCCTGCACATACTTGGATTGACAGATGAAAATGCCATCTGACTTCTGTTGAACTTGGAGTCCAAGGAAGAAAGTAAGTTCCCCCATGGAACTCATTTTGAACCTTTGATGCATTAAATCTTCAAACTCCTTGCACATGTTGTTTCTTGTAGATCCAAAGATAATGTCATCAACATAGATTTGGACCAGCAAGATATCCTTTTTCTTTCTCTTGATAAATAGAGTCTTATCAATGACTCCTCTTTCAAAGTCATTTTCCAAGAGATAGGATGACAGAGTGTCATACCATGCTTTTGGAGCTTGATGTAGTCCATAAAGTGCTTTCTTTAATTTGTATACCCTGTCTGGATAGCTTGGGTTTTCAAACCCTGGTGGTTGACAGACATATACTTCTTCTTCAATTGACCCATAGAGAAAAGAACTTTTTACATCCATTTGATAGACTTTGAAATTCATGTAAGAAGCATAGGCTAGAAATAGTCTGATTGCTTCTATTCTAGCCACAGGTGCAAAAACTTCTTCATAATCTATACCCTCTTCTTGAGTATATCCTTGAGCCACCAGCCTTGCTTTGTTCCTTATGACAATACCTCTTTCATCTCTCTTGTTTCTGAAAATCCACTTTGTGCCAATTGCTCTGTGACCTTTAGGAAGGTCTACTAGATCCCATACATCTTGTAGCTTGAACTGTAACAGTTCCTCTTGCATTGCTTCTATCCAGCTAGATTCTTTCATAGCATCATGTGCCTTTTTAGGCTCAAGCTGTGATAGAAAACAAGAAAGCACTGTATGCTGTTGATCTTGCATTTCCTGAAGCCTGCTTTGATGTCTAGTCATCATAGGAGAAGAGATATCTCCTATTACCAGCTGTGGAGGATGATTCTTTTGAACTCTGGTGTTATGACTAGGTTCTCCATTTAGTCCAGCCTCAAGATTGGATTCATGCAACTCAACTGAAGTGTTTTCAGATGCCACTTCATTATTTTCTTGAGTCTCCTCATCTCTAGTTTCTTCTTCACTCTGATTTGGTCCAGTAAATGATTCCCTTTCACAGTCTTCAACAGAATTTACTGTGGGTATGGGAAAAATCACAGATTTAGATATACTTTCTTGAACTTGTGTGATTCCTGATCCTCCACTTCCTGTTCCTGTATACTCATTACTGAAACCAAAAGAGTTAGTTAGTGAATCAATGTCAAATAGCCACTGAGGTCCAGACCCAACAGGATTTGGTGTGTTCTCATTGCATTTGACATTGTCACTTTCTTCAATTATTCTAGAAGATGAGTTAAAAACTCTGTAGGCCTTACTCTGAGATGAATATCCAACAAGAAATCCATCATCTGCTTTGCTATCAAACTTACCTAAGTGAGATTTGGTATTGAGAATTGTACAAGGACACCCAAAAGGTTTGAAGAAACCAATGAAGGGTTTTCTATGATTTAAAAGCTCATATGGGGTCTTGTTCTTTTGCTTGACCACTAGAACTCTGTTTTGGACATAACAAGCAGTATTAACTGCTTCAGCCCAGAAGGTAATTGGCAATTTTGAATCAGCCAACAGAGATCTAGCAGCCTCTATTAGTGTTCTATTTCTCCTTTCAGCAACACCATTCTGTTGAGGAGTCCTAGGAGCACTATATTTCCTCTCAATACCTTTTTCTTCACAAAAGGTGTTTAGATCATGATTTTTAAACTCAGTTCCATTATCTGATCTAATGACTTTTACTCTTTGATTAGTTTGGTTTTCAATTCTTAGAATAAAGGATTTGATAAGACCACTTGTTTCATCCTTAGTCCTTAGAAAATATACCCAAGTAAATCTGGAGTAATCATCAACAATAACCAAGCAGTAAGATTTCTTGCCTATACTCATAACATTAGTAGGACCAAACAGATCCATATGCAGTAACTAGAGACAAGAAGAAACAGAATTTAACTCTTTGGTCTTATGAGAAGTTTTGTGTTGTTTGCCTTTAAGACAAGCAACACAATGATCATCACATGAAAAGACTTTTGAAGGTAAACCTCTTACAAGGTTGTTTTTAACAAGATTGTTCATAGTCTTGAAATTCATGTGACACATCCTTCTGTGCCATAGAGAGGATTCATCTACAGAAGCTTTTGAAACAAGACAATTTAGAAATGAATCACTATCAACATTGTTCATATCAAGACAGTAAACATTGTCCTTTCTTGGAGTTCTAAGTAGTATCATGCTTTCATCAACTACCTTGAACCCTGGAGCAAGAATCATACACTCAGTATTAGTAAATAATATACTATGTTGTTTGTCACAAACCTGTGATACACTTAACAGGTTGTACTTTAATTGATCAACATAGTAGACATCCTCAAATGTCATCTTACCTTTGGTGACATTACCTTTTCCACTTATCTTACCACCAGTAAGATTATCTCCAAATGCAACATGTCCTCCATTGATATGCTTGAAGTCTTGAAGGCATGACATGTTGCCTGTCATGTGCCTAGAGCAACCACTATCAACATGCCAAATGCTCTTTCCCTTGAGCTGTTGGTTGCCCTGCACATTAAATAAATCAATTAGTATGAATTAGAAACCCAAGCCAAAGTGGTCTTGGGTACCCCTTTCTCATCAAAATACTTGCATTCTTTCTTTACAAGATTTTTGAACTTTAATTCCTCATTCTTGGAGTACTTTGTTACAATAATAGGCTTGAAAATATTTTTGCTAGAATCAGTACTGGTTTTAGAAGTACTAACTGCCTTGGCAGCACTTGCATGCTTAGCAGTACTAACCTTGTTAGCAGTAGTAACTGTGTTAGCAGCAGTAACTGTGTTGGCAGTATTAACCTTTGAAGAGGTATTAACAGTATTAGCAGCATTAATATTTTCAGCAGTACTAACACTGTTAGCAGTACTAATATTGTTAGCAGTACTAACACTGTTAGTACTTCTAGGTACCCACATTTTGACACTTTCTTTTAAAATCTTTTTCTTTAAAGTGCCTTTACTTTCAATAGATTTCTTTATCACATGTTTCTTTCCAGCCTTCCTATAACCCACAGATTTTTGCACAAATCTTTGAAAGTTCATCTGTTGGTTAATAGGGTTAAAGTAACAATACTTAGCCAAATGATTCAACTTGCCACATATAAAACAAGGTTTTGGTCTATTGATTTTATTCAGATCAACTCCTTGTTTCTGAGCCCATTGATTATTCCAGTTTCTTTGATTTCCTCTTTTTAAACCAGAATTTAGGCTATTGGCTTTATTGCAATCACACTGTTTACAAGATCTAGGATTCACAACTGTGGTTTGTTTGTAATGGACCTTGTTATCATTTCCTTTAGTCTTCTCTATCTCCTTGGACTTGACCCAGATTTTCCCACATCCCTCATTGGTGATAATATTGTTTTCTAATGGTATCTTTTTACTCACATTATTATCCCTGTTCTCACTGGCTCCTTTCTCAGTCAAATCCTTAACTACTACCTCATCCAAAGGATCTATCTTAAAAGCTTCTTCAGACAAGTCCTTTTTCTCCTTAGTTTCTAACAAGTCTGATGTAGGAGAAATATAGTTGTTATTGTAAGGAGGGGGTGTATTGTTGTATCCAATACCAGGCTTCATCTTATCATGTATCTGAGCCTTTAAAAGAGAGTCCATTGCTTTTGAAGCATAAGAAAACTTGTCTATGTCAAGCTTAACTTTTGACAGTTCCTCTTTCAGTCTATCATTCTCTTCTAGGGACTTAGACAGTTTGGTTTCTAACTCATTCTTTTCCCACTTCCAATAGTTTGTGTCATAAGAGTGTTGAAGTTCATTAGCTTGAAAGCCTTTGATTTGCTCTTCAAATCTCTCTACTATCAACACATAATCTCTTCTGTCCTTTTCTAATCTTTTGAGGTCATCACACATACTTTGATTGTGATCCCTGTATCTTGTAACAGTGTCAATGCAAGATTTAGTGCAAAGATTAGAACTTACCTCAGTGGGGAGATCAGACACTTCTGCCATAAGAGCTTGGTTCTGAATGGCTTCCTCAGCTTGATCACTCCAGTCAAATCCCATTCCTTGTTGAGAAACAAGGGCTTGAGCAGGATTCTTGTTCAGATTGTATCCTCCATTCTGAGCTTGTTGATGGTTGTTGTTTGGAACAGCACTCCTGCATTCTCTAGCAAAGTGTCCTTTCTTGTGACATTTAAAACATTCCACCTTGGTTTTGTCAAAACCAGCTCCATCTTCTCTTCTTTGAGAGAAGTTATTTCTTCCAGTTCTTTTAATGAACTTTTTCACCCTCATGGATAACATGGCCATCTGCCATTTAATATCCATCTCCTCCAGATCATCAGGGTGAATTTGATCAAGATCATCATTAATCAGAGAATTGCTGCTATGACTGGACAAAAAGGCTTCAAAGATAGTTTCAGTGCCTTTTTCTGAACTTACTCCACTGGCAGTACTAACTGCTTCAGGGTTGGCAGTAGTATCAGTGGATGCTGAAAGAAGTGCAGCATTGTGAATATAACCAGAGGGCTTCTTCTTGGTTTCTACCTCAGTTTCAAAAACTCTTAGATCATTGTATAGATCATCAAGTTCTTTCTCTTCCAGATTGTCACTCTGTCTATATGAGACAGTGTACATAATCCATTCATCCCCAAGAGATCTGAGGAACTTTCTGTTGATATCATCTTGTTCCATCTTCACCCCTACAGTAGCCAGTTCACCTATGAGTTTATTGAACCTATCAAAAGTTTGAGTCATAGACTCATTCTTTGTGGAAGTGAAGTTCTCATACAGCTGCTTTAGAACATCTCTTTGATTTCTTTTGATGCTCTTAGTTCCAGCAAATCTTTTCTCTAGAGCATTCCAGAGAATCTGAGCATTCGTGCAGTTGCAAAATTGATGCTGATATTCATTGGGAATGGCCAAGAGCAGAGTGCTCAAGGCCTTCATCTCTGTCTGTCTGATCTTCCTCTCACCATCTGTCTTTGGTGGAGGTCTTTTCCCATCTGGTCCTATCCTTCCAGCTTCAGAAGGACCATTCTCAATGATATCCCACATTGAGTAGTCAGTGAGAAGAATATATTGTCTGATTCTGATCTTCCACATGTCAAACTCACTTGGTTTGAGCATTGGAACCTTAGAAACCAAAGTACTGCTTGATTCTGTAAGATTTTCCATGATGAATAACTGTTTCTGAGAGAGTTAGGCTCTGATACCACTTGTCAGGATCGAATTCTCAACAAGAATTAATTCTCAGAAACAATATCAAAGAAGTTTGCAGAATAACACTTTGATATTTAATCAAACAGAAAATCAACACAGTAGATATGAAGAACAAACTGTAAACTTGTATTGAATGTTTTGAAGTTACCAGATTACACACTCAACCTCAATATTGATGAACAGGCTCACCAATACGAATTCTACTTCTCTAGAATTAGGATCTATGCCTTGAGGTTGATTTTCTCTCTGAAAGAATGAAGTACCCAAATTTCTCTTCTATCTATTCTATACATATACTAGTCAAAAGATAATTACAATAATTAAACAAATCTTCAGTATATCTTCCATGTATATCTCAAAGCTTCCATAATCTTCAGATTATCCAGCTGTCATTCTTTCCATCCGAATCTCTTAAGCAGCACTAACCATGATCAGCAGCATTAACTTCTTCTAGCAGCATTAACTACTAAGCAGCACTAACTACTAGCAGTACAAACTAGCTAAGCAGTACTAACTTTGTTCAAGCAGCACTAACTTTGACTAGCAGTATTAATAGTACTAGCAGTAGTAACACTCAGCAGTACTAACCTTTAAGTCTTCTAGCAGTAGTAACTTTGAACCAGCAGCATTAACCATACTTGAGTTTTTCTTCAGTTCCCAACAACTGACCTTTGTGAAGAGACAGATTTCTGATTTGAACTTGAAGCAGACTTTTCAAGTTCTTTGATCTTTGAAGCAAAGTTGTCTCTTTCTTTCACAAGTTGGTCAATCTTCTTTGAAAACTCAGACTTCGTCTTCTGCTCTTTCAGTGCAGTAGTAGATAGTTCAGATAGCTTTGAAGTCAGCCTCTTGATTTCAGATTCAAAGATTAATCTTTCTTCTTCAAACCCTTTTTCTGAATCATTTCGCTGGCCATATAACTCTTTAAAGAATTCTACATTCTTCTGTTCTATGGCCTTCTTCTCTTTATCAAACTTCTCTCTTTCCAATATCAGTACTTTCTCAAAATCTGAGATTTGTTGAGAAAGTTTTAAGCATTTAAGCTCCACCGACTTCTTTTCTTCATAGCATTTCTTTGAAAAATCTGAGAACTTCTTTGAAAAATTTTTCTTTTCACTTTCAAAATTAGCTTTATTTGCATCAAGCTGTTTTTCCAAATCAGATAAATTCTTTCTCAACTCAACGTTCTCATATTCCAATTTCTTAACTTTCTGCTCATTGCTCTCAACAGAGACTGTCTGCTGAATTTTAGCTTCCAAATCAGAAATCTTTCCTTTTAGATCTGACACAACTGTTGGCCCTAACATCATCCATTCAAGATAGTCCCATATCTCCTTTCCTGTTGACTTGTATAAATCTTTTCCTGTCAACTGATAGGTTTTTATGTGACCATTAATATCATGACGAATACTGTTAAACACAAAAGTTCGGGCTAAAATATCAGCTCTCTTTCTTTTCTCCCGATCCTCAGTACAATCTTCTGTTGGAGTAAGAGATTTCATCTCTCCTTCAGTCAACGACAATCTGATATAACAACTCAGCTCATGTGTATCTACAAATTTGAAAAAATCAGCTTTCCACTGCTCATATTTTCCTCTGAGCAAAATTGGTGAACTCATCCTGATTGAAAAAGAATTTGACAAAATTATCGTAAGTTGAAATGAATTCAAAAACAAAATACGGACAATATAAAATTTTCTCTCTCTCAGAAAACTTTGAATGAGAAACTGCTTAATAAAAAAAATGATCGTTCCCAAACTATATATCAGAAAATCAAAAATCAGATCAAATTGAAATCTTAAAAAAAATATTTCGTAAAAATTGAAAATTTGAACAACACATGTTATGGCGCAAAGTTTAAAAAAAAATTCCATATATGACTAAAAAAAATTTCCAGACTTTTTTTTTTTTTTTAAACTAAGTCTGGAACAAGCGCAAAGTAGATCTTTGCGTGTCAGGAAGAGAACGCAAACAAGAGCTTTGCGTGTGAAGACTGAAACGCAAACTATGATTTGCGTTTCAGCCTTAAAGCGCAAGATGTGCTTTGCGTTTCAGCCTTGAAGCGCAAGATGTGCTTTGCGTTTCAGCCTTGAAGCGCAAGATGTGCTTTGCGTTTCAGCCTTGAAGCGCAAGATGTGCTTTGCGTTTCAGCCTTGAAGCGCAAGATGTGCTTTGCGTGTCAGCCTTGAAGCGCAATATGAACTTTGCGTTTCAGCCTTGAAGCGCAAACCGTATGAATGAAGCGCAAACCGTATGAATGAAGCGCAAACCGTGGATCTTGGCTGATTCTTCTTAAATCGATCAAAATCTGCACATTTGATCTCAGAAACTTATCAGCATCATCGAAAAACAGTTCTAAACACAAAATTACACTCGAATTTCGATTAAAAACTCCAAATCGAATAATCTCGATCAAGAACAGTGACAGAACACGTTTTCAAGAAAACTCACAAAAATCGAAAATTGACATCGAATTAGAATGAATTTTGATACGGAATCAAAACAAGAATCAATCACCAACACTAGTCGATCACAATGAAACCAATTTCTTGCATTAAAAACGATTTTCCACAAATAATTCGGATGAAACAGTAACAAACTCGTTTCTTGAAAAAATTTCGAAAATAAAGATTTTTTCGATTAAAATCTCACAAATTTCAATTCAAACTCTGATCAAATCATTCCTGAAAAGTTTGGTACGGCTCTGATACCAATTGTTAAACATAAAATCCCAATCACAACAAGCAATTACTCAAGATTTATCAATAATACTCAAGAACTAGAGAGAGAAAGTCTAGAGAGAGAAAGTAGATCTTGTATTCCACAGTTTCTGAATTACAATACACACATAGCTCTCTAGAACGTTATTACAAGATTACAAAGACAACACTATTTATACCATCTAACTATTACAAAGCCTTAACGGCTAAGGAAACTAAACATGCTTTGACATAGACAATGTTGACTTTTACATCATTGACTTTCCTATTAAATCTTGGATACAATATTTAGACTTAATATATCCGATATGATAAAAAATTGAAACAAAAACTTACCTTATTCAAATAACCGAACCGTTTTGATGTAGATGAGTTATTAGGTTTCAGATTTTTTTATACCTAGGACCCAAATCACCGGGGGTGTTTAGGTTCGCAAAATAATTTTGGATTGAATGAAATTTGTCAAATAAATTTGACTTTAAAGGAATTGGAAAATGATATGTTATCAAGTTTGACCATGTTTGGTTGACAGACATTGGAATGGAATCTGTTAAAAGAATTGAAATTTGTCTGTTTGGTTCACATAATATAGCTTTGGATTGGAATGAAATATTGGTAAATGATAAAAATACCATTTTATTGAAACTTTTGAAACCGAATTCCAACTATTGTGGCTCAGATCGGTGGCTTAGATATACGGTGGTTGGTAGTGGTTAACGTCGATGGTTCAGATCGATGGTGGTCGACGGTGGTTCAGACCGGAGGTGGTCGGTGATGGTTTAGATTGATGGTGGTCGATAGTGGTTCAAATCGGTGGTGGTCGACGGTGGTTCAGATCGGTGGTGGTCGGCGGTGGTTCAGATCGATGGTGGTCAGCGGTGGTTCACATCGGTGGTGGTGGTCGACGGCGATGGTTCACATCGGTGGTGGTTGGCAAAGATTCAGATAAGTGGTGGTCGGCAACAGTTTAAATCATTGGTGGTTCAAATTGGTGGTGATCAATAGTGGTCGACTGTGGTCGACGACGGTGGTTCAAATCGGTGGTGGTTTAGGGCGGTTCAAATCGTTGGTGGTCGACAGCGATAATCTAGGTAAATCAAGTACGGTAAATGGGGATAATTTTGTCATTTTAAGAAAATAAAATATGATGGAATTGAATTCCTTCTCAATTTCTCAATTGTAATAGAGTGACCAAATCCATAAATGGTGAAACGTATGGAATTCAAATTCCATACGTTTTTGGATAGAATGGAATCTATTAAAGAAATTTGACTTTGAAGGAATTGGAATGGAATGTTGTCATGTTTAACCACCTATTTGGTTGACATAATTGGAATGAAATATGTTAAATGAATTGAAATTTTTTTATTTGATTCACAGATTATAGCTTCAGAATTAGAATAGAATTTTGGTAAATGACCAAAATACCCTTTTTAATTATTTTAAACAAAAATTACTTTAATGAAATAGTAATTAAATAGTTTAAATTTTAACTAAAATTGTTTTTGATTATTTTAGAGAGAGAGAGAGAAGAGAGATGAAATTAATCATTTAGAAGCCTAAACCAAACACCCCCATTTGATTTAGGTGATAAATCAAAGGACTACCAAGCACCAAGAATGTATATTCACTCAAAAAGACACCAAGAAGTGTTGGGCCGTTTGGCTCTAGACCACGCGCCACCACTACAACTTCGACCACCATCGCACCAGCCATGTCCACCCCAACCAATCCCAACATCCAAACTTGACACAAAATAATTTCATCCCAAGAACAAAAATGAGCAAAAGAAAGATGAAGATCTAAATAACATTAGGGTATTATACCAGAAAAAACAATAACAAAAACAAAAAAAAAAACAAGTATGTGAAATTATGAATGGAAAGATGAAAACTACCCATCGATTCATACCAACAAAATCTACCAACTTCCAAATGGGCAGGACTTGAGATTTTTACACACCCTACTCCTATTCAACACACCCATTTTCACTTCCTCCCCTTCCTCGTCGCCGCCGCTTTCTTCGGCGTCGCAGCTTTTGCTTTCACGCTCTTCGCCGCCGCCGCCACCGCCTTCTTTGCTGCCGGTTTAGTAACCGCCGCGGATGTCTTCCTCGGAGTTGATCGCGTCGATGTTCCTGCTACCTTAACCGGCTTCGAAGCCGGAGCGGCTTTCCCTCTTGGAGTCGATCTCGTCGATGTCTTAGCTACCTTAGCTGATTTTGTTGTTGGAGCCTTCGGTTTCGCTTTCACAGCTGGCTTTGCCACAGCTTTGGGAGCCGCTGCCTTAGCTTTTGCAACGGGCTTCGGCTTAGGAGCTGCCTTAGGCTTCGCTACAGCTTTGGCTTTCGGAATTGGCTTAGCCTTGGGAGCTGGTCTAGGCTTGGCGGCTGGCTTCTTCTTAGCTGGCGCTTTCTTTGCCGCTGGCTTAGGCTTGGCGGATGCCTTTGGCTTAACAACAGCTTTCTTCTTCGCCGGAGCAGCTGCTGCCGGAAGTTTAGCCGCCGGCAACTTATAAGACGCCTTGACCTTAACAAGCTTACCGTCGGCGACAAGCCTTTTCAATTGAACCAACAACACCTTCTTAAAATTCGCCGGAAGATTCTTTTGTTTCTCTTCAACAAACTTCGCGATCGCATACTGACTCGAACCACTCTTTTCCTTCAACGCCAAAATGGCTTCCTTGATCATCTAATCAAAATTAACATCACAAAACAACAATCAGATCGATAAAATCACATCGCAATCATCGAAACACACAAAATTAAGAACGAATTGTAAGCAATTTCATACCTGAAAGTAAGGAGGATGCAACGACGGAGTTCTAGGTTTTCGTTTGGTTGTTGTTTTCTTCGATTTCGATGGTTTTCCTTCAGCTGGTTCGACTGCAGGTTCATTCTCTACTACAACCGTTACAGATGCTCCGACCTCCGGTGCGGCGACCTCCGTCACTACAACTGGTTCTTCCGTCGCCATCAACCTACAATTAGGGCTAGGGTTTCGACAATTTAGGGATCCGACAAATGAATTTAGATCGATTGCTGCTACGGAAATTGGGTGGGATGGATGGCACCGATCGAATTTTGTGCGTGTGTCAATCCGATGAATTTGTGCGGATTTAAATAATATAAAGTTTGAGAACACATATCCAAAGGTTGTGATTTGATTGGTCCATGCGGTATCACACGGATTATTAACGTCACTAGAAGTTAAATAGGAGCCGTCAGATCTTTGGCTATCCACGGTGGAGAAGGATGTTGGATGAAATTGGATTCAATGGTATGCATTTTGGTGTGTTTCTAGGCTCAATTAATTTTGGCATAACTTGAGTTTTACTTGATGGATTTTAAAGAAATTTTCTTGGTATTGTTGGAAATTAAGTTAGCTTTCTAATGAGTATTTTCTTGAACGTTAAAGTTGAAGGGTTTGGGAGATAATTGATTTGGAAGCTATGGTGGTCAAACATGGTGTTTGTTTGGAGTTATGAACGGTTTCGAGTGTTTTTAAGACAATGCCTTGGCATATGACGCGAGTTTGATATCTGATTTGATGCTAAGTTAACTAAGGAACATAGGGAATCAAGAATCGTCGCGATCCGATTAGATATGAATGTAAAAATAGGACCTTGAATGTCACTGAAGATGAACAAACTATAATGTGAAATGCATGTTATTAAATCGTTACATAATTAACATATACTAATATGGAAAAACCAACATTCCGTTTGTGACAAAACATTTGTGTAGCTTATTGCTAGCATTACACTATATAGTTCCATCAATATAAAAATTACTGATGTGGTTAGTTTCATTATTTATGATAACAAGTGACTTTCGACCATTTTTCGGTCTCTTTTTGAAAACACGAACGTTGTTTTCAACAAACTTATTGAATTAGTAGATAATTATAAAATTATATTAACTACGTTTCTATTTTTATTGAATCCTTCATGTTGTTTTTTTCTAATGCAAAACAATCTTTATGTTGCATATACAAAGTTTGAATAGAATACTTAATCATAGTGTCTTTTTTTTATTTTTTTGATATAGCAAAGTTTTTGTTAGCTTCATGATTGTTTGAATGGGATGTTTTTACAATTTTGGATTGAAACCAAATTTAGGCATAAACAAAGTCCTAAAATTATGAGGAATCTTTTAACCAACTAGCTATCTTGACTAAAACGGCAAACCAAGCTATATATATTCCTTGACCATTTTACGTTACGTTGTAAAAAGCTAAATTGCTCGCTTTTATATTTCGAGCCTATATGAAGAATGACAATGGAATGATGGAATGTCTCCCTTATGAGATTAGCGTATTAACTAGGTTTTGATACATAATTATTATCCAAACAATGTTGAAAGTTATCCACTTTGAACAATATTATTGGTTAACATGATACGGGACCATGTCTTTTTTCTCTTATACCTTTTATCAACCAACTACAATTGATATAAAAAATCATACATCGTGTACAACCAACTACAATTGATACAAAAAATCATATATCATGTACCAACCAACTATATCTTGTACCAACATTGTAGAAGTTGAAGTCAATTTAAATGCTCAATAGTAGCAACAAAAGTTGAAATAACAATATTCAAGTCGATACTTCAAAATTTATACTACACACATTCAAATAAGGTTGTCTTTCGTGAGATCTTCAAAAATCAAACAATGTTAAATAGTTGCTTAGATTAAGTAATAAATTGTTGATTACTAATTTGATAAATAATCAATTAAGTTAGTATGGTACGGTAGTACTATGGTATAGGATTTTTCATGTCGGGTACCAATCAAGTTTACATACTTGGTACTATAGTACCAACCGACTTAAGTTTGTACTAATACCAATTTAATTAGTTTCATCTGGTACAAATTTGACACCCTTAAACAAACGTTCACTTTACTCCTGCCAATCTTTTTTTTTCACACTGCACCTAATAATCTTTGACAATTCCTCTTATATCTCAATTGAGAATGCTCATTCTCTCGCCTTCTTTTACCCAACTTCTACCCTTTCTTAATCACTTCACTACAACATAACCCTTTCATAAATAAAATTTTCATTTCCCTAACGTCTAAAGTTGAATCCTCCTCCATATCTATCCAATCTAACTCGTCACTGGGATACATCTACAAGCATGTGATTGACAAACTATATTTGAAATATAGTAATATACATGCATCTCATAGTTTAAATTTTTGAGAAAAATCAAGTGTCCAAAGTACAAAAGGAACACTATAATTAATTCGAAAAAAAAATGTCTTTTAGGTGCTATTTTATACTTTCACAAGTATGTAGAACAATTTTCAATAAAACAAACCATAAATTGATCCTATTTTGACTATAGTGTCTTTCCATGTGAGATGGTACCACATAAGGGCATTATTAGCACACAAGCACAAGTGAGATGAGAACATTGAAAGGATTTGTTTCCCATTCCATAAAATAAAACAAAGACATCATTATTCATGTTGAGCATGATTATAGGTGTTGGGTCATCTGAAGATTTGAAGATGACCTCCCGATCTTCTATTTTGTATCCTTCTACTTAAAATATTTTTTAGGTTCTTTCTAGTAGCTTAGTTACAATACAACTGTTCGGTGAAGTCGAAGATCAGTCAAAAAAGAAGTGTATCTGTCAAAGCGGATTGAAGATGGACTTCTCAGCCTAAAGCTAAGTTGCCTACCTATGTGGATCAACACCATCGGCCAGGATGGTGTCGATCTCACATCTTCAGAACCTGAAGATGATCTCACATCTTTAGGAACCAGAAGATGTATGTGGTGATCTGTCATATGTGCCAACTTGTCTCTACTTTCACCAAACTTGTCTTTGATAAGTTTTGGTGGGAAAATATCATTGGCATAAACACATTGTACTTTTCTGAGAAAGTATGTTTGTGATATCTTGCATTGATGTGGACCTCATCTGAAGATCAAAAAAGGTATGTTTTGTATTTTACACTCTTTTAAGGAAAGGTCTACACCATCCTCTGCAGGTTAACACTTCAAGCCAAAACACTCCAAGACAAAAGGTACATCCTGTACCATGCAAAAGACATGTGTCCTACCCTTGCTCAACATGTGTCTCATGCATTAAATGCATGAGTCACTATATAGAGGATGCTTCTCCATGCAAAAATCACCAGTTCCAAAAGCCTTCAAGTTCTCTATGTGCTGGCATTTTCTCTCTACGAAGTTCATTGTAATCTAAGTGTTTTCCAATGTTCTTCATTTTCTTTGTGTAAGATTGTTTGAACAGATTTCATCTGTTCTCTTCCACAACAATCGAAGTTTTCTATGTGTAATTCTTGATTTTATATCAATAAGAATTAAATTAAGTGAAAAACTGTGTGTATTGTATTCAACCCCCCCCCCTTCTACAATACCTATCTTGTTTACTTTCTGCTAACTGGGTGTTGGGAACTGAAGAATAACTCAAGTGATTAATGCTGCTGGTTGAGATTTACTACTGCTAGAAGATTTCAAAGTTAATACTGCTGAGTATTACTACTGCTAGTAGAATTAATACTGCTAGTCAAAGTTAGTGCTGCTTGAACAAAGTTAGTACTGCTTAGCTAGTTAGTACTGCTAGTGGTTAGTGTTGCTTAGTAGTTAATGCTGCCAAGACTTAATGCTGCTTATAAGGTAATGTGAAGATAATGATGAAGATATCGTGATTAAAGATAAACAAGGATATTCTGAAGATATTCATGGAAGATATACTGAAGATATTTTATTTATTTGTAATTATCTTTTTGTTCAGTATATGTATAGATTTGACAGAATAGTTTAGATATATATTTACAGATTTAATTCTAAAGTTTTGTTCTAGAGAGAATCAACCTCAAGGCATAGTTCCTAATTCTAGAGAAGTAGAATTCGTCTTGAAAGAGCTTGTTCTTCAAGATTGAGGTTGAGTGTGTAATCTTGTGATTTTAATACAAGTTTGCAAAGTGTTTATCATATACTGTTTGTTTACTGTTTCATTGAATATCAAAGTGTTATTCCGCAACTTCTTTGATATTGTTTCTGAGATTTTATTCTTGTTAAGAATTCGATCCTGACACTGGGACCAACAGTAGGCCATTTGCATCAAATGTCATATGATAATTTAATGGTCAAAATTCATAAATAATCCAACAACATTAAGAATATAAGATGATAAAAAAATTAAGATTAAACACAACTCAAAACTTGGCAGAAGAAGTTGCTATTACAACAATGAAATGACGAAAATTTGAATCAAAATTGTAATCTAAGGTCGGACATGAAATTATATAGTTACAATATTTGACCTTTCTCTCCTTTTGGATCTGACAGATTTCAATATGGTGCAACCATAACTCGAGCCTTGTACCTTCAATTCGCTTTATTTTGACTCTTTTATCGATTCTATAACCTATGCTAGTGAATTTGACACTTTGTCGGTATTTCTGTCTCCCTCAAGAGTCATGGTGTTGCTTTCACTTGAACCCTAGAAGGTTGATTTATGATCTCTTCAATTACACCTCCAACATGACACAAGTTATTTAGCAGAATAACATTATGACAAATCCTTTTTAAATACACTACATTCTGTCAAATTTAAAAACACCTCTAGTTAACAAAAGAATGCCTTTTCCTAGCACAAGAATGCCTAAAAATTTGTGAGAAGGATATGCATATAAAAAAGTATGTCGGAAGATTATTCTTCTAAATTACCACACAATAAAGTTGGCCTATTGCGATAACAAAAACCTAAAAACATGATAAATGACTGAATAGGATCTACAATCGATCTTGCAATACCAAAAGTAAAATAATGATATACCTTGTGAGTGTAATTATGCCCATTCCATGATTAATGTAAATATTACTCCGAAATGTTGTTCATCTTAAGGTTAAAAAGAATTTATGAAGCTCCAACCCAAAACCATGTACTCTTTGATCATAAGTGTTATTCCCAATTTGTGCAAGATTATCAAGATTAACAATGAATTTCAATCTCAAATCTCATATGTCATTTATCTTGAATGTCACAAATACAATGTCTCTCTCTACTTTCTCTCACTAAGATATGACAATGAATCTCTTCTCTGTTAAGTTCTTTATTCTACTCTAACAAAGAAGACACTATTTATACTGAGGACTTTACAAGGACAAGACACAGTTAACAAACCACAAGCTTGACAATACTTGACTTTGACTTTCTACTTTAAGCAGTTTTGACTTTTACTTGCAATCTTGAGGCTTTGACTTGGGCTTTTGACTTTCAATCTAGATGATCTTGAAGACAACAAATATTGCTCTAATATTCTCCCCCTTTTGATTCAAGATCATATTCACAATGATAAGCTAATCATCTCCCCCTTTGTAAAACATGTAGAGATCTTTCTACAAATTAGTTTCATCTTCAAATCAAATTCTTCCCCTTTTGATTCAAAAACTAGTAATCTCCCCCTTTGTATAAACTTTCACTTTTCAAAATGATTCATCTTCAAAGCACATTTTCCCCTTTTCAAAAACATTCTTCTTCTTTATAAGCTTTGTCAAACACATTCTCAGGCAATCAACATTCTCCCCTTATTGAGATGAAAATTGATAATCTCCACTTTTGAACTGATACTAATAGCAACTATCTTGAATATTGATCTCCACTTCTTGTGATCTTTAATATTCTCCCCTAAAGACTTTGATAGACATCATCATCTCTAGCAAAGAAATTATCTTCGGTTGTAGCTCACTTTTCTCTTTCCAAAAGAATCTTCAAAGAAAATTTCTTGAACTTTCTTGAAATCTTGAACTTTCTTCACAATTTCTTTCTCATTTCTTAAATTTCTCCCATAACTTCTTTTCCATTTCTTGATTTTCTCTCCCTTTTTGATGATGTAGAGCATAGAAATCATCAAAACTTCTTCAAGAAATGTCTTGTATCCAATTTTTGACCATGATCTTTCCTCAAAGTATGTGAACCATCCGTTAATTCAACACATGTATTCATCCGAATCTTTTCAAATTCAGACAAATAGGAATGTAACATTGAATCAACAAATAAATCAGTTAGAAATGTCTGTAAGTAGCACGAATCCACTTTGTACAACAAATGTACTTTGGAAAGGAGCTTTTTTAATGTTCACTCCCCCAGGGTTTCTATTCAATCTCGAAAATCACAAAGGAATTTTCTATGAATGTTATGACAAGAAAATGTATTCCTTGTATGCTCGTGCATGTGTAACAGAGATTGAATCTGCTTAGCTTTATAGGCTCAACGTGTGTAAACCATTGAGACAACAACAGTATTACATGACTCAATGTGCATGATCAAAAGTCGAAGGTGGGGAAACTTTCCTTCTTTTTCAATATCCATATCTTCCAAATGAAGACGAGATAGATTATGTGTTGCTTCCCCAGTAAAAGTTGAAACATCTTTTTGTTGAGAAAAAGATGAGTAGCTGGTGGGGTTTAATAACAAGAGGTGGCATGGGCTAGTGCATGTTTCAATGATGTTCACGAAAAAGTTGTGAAACAATCAGTAATGCGGCTACCCGACTCAGAAAGTGGTTAGTGTAGAGTTCTAATATTCTTTTAACTCTGTTCTCACACCCTCTTTCTTTTTAACGTTTAAGCTCACTTCTAACTAAACTCTCTTTTCATTTTACCTCATCACACACCCACTATTTGATTTTGACCCCTCGCCTCTCGATCACTTAGAATAACTTCTTGGGTAGGAAACATTGGTTATCTTGAATCCATAGAAGTTCTTTGAAGTTCTCACACTAATCCCGTGAATATGTCCTAAAAGCATAATGTTGCTCAACAGTTTAACTTCAACAGTTAAAGCATAATAGTATGAAGTACATATGTCAGATGTATGCTTAATAAGATAATCATGAAGATTTGGGCATTTTAAACATGGAAGATTTTCTCAAAACAAAGAAATTGAATGAATAAAGTGAAATCAATATATATGTTTTGAGATTTTGACAATGTATGGAAAAGATCAAATATGAATGATTTATCAATAGAAGCTTAGGTCATGAAAAATTGGAATTTGTATATATGAATCAAGTATAGACAAGTCATGAAAGAATCGCTTTGAATAAAATAACGCTCAATGAACATTGAATATACAAAAGGAGTTTATTACCACCGAATTTTTTTTCATTTTTGAGACATGGTAATAACAAAGTCAACAAAAATATTAAACCGGTGTGTGTGAATACTTGACAGTATATGGAAAAGATAATACACAAATATTTATCTTTGGAAACACACGGTTAGTTAATCATGAAAGCTTATAAAATGAAAACATTTAAAATACACACTTCTGAAATTAATGAAAACTTTTAAGAATTGAGAAGTGGTTTGAACGTTTAAACAAATTTGTTTTCATATTTGAAAGTTGTTCATCTTTCAAACATGTTATCAATCTCATACATGTTTAAAAAATCTTACAATCAGCTTGAATCTTAGAAAATCAGCCTCAAAGTCATGATTGATATGATTATGAAAGCTCCCCCTCAAAATCTACATATAGTCAAAAAGTCGTCAAAGTACCAAAGTCAGCTAAAGTAAACATTGAAAAACGAGTTCTGATATGAACTAATCAAAAGTCATTTATTCCCCCTGAAATATTGCATTCACAATATTTATCAGAAAGGATGATATGTACTCCCCCTTGAAGGTTGATCATCTCTAATGCTTTGGAATACAAAATCTCTTGATCTTTGAAGTACGAGTCCTAAACTATTGTGTTTAGAAGTCAAATTTGATCTTTAAAGATCGGGTTTTGGATTGTGTTGTCCAAAAGTCAATGTTCCTTTACTTCCCCTAGACTTGAGGTGTATGCAACACATATGAATCTTTTGGCTTTGGTACCCACTGGTATTTGGGTCCAGGTTTGTTAGTTGCAGTTCTATTAGGAGTAATATAATAAGAACCATACCCGTAATTAACATAATTTTTACAAACAAAATCATTTGAACCACAGTAAGAACAATTTATTTTCTTTTGAGCTAACCTCATTAATTGATTTACTGAGTAAACAAGATCAGGTTTGCCAAAAGATTTACCTTGATTAGAATTATTCTTTTTGGCAGGAGGTATATTCACAAATGTTTTTGATCTTTCTTCTCATCAGAAGATAGTTTTGCTTTCCAAACCAACTTTTCTTTTCCATTTCTCTTTCTAAATGTACCCGAACCATCAACATTCCTATCATAGAATAGGTTAGTAGTATGAATCTGATCTTTTGAATTAACTGGCCTTTTTGTGGAAATAGTTGTATGATGTGAACTTGATGTTGACTTGAATGAGCATTCAGAGTCAGTTGAATCATCTCTAGGTGATTGACCAATTGAATCTGGAGTCTTCTGCTCAGTCAAATTCACCTTGAAGACGATCTCCTCAAGTTTTGTTATCTTTGAAGATAAAATGTTTCTTTCTTTGGAGAGTAAATCAATCTTTCTCTTTAATTCAGACTTCGCGTTCTACTATTTCACTGCCTTTGTTGACAGTTCAGATAACTTCTTTGTCAGCTTCTTAATCTCAGTCTCAATTCTTATCCATCTCAAACTCTTTTCTCTCTTTTTCCAACAGACTTTGTAACTCAGAAATCTTTCCTTTGAGAGATTTTCCTTCATAACCAAATTCATCTTTCTCTTTCTCAAGCCTGTTTCTTTCAACAATTATTACATTCTCAAAATCTGATACTTGTTGAGAAAGTTTTGCACATTTCAGATCAACTGCTTTCTTCTCTTCAAAAGTCTTTCTTGAAAATTCAGAGAATTTCCGTGCAAACATTTGTTTTTCATTTGCGGATCCTTTCTTTTTTTATATATATCAAATTCAGCTCTGTCTTTGGTAATCTGTTGTTCTAAGTCTAAAATCTTCTTTTGCAGCTCAACAGTTTCATTTTCTAAACCCTTAGATTTCTCTTCACTCTTCTTGATAGCTTCTTGCTTGTCTTTGACAATTTGAGCTTCCAGGTCTGAAATCTTCCTTTTCAACTCAGAACTTACACTTTCTAATATATTTGATTTTTCTTCATTCTTTTTGCTGGCATCTTTCTCTAACTCAGAGATCTTCTTTTTTAGATCTACATTTTCAGTCTCCAAGACTCTTGCTTTCTCTTCAATCAACTTGATCTATTCATTTTATACTAAATTAAACATCCGTTGTTTGAGATCTTGATTGGTTTTCTGTAAAGTCTAATCTCACTCTTTAATTTCCCTTCATTATCTTTCCTTTTATTTCTGCACCGAATTAAACTTTTGTTGAGTCAATCATTATCTTCTCTCAACCTTTCAATGATACGCGAATGTGTTTTCTGTTGATCTTCAAGTTCTGAAATCTTACGTTTTTTATCTTTCTTTTGACGTTGTTCAGAAGTATATTCCTCAACAAAAAAATAATCATCCATTGTTACTAATAATACTTGCACAAATGATCGTTAACAAAAATCAGAAATTTTGATCACACTCAAAAATTTGTCCCCCTCCGCAGACTTAGCACGGGGGAAAATAAAAATTTGACATTGAAAAGTCATATTGGAACTTGTCAAATTTTGGCTAAGTATATAATTCTTAGACCACTGAGATCACTTTTCGCAAACCACTGAAAACCAGTTTTTCGCAGACCGATGAATCAGAAATGTGAGGAATTCGCAGACTACAGGTTGCGGATTCCCACTTTTCGCAGGTAGTGTCTAGCGAATTCTTAGCTTTTCGCAAGTAGAGGCTTGCGAATTCTAGACTTAGAAATATTCCAAGAAGATGTTTCACTTTTCGCAAAATATTCTGCGAAATCTGGACTTAGACAAATTTCAAAATCTTCTTTGTACGAATTCTTCCAACTTTTTGCAGACCAAAGAACCTCAACAGTAACTTTTCACAGATTGTAGTGTGCAAAATTTTCACTTTTCGCAAGTTGAACCTTGCGAATTCTAATCTTTTCGTAGCTTTGTCTTGCAAATTTTGAGGAATTCTTATCCAAGCCTTTGTGAATTCCGACCTTAGAATTTTCTAACAACGCAAAATAAGCACCCTGCAAGTTCTTAAGATGAACTTGCGAAAAGTGTGGATCTTGCGAGTTCTTCAACACTTCGAACAAATAACCACTGATTCAACCTCAAAATGATTCAACTCTCTGAATTTGATCCTGAAACTTTGCCAATTGATTCAAGAACACAATCTGAACACTTTACTAATACACGATTTCAATCAAAAACAATAAAAGTTCATAATTCGATCAAAATACAGTGCGTTTTGTGTGTCGAACAAAAAACCAATAAAATCTAAAATTCACACTAATAAGATGTGAATTAGGCTAAACAATACAAATCAAATTTGTTCTAAACAACAAATCAAGTACCAAGCAACGATTTTCAGTCTAAAAACATCACAAAATCTCTGAGATCGATCATGGAATAGTGTTCTGTGAGTTCTTGAAATTTTCGACCAAATTTCCAAATTCTTGAATGATTTCTGATTTCTGCTTGCTCTGATACCAAGTGTTATTCCCAGTTTGTGCAAGATTATCAGGATTAACAATAAATTTCAATCTCAAATCTCATATGTCATTTTATCTTGAATGTCACAGAGACAATGTCTCTCTCTACTTTCTCTCACTAAGATTTGACAATGAATCTCTTCTATGTTAAGTTCTCTATTCTACTCGAACAAAGAAGACACTATTTATATTAAGTTTCTCTATTCTACTCAAACAAAGAAGACACTATTTATACTAAGGACTTTACAAGGACAAGACACAATTAACAAACCACAAGCTTGACAATACTTGACTTTGACTTTCTACTTTAAGAAGCTTTGACTTTTACTTGCAATCTTGAAGCTTTAACTTAGGCTTTTGACTTTCAATCTAGATGATCTTGAAGACAACAAATATTGCTCTAACAATAAGGCCTCAATTAAGCATATATTGAGACCATAGGGGAAACTTAGTTCTTCAACCATAGTGTAAAGAGAAATTGCCATTCAAGATGGAATTTCCTTTAATGTTCCAAATAACGTACAAAATGAAAAAAAAATTAGATGAAGTTGTCATTATATCTTGCAGTAGATGATACAGAGAGGATAGAAGGCTTTCATGATTAACAAATGATCATTGGCCCGGTGGTATCAAGGTTATTGGTTGAGCCCAACCTCCTAGGTAGTTAACGGTTCAAACCTCACCAAATATGAGGAAAGGTGAGTATTTTGCCGTATATAGATATTACAATACTTCCAAATTACTAATTTTCTTGGGAGAACTGCTAAGCAATTTGAGATGAAATTAGTGTAAGTTATCCATCGGGGTTAGTGATAAGTATTATTTATATTGATAATATAACGTCATTTTCCCACTTTTTTTCTTGTCACTACTACAGAAATAGGTTTTTTAAACGGTTTTTTTTCGACATTTTCAAACGCTTTACAACCATTTGAAAAGGTCAGGGTCTTTTTTATATGGTTTTTGAACCGTTTAAAAATGTCACTTTTTTAAATGGTTTTTAAACCGTTTAAAAAAGTTAAACAAGCCGTTTAAAATTGTATCCCTTTTTAAACGGTTTAAAAAAAACCGTGTAAAATATGTATTATTTTACATGGTAATGCTGAAAGAACAATTTAAAATTATATACATTTTACACAGTTTTTTTAAAAGACCGTTTAAAAAGGTATACAATTTTAAACGTTTTTTTTGCTATTCTTAAAACCGTGTAAGAATGTGTTACTTTATATATATATATTATATATTTGTATATATATACATATATTAACAACCATTACATACCAAATGCCAAAACATTTTTCATAAATTCACATATAGAACTCCAAATCCTATTAAAAGCCAATAACCATTACAACTACCATATCCATAAAAATTCTTCCATTAATATACATATAAATGGAACTCTAATTACAATAATATCCACAAACTTGTGTTTTTTTCAAAGACATCATCAAACATTAATTCTTAATTCTACCTCTCAGTTGTTTGTTGACACCCAACATGTCTTTCTTCCTAGGATTAGCTCAACATTCTTCTGTGCACTTCAATTCATCGATCTCTTATCCTGAAAACAAATAAAGGGCTATATATATAAGAACATCACGTTTTCTGAACATATAATACGAGTTTATATTGCAAATACATAATAACAAGAATAACTATGTTATTCAAACATATAAATACATCGACCACTTGTAGTGGAGTGCATAAAACACATACCTTTACCACATTTTACCCTCTGTTATACGTTTTAAAGTAAATGATTTGGCCACATGACAAGCTATCTGATCTATTTGTTCATTTGAAAAGCAGTGGTGGTCGTCCATATGTTCTATATATAAATTTATAGATGTGTTATCTAAAAAGGTGTTTTGTATAATATATAAATGACTGAAATTTAACAAATAAGTACCTTGTGAGGGGAATGATATTGCTCGTACATTGCATATTGGAAAATTTGATTGATTACATAATACCCACATTCCCTGCCCTCCTTTTGTTGATTACACTACATTGTAAGGAAATTTATAATATTAGAAAACTAAAGTTATGAAATAGATTGCCAGGATATGTGAATTCTATCATGTTCAATTTCCAAGTGACGGGAGTGGAAATTACGGCATGAGAAGACCTTTCACATTGATTGTATTTTGTAATAGCCCTAAAAAGAAACCATAAACACCTTTGTTTCAATAATCAATTAACATTTAAAATAAACATAATTTTTATATCAATGTAATACATTACTTACATTTCCATCATCTCTTTGATCAAATAAGTTTCGACTTTCTTTCCATCCAACATCTTCGAGTCCAATATATAGACTAAGTGATGTCTAGGCCGAATGATTAGCAACGACCAATGATGCCTCAAAAAAGTTAAAATAATAATGTTAGTAAAACTTACAGCGTAAACTATATATATATATATATATATATATATATATATATATATATATATATAACTCACCCTTGTGCGTACGGTGCCAAAAATAACTCTTTATCTATGTTATGCATCATAGTTTTGAATATTGTCTCCATGACAAAGGAACCATCTCGTTCAATCGTAGGTTCATTAATTGCTCCTGGGGCAATGAATGCCTAACGGTTCTTCGATTTTGTGATATTATCTTATACAAATCCCTAAAAAATTCCAATATGATTAAACTAAATATTGTAAATATTTATAGACACAATAATAAGTAGATATATATAAGTAATAACTTACGACATGATCCATGTGATAATATTATGATCAAGTCACCCCTTTGTTATTAATAACTCCAAGTCACGATATTCGGCCGCTATTGACATACTCGTAGGGCCAAAGACCCCTGCCTCGACCTGAACCGTAACCCCATTCTTTACCCATTGTGCATTGGAACGTAGTCGTCTAAATAGGTCTTTCATCACACTTGGCCGCTCTTGTATTTCTTTAGGCAAGGGCTTCAACTTTTTAACCAACTGTTTTTTTTGTGACTCGGTTGCAATGACCACTCTCTTTGAATGGGTTTCGTCCTATTTTTGTACCTACATTAATAATACATTTGACTAAGTATCTTATACCATTAGAGGGATTTTACATATATATATATATATATAGTTAAAGTTTGAGTGTATACTTGATGGGGAATATGCTCTCCCCTTGGTGGCACTTGGTTTGACTTGACTGTTAGGGGAATGGGTGCACTCTTTGATGGCATCATATCACGAGAAGGGACATTTATATCGGTGGTAGGAGCCTATTAAAAATGATAATACCAATAAACATTATGTGTATGGATAAAAAATCTTACTGCAATTTAACTTGAAAATTAAAACATATGTGTACCTGGTGCAAGATCACAGATTCTTGCTCCCATTGGATGAAGTAGCCACGAGCTTGACCTAACGTTTCAATACCCTTATTCGACAAAGGCACAGGTAGTGCAAACCCCTCACATCCATTCATAACCAACTCTACCAAAACTTTAATGAATCCATCTTTTAAGGGAACACCATCAACAGTAGTGCAATCCCCTAAAGGATAAGCCATACCCTTAGCAACAAGGGCTTTGGCCTTCCAGTAACAGAAGACCAAATCGCATTGGGTAGCATGCTGCAAACAGATCATATTAACATTATGATTTAAATAACGGTTCGATCGAAACTCCAAAAGGTCAATATGTATAAATGAAGAGTTACCTCAATGGATACAATCGCTGGATTTCAAATCCAGAGGTTAATCGTACTCTGGAAACTTTACGTAAGGAAGAGTTTGGTTTTTTTGGGGTGTCACAAGAAGCTGAGCCAATACTGTTTTTGCATAACCTCGGGCTTCCATCAGGGCTAGCATCATTCCTCCGCAATTGTGCTGCCAAAACCATCTGCAACTGTTGTTGTAAATTTTGATTATTCTCCCTCCATTCTCTTCTTTCCTGCTCCATACACTCCTGCCATTCTCTTTTCTCCTCCTACCATTCTCTTTTCTCGTGCTCCCGACACTCCTCCCATTCATTTTGTTTTTGTTGCATTTCTACACGAACTGCTTGAGAAATTTCTGCATCCAGGTTTGCTTTCTCTTTTTGTTTTATCTTCTTATTTCCCTTTCCTAGGCCAACACGTAGGCCTACGTTGTGTCCGACACCCCTGGTATAACCTGGGTGCTCGGGCCCCAACACCACTACCAATGGATCGTCTCCCAATTCAGAGTCCCCATCTCCCTGAGAGATTTGTCTATCTTTTTGTATCTGTTATGTTCAATAAGATAAAAGTAAGTAATTAAGGGCAATAATTTGATAAAAATATTTAAAAGACATATTTATAGTTTACAAGCTCATCTGCTAAGGCTTGAATATGCGTTGGTAGGACGTATTCATCGCGGGCTATTTTTTTTTGCCTCCCCAACAGGAAGTGTCTTGACCTCTCGTAAAATATGTTGTGTATCTCAGGCGTTATTATGCCTTCATCTTTCTCAATATCCCACCCATCATACTTGTAACACCCGTATTTGTGTAATGGATTTTCTCCATTTTCAATCTCATTTTGGCATAAAGTAATCGGAACTTAATGCCTCGTTAATCGGTTTATGAATTTCGGAACTTGGTCAACCACCCTCGTCGAAAAACGGACCAGTTTGGGTCGAAGTCGCGCCCAAAGTGCTTGGGGCGTCTATGCCCAATGACTATGCCACCAGGGCATAGTCGTGTGTCAATCTCGCTGGCGTCATGTGGTTTTCTGGACAAACTCATAAAGGGGTCCTTGGGGTGAGATATTGCCCCGACAACTATGACCAGGGAATTGTCGCCGGTCATAGTCGCCGATGAGGGCTGGGCATATAAAAGCCCCATCTACGGGATTTTGTCACTTGATACTGATTTTGGAAGCTGATTGAGGGATTTTCTCCTGCGATTTTGGTAAGAACTCTTGCCCTAATTCCACCTACCTCATTTAATGAGCTTCCATAAGCATTTATGGTGGTTTAATTCATCTCTAGGTGTGATCTTTGAGAAGAACTTAGCTAGTAGCAACTCTCAAGTCCTCATTCCTCTACCTACCATCTATAGGGGTTGATTTCTTCTAACAAATCACCAAGGTGAGTGCATTCTTGTCTATCCTACTCATATATATGTTTCACAAGGGTTTTAATCTCTACATATATGTCTTATTATATCTTTATTTGGTTGTGTAAAGTTTGACCTAATATCCAAATTTTGAAGATGTTCTAGGTTGATTAATTGAGTTTGGAATGAATGATTGAATGTATCAAGTAACATGGGTTTGTAAAGGATTAGAAAGTTTTATGTTGGTCATATTGATACATGTCTCAAATGGATAAAGACCCGATTTAGGTTGATGTCTCAAATGGCTAAAGACCCGGTTTGGGTTGATGTCTCAAATGGCTAAAGACCCAGTTTGGGTTGACGTCTCAGATGGCTACAGACCCGGTTTGGGTTGATGTCTCAAATGGCTAAAGACCCGGTTTGGGTTGACGTCTTAAATGGCTAAAGACCCAGTTTGGGTTGATATCTCATATGACTAAAGACCCGGTTTGGGTTGATGTCATCAAGCCAAATGGCGCGGATAACTTGATGTGTATATGACAGAAGTTGTGCGGCAAATCATGTTCTACGCCTAGCCGAGCAATTTGGCTGGGAATTATAGATATATATGTATATAAGTAATATAATTTCATTACACTATTTACCTTGTGATTATATGCTCTCACTAGACTTTAGCCTAACACTTGTTTCTTTGGTTGTCATGTATGATAGGGCATCTTAGTGGAGGGTATCGTCGGGAATGAGTGGTCGACCGTGTGTTCGAGAGCGGTCTTTTTAGGAGATCAATAGACCGGAGTATATGAGTTGATAGACATACATTTTGGAAGGATAAGCGACACCCGGCCGTAATCTATTTTGTAAATTTAGATTACTAGGTTGTCGTTTATATTCTTCATTTTTTTGGGTTTGTAAATGCCTTACTTTATTCCCCGATTAGGGATGTTACACTTTGGGCTTGATTGTCTTTACCTAAACATTCAGGTTTAAATGTCCCCTATTTTAGGGCATACATGTTTACTCTTTTTTATAGACGTCATATTGTCGGGTTTTCGAATTTTAAATTTACCCTAATTTTTAGAGTGTTACAAGTTGGTATCAGAGCATTAGTTTAAGTGAACTAAGTATGGTTGTAAGATACCTAGACTTAAAGCTGAGATTATTAAGTTATGACTTGTGAGATGGGGTAGAACTCTTAAGATAGGATGGTCTTAGAGTCGACCGAATCTACACGAATTGAAAGTTGTAGTGATGGTAACGATAACTCTTACGTATCATGTGTTCATAATTCCACTTAGCTAACGTTATTATGAAGATGTTTTACGTGAGCATACTTGATCTACTGTTGTTATAATAATTGATGAATGTAGTGGTACGTTTCCTTGTGTCATTCTTGTAGCCCATCTCTCATTCTATTTCTTGCATATGTGTGTGGCAGACAAATGGTTACCACTAGAAACAGGCAGAAGGTCAAGAAGCCACGACATCTACAGCTGCTCATCCATGGGTAACTGTGGTGGAAGAACCTTCTTGTTTGGTCAATGCATTAGGAGGAGTACCCGAACACATTCCCCAACTCAATTTGGAAACGGAGGAGCCTATTATGGAAGAGGTTACGACGGAAAACCGAATGATAGACCGGATGATGTTGGCCATGAATAGGGCTATGGCACAACAACAAGAGTTATTCCTAAAACTCCTAGAAGATATAGACACCAATAATCGAAGACCTGAGACAGTCGCCGAGAACATCATTGTGGCGGGATCCGGAGGTACCGGACACGAAATTCCCACCGATGGGACCACGACCCCGGAAGCAAAACAAGCGGCGAAAACTTGCACATTCAAAGCCTTCCTTGGTTGTCGACCACCGGAATTCAAGGGTTCGGATGATCCAGTAGCATGTATGAACTGGATTAGGGAAATCGAGCATACCTTCTGATCAAGTGAGTGCGTCGAAGGCCAGAAAGCTACTTTTGGTTCTCAAATGCTGAGATGGGCGACCCTCACGTGGTGGAACGTTTACTCCGCTTCTGTGGAGGCCACGGTATTGGCAAATCTGAGTTATCCGACTTTCAAGAAGAAAGTAATGGAAGAGTTTTGTAACAAGCGAGCCATGGATCGGATAGAGGAGGAATTCCGGAGCTTGAAGAAGGGAAACTTATCGGTAAAGGAATACAACCGTCAGTTTATGGATAAGTTGGGATTGGTGGGACATCTGGTCCCAACTGAAAAATAGAAGATCAAAGCTTACATCAAAGGTCTTCCATCGGATATGATGAACATGGTCCGTGTGTCCAAGGCCTCTAACCTTCGGGAAGCAATTAAGGAGGCATAACTAGTGGAAGACGCCTACAATCGGGCAAGGAAGAGAAATGAGGAGTTTTGGAGAACAGAAAGTGGGAAGGGAGTTCTACACCCTCAAGGAGGACGAGACCTTTCAACAACAACATACCGTGGGAACGATGTTGGATGAGAAACTAGATGGTGCCCTAAATGTCGGAGCAAGCATGGCGGTCCGTGCGCCTCGGGCAGAACGAAATGCTTCAAATGTGGGAAATCGGGTCATGATCACCGTGATTGCCCTGTCAGAGGGATCACTTGCTACGAATGCAAGGAACCGGGCTATATCCGAAGTGAATGCCTAAAGTTGAAAACGGGAGGAAGCAGGACAAAGAAGACGGATCCTCCAAGAGTATCGGGAACAACATTTCAAATGACCACCGAGGAAGCGAAGGCTTCGACTGATGTGGTGTCGGGTACGTTTCTCCTAAACTCCGTACCTACGCATATATTGTTTGATTCCGACACAAGTTTTTCGTTTGTGTCGATTTCTTTCTGTCAAAAGTTAACCGTGCCCACTAGTAGCTTAGAGGATGCTTTAGTGGTAGAGCTAGCGGATGGTGACCAAGTAGTAGTTCGATATATCCTTAGGGGTTGCAAATTGGAGATCGAAGGGAAAGAATTTCCGGTTGATCTGATGCCGATGGTTATCGGAGGGTTCGATGTTGTCATTGGGATGGATTGGTTAGTGGATAACCATATCGAGATTCTTTGTTCCAAGAAGATGATTCGAATTCCAATTTCGGATGATGAGTCGGTAACCGTGTATGGCGAAAGACGGAAGGGCGAGGTGGTGATTATCAGTTTGGTGAAGGCGCATAAGTGTTTATCAAAAGGATGCTCATCCTTTTTGGTGTATGTTATAGACGCCAAGCTCGAGAAGAGGAAGCTTGATGATGTGGAGGTGGTAAAGGAATTCCTCGACATATTCCCAGATGACTTGCCTGGACTACCACCCGATCGTTAGGTAGAGTTTAAGATTGACCTAACCCCGGGAGTGTCTCCGATAGCTAGAGCTCCGTACCGTTTGGCCCCGTTAGAGATGAAAGAGATGTTGGGAACTGAAGAATTCATCAAGTATGGTTAATGCTGCTGGTTCAAAGTTACTACTGCTAGAAGACTTAAAGGTTAATACTGCTGAGTGTTACTACTGCTAGTAGAATTAATACTGCTAGTCAAAGTTAGTGCTGCTTGAACAAAGTTAGTACTGCTTAACTAGTTAGTACTGCTAGTGGTTAGTACTGCTTAGTAGTTAATGCTGCTAAGACCAAGTTAATACTGCTTGAAGAGATTAATGCTGCTAAGCATGATTCGCATGAAAGGATAACAACTGGATAATCTGAAGATATACATGGAAGCTTAGAGATAATGATGGAAGATATTCTGAAGATATTTTATTAATTGGAATTAGCTTTTATCTTTAGTATATATATATTGTATTGTTTAGAATAGATAGATAACTTTAGAGATTAATTCATTCATTCTAAGTTTCTAGAGAGAATCAACCTCAAGGCATAGTTCCTAATTCTAGAGAAGTAGAATTCGTATTGGTGAGCATGTTCATCAATATTGAGGTTGAGTGTGTAATCTTGTAACTTTAAAGCATTCAATACAAGTTTACAGTTTGTTCTTCATATTTACTGTGTTGATTTACTGTTTCATTGAATATCAAAGTGTTATCCGCAAACTTCTTTGATATTGTTTCTGAGAATTAATTCTTGTTGAGAATTCGATCCTGACAAGTGGTATCAGAGCAAGTATTCTCAGAAACCTGCAATCATCATTCTTCCTTGAAATCAGAAATCATCAATGGCCAAAGTTTCAGATTCTTCAAGCACATAAATCCCCACAGAGGTAATGTCTAATCTTTGCTCTAAAACTTGTATGGAAACTGTTAAGAGATATAGGGATCACAATCAGAACATGAGTGATAACCTTAAGAGATTGGAAAAGGACATAAAAGATTATGTCAGGATAGTTGAGAGATTTGAGGAACAGATCAAAGTTTTCCAAGCTAATGAACTTCAACATTCTTATGATACAAATTACTGGAAGTGGGAGAAAGATCAGTATGAGTCTAAGCTTAAACAGAAAGAAGAGGAGAATGAGAAGATAAAGAGTGAGTTTGAGAAAGCAAAGCTGGATATTGAGAAATTTTCCAATGCTTCTAAAGCAATGGACTCTTTGCTCCAAACTCAAATCCATGACAAACTTAGAAGAGGAATAGGTTATAACACCACACCACCACCATACAACAACAATTACATCCCTCCTATATCAGACTTGCTAGAGACCAAGAATAGGAAGGAATTGTCTGATGAAGCCACTAAGGTAGATCCATTAGACAAAGTGGTGGTTGAAACAGACTCTGAAGAAGAGAACTCTAATGAAAAGAGTAAGAAGAACACTGTGAGTGGTGAGATTCCTCTAGAAAATCACATTATCACCAATGAGGGATGTGGAAAGACTTGGGTCAAATCTAAGAACATTGAGAAGACTGAGGGAAAGTCTAACAAAGTCCACTACAAACAGATCACAGTTGTGAAACCTGCTCCTTGTCAACAGTGTTCTTGCAATAAAGTTGAGCCCCAAAAATATGATAAACCAAGGGGAAATCAAAGAAACTGGAATAATCAGTGGGCACAAAAACAAGGGGTTGATTTGAATAAAATCAATAGACCAAAACCTTGTTTTATCTGTGGCAAATTGAATCATCTTGCCAAACACTGTTATTTCAATCCTATCAACCAAAGAGTCAATTTTCAAAGACAACCACAAAACTCTTTTGGTTATAGGAATCAGAGAAGAAATCAAATGGCTGAGAAAAGAGCACCTATAAGATCACATGCTCAGAACAAGTTTGCTAAACCAAAGAAAAATACTCCAAATAAGCCAAGGAGTAATTTAAAGACAAAGAAAGCAAACAACTTTGTTCAAGTTTGGGTTCCAATTGTAAAGAAACCTGTTAGTACTGCTATTCCAGATAGTACTGCTAACAGAAATAGTGCTGCTGCAACCAATACAACTGCTAACAAGGATAGTGCTTCTACTAGTATTAATGTTGCAAAGCCTATAATCTTGACAAAGTATTCCAGTCATGAGATTCCTAAACAACTCATTCAGACCAAACTGACAGATTATATTAATGAGAAAGGTCAACCCAAGACCACTTTGGCTTGGGTTCCATCAAAGACTAACTGATTTATCAAGTGTGCAGGGCAACCAAAAGCTCAAGAGGAAGAGCATTTGGAATGAAGATAATGGTTGCTCTTGGCACATAACAAGGAACATGGACTGCCTTCAAATTCTTTAAAAGATTTGATGGAGGACATGTTACTTTTGATCCAGCAGAAGGTAAGAAAAGTGAAAAAGGTATAGTTTCAAAAGATAAAGTAACTTTTGAAAATTTTATGGTATATGGTACTACTAACCTTGTGTCTGTAAGTGTTTCAGGTTGCTAATACTGAAAGTTAGTTAATACTGCTAGTAGTTAATACTGCTCTCAGTTAATACTGCTAGTTAGTTAATACTGCTCTCAGTTAATACTGCTAGTTAGTTAATACTGCTAGTAGTTAATACTGCTCTCAGTTAATACTGCTAGTTAGTTAATACTGCTAGTAGTTAATACTGCTCTCAGTTAATACTGCTAGTTAGTTAATACTGCTAGTAGTTAATACTGCTCTCAGTTAATACTGCTAGTTAGTTAATACTGCTAGTAGTTAATACTGCTCTCAGTTAATACTGCTAGTTAGTTAATACTGCTAGTAGTTAATACTGCTCTCAGTTAATACTGCTAGTTAGTTAATACTGCTAGTAGTTAATACTGCTCTCAGTTAATACTGCTTTCAGTTAATACTGCTCAAGGTTAATACTGCTTATGTTCCGAATACTATAAATACTCTTTGCCCGCCTAAAAGCTCATAACGACTCTTTGCATACTGTTCACTTGCGCTCTAAACCCTTTCTCTCTCAAAGTTCAAAGTTTTCAGGCAAGAATCTTCAAGGTCAATGGCATCCATGGCATTCATCGACGAGCATAATGAGATCGCGATGCTACAAAAGCCAAAGCAAGCTGCAGGATTTCATCAGATTGTGGATTTCCTCAAGACAAGCCATATTGCTCATGCTCTTACTGTATCTCCTACAATCTATATCGAGCATCAAAGGCAGTTCTGGGCTAATGCCACCATTGTTGCTGAGAATGGTGTGCAAATGATCAAGACAAGCATATGTGAACAATCACTAACAGTTACTGAAGAGGTTATTCGCATCAGTCTACGTCTAGACGATGCCTCTGGTATAACTTCTATCCCAAACGATGAACTGTTCTCCAATCTTACAAGAATGGGGTATGGAGGCCCATTGGGTGTATTCAAATTCTCAAAAGCCAAATTTTCACCCCAATGGCGTTTCTTTGTCCATACTCTTATGCACTGTATCTCCAAAAAGACTACTGGATGGAGTGAGTTCAGCAGCACCATTGCTTATGCTTTGGTGTGCTTGGCCACTGCCAGAAAGTATAACTTTTCTAAAATGATTTTCAGTGATCTTGTCTCAAACATGGGAAACAAAAAGAGCTTCTTTATGTACCCCAGGTTTATCCAAGAAGTTATTACTCATGAATTGACGGACATACCTCAACCTGTTGGGGTATATGTACCTAAACCCCCCAAAGGCAAGGTTTTCTCAAATATGAGAAGATCTGTTGGGGACTCGGAAGGAGTTGACACCCCATTGTTCTCTACAATGATGGTGGTGTCCCAAACCAATGAAGGTATGGTAGCAGGGTCAAGGCCCCCATTAGACCAACCCACTGCTAGCCAATCCCAACCTTCCCTCTCTAAATCAATTCCTCAGTCTCTTCTTGACAAACCAACTTCACCAATCACCCAAACTTATCAAAGAAAACAGGTAAAGAAGGCTCCTTCCCTTCTTGTACCATCAACCACTAAACCTACTAACCCTCTAAGGGAGAATTCTCCCTTAGAGAATATCCATAGGGAAACCACAGGGGTGTCTCCCAACCCCAAGGAGGTGCTCTCTGAGGAGGAGGTTGAGCATATGGGTACTGAGGCTGCCACTACTTCTGCTAGCACAGAGAAGGACAGTGGTAACATAAATAAGACCTCCCCCATGGCAACTTTGAATGAGCAATCATTCAAAGGTCCCTGGTGCCAAGAAACCAAGGGGGTGGACAGTGCTTCTGCTAGGCAGAAGACTTCCACTACAAAAAGATCCAATGATCCTTCCAAAGAAGGTAACACTTCTGGAGAGGGTGAGGACAGATATTCTTACTATGAATTGATGGAAACAATGGGCAACATCAACCTAGATGTTCTCAAACAAGGGAAAGAACTTGAAGAAATGAAATTGGTAATCTTGTCCCAACAAGTGCAGATTACCAAACTCAAGAAATTGGTGATGAAGCTAGTACAGAAAAAGAAGAAGAGACAATTTGTGCTAAGGAGAAGGAAATCTGGGAATGATGCTCCCAAAAAGGGGGAGATCAACATGGAAGAAGCTACAGAAAAGAGGGAGCTTGATGGGATGAAATATGGTGATGAGGGGGAGAAATTTGATGTTGAGGGGGAGCAGGAAGCAGAAACAGAAAGAGAATCAGTGCAAATAGAAACACAAGAAGCAGCAGTAACAGTAGAGCAAGCAGTAGAAACCATTAATACTGCTAGTTCAAGTAAAGCAGCAAAAATGGTTAATACTGCTGAAATTAAACAAGCAGCAGAAACAGTGAAAGGAGTATTAACAGATCTTGAGATTGCAGAAACCTTACTTAAAGCCAAGAATGATACTCCCAAGGTCACTTCAAAGACCAAAGGAGTAATCATCAAAGAACAAGGTGAAGTGATCAAGAAAGATAACAGTAAGAAGGCAATGGACAAAGACAAAGGAAAAGCAAAGATGGTGGAATCTGATCAACCAGTCAAGAAGCAAAGGTTGGTTGAATCAGATGAAGCCTTAGCCAGGAAGATGCAAGAGGATATTGAAAAGGAAGAAAGAGTTCAGGTGGAAAAGGACAGGGAGATGGCAAAAGCTCTAGCTGCTGAACTGAATGAAGCTTATCAACTGAGTCTGGCAACTGAAATTGCACAGAAGAAAGCTGCAAATATGAAGAAATCAGTAGTGAAAACAGTTGTAAAGAAGAGACAACCCTCAAAGACTTTCCTAGGTACCCAAGAGAGAAACAAAATGATTATATTTCTCAAAGGTGCTGTAGGAGTCAAAAAGGAGATGTTCTCCAAAATGTCTTTTGAGAAGATTAAAGAGCTGTATGATTTAGAGATGTTAAAGCTGCAGGGGAATGAAACTGCAAGGGTGGAGATGGAGAAGAGGATGAAAGAAAGTAATGATTTTCTTATACAAAAGCCCTTTCCAGATGAGCAGGAAACACCATCAAAGAAAAAAGCTACTCTGGGAGAAAGTCTAAGGACTTTAAAGAGAACCAAGATGATGGCAAGGAGAAAGTCAATCAAGAAGCCTAGAATAGCTGAAGAAAAGGCTGATAAGGTGGTTGAAGAAGAAGGGGTACCTGAGTCATCTGAAAAGAAAGAATCTTCAATTACTGATGATTTAAAAATGTACATGGTAGTGATGGACAAAGTTCCTGAACCAATTTCAGCAGAACCTGTTGGTATAAAGCCTCCTGAAGTTATTCACTGGGATACATTGACATTGGATGGAAAGGAGTACATTAGACTCAAGAGGAAAGATGATAAATATGAGGTATTCAACACTTGGGTCAAGATTGTCAGAACATGCTCTAGGTCAGATATTGAAGAAATGTTTGAGATAGGAATAAAGTTGTATGCAGATATACTGAAGGCTTCAGGGATTTCACTTACAAAATTGGTGATGGAGTATCTGTATATGATGTTCAAGCCTGATGAAGTAGAGCATGTGATCAAGAATGTGTTCAAATCAGTCAACAAGTGGACTCTATATGAAACTAGTGGAGTATATGCAGTGACTTTGGATTTAAATCACACTGAATACTTTCTAGTGGATAGAGTATACAACCATAGCAGATTAAAGCTTCATGCCATGCTGAAGAAAAAGCTAGTGTGTGTTCCAGATTCAGAAATGGCTAAATACTTGATTCAAAGAACAATTAATCAGAGTTTGGGATTGGATGCAAACACTGGAATTTAGGCCATGATAGAGTTTTGGGAGCATCTTGAAGAAAATTTGAAGAACTTGACTTCTCTTCCTAAAAGTCAAGTTAGGGGGAGATTGTTGGGAACTGAAGAATTCATCAAGTATGGTTAATGCTGCTGGTTCAAAGTTACTACTGCTAGAAGACTTAAAGGTTAATACTGCTGAGTGTTACTACTGCTAGTAGAATTAATACTGCTAGTCAAAGTTAGTGCTGCTTGAACAAAGTTAGTATTGCTTAACTAGTTAGTACTGCTAGTGGTTAGTACTGCTTAGTAGTTAATGCTGCTAAGACCAAGTTAATACTGCTTGAAGAGATTAATGCTGCTAAGCATGATTCGCATGAAAGGATAACAGCTGGATAATCTGAAGATATACATGGAAGCTTAGAGATAATGATGGAAGATATTCTGAAGATATTTTATTAATTGGAATTAGCTTTTATCTTTAGTATATATATATTGTATTGTTTAGAATAGATAGATAACTTTAGAGATTAATTCATTCATTCTAAGTTTCTAGAGAGAATCAACCTCAAGGCATAGTTCCTAATTCTAGAGAAGTAGAATTCGTATTGGTGAGCCTGTTCATCAATATTGAGGTTGGGTGTGTAATCTTGTAACTTTAAAGCATTCAATACAAGTTTACAGTTTGTTCTTCATATTTACTGTGTTGATTTACTGTTTCATTGAATATCAAAGTGTTATTCCGCAAACTTCTTTGATATTGTTTCTGAGAATTAATTCTTGTTGAGAATTCGATCCTGACAAGAGATGATGAGACAACTACAAGACCTTCTTGAGAAGGGATTCGTGAGACCAAGCTCGTCACCGTGGGGAGCGCCAGTCTTGTTCGTGAAGAAGAAATATGGTACCATGCAGATGTGCATAGAATATAGGGAGTTGAATAAGGTGACCATGAAGAATAAGTACCCACTCCCTAGGATCGACGATTTATTCGACCAAATTCAAGGAGCGGGATGCTTTTTAAAGATCGACCTACGTTCGAGCTATCATCAAGTGAAAGTCAAGGAGGACGACATTCCAAAGACCTCTTTTAGAACGCGCTACGGGCACTACGAGTTCTTGGTGATGCCCTTTGGTTTGACGAACGCCCCGGCGGTGTTCATGGACTTAATGAACCGCGTGTGCCGACCGTTCCTCAACAAGTTGGTTATCGTGTTCATCGACGGCATTTTGATTTACTCCAAAGATGAATCTGATCATATGCATCACCTTCGCAACGTGTTGGAGGTCTTGAGGAAGGAGAAACTTTATGTAAAATTCTCCAAGTACGAATTCTAGTTAAAGGAGGTGCAGTTCTTGGGGCATGTAGTCTCAAAAGACGGTGTGAAGGTAGACCCTACGAAGATAGAAGCTATGATGAGTTGGGAACCTCCTAAGAGTCCATTTGAGATCAGAAGCTTTTTGCGGTTAGCGGGTTATTACCAAAGATTTATCCAGGATTTCTCCAAGATTGCTTTTTCGTTGATGGCTTTGACCAAGAAGAATGTGAAGTTCGTGTGGACTGAGTCTCAAGAGAAGGCATTTCGGACGTTGCAAAAGAAGCTTTGTGAAGCTCCAATCCTGTCCTTGCCAGAAGGGTCGGAGGATTTTGTGGTATATAACGACACATCTAAAATGGGTCTTGGGTACGTGCTCATGCAAAGAGGGAAGGTGATTGCCTACGCGTCAAGGAAACTAAAAGTGCACGAGAAAAATTACCCCACGCATGATCTGGAGCTGGCAGCGGTAGTGTTTGTGTTGAAATTGTAGCGACATTATCTTTACGGTACGAAGTGTACATTGTACATAGATCACGAAAGCTTGAAGTATGTCTTCGATCAAAAAGAGTTAAATATGATGCAAAGAAGGTGGTTAGAACTACTCAAGGACTACGATTGTGAGTTACTTTACCATCTGGGTAAAGCTAACATGGTAGCCGATGCCTTAAGTCGGAAAGAATATAGCGGAAAGCTCCGAGCCAAGCTTACGAGAATTAAATTAGTGTCAAGCCTCATGGAAAGGATTAAAGCGTCACAAGACGAAGCGTTGAGGGGGGAAAATCTCAAAGATGAGGTGATGACCAAGCAACAACTACTCTTGACCGAGGATAGCCGATAGATCAAATGTTTTAGTGGATATGTTTGGGTACCAAAGGTTGGAGGAAACCGATAACTACTCTTGGAAGACGTGCACAAGTCCAAATACTCCATCCACCCGGGAAACACTAAGATGTATAGAGACTTGAAGTTGCATTACTGGTGGCCGGTTATGAAGTTAGATGTGGCTCACTACGTAGAGGGGTGCGTGACTTGTTCGTAAGTAAAGGCCGAGCACCAACGACCTTATGGGAGCTTACAATCGTTGGAGATACCCAAGTGGAAGTGGGATAAGATCACCATGGACTTTGTGACCAAACTACCGAAAACGTTGTGGGGCAACGACACCATTTAGGTGATTGTCGACTGTTTGACGAAGAGTGCTCACTTTCTAAGAGATGTAGGAAACTTTTCCAATGGATAAATTGGCAAAAATCTATATCGATTAAGTGGTCTCTAGACATGGTTTACCTTTGTCTATAGTTTCTAATCGTGATAGCCGGTTTACATCAAGATTTTGGGGAGCCTTGCATCAAGAACTGGGTACTCGTGTGAATCTGAGTACGACATACCACCCACAGACGGACGGGAAAATTGAAAGGACAATTCAGACCTTGAAGGACATGCTTAGATCATGTGTAATCGATTTCGGTGGTAATTGGGACACTCATCTACCTTTGGTGGAGTTTACTTACAACAACAGTTACCACTCTAGCCTTGGAGAGACACCGTTTAAAGCCTTGTACGGGAGGAAGTGTAGAACCCCCATGTGTTGGTTGGAGGCGGGAGAGAAGCAATTCGCCGGACCGGAAATTGTTCAAGAGACGGCCGACAAAGTCAAAGCAATCCGAGAACGCTTGAAGGCGGTGCAAGATCGACAAAAGAGCTATGCCGACAAGAAGAGGCGATCCGTGGAGTTTCAAGTGGGGGATCGTGTAATGTTGAAAGTGTCCCCATGGAAGGGTTTGCACTAGTTAGGAAAGCGGGGGAAGTTAAGTCCCAGTTTCCTTGGACCCTTTGCCATTATTGAACGTATCGGTCTACAAGCATACAAGTTAGACTTGCCACCGAAAATGGACGACATTCATCCTACGTTCCACGTATGCTATTTACGAAAATTCTTGGCGGAAGAAGAAAGCGTTATCCCATTGTCAGAGATACAAGTGGACGAAAACCGGTGTGTCGAAGAACCCGAGGCCATTTTAGAGAGAGGGACCAAGAGACTTCAACGTAAGGAGGTCACGATGTTCAAAATGCAATGGAGACACCATCGGGGTGCAAATATGACTTGGGAAGCGGAAGAGGACATGAAGCTTCGATATCCTCATTTGTTTGTATAGTTAGGATTTCGGGGACGAAATCATTTTCAAGTTGGGGAGGATTGTAACACCCGTATTTGTGTAATGGATTTTCTCCATTTTCAATCTCATTTTGGCATATAGTAATCGAACCTTAATGCCTCGTTAATCGGTTTATGAATTTCGGAACTTGGTCAACCACCCTCGTCGAAAAACGGATCAGTTTGGGTCAAAGACGCTCCCAAAGTGCATGGGGCGACTATGCCACCAGGGCATAGTCATGTGTCAATCTCGCTGGAGTCATGGGGTTTTCTGGACAAACTTAGAAAGGGGTCCTCGGGGTGCGACATTGCCCCAACGACTATGACCAGGGCATTGTCTCCGGTCATAGTCGCCGAGGAGGTCTGGGCATATAAAAGCCCCATTTATGGGATTTTGTCACTTGGTACTGCTTTTGGAAGCTGATTGAGGGATTTTCTCCTGCGATTTTGGTAAGAACTCTTTCCCTAATTCCACCTACCTCATTTAATGAGCTTCCATAAGCATTTATGGTGGTTTAATGCATCTCTAGGTGTGATCTTTGAGAATAACTTAGCTAGTAGCAACTCTCAAGTCCTCATTCCTCTACCTACCATCTCTAGGGTTTGATTTCTTCTAAGAAATCACCAAGGTGAGTGCATTCTTATCTATCCTACTCATATTTATGTTTAACAAGGGTTTTAATCTCTACATATATGTCTTATTATATCTTTATTTGGTTGTGTAAAGTTTGACCTAATATCCTAATTTTGAAGATGTTCTAGGTTGATGAGTTGAGTTTGGAATGAATGATTGAATGTATCAAGTAACATGGGTTTGTAGAGGATTAGAAATTTTTATGTTGGTCATATATCAATATGTCTCAAATGGCTAAAGACCCGGTTTGGGTTGACGTCTCAAATGGCTAAAGACCCGGTTTGGGTTGGCGTCTCAGATGGTAAAGACCTGGTTTGGGTTGACGTCTCAGATAACTAAAGACCCGGTTTGGGTTGACGTCTCAAATGGCTAAAGACCCGGTTTGGGTTGACGTCTTAAATGGCTAAAGACCCGGTTTGGGTTGATGTCTCATATGACTAAAGACCCGGTTTGGGTTGATGTCATCAAGCCAAATGGCGCGGATAACTTGATGTGTATATGGACAGAAGTTGTGCGTCAAATCATGTTCTACGCCTAGCCGAGCAATTTGGTTGGGAATTATAGATATATGTGTATATAAGTAATATAAATTCATTACACTATTTACCTTGTGATTATATGCTCTCACTAGACTTTAGCCTAACACTTGTTTCTTTGGTTGTCATGTATGACAGGGCATCTTAGTGGTAGGGATCGTCGAGAATGAGTGATCGACCGTGTGGTCGAGAGCGGTCTTTTTGGGAGATCAATAGACCGGAGTATATGAGTTGATAGACATACATTTTGGAAGGATTAGCGACACTTGAGCGTAATCTATTTTGTAAATTTAGATTACTAGGTTGTCATTTATATTCTTCATTTTGTTGGGTTTGTAAATGCCTTACTTTATTCCCCGATTAGGGATGTTACACTTTGGGCTTGATTGTCTTTACCTAAACATTCAGGTTTAAATGTCCCCTATTTTAGGGCATACAGGTTTACTCTTTTTTATAGACGTCATATTGCCGGATTTTTGAATTTTAAATTTACCCTAATTTTTAGAGTGTTACAATACTTCCCAAGGTACCCACGTGATCCCAAGTGATGTGGGTTATTGTTCATCTTTGCACGCTTGCTATTTGTTTTGCTTAGTGCCTTCACATAATAAAATAATAACAAAGTAGAAATAATGGTCATTTATAATATAATATCACCAAACAATAATGAATTTTTTCAACACCTCAAATTCCAGAGTTGACTTGAGGTCACAAAATGACTCCCAAACGTCCCTTTTAATATACGGGTATGGAACACATGGATTTTTGTTCTTCTTATTGTACTCGGATATAAGATAACATTTGAAGTTCTTCCATGTCGTATTTGCAACCTTTAGCGTTTCTCTCTTCAAAGTCTCATCCGTCAAATTCCAATGTTGTTTTAGTATAAAAATACGTCAAAAAAATCAATGATATGCAACTTTTAAATTTCTGAATAAGGTAGACATAAAATATAAACATATTATATACCTTGATGGCCATCCACATCCGATCCTTATCTACTTTCTTAACTTTGCGCCAATCACTGATGAGAATTGAAATCCTCGATTTGACCTCCAACCCTACCCAAGTACAATATTTTGCCGAATACTCCCCTATTGACTTAAGAGTCTTTGGACAAATCCGAATGGTACAATCCATAGATTTTCTCACTTTCTCCAATTGTGTCACTCCTCGGGTTCAGTCGAGGTCGATGCGGTAAAATCTTTATTTTCCAAACAATGAGTGGATGAAAAATTTGATCAAGAGATTAAAAGGCAATGTATCTAAACCAAATTTAATATTTAGTTTTAAAAATTTTAAAGGAATTGGGACTATTACTAGACCAAACTGTGTACGTAAATCTATTGTTTAAGGTGTTTTCTGTGTTTAGCAAACATATTACTAGACCAAAGAATAAGTAAATAACCAAAATTTGGATAACCACAGTGGTAACGAACACGTAGAAAAACAACAGGCCAAAACATCATCTTCTTCTAGGCCATACAACTGAAATAGATCTGTGCAGCCAACTAATATTAGTTTGAGTCCTTAGGAAGCATGTTTGGATTTGTGCTTTCACATTTTATGAAGAGTATATGCATTTCATATGATATAATCAATTCTAGTGTAAATTGATCTTAAGACCAATGAGACGATGTTGAAATAATATGTTTTAATTGCTATAAACTACCTTTTCTTTTTTGTGGATTGTCATTCTTAATTATATCCTGGTATGTACTTCGAGTTATACTAATATATTGACTCTTCTGAAGCTTTGTTCAGCCGATGGCCATGTGATTGATGGCTCTGTTTCAATTCTAAAGGCAACCATCTTCTGCACAAACCATCTTGAATATGGGTGCAGTCTCACAGACATTAAACAGATGAATTCTAAAGTGAGAAACAATATTGACTATTAAAAACCACATTAATAGCTTCATGGTGTTCTAAAGTGAATTGCAATAAGGGGGCGTTTGGTTCGCAGAATGATTTCTGAAGGAATGGAATCTGTCTAAGGAATTGGAATCTGGAAGGAATTGGAATGGAATGTTATCAAGTTTGACCAAGTGTTTGGTTGGCAGAATGAAATGTAATCAGTCAAATGAATTGGAATATGTCTGTTTGGTTTGCAAAGGAATTGGAATGGAATTATGAAAAATGACAAAAATACCCTTTCTTTTATTTTTATTTTTTTAAATGTCGAGAGAGAGAGGAGAGAGAGATTGTGAGAGAGGGAGCGGGTAGAGAGGAGAGAGAGATAAAGATAGGAGAGAGATAGAGATGAGGGAGAGGAGAGAGATAGAGAGAGGAGAGAGAGGGGATAGAGAGGGAGAGGAGAGAGAGGAGATAGAAGAGAGAGAGAGGAGAGAGAGAGAGAGAGGGATTTTAGAAGCGGCTAGGGTTTTTAGAAAAGGTAAGGAGGGTATTTGTGTCATTTTGAGAAAATATGATGGAATGAAATTCAATTCCATCCATTTTAAGAAGGAATGACCAAATCCATGATTAAAGGAATTCATGGAATTCAATTCCATTCCATTGGTAAACAAACAGCAGGATGGAATTTGGTCAATGTAATTGACCATTCCAATTCCATCAGATTCCGGCGGAATCCAGCGAACCAAACACCCCCTAATAGTTGGATAAAATTTATTTATCAGTAAATGTACATACAAGCTGGTTTATGGCAGTGTGATATTCCATATGGTGGGCTTTTTGGCTTTGCACCCATGATATTCCATAAAATGGATTTATGATTAACTAGTTTGTTTTCTACCATGACTTGGCCTCTACTTTTCATTATAACAATTTGCATCCTATATGCATTGGATGTGCTTTTGCTCTGCTTCTAGTCTCTGCGAAAGTTTAAAGGATGGCAGGCTGGGAGAACTCATATTAAACACTTGTGTCATCTTCATGATTAAAAAAATATAAATCTTGATCCAAAATCCATGACATGATGAAAAAGAGTACTCCGTATTTGTTAATTTGTTAAATTGGAGGGAAGGAAGAGACTTGAATTGTTTATGGTAGTCTTGGACTTTACAACCCCACATGGAATATTGAAATGTCAACACTTGTCTCCCCTATGACTTAGTATGACTTTACACCCCCACATGGAGTATTTAAACTTCTCACAGCTGTTTACTGTTAAGTCCCTGAGATCAAGATTGATTGAATAATTGAGATAAACAAGGAATTGGGAATGGAATCTATAGTTTTATTATTAAACAGGAAGTAAATCTACACTACAGAGAGAATTCGTATAACATGCTACATTTCTGAAATGAAAACTTAGGGGTTGTTTGTTTTTTTAAAAAAACTTCTTAATGGCTCTTAAGTCTGAATCGTTCAGACCTTTTTACACACCACCTCTTATTAATCATAACTAAAATAAGGCTTCAGACTTTAGACCTCTTAAAAAACAAACGACACCTTACTAAACTAACTACAAGATTCTATTTATACCCCCACATCCCTTGTTACACATTTAAGCCCAAACCCATTACAAGGCCCAATACAAACAACATGTTGATTACTTTACTAAACTTCATAAAGTAGAACATATTTATGTTCTAACATTCTCCCCCTAAGTTTTGTAAAGTAATCATTATCTTTTAAGCTCCAGCTTCAACTCCTCTCCCCCTTGATTTCTTTATAAAACTTAGCGTTGCATAAACTTCAAAGCTCCTCTAGCTCCCCCTTGAAAGTAGCTCTTATCCTTGAAGTTTCAACTAAAATACCAAATCTGATGTAGACCATAACCTCGACTGAGTGCACATAAAGACAACTTTTGACTCTTGTAAACCCAACACATTCCGTATGCCCACAAGAATGATATATGTTGAATTATGGAATGACAACCAAGTGCATCTTCAGTATATAACATATGATATGTCTTTGAACCTCGAGTTGAAATAAGAGTTCAACTTAAGAACTTAATCTGATCAGCTTACGGGCGGTAGCATCAGGTAGCAACACTACAAGGCAGGGATTAGAAGACTGATAATTGTTCAACAACTGATGAAGGCTGCTCATTTTCTGACTACTTTCCAGAATACTGAACAATTAAACCCATAACTCCTTTCTTCACGAATCAACTGGATGATTATAAGCACTCAAGATTCTGAATCACAACTCAAGCATCAGAACAATGATTGCAGTCGCTCACACTATTGATTGATCAGGTAAGAAGAATGATAAAGTGCTCTCAATGGTCTAACAACAGAAGAAACACTCCAGACTGATGATTGCAGATACTCAGGCAGCTAATTCAATCCAATCAGAGACTAAATCATCAAATCCAGAATATGAAAATCTTGAAAAGCATGAGCACTCGTGAAATGTAGATCAGTTGCTAAAGATATGTGACCAACGAAAGATTGGAATGATGTCACATATGCATTCATCGAAAATCTCATGAACAGATTGTCCCCCTCCCGAGACTTAGCACGGGGGTCCCGCTACGTGGTTAGCGGGTGGGGTCAAGGGGCAGCGCCCCTAGAGAAATTTTTTTGACAATTAAATCTCATAAGGCAACTTGTAAAAATGAGTTCAGAACAGTCAATTTTCTCAAAAGCATCTAAATTTTTCGCATATCAACCACAATTCGCAGATCACTATTTCAATTCAGCACAATTCGCATGATGGACTAAACCGAAAACCCCAGAATTCGCATAGGCCTGTGTGCGAATTCTTACTTCTCGCACACGCCTATGTGCAAATTCCTCGCATCTCGCATAACTCACATCTGCGAAATCTTACTTTTTTGCATCACACACATATACGAAATCTTATCTTTTCGCATATCTCTTATGTACGAATTCCACACTTAACAAATTTCATCTTCAAAGAATGTTATCATGCGAATTCTTAAACATTTCGCATATAACTCTTGTGCGAATTCTATACTTAGCAAAAATGTCATCTTCAAGGAATCATGCGAATTCAAACATGCGAATTCTTAAGCATGCGAAATCTATGATGCGAATTCTTCAAAAATCTTCTATTATGCGAATTTATTTCCATATTCATGCAAGTTCTTCAAGTTCTGCGAGTTCTTCATTGAATCATGCGAATTTTGTGGATCTCGAATGTTTTTTCAACTTTTCTTCGAATTATCCTTCAAAACTTCGAATTTTGAGATGAGATTTTCACAGGTTCGAAAATGACTTTGGAACACATTTGTAGTTGATGATCTTGTCTAATTTCCACTCTAAACTCCAATCGATCATAACCACGGTAACTTACATTTTTTGAACAAAAATATCTCAAAATCGATCAATTCACTCGAATTTGATGAAATTAAAGAAAGTAATTGATTCTATACTGATCGACTATAACAACAGAATCAATTAGACATCAAAGTTCATCCAAATAATCATCAAATCAACAAATTCGAAGAAATCCACAGTGACTGTTCTTTTTCAATGCAATCTGATCTCGATCATCGTAGAAAAAATTCTGCGTTCAGCTCTGATACCACTTGTTAAGTCCCTGAGATCAAGATTGATTGAATAATTGAGATAAACAAGGAATTGGGAATGGAATCTATAGTTTTATTATTACACAGGAAGTAAATCTACACTACAGAGAGAATTCGTATAACAGGCTACATTTCTGAAATGAAAACTTACTTACTAAACTAACTACAAGATTCTATTTATACCCCCACATCCCTTGTTGCACATTTAAGCCCAAACCCATTACAAGGTCCAATACAAACAACACTTTGATTACTTTACTAAACTTCATAAAGTAGAACATATTTATGTTCTAACATTTACACTACAATATATATCATTAACGATACATTTTATATACATATAAATATATCTTTGTTTTCTTTCTCATATTTCTTCTATTTGAATAGATCTCATGGCTAGTTTCATATTCATCTTAAATAGCACGTGACTACCCCCTGATTTCAATCTAATTTAAACTTCTATATTCATCTAAAACCTTCACTCAACTGCAATTCTTTTATGGTATATAAACCCTTCACTACCCATCTCATTTTCTTGAATGTACCATATCAAAGTAATCCATAAACAGAAGAGATGTTGATATTTCAATTAGTTGGATCAAAGTAATCCATAAACAGGGGTGATGAACCATTCATAAACACTAGAGATGAGTTGTAGATTCAATAGAAAAAAAAACCTAGAAAAAACCTACCAAATAAAAAAAATCCAAATAACTTCAAATAAACCCTAGAAATAAACCAACATTTGAACCATTTATACTCAAATCAATCCTAACTTCAAATAAACCCTAGAAAGATGAAGAATAACTAGACATGTTGGAGAAGGAGAAGTCGTATGTGCATCATCGTCATTGCCAAGTGCATCATCAAAGAAAAGGTCGTCCTCGCCATTGCCAAGTTCACCGTCCATAGAGAAATTACCTGTGTGGAGAAGATGGAGACGAGATTGAGATGTTAAAGGCGATGCAGTTTTGTGGATTTTGAAGCTGGAGGCGATGCAGTTTTGGGGATTTTGAAGTTGGAGGCGATGCAGTTTCCTCCTTATTTTTGCTACATATTTTTTATTTTTTAAGTTTCTAGATAATTATATCATTATATGTTAAATATTAATAATGATAATTATAAAATTTTATTTTTACTTGTTAGGTAAAATTATAAAAAATGTTATAATTAATTATTATAATTATCATTATTAGGAGGCGTGTTTGGATTGCTTATTTGAAACAATTTATGTTTTTTTTAAAGTGCTTATCAATTTATGTTGTCAGGAAAAAGAGTTTTATTAAAAGCATTTGGATTAACTTATTGTAATACCAAAAACTTATAGTAATAAGCTAATAAGTTGTTATTTAAGGGTGTTTGGGATTGCTTATACATTTAAATAACCAAAAAAGTCATAAGTTGTTTCAAATAAGTTGATAAGTCAATATGGACTAACTTATTCAAAACAACTTATTACAATCCCAAACACCCTCTAGATTTTATTTGACTATTACTACAAATATTATTTTATTATTATTACATTCTTTTGTAAAACATATTGAAAATGTAAATTTATAGCAATTTCTAGATAAAAAATAAAATAGAAATTAAAGTGAAAATATTTACATACCTTGTTTGATTATGTATTACGGGTTTCATTGACCCATAATCCTTCAGCATGGTCGGTTCTCAAATAAGTGTTATCATCAATTCGCTGATCCGAGGAGGGAACTCCGATAGAAAAGGGAGGTAGCTCGTCGAACTGGTCATATTCTTCTTCGTCGACAACATTTTCAATGCCAACTATGTGTCTTTTATCGTGGAGGACGATATACCATTTAGAATCTTTCTGATCCTCAACGAAGAAGACCTGTAAGGCTTGTTTCGCCAGAGTGAATGGTTCGGATACGTAACCCTCCCTGGAAAGATCTACCACTGTGAAACCATCGTTGTCAACTTTAACACATCGTTGGTTTTCGACCCATTTACACTTGAACAAAGGTATCTTGAAAAAAGTGTAATCAAGCTCCCAGATTTCTTGAATGACACCATAATATGAATCTTTGGCAATCCTCGACCTAGCATCATTATTCGCCCTACAGAACTCAGTCGTTGTGGCTGTTAATGTCACTCCACTGTTTTGCAATGTACTTTTGTCATCTTTTTTTTTGTATAAAACGTATATCCATTAATATCGTATCCTTGGTATGTTGAGACGACATGGACGAGCCTATATGCCAAATGTTCCACTACTTGATCAACTGTTTCTTCCCCATAGCTTGGTTTCACTCTTTCTTTCAACCATTGTGAAAACGTTTTATTATGCTCAGTAACCAACCATTTGTCGTTCTTCGATAGGTGCATTTGGTAAAACATTCTCATATGCTCATGTACATGGGGAGCAATTGCTCTCATGTTTTGTAGGACGAAAAAATGTGCTTTTTGTAGTTCATCGTAATCTAGAATAATAAATTTCATTCCAACTAACCCAACCCCTCCAAGTCTACCTTCATGTCGATATTGTGGGGTGCCAACATTTTTCACACCGGCCAGATAGTCTGTATAGAAATCAATCACCTCCTCGGAAGCATATCCTTCAACAATATTGCCTTCGGGTTTGGATTGGTTCCTTACATATCCCTTTAAAAAACCCATATATCTCTCGAATGAATACATATATCGTAGGAAGACAGGACCACAAAACTTTATTTCTCTAACAATATGAGATATCAGGTGTACCATCACATCGAAAAATGAAGGCGAGAAATACATCTCTAGTTGGCATAAAGTAAGGATAATAACACTTTCCCATGAATCCAAAACCTCAGGATCGATCACTTTAAAATGAATCATGTTAAAAAACAAGCAAAGTTTTTGTAATTGTGTGTCAGATACTATCTGGCAATATTCCACGAATTGCAATAGGTATCATATGTGTCATTAAAACATGGCAATCGTGGGACTTTATACCAATCAACTTCAAGTCTTTCATTGACACTAATTTCCTAATGTTTGCAGAATAGCCGGATGGAACCTTAATACCATGTAAGCACTGGCAATATCTGGTTTTCTTAACCTTCAACAAGGTATAACAAGCTGGTGGCAGATACGTACGCTTTCCATTATCAACAGAAACAAGCTCTGGTCGAATCCCAATTTCTACCATGTCCTTTCTAACTTTAACTCCGTCTTTTAATTTTCCCGGAATGTTCAACAATAACCCTATCAAGCTATCACATACATTTTTTTCGATATGCATTACATCAAGACAGTGTCGAACGGTCAACTACTCCCAATATGGTTAATCCCAAAAAATAGATTTCTTCTTCCAAATATTTTTTGGAGGAGCTAGACGATCTTTCCCAAACACAATGTCTAGATCTTTAACTCGATAATATACATTTCTTCCATCTAATGGTTGCCTTGCTACTCGATACTCAGTTTTCCCATCGAACACCGACTTTAGTTTGCGATAGTGGTGGTTCTTTGGAAGATACCTTCGATGACCCATGTACACATGTTTTCCACAATTCCTCAACCTTAGAGCATATGTGTCATCTTCACATATAGGACATGCTTTTTCTCCTTTTATGTTGTATCCCGACAAATTCCCATAAGCTGGAAAATCATTTACGGTGCAAAAAATCATAGCTCGTAGTAGGAAACGTTCCTTCTTATATGTATTATACACTTCAACACCTGGACTCCACAATTCTTTCAAATCCTCAATTAGCAGAGCCAAATACACATCAATATCATTCACGGGGTTGTTTGGGACCCTGAATTAGTAATGACATCATAATGTATCTGCGTTTCATGCATAACCAAGGTGGAAGATTGTAAATGGAAAGAAGCATCAGCCAAGTGCTATGATGACTACTCATGTTTCCGAATGAATTAATTCCGACTGAACTAAGCCCCAACCGAATATTTCTACTTTCCTTTCCAAATTCTTCAAAAATGCGATCGATATTTCTCCATTGAGGAGAATCAGCCACGTGTCTAATTTTACCATCTATTTTACGGTCTTCATCATGCCAATACAACAACTTCACATCCTTGACGCTTGCAAATAATCGTTTCAATCTTGGAACGATAGGCAAATACCACAACACTTTTGCGGCCGGGCCAACCTTTCGTTTCACATCACTATTTTCTTCCATTTGGTTTTTCTGCTTTTACCTCAACGTACCACATATAGGGGACTCATGTAGATCAACATACTCGTTCCTGTATAACATACAATCATTTGGGCATGCATGTATTCTTTCTATTTCCAAACCCATTGGACACATCAATTTGTTGGCTTGGTATAGTGAAACTGGTAGCTCATTATCCTCTGGAAGCATTTCATGCAAAAGCTCTAGTAAGCTTGTGAAACTTTTATCGCTCCAACCATTGTTTGCTTTTAAGTTAAATAGTTTCAACACAGCCGAAAGTTTGGTAAACTTTGCACACCCAACATACCATGGTTTTTCAGAGTCGACAAACAGTTGTTCAAATTTATCATAATCCTTATCAGCAATATCACCCTCCACATCATGTAACATTTGATCAACATTATTACATATATCATTGTCCGATTCATAGTTATTATTATCGTCATTACAATCACGATCAACCCCTAATTACAATCATCAAAATCCTCTCCATGTCGTATCCAACGAGTGTATCGTTGCATAAACCCATGACAAACTAAATGTTCTTTAACTACATTATGATCACTATGTATTAAAAAATTTCTACATTTTCGACAAGGACACCAAATTCCACTTTATCCACTATTCAACTGCCAGTTCTTAGCAGCTTCCATAAATTCATCGAGACCGGTTAAATATTCTCGTGTAGCACATGGTATTTCGTACATCCAATCAGTGCGGTCCATCTGTAATTTTGAAAACAAATTATTAAGTAATGCATGCATGACATGAATGGAAAACAAAAGGTCGTAGGTGGCCATCCTAACCCATTTTTTGAATACTTTGTCTCACATGTGAATGCCTATAACAGATTGATTATTTAAGGAAAATTCGACAACATTTCCCCTTAACTCCCCATATATGTGTATAATTAAAACACATATTCGTAGGAGCAAAGGGAAATGTCTATCGAATTTTCCTTAAATAATCAATCTGTTATAGACATTCACATCCTAAATGAGACAACGTATTCAAAAAGTAGTCCCAAAACCAGGGACTATCCAAAAATAATCTCTATTAGATCAATTTCGGACGGGTGACCTAAAAGCATATGAACTTATATAATAGACGCATGCATATTTCTATAATTCTATTTGCAGTTGATAAGATGTTCAAAAGTTATAAGACAAAAAACATGTATAGTTGAGAAAATAAAATGAAAATAAGGTAAAGTAATGAAAACAACGTACCTTAGAAACAAAATCCACGAATCAACTAATGAAAAGTTCAACGTATAGTAGTCGTCGTACACCTTTACGTAAATCTCTTGATCGAGTGGTATGTCGTCCTACAATTAAACATTTTAATTCGTCGTTTATTAATTATAAATTGATACAATTGTGTATATATGCATATATATAGTCGAATATGATAACATTAATGAGAAAAAACATAAAAAAAAACATCATTAATATATGTTTAATTGAAAAATGAAATCAAAAAAATTAATGCAATTGTTAATAATACATTGATTGGTAGAATTAATGATATACATACCTTGAAATATTCAAATATCTTTCAATTGATCAATATTGACTTCTCAATTTGTGTGTAGATATTGAATAAAGAAGATAGAGAACTTATAAAATAAAAAAGGGCGGCCTAAAGACGTATAAAAAACCCTATTTTTTAAGGGTAGGGATATTTGCATCCCCACCTATAGGTCAAATGCACCCCTTCCTACCTATTAATCATTATAACTCATTAATTACATTATCATATCATTCTATATTTTAATTATTTTTTATTATTACATTGCTATAATTTTGTTAATATCACTTTTATAATTATTATTATTGTAAAAATTCATGATTATTATTTTAAATATTTTTTATTTTCATTTGTAATTAAAAAAAATTTATTTTTGTTTCTATGTATTAACATTTAAGATAATATATTCATTTACAAGAAAAAATAAATTATGTAATTTAAATTTTTAAATATTTTTATAAATATAACTTTTTAAATATTAACATCATTATATATATATATATTTTATTATTGTATAATAATATATTTTCTACATGTTAACAATATCTTTTCTATATATTTTATTATAAGAATATTTTTTATCATAGAAAATAATACAACATAACTAATTTATATTCAAAGTTTTAATAAAATATGATGAGTTATTATCCGAATTTTTAATGGTTGCTTAAGAATTGATTGGTTATTCTTTAGATATTTAAATGCTTAAATAAGAATTGATTGCTTATTTTCGAAATTTTTATGTTGAAAAGATTATCAATTATTTTATAAAATCTGGTTGAAATGTATACAATTATAAAATAAATGATATATTACTATTTATATATAAATAAGAGTAAACTACGATTTTAGTCCCTGTGGTTTGATGCTTATAACGGTTTTCGTCCCTGGTCTTTCAAAACTGCTTTTTTAGTCCTTGTGGTTTTTATTTGCTTCTATTTTCATCATTCCCTCCAATTTTATTAATATTAAATGTTAATTAATTTAAAAATTAAATAAATAAATTACATATTTGGTCCTTAGTATATAAACTTTTACATTTTTATCCTAGTTTATATTTTTTTTACTTTTTCTTTATTTATTGTATTTCACCAAGACATTTATTTTTCTATTAATTATATTGTATATTTACATAATTATTATAACTTTAATTATAAAAATAATCAAATAATTTCATTAAAAATATTGATAAATACATGATATTTTTTTTCAAAGTTTTAGGTTTAAATCTTCTAAAATTAATATTTTTTTATCTATTGATTTATTAAAGCTATTTCTTATTTTAAATTATCATTGAAAAAAGTTTAATAAAAATATCGAGAAAAAAATAGTATTATTTTATAACAACCGGTTGTTTTTTGTTAAATGCAATTTACTATTTACTCCACTATTCTAAATTCTCATTTAATCTTTATTTTTTATTAATTAATCAAATTTGTTTAATATTTAAATAAGACATACACACATAAACACACACACATACACACACCATTTTAAATTAGGTTATATATTAAAAACAAAAAATAAGAAAATAAAAGAATAAGAATATTTCAATATGTTATAAAAATCATGCAATGGGTCATAACGTGCCTCAAAATTAACGTGACGTCAAACACAAGCATTATTTAAAACATTGATATATATATATATATAGGGAGAGGTTCATTTGAGAAATGGTAAATATATGAGAAATAGAGAAGTAATCTTAGTCATTCATCTGGTCAACATTTGCGGCTTTGACTGCGAAGCACTGGATAATTCCTTGTGTGATCTATAGAAGGTAGAGGGGTAATTTCGTAAAATACACGGGATGAGTTCATATATGAATCTGTATGAATCACAAAGATTCATATATGAATCTGTTAATTAGTTCAACTGATTCATATATGAATCTTTGTGATTCACAAAGGTTCATATATGAATCTTTGTGATTCATACAGATTTATATATGAATCACAAAGGTTCATATATGAATCTGTTAGTTAGTTCAACTGATTCATATATGAATCACAAATGTTCATATATGAATCAGTTAAAAGAGTTCAGTTGTGAATTACACTGGTTCATATATGAACATATAGTTCATATGTGAATTGTACATGTTCATATATGAACACAGCCCGTGTGTTTTGTAAAATTTACGAATTTGTCCTTCTATTTTTGGGATAGCCGCAACTTTTGACCAGTCAAAGCCGCAACTTTTGACCGGTCAAAGCCGCAATATTTGACTAGTCAAATCCGATCTTGACCATATGAATGGCTAGGATTACTTCTCTATTTCTCATATATTTACCATTTCTCAAATGAACCAAACACTATATATATATATATATATATAGAGAGAGAGAGAGATGGATGATCAAACGAGAACGGTACCTATTTAAAATGAACACGGCAACGACAAATCACATACAAAATATAAGTGATTTTACATGTGATTTCTGCGACCTTAAGTCGCGGCAAAAGTCACCCGCATACTGTGATTTTGTACGACTTCCCCGCTAATGTAAAATCACTTATGATTTTGTATGTGATTTGCCGTTCTCGTGTTCTTTTAAATAGATATCGTTATCGTTTGAACCTAGTGATGGCCAAATGGGCCCGGCCCGACCCGACCCGATCGATTAACCGACCCCGACCCGACTGAAAACCCGGCCCGACCCGGTGTCAAACCGGTTTGTAGCCCGAAAACCTAGACCGGTTTGGGTTTTTGGAGTATTTGGCGGCCCGACCCGGCTCGGCCCGAAACCGGTTCACGGCCCGGTTTTCGCATTTCAAAAAATATAGCCGTTTTCTAGCCGTTGTATGCGTTTTTTGACCATTTTTTTGTGTTTTTTACCCCTCCAAACCCATATAAATACTTGTGTTGGTTATGGATAGTGACACCAACTTACAAAACGTAAAAAACGCAAAAAACGCATACAATTCTCATTTATCGGCTCTCGCTATATTCGTTTCTCGCAAGTTCTATTCTAATATCTCTAGTTCTCTACTCTCTAGTCTCTACTCTCAAAATGGCCGAACAAAATTACCAAGTTATTGCCGAGAATGGACGAAAAGCACCAATTTGGAACCATTTCAACTTGGTGATGCTCCCCGACGGTACAAAAAAAGCGAAATGCAAACGGTGTGGAGATCTCCTTGCGGCGGCCGCAAATACCACGTTAAAGCGCCACTACGAGTCTTCGTGCAAGAAGTTGAAATCGGGTGACGATCCAAGTCAACTCGTATGATGCCGCGTTGGCCCGAGAAATGCAAATGAAATGTGTCATTCAAGTGGGGTTGCCGTTCGGACATTTCGACAATCCTCACATTACGAACATGATCAAACTCTCGCTCCAACCACACTACGTGGGTTCGGTAAGTCGTCAAACTCTTAGACGTGATGCTATAAAACTTTGGAAAATGGCCAAAAAAGATACGCGATAAATGTTTTTATCATTATCCAACAACATTTCTTTAACATGTGATATATGGAGCGCACCATTCGGATTGCCACAATCTTATATATGCATAACAACACATTGGATTGTGCCGCAATTGTGGCAATTATGCAAACGTGTAATCACGTTTGAGCACTTTGGTTCGCCACATTCGGGTGAGCGCCAATTTAATATAATTATGAGAAATATTGAATATTATAATTTAACTAATAAGGTTATTAGTATTTCGTTTGATAATGCTAGTAATAATACGTTATGTGTGGACAAATTAAGGTTGGCTTTATCCCCTATTTTAAATGGAAAATTATTTCACACACGTTGTTGCGCACACATAATAAATCTAGCCGTTCAAGACGGCTTAGTAGTATGTAAACATTCTTTAACTAAGTTTAGGCTTATGTTACGCCGGATTTTCACAAAAGGTAAAAGCATGCAACAAGAATATATAAAATATTGCAAAGATGTCGGTTTTAAAGCTTTGGGACCAGCACACGATATGCCGGTTCGATGGAATTCGACTTACAAAATGATGGATAATTTATTAAGACAAAAACTATATATTCAAGCATTTTATAACATTCAATACCCGAATAACACGATATCTGAATATGATTGGCAAATGCTTGAAGGCTTACATGATATTTTGGGCGATTTCAAAACTGCAACAACTCTGTTATCCGGTGTTTATTATCCAACAAGCCCTTTACTTTTAAATCAAATATATATTTTGGCAAGTAAAATTTCTCAATACGAAGAACATTTCAACTTTCAAAACGTGGTAGCACCAATGAAAGCAAAATTGTTAAAATATTTTAAAGAGATCCCCTTCAGTTTTCTTTGTGCCGCGACATTAAACCCGTATTTAAATGTTACGGTTGTCGAAGTTTTAATACAATCAATATGTGTAGCGTTTGGTTTGGGTACGGCTACAAATTATACTACAATTTAATAGTGATTTTCATCAATTATTTGATATTTATAGAGTTAATTATGGGGGAGGAAGCCAACAAACCCCTACAACTCAAATGTTTTCACCGGGTTCTAGTTCTAGTTCGCGTGGGCGAAACCGGTCTGACTTAATGGCAAATTTAATGAACTTGGTTTTAAATGAATCTAGTAAAAAATCTAGATTTGATGGGGATAATTTTAGTGAATTCAATATGTACATACATACTAATTTTATAGCGGCATCCTTCACAACCGTCAGCGATGTTGAATCACTAGATTTATTAGAATGGTGGAAAGTTAAACAACCTCAATACCCGGTTTTGACATCTATTGCCCTTGATATACTAACAATCCAAGTTGTACCGTAGCTTCGGAGTCTGCTTTTTCTCTTAGTAGCAGGATCATATCGGAGCGTCGGTCAAGATTAACCTCGGAGTCGGTAGAGTGCTGCATATGTTTGAAGGATTACTTGGATAGCCAACAAAGAATTCAACATGAAACAAGCCTGGAGGCGGATATAGACGATGTTGAATTAAACTTAGCTGAAAACGAAGTCGACGAAGGACTAAGTACGCTGGGAACCGTAACCGAGGACAATGCTAGTAGTGTCAGTGGCGTCTCACGTTACGACGATGAAGAAGAAGAACCAGACACCGACCGCCTTGATGATAATACGACTGTTGATCGACTGGAAAAGTACGGAAGTCTTGAAGACTACAATCCAGAGTATAATCCATACTATAATCCATACAATTCATACAATTACAATCCATGGTGATGGGGTGAGGGTGGGAGTCCGGGAGCGGGACCTTCGGGTTATTAGAATTTATGTATTGTAAGTTTGTAACTTAAAATTATAAATAAAATGTATTTTTAAAGTGTATTTTAGAGATTTATTATAAATAAAACGTATTTTTAAAGTGTATTTTAGTGATCCAATCCAATTTTTATTTTTTAAAGTTTAGTAATTAATTATTATATAAAGGAAATTATTAAAAAAAATAAAAAAAATCGAAGGCCCGATCCAACCCGGTTTTGAGTGAACCGGTTTACCCCAAGCCTAACCGGGCCAAGCCTTTTCGGGTGAAACCCGGCCCGGCCCGAAGCCCGTTTGGGCCCGGTTTTTGTTTTCACTGTAGAGGCCCGAAGCTCGTTTTGGCTCGGCCCGAGCCCGATTTTTGGCCATCACTATTTGAACCCGATTCTCTCTCTCTCTCTCTCTCTATATATATATATATATGTGTGTGTGTGTGTGTGTATGTGTTTATTATAAATATTAACAAATTTGATTAATTAATAAAAATAAAGTTTAAATGAAAATATGAAATAATGGGAGTAAAGTGAATTTACCAATAAACAACCGGTTGTTATAAAATAAGATTTTTTTTTCTCAAAATTTATTAAACTTTTTTTCAATGGTAATTTAAAATAAATAAAAAACTTTAATAAATCAACAGAAAAAATATTAATTTTAAGAGATCTAAATCTAAAGTTTTGAAAAAAAAATCATGTATTTATTAGTATTTTTAATGAAATTATTTGATTATTTTTATAATTAAAGTAATAATAATTATGAAAATATACAATATAATTAATAGAAAAATAAATGTCTTGATGAAATACAATAAATAAAGAAAAAGTAAAAAAAATGTAAATTAAGATAAAAATGTAAAATTTTATACACCACAAGGACCAAATATGTAATTTGTTTATTTAATTTTAAAATGAATTAACATTTAATATTAATAAAATTGGAGGGAGGGATGAAAATAGAAGCAAAGAGAAACCACAAAGACTAAAAAAACAGTTTTGAAAGACCAGGGACGAAAATCGTTATAAACATCAAACCATAGGGACTAAAACCGTAGTTTACTCTATAAATAACAAGGAATTTATCTATTTAGTTTATTTATTTAAAAACAAAAAACTATGTGAGGGAGAGAAAAAAAAAGAGAGAAAAAAATAAATGACTTTTCAAAGTTTAAAGCAAATTTTTCAAAATTTTTTACAACGTTAATTACACCAAAGATAGGTAGGGGGTGCAAATAACAAACTTTTTTTTAAAAGTATTTTTTAAACGGTTTTGTGATAGTGAAAGCGTTTGAAAACGTGTCTAGTCTTTTTAAACGGTTGTTTCTAGAGAACCATTTAAAAAGGTGTATGTATTTTAAACGATTGCATGAAAAAACCGTGTAAAAAAGTTATGTGGCTTTTTAAACGGTTTTGTTCAATTATCCGTGTGAAATACGTACCCCTTTTTAAACAGTTTGTTATAACAACCGTTTAAAAATGTCATATGATTTTTTTAAACGGTACCACAATCGCAGAACCGTTTAAAAAGAGTTTTAAAAAATGTGTCCACCTTTTTAAACGTTTTTTTTGAAAATTTTAAAAACCGTATAAAAAGGTGCGTTTAAAAAAGTCATTTATGTAGTAGTGTGTGTTTTGCATCCTTAAATGGATGACTTGAGTTTTTTTGGTTACTATTTTTATATATTTCTTGTTTATAGAGCTTGGACGATGATAAGCTAACAACCTTATCTTAGGTGTAGGGTGAAACTAAGACTGAAACTGATTTTGATGGTGTAAATTATTAATTAATAGTTATTTCCAACCATTCATTCAAGATTATATATATAAAATCATTTCTTGACAAGTTGATCATTATTAAAAATGTTAAAGTGTGACGAACTTAAAGATAATGTAACAACTCAAACAATACCAAACGAGCATAATATCAATATAAGGAATCTTACGCCAAAAACGGCCCCAAGTCAACAATAAGTCTTAAGGTTTGCGGAAAGGCAACCTATTACATAACTGAGATTACGAGGAAAAAATAAAACTACAATGACGGTCTTCTAGCCAACTCTAGTTCACACCTTCTCCTTGCTCTTATCTGCTCTTCCTATCTCACGCCTGCCTGAAAAGGTTTTTAAACTTTGAAAGGGCGAGGGTTAGACCATCGGTCTAGTGAGTCCCCTCTAACAACAGTTCAAGCTCAAGCAATCAAATAAAAGATTTATATTAAAATAAACCAATTCAGCTTTGCAAAAACATTTACACTTCAAATACGCGTTTTGGCTCACACTACCGCCACCCGAAGGTAACAGCGTGTCTGACTCACACTGCCTTACTTGGGACACCCCCCCAAATGGCATAAACGGAACACACACCCCGGTATGAGCACAGGCGGAACACACCCCCCGACTTTGAGCATAATGCACTTTTGACAATGTATGCATACATTTCCACTAAAACAACAACAATAGAAATATCTTTAGCATTTGAATGTACCTCACATGCAATAAATAAAGCATCATCATTTCAAAGCTTGTAGTTAAAACTCACATACATAAAACATAGATTCTTCATCATAAGAGAATTTTGTTCAGAAAACTCACTTGACGTCCTGATAAAATCCATACACTTGAAATTGCCCAGATCACAAATTCCTAAGGCACAAAGTAGGGTGTTTGGTAAATCACACAAATAAATCCCAAAACGAGGGAAATCTACGCTACTAGGAGAAGGGTCGGATTATAATTCGGATAAACCCTCGATCTCGAAACCCGAATGAAATCTACCCAGAGTCTCTTATGACCGGGGTCACCCAAGTCGCGCACGACCGGGATCGCCGGGTTTCCCATTGCCCGGGGTTGCCGGCACCTCCATGCCCGGGGTCGACTGGGACTTCCCTTCCCGGGGTCGCCCGGGGTTTCCCTCCCTGAGGTCGCCTAACTAGAATAAGCCCGGGGTTCCACCACATTCTTTCTCCTCCTTTTCCCCCAAAATTCCCGACAACTCCCTTCTTCAGTTGTGGACAATCCGTTTTGATGTGGTCTGGAGAACCACATTGATAACAAGTTCTCGATCCTTGACAATCCCGAGCCATGTGACCCGTCTTCCCGTACTTGAAACAACCATCTTTGTCCATCAAACACTCTCCCCTATGCATCCGGTTACACTTACTGCACGGTTTAAACTCAATCCTTGGCGTTGCTCGTTGTTCGGGTCTTGCAGACTTTGCTTTCTTAACATCACGCACAGGTCCTTCCCACTTTCTCGTTTTCGTACTTCTTTCAGACAACTGACGATTCTTATCCTTTTCCGTCATCTCCGCTGCATTGACGGACGCCTGGAAGGTAACGGGTTCTCTTGCAACTGCCAGCTCTCTGATGTTGCTCCTTAACCCAAATAGATATCTGTCTATCTGCCGTTCTTTATTTGGAACGTACATCTCAGCAAAACGTTCCTTTTCCAGGAACTTAGTCGTATATTCTCTTACCGTCATCTCACCCTGCTCCAAGTTCAGAAATTCCTCTTCCAACTTTTTCACTGCTGCTAATGGACAAAACAGTTGTTTGAATCTGGTAATAAAAGTTTCCCAAGCCATACCCTTAGCTGCTTTTGAACCCTTTCCCCCGGTCTCAGCCTCCCACCAAAACACGACATTGTCCCTCAGCATGGACAACGCAAACACTACCTTAGCGCACTTACTGGTGTCGAAAGCCAGTTCCATCTCCCCAATCCACTTAATCACTACCACTAGATCGCATTCTCTCCCTTGAAAACAGGAGGCTTGCACGCCGCAAATGACTTGTAGCTACATCCCTTTTATGTGACTGCCTTAGTTTCCAATACCGGAGATGACTGAGTGTGGCTACCCATCACGGTGATTGGTGAGTTAGTCATTTCAGTTGTCTCCCTCTCCTCACTTCTCCCTTTACTTGCCGATGTTTCCTTAGTCTGATGTGCCAATAGAGCTTGCAACGTTTCTGTAAATGTATTTTTGTTTAAATCAATCATTTGACTTTTGTATGTTTGACTTTGAGCTTGTCAAGTCTTTGAGAGTTTCTTTGATGTGAGAGTTTAAGCTTTTGAGTGTTTTAGTCTTTCATATAAATAGTTTGTAAGCTTGTGAGAGTTGTGTGACATTGTGACTTGAGTGTATTGTAATCATATGACTAAGTGAGATATACGACTTCATTTCTCTCTCTAGATTCTCTCTCTACAATCTTGATTCAATTGTGTTGATTTGATTAGATATGGCTTGAATTGGGAACTTACATTTGGTATCATAGCCTACCCCATCAAATTCAGACGAATTACGTCACTTGGATTGGATCAAATTTCTTGATTTTTTCAAGAACTCGCACGATAGTTTTTCAGAAACAGTGTTGGATCGAATTAGCATTTGATTGTTGTTCTTTGATTGTAAAAATGGTGTCATAGGATTCGTATGATGTAATAGATTCATTCTTGTTCACACCAATTCACGAATTAATCACTAGAACATATTGAATTTTAGATTTCTTGATTTTTCTTGAAAAAGTAGTCGAACACTGTAAAATTGAGAATCACACTGTATTTTGTTGTTTCTAATCATGTTTGTTGATTATAAAAGTGTTTAGTATTGAATTTCGATCATATTGGTTCCATTTGTTGATCAATTTTCAGGTCTATAAAGTTTTTGGATCGAATCCGTGAGTCTAAGGAACAAACGCGCAAGATCTATACTTCGCGCTAAGGAAGAACACACTAAGTACAGAAGAACACACACAATGAAAAGCATGGAAGTGTTATGTGTTTTCTGCGAGTTTGCATCTGATTCGCGCATATAGTGATATGCGGGAAGTCAATACGCGCATACTTCTTGGTGCGAGTTCTTGGTTCTTTTTATGAGTTTCTATTCAACAAGAAGTTCTTGGTGCGAGTTTGCATTCTGCGAGTTTCATATTTCTCAAAATTTTCTAAGTATGGAACACGCAAAGGGTCTTGCTAGTTTTATCTGATCTGCGAGTTTGTGTTTGTTTGCGAGAACTCAAATTGAAAAAGTTTCTAAGTACAAAACACACACGTAGTAGTGTGCGAGAAGAACAAACACGCTGGTCGTTGTCTGCGAGTTTTGTGAAACACGCACGTAGCGGTCTGGGAGAACCAACTACGCACAAAAAACTATCTGCGAGAAGTCAGTGAACAATTCTTTGCGAGTTCCTTTGGTCTGCGTGTTTCTGTGGTCTGCGAGTTCCAGAGTTAGAAAATTTTTCCGTTCTGTTTCAAGTGGTGATCCAAGTTTGACTCTACTAGTCAACTTTTTCTGAATATTTTGGGAACGATCATTTCAAGCTAATTTTTCATTCAAGATGCCTACTACAGATGAAAAAGGGAATACTGTATTGTCAGCAAGAGATGTTGCACTCATGTACATGCCTGAAATACCCGCATTAGAGGATGAACGTGATAAACTGAAGGATCAGAATTCAACTCTTTTAAAACAGATTCAGGATTTTAAATCTAAATTGTTAAATTTTGATAAAGCTTCTGTATGTGCTAAATGTACTGATAATTCTCAATCTGATTTTGCAGGTATTCTCAGCACTAAAGAGAAACAAATTAAACTGAGAGAAAGAGAGATAAATCTTCTTCAAACTAAACGAAAGACAACTGAGAAGAATTCTTCAGAAATTAAAGTTGAATCGGTTGGTCTACTCAACAAGTTGAAAGAGTTTGAAGAAAAGATTTCTGCTTTGGAAGCAAAGAATGATGAGCTACTGAAAAGTCTTCCAGCAGAAAAAGAGAAAGATGAAGAAAAAGCTAATCTGGAGAAAATTTACAACAAAAAATTGTTTGATTTTTCCAAGAAATCTCTACAAGAAAAGAAAGACTTAGAGCATAGATGTCTGAAACTCTCTAAGCAAGTGTCTGAATTTGAAAAAATCTTAATTACTGAAAGAGACACATTTGCAAAGGAGAGAAAAGTTCTTGATGAAAAGGTTACTGAATTTCCCAAACAGATCTCTATTTTACAAGACTTACTTGAGAAAGAAAAGAAAGTATTTCAAGAAAAGAAGAAGTCTTTTGAAATTGAAAACAAGAAATCTGAAAAGAGAAATGTTGGGATATTCAATGAAATTTCTGCAAAGAACAAGAACATGGAAAAGGATTTTGAGGTAGAACGTCAAAATTTTGAAAATGAAATTTCTAAGCTCTCTAAAAGACTAACAGTTTTATCTTCAGACATATTAAATTAACAGAAGGTCAGATCTGATTTACAGATGAAATTTGATACAGTTCTTGAAGAAAAGAATCTTTTATCTAAAAAGATAAAAGATCTGGAAGTTGCAAACGTTGAGTTGTCAGAAAAGATTTCTGCAGAAGTGATTGATCAATCACCTCTTGACAAGTCAACTGAATCAGTTTGCTCTCTTAAAACTGCTTCCAGTTTTATGTCTGAAAAAGTTTCAAGAAAGAACAGTGTCAAAACAAAAGTTGTTGATACAAGTCAGATCCGTCCTACCAATCTGTTTTATAATCATTCTGTTGATGGCACAACTAGATTTTACAATAAATTTCTTGGAAAGCAATCAAGGACATATCCGATGGTTTGGGTTGTTAAAGGCTCTTCAGATAGCAAAGCTGTTCAGAAATCATTTGCATCCACATCTAAAGCTAAAAAGAACAGAGTTCGTAAAGGTAAATCTTTTGCTTCACCTGATATGTATTATTCTACTAATCATATTATCAGGTTAGCTGAAAAGAGAATATGTTGTTCTTATTGTGTCGAGAATGATTTTGTGCAAAAAGAGTCTGTTCATAATTGGTATGGTACTTACCGAATAACTTCTCAGATTAATATAGTTAAAAGGCCTAAATCTATTGAGAAGTGGATTCGTAAATCTGACAAACTAGGACCCAAGTATAAATGGGTACCAAAACCTGTGAAATCTGTTTTGCAGGATGCACAGGTTTAGGGGGATCATGTAAACTGGCTTCTGATTATATCAGATCAGAACCCGAACTTCAATGTCAAGGCTTTGACTTCTGATCAAGTCAGATCAGGACTCATACTTCAGTATGCTGAGCAGAATGCATAATCCAAGGGGAGTATACAACTCAATGCACACTTCAAGGGGGAACATATTTGCAAAGTCTGTAAGTGTGTGTGTAAGTCTTTGTTTCAAAGATTTTGGAATTCTGAAAAAAATTTAAGGAAAAAGAAAGATTTTTGAGCTTAAAAGTGATTTTAATGAACTTGCTATTTTTAGAAAGTGGGATAAATCATTTTTGGAAAGTTTCCATTTTTGGAAAATTTTCAAAATTTTTCTAAGTATAGAACGCGCACATAGTGTCGTGCGAGTTCTTAACGCGCACACCATTGCATGCGTAAAGTGTAGAATGCGCACATTGTGTTATGCGAGTTCTCATTTCGCGCATAACAAAGGATGCGCGAAGTTCAAAACACGCACACTATGTCATGCGAGTTTCCACTTTACGCATGACCTTGCATGCGAGTTCTTATGTTCACACCACTTCACGCACATTGCTTCATGCGCGAAGTGCACACACCTACTTGCCTTTGTTGTGTGACAAGTATCCTCTCTGTGGTCTGCGCGAAGTGAGCACCAAATCAAATCGTGCCACGTGTCAGCGAGTTTTTCAGGGTATAAATTTGATGTCTCTCTTATTGAGATCACTTCACTCAGATAATTTCCTACAAGTTTCTCACTTAGAACTTTTTCTCTCAAACTTAAAATGTGCGACTTTCGATTTCATTGTCTTCAATCATCGAATCAATGTAGGTTTTGTTCTTTTTAATGATTGTTCGTTATTTGTTCATCTTTCCTGTATGTTATTTTCAATTTTGCAGGTTTGATTTTAATATTTCTAGGGTTTCAGTTTGTGTTTTTGTTTGTGTCTGTTCGTCTTCAAGAACTCTTGTGTTTTAAATTTGTTCTCTGAAATGTTGTGTATTTTTGTTTGAACTTAAATTAGTTTCTGGGTTTGCTCGATTAAATTGATTCTTGCAGGTTACCTTGACTCTTAACATTGGATTTGGATTCGAACTAATGAACTCTTTTAGATCGTCGAATTGTTGGATAACTCTTGACCTGAATCGAACTTAAAAGATGGACTTTTGGACTTTAATAAATCTGGAATTGAACCCTAATCGAAAATAACAAGAATTAAATTTTCAGATTAAAATCTAATTTTGGGATAAAAAATTTCAAAAATTCAAATTTTTTTGAAAGAAAAGTTTATGCATTTTCTTGATAAGAACACTTGAGTTTTGTGAGTTCATGGATGAATTCTAAGCTCATGCGTGTTTCTGTCATGAATCCAGGTTCATGCGAGTTTTGGGTCTCATGCGAGTTCTTGGTCCAAATTTGAGTTTCATGTGAGTTCTTACCAAAATTAAGTGTTCTGCGAGTTTTTGCCACATTATGAGTGATGTGCGAGTTTCTAGTCCATCTCAGTGTTATGAGAGTTCTGGACTTAGAAATTTTTTTTGAGTTAATTTTTTTTTAAAACTTTTCAGGTGTTTGAGAGTTCATGCAATACTACTGCATTTTTTAGAACAAAATCAAAACAACAAGTGTTTTGGTCAGTTTTGGTCATATTTTTTTTTCTGTATGATGTTGCATCTTGAACCTTGCAACAGTTTGTGCTATCATTGTTTGCTTAAAAGTACAATCTTTCTGTACTTTGATACTGTGTGCATCAAAATGTTTTTCTGAAAACAAGTTTTTGTGCTTATTGCTAACATATTGGATTCTATCCAATACTTTCTTTCTATTTTAGGTTAAACATGGCAGATGAACATACTCATGATCCCATTGTCCAAATGGATGAGTATGATCCAAATGTGTCCAAGGAAACACCGATGCCATCTTCGAGATCACACGTACAGTCAACTATCAGTGGTGATCCTGATCTTGCCCTCATTAATCCTACTGAGTATCTGCTACTGTCTCCGAACAACCACCACGTGGACTTTGACGCTCTAAATGTCAATCCACTGATCGTAGAGATTCTGAAAGGTCATCCTTTGAACAAAGCTCTGACAGATACAACAAATGTCCCATTGATCTATCTGCAGCAAGCCTGGAAGACCATAGAATATGTGGTGGAGAGCAACACTGTCAAGTACTTCAGAATTAGAATTGATAACTTCACTTCTATTCTGACATATCAGAGACTCAGACTTATACTGGATCTACCTGAAGACAGTGCTAGAGAGCGACGAACTTCTTTTGACCCACACCCTGTGGATTCCGCAGTTTTTGAAGGCATCCGAGCCTTAGGGTATGTGGGTCAGCTTACCAAGATCAGTGAATTCAAGAAGACGAATCTACCGCCATTCTATTACCAAATGTTCTCCATAATCAATCGTTGTTTGACTTCAAGGCACTCAGGCCTCGACAATACCAATATGCACACCTTGAGACTATTCCATGCTATCGTGTACGATCTGCACGTAGACTACTCAGTGGCATTTTGGACAGAACTTTATGAAAAAGTCACCAGCAAGAGAACTTCCAAGAAACCTCTATATGTGCCTTATCAGAGATTCGTTCAACTCATTGTTCGAAGTATGATCCGCTCAAACAGAGATATCCCAAAAAGATCTCACCATCAAGTAGCTCCAGAATGTGAGATGAGATATCTTCAAAAGCAAAAGAAGACATTCAACTTCTCTATGCCCATTTCAGAAACTCTACATGCTTATGCTAATCCGAACTCAGAGTGCGTTAGGTATTATAGAGAGTCTATGGGAGTTCCAGAACTGGCTATCCCTACCCAAGACTCCAACCTTAGACGAGTGGAGTCGGTGAGGGTTCCTGAGACTACGGGAGTCCAGGAACGGGAAGAGCAGAGAGAAAATGCTGTGAGGGGTATTGGAGGGGGTCAGGATTTTGAACCTGAAGCTGTGGAAACTCAGGCATTTGATGCCACTCATCTTGAAGTTTCCACATCTCGACCTGAGAGAGCTACTTCTCATCTTTTAAGCCCTCAGGAAAGGATTACTGATGATGGTCAGAACTCTGAAACAGAGTCGGATCAGCGTGCTAGTTCAACAGATTATGTACCTTCTGCAACTCCAGGACTACATGAAGGAAATGATATTGGTGATGATGTGAATGATGATTTGGGACATAGTTTTGGTTTCCCGGATGATGTCTCCTTACACCATGAGGACATGGAAATAGATACAGTTGGAACAAACATAAGGAATGTTTTGGAAGATATAAGGATGGATGAGGGAGTTCAAGTAGAAAACTCAGAAAATGTGAGGCAGAGAGAAATTGAAGAAAAAGAATACGGTGAGAGAGTGTGTACCTTAACCTACCGTTCCAAAAGGGCAACCACATCTAATACTCCGTCGCATGTTTGCGTGCGGGTATTCCAGACATAAGTAGCCCACTTATGCATATGCACACCCCAGCCACCCATTCTATTGCCTCTCAACAGGATTTAGTCTCATATTTGCACGGGGATTCAACACATAATCTATCCAGCTTTCATTCAGAAAGTTTGGGTATTGAAAACAGAGCTCAGCTGCCCTAGAGCTCAATTCCATTTTGTGCACAATCGAGTCTAGCGCCCCTTTAACTACCAACTTCTACTCCTAGGACACTTATACACTCTGCTACCATCGGACGTCTCAGTGACCCGATCGGAACATCTGTAGTAGAAACGCAATCCGGTCTACGAGGATCAGATGGAAGTCCTGTCATTGCTTTCACTATGCCAGCTTTGAACACAAGCCACACGGTTGAATCTTCAACTGTTGTGTTAATGGGAAGTCTAAGTGACCCTGGTGTTAGCTTACCTGATTTCGTGTCAAAGGAATTTCTCAACGACGCCTTAAAGGCTGTTGAAGACCGTATGTTGGCAAAGTTTGAGGAGGAGTTAGGGAAGGTGAAGAGTTTGTTGAAAGGAAAAGGACCAGTTGTAGATATGCCTGTTCAACCACCTCCACCACCACCAGTACAGCAAGATGATCTATTTGTGGAGGAGCTGAAATCCCTATTGTACGCAAAGTTGTTATCCCAGGCTCCAACTGATGATACGAATGCAGATTTGGTTGGGTTGCTTAGATCTCAACATGCTCAAGTACCTTCAGACATAGTATCAGTATCAGAATTCAATGCATTTAAGTCTGAAGTGGTACAACATCTTCAAGATCTCACCAGAGCAGTTCAAGAATCTTGTAAAGCTCAGGCAGTTACCAAAAGAAGACATGATCATGATTCTGATCAAGATCATGAGGGGGAGATGAGTAAGAGACAAAGAACTGACACTGACACTAAAGCTGCTCAGGTTGATACTCAAGAAGGAGAAGATGTAGTGATGACTGATGTGAGAAGTGATGAACTAGTTGATGATGAGGAAAGGACTGAGATTGTCTTGTATGTTAATGAGAAGGTAGAACTGAGGGTTGCAAAGCCAAAGGTTGCTACAAGGGAGGAAATTATGATGATTACTGGGATGCAAGATATTGACATAATTGATCTTTCATCTGATGAAGAAGAGACAACCAATGAGAAATATGATAACTATTGGAGGTTCAAAGAGGAAGAAATAGATAGGCTGATGGGATTAGATGAAGAAGGAAATGAGAACATTCTGGATATTATTACGGACACTCCAGATGATATCCAGTTGAGTCCTGTGCAGTATGAACTTCCAGAAACTGCCAGAACCCCACCAGAAATACCATCCTTCATAGAAATAAACCTATCTGAACCTACCGAACAACCACTCAACATACCTAGCCCAATCAACCAACCTATCCCTAGCCCAGTTAACCTATCCAGCCCAGAAAGACAACCTAGCCCTGTAAACCAACAAATTCCTAGCCCATAAAACGCACCTAGCCAAATAAATCTTCCAAGCCAAACAAAATCCCAAGCCCAATACCTGATAACCAACCTGAAACCAATCCTGAACCCGAACCCGAAACCTATTTTTCTTCTAACCCAGTTGAAGCCCAAGCCGGTCCCTTAGAACAACCTGAAACATATCTTATACCTACTGATGCTCAAATTAAACATATGAGGAATGCTCTGAGAGCACCTTTTCTGGAAGAGGAAAAGAAGAAATTTTTTGTGCACAGGATCAGATTGTTAGACATTCACAAGGTTCTGGGTGTTACTCATTTGACTCCAGAGATACAAGAGGAGTATGTGTAACACCCTGAATTTTTACATCAAATTTGAATCTTTTTTTTGGACAACTCTTTTGATACTTTATTATTATATGTTAATGGTCGTGGATATGACGGTAACACCAAATTTTGGACGGGTCACACTTGTGTTGTGAATATTGTTTAAATATTTTTGAGTGTGACTTAATTATGGATCGAAAACATTTGTTAACTTTTAAATTTGTCACATACTTCCGCTAAATGATAATATGTTTTGTATAAACTTAATGTTTAAAAAAAAGGACAAATTTGATGTAAAAATTGAGGGTGTTACAGTATGCCAGGTTTATAAGTTGGGAGAGAAAAGCACAGAAGTATGTGAACAACAAATCAGGGATTGTGACTGTTAAACAAGTCAGAATGAGAAAGTTTCATAGAAAGGTTTGGTATCCAGTATTTTATGTGTAAAGAAGGGATCTGTCTCATAATGAATTTACAGAAGCTGATTTTCAACATTTGGATGTAGACGACATTGAATACCTCTACCACTTATTCAGAAACATGACCATTCGTCCAGAGAACATTGTCTTTACCTTGGAAGCTGTCAAAAGATTCATGAGAAGACATTTTAATTACACATACGACTATGATTTCCAGCTTGCTATAGAAACAAATCAGAAGAGAGTGAACATGATAAAGCCTAATTTGGAGTTAGAAGATTTGGAGAGCTATGATCTGTTCACAGTTATTGATAAACCTGAGCTTAGAGTGGTATACAAGAATGGGGAGAACAAGAAAAGATTCATGAGAATATTTGAAATTACCAAGTTTTCAGATGGAACACTGAAGGTTGTCAGACTCCAGCTGAATCGAAAGTTTAAAGAGAATGAAGAGAAAGTCAATAAAGGAGAGAGTCAATAAAGGAGAGAAAGGTCTTGGTAAATTTGATAGACTTGCTTTGATCCGAGTGTTGGATGCTTTAGATGATAGACTTCATTTCAGACATGGAATAAGGATTTTTGAATCATTACTCGGGATCAGACAAGAAAGCTACTCAAGATGGGGAAGATAGATATTTAGCTAGATTGATCTAAAAGGGGGTGATTGTAAATGTATTTTTGTTTAGATCAATCATTTGACTTTTGTATGTTTGACTTTGAGCTTGTCAAGTCTTTGAGAGTTTCTTTGATGTGAGAGTTTAAGCTTTTGAGTGTTTTAGTCTTTCATATAAATAACTTTGTAAGCTTGTGAGAGTTGTGTGACATTGTGACTTGAGTGTATTGTAATCATATGACTAAGTAAGATATACGACTTCATTTCTTTCTCTAGATTCTCTCTCTACAATCTTGATTCAATTATGTTGATTTGATTAGATATGGCTTGAATTGGGAACTTACAGTTTCTTGTAACTTTCCCATCTCAGTGACGAAGGTCTCTTGCATTACAAAGGCCTGGGTCCGACCTCCACCACGGTTCCTTACCGGTCTCCTTCCCCTTGCAGTAGTTGAACTCTCCTGAAGAGAGGATTCCTGTTTAGCCATCACTTCCACACTCCTGGCCCGATGGGCAACACGTACCGTTCTTTTCCCTTGACCTCTCGTTTCCGGTTCGTCCACTTGAGTAGCCGCCTTTCGAGTCGTGTTTCCTTTTCCCTTGGGTCGACCACGTTCCTTTCCCCGAGTGACAACCGGTCGAGGAGGAACGACTGGCACCTCCACAGCAGCTTCATTCACCGGTACTGCCTCAGCTACTGGCACCGATATACTCCTTGTCACTCGCTCCGACATGGCTACAGATAAGACATAAACATACAACACTCAATACGGTAGGTTCAACGTAATAAGGTAGGTTAAGCACACACATGTACCTGTAAATTCACAATTACACTGGCCAGATGTAATTCCAAATTTACCTTACATGCTAGTCCTCACTACCCTATCACTCGTCCTCCTAAGGCCACCCTATTTCTCAGTTATGTTCTACTCCCTAAGTTTAAGTCTAGGCCCGTTCGGTCACCTAGATCCCTTAAACTATGACTCTGATACCAAATGTAACAACTCAAACAATACTAAACGAGCATAATATCAATATAAGGAATCTAACGCCAAAAACGGCCCCAAGTCAACAATAAGTCTTAAGGTTTGCGGAAAGGCAACCTATTACATAACTGAGATTACGAGGAAAAAATAAAACTAGAATGACGGTCTTCTAGACAACTCCAACTCACACCTTCTCCTTGCTCTTATCTGCTCTTCCTATCTCACGCCTGCCTGAAAAGGTTTTTAAATTTTGAAAGGGCGAGGGTTAAACCATCGGTCTAGTGAGTCCCCTCTAACAACAGTTCAAGCTCAAGAAATCAAATAAAAGATTTATATTAAAATAAACCAATTCAGCTTTGCAAAAACATTTACACTTCAAATACGCGTTTTGGCTCATACTACCGCCACCCGAAGGTGACAACGTGTCTGTCTCACACTTCCTTACTTGGGACACACCCCCCAATGGCATAAACGGAACACCCCCCCAGTATGAGTACAAGCGGAACACACCCCCGACTTTGAGCATAACTTACTTTTAACAATGTATGCATACATTTCCACTAAAACAACAATAGAAATATCTTTAGCATTTGAATGTACCTCGAATGCAATAAATAAAGCATCGTCATTTCAAAGCTTGTAGTTAAAACTCACATACATAAAACATAGCTTCTTCATAATAAGAGAATTTAGTTCAGAAAACTCACCTGACGTCCTGAAAAAATCCTCACACTTGAAATTGCCCAGATCACAGATTCCTAAGGCACAAAGTAGGGTGTTTGGTAAATCACACAAATAAATTCCAAAACGAGGGAAATCTACGCTACTTGGAGAAGGATCGGTTATAATTTGGATAAACCCTCGATCTCGAAACCCGAATGAAATCTACCCAGAGTCTCCTATGACCGGGGTAACCCAAGTCACGCACGACCGGGTTCCCACTGCCCGGGGTCGACCGGGACTTCCCTTCCCGGGGTCGCCCGGGGTTTCCCTCTCCGAGGTCGCCCGGTTCATCCTATCCCGGGGTCGCCCGACTGGAACAAGCCTGGGGTTCCCCGTTGTCTGCGTCTATCCAGCGCCGAAGGCCAAGGAAGTCTCGGCCGTTCACGACTCTCGAAATCGAGCAACCCAAATCAAGTGGGGATTAAATCCCAACAATAACAATAGAAACTCTAGTCCTCCCCCTCCCTTAGGTCGATTTAATCAACAGATAACTAGGTTAATAAGGTTCCTCACAACAAACGATTTAAATCAAAAACCCCAAAACTTAATACTTCTAGTTAGAAATTCAAGGATTTCTTAATAACAACCATAAACTTAAACAACTAGCACAATCCTACTAACCCAAACAACATTAAGAGAGATACTAGAGACATACCTTAACGACGATTGCGAGAGAATACTTCCCACCTTCAATCTTTTCTCCACACCAAGAACATACACACCCACATAAAGTTCTCCTGGTTTCTTTGCTATTCTCCCAAAAAATGACAATTGGCGGATAGGATGAAAAGGACATAACCCTACTTTCCCTTTTTACAACTAGCCCCTCCATAAAGAAGCTTTGGGCACAAAACACCCAACTCTTATAAAATTTACACGGTTATTACAGATAATCCGCTTAAACATGCCAAATTGAATGATATGGAGGTATATCGATGAGAGTTATTTAGATATGGGGAAACTTGTTTTCATTCCATATAACTTATAAAGGGATAGATTGCAACATAACCTAGATTTTACTCTATTTATTGTAAACAATAGATCTAGTTAGTCTATGGATGCGTGCCTTTCTTAACCTCGAGAGAGTGTTTTAATGAAACTAATGGTTGGATAAGTTAATTGCAATGTATCACCTAATTTAATTGTTTAAAAGTCTTGATGAATCCGTACAACCTTGCCCCTTTATAAAACACTTATTTTGCATAAGTTTTGTTAAAAACTCACTAAAAAAACATTCCCCTGATTTTGCCATCTGAAATTATCTTTCAGTTTGACTTAAGAAAATCTGAATATTCTTGTCCCTGTAGATCAATATTTGGTATTTTACCATTTTATTACTTGTATAAGACGACAATGGATTGACAAGTGTAATACTTGTGCGAGTTTCCATTTGCCAATAGTTCAAGAGATATATTTTATATAAATATCGTAACAAGTTTTGGCGCCGTTGCAAGGACCAAGCAATAATCTCGAATTTTTGGAACTCAATTTTTCAAAATTCAATTTTTCTACCACAGATGTTGCTTGTCATATGTCATTATGTGTGTTCGAGCAACAAATTTTTGAATATCTGTCTGTGAACATGGATTCATCAACGGGATCGTTTGGGTCATATGGATTTGTTTTATGTGAATGTTGTGGCAAAAATCATTTTTGATACAATTGTCCATCGAACCCTGAATCCCATTATTGCACATAAGATATTAACTGGGATACCTCGCATTTTAATGATTTCACTCATTCGTAGGAGAAGCATCCCGATTTTTTTTTCAAATAATCAAGATCATGCACTTTCATACCATCCACACCTCCCAAGATTGGAGTGACACTTATCCAAATACTTTTGATCAATCTTGAGAGGAGCAAGTTGATTTTCCATGGAGTTTTCAAGGGGATTATTTTTCAATATGAGACAACCATTTTAAAGAGTATAAAAACAGAATTACTACAAGCAGACAATAGCCACTATCCCTGATTCCATGCAAGTTTTTAAATAATTTACAACACTCTTTTAGAACAAGTTGAACACTTTAAATGTGTTGAAACTATGATGAATGATCACATGCAAATCATGCAAAACTGATGTGCTAGATATTGCATCTCTACAACAATAAGTGGTAACTCATGCAAGTATACATGTGTCAACATTGTCGCCTTTTCAAGTAATAATTTAGTAAGACAAGTATCATATTCCATAGGGATAGGTATCTTAAGTTGCAAGATCTCAAGATTAAAGACTAACTTCTGATGGTAAATTCAAAGATATTTTTGATGAGGTGTTTTATAACTACTGATGTGAACAAATAATAAAAATGAGCTAGGGTGTAGGGATCCGTTAAGATATTCATCCAAATGAAGTTGGCAAAATGTTATAGCATGGTGCTATAGCATGTCCAACAAATAACTAATCTTATCCAACTAATAACTTCGTTAAAGTACTATCTTGAGGTTTAGAATAACACAAATCCATAGATTTAACCTTCATATCTCTATGTAAGGCTAGAGTCTAGATAATGGCTTAAACCTCTCCTATATATAAGCTAAATGTAACGAAAACGAGTCTTCTCGATTCTAAGTAGCTCTTTTGAGTCTACCTCCATATTATTCAAGTTGACGTATGTTTGTTAGCTTATCTCTAAGTCCAACATACTTTAACACTTTTAATCAACTGATTAACTTATCCATGGATGTTATTTTGCAATATATGCTTGAAAGATGTGGTTGGAAAGATTTGTTATTTATTTAACAACTTCCACCACCAAAATTTGGTTTTTTAATCTTAACTCCACACTCATTCTAGGTATTTCGCCTACCATACTTGGAATAAGAAAAGTAATTGCATAAAAGATATAAAAAAAATTAAAGAAAATTAAAGTATAAGAATATAAAAGACGATAATGAATATTGCAATAAATCAGAGAATTTAAAACTTAAATTTTTCTTGAAATTAAAGAGGATAACATAAGATGAATCTTAAGTAAAGTTGCATCTAATTTATGACTACTAACTTGCTTCTTTCAAATGCCTAACATCACATTCTTTATATACTAGGAGATGAGACATAAGGACCAAAAAGTTTTTATCCAACTTTTACAAAAGCAAAAAGAGGTGGATAAGATGACAAAAGATCCACTCTACTTTTGCCAAAAAGCCCTCGGAATCAGCCTACAACCCATGATATGGCATATGTCTAGCATTCCTTTCCAAAACCTTGAGTTTTAACCCAAAAGTCATCAAGCTAGATTGTTTCTACTTCCAAGCTCCACAAACAAGAAAGCTATAAAATAATAACAAAAAAGACTCAAGTCAACCATTTATGGATGTAAAACACAAGAGAAAAATAGGGAATTTATGTTATATTATCAATATAAATAATACTAAAAAAACGCTCAAAGTGATATAGAAACATATGTTAGCAACAGCACAACTTATGTTAGAGAGATCATTAATGAGCTTAGAAGACAATCTCAAGTTCCCATGCCAAGTGATATCGAGAAACCTAAATTTGTTAGTGAGGATAAGCGTGATGTTGTTATTCCAAAAGAGAGTCAAGAGTTGGAGAGTCCAATAGATAAATCTGAGCATGTGAGCAACCCCTTTTCAGTTGACAATAGTGAACAAGCGCATAAATACCATACAAATACATTCTCATTTCACAACATGCATCTACTATATGTGCATACCAAGCCTTCTTGCACTTTGTGAACATACACTCCCATTTCACACGGTGCATCCATAAATTCTTAAGTATTATCTAAACCAACAAATTTGATCAAGATGAAAAGTAATCTATGTTGTGCCATAGAAAAATGATGATCAACTATAAAATGTCCTGAAATGGTTTTGGGATGTAAAGGATGTAGTATCACATAAACATGTTAGTTATGCTTCTAGTTTGCTGGAGGGTTTCATCAACATGAGATTGCTCCTAACAAAGTTTCTGCAACAAATCAAAAAGTATAGAAATGTATAGCTCACATGACTTGAGAATATAGCTCATGAAAATTGGACAATAAGAAGCACAAACCTCAGATTCCAACCTTTGTCTTCCTCAATATCATCAGCTAAAGCACAGCAAGCATCTCCAGGTACCTCCATGAAATTCAGACCTTGAGAAAGGTAGATGATGATGTCTCTGGCTAGCAATTTCAGATGTGATATGATTATCCTCTAAGGTAGAAGAAGACTCTATAGAAAATGGAGAAAAATAACCTTTTTGGCTTCTAGTTCAGCCTCAGCAGATGGGGAAAGAGTCCAAGGAGCAAATGCAAATAATCTTTAATGACTTTAAGTTGTGGGATTTTGCTGACAAGTCCAAACAACATAAATGAGATTATACGTTCACAAGGTGTAGGGAGCCTTGGTATGCACATATAGTGGATGCCTAGTGTGAAATTAGAGTGTATATGTATGGTATTGTGGATGCACAATGTGAAATTCTGATTTTTAGAATTTGGTATTGATTAGAAATCTCGGTTTGAAAGATTTTAACTGCTGCCAATTTCTCTCACAATGATTCATAATGTAATTTTTTTGTCCCTATACATTTTAAAGCGTACACGTGAAAGTCATATCCTTTAGCCAAATATTACAACAGTACCATTACCATTTTAGAACATTGTTAGTGGATGAAATGGATCTCACAATTCTTATAATTTACAGAGTATTCCCATGATTAACCCCCTATAACAACTATCGACAAAAGATAAGAACTTGAAGACTTCATGCTTGTCAATGACGGAGCCTTATTTTCTTCTGCCTATGAAGCATTCATAGAGTAATAAGGTTTAAGCGTAGTAATATTTTTGATTTCATGCAATATCATCTTTCATGAACCTATCTTTTTAGTGCAAGAAGTAACATTTCATTAAACTTTTTATCATCATCCATTAATAAGCATCTATCATGCATAAAGCATTATTTTGAAACTAACATGTAATTATGGCGTTCTCACTAACATTGGGGTTTACTTAACCCTTGTGTCCACTAAGGGCTGCCCCATAAGGTCTGTTTGCATGCAATACATCCCTCCATTTATTATCCCATTGGATATTCATCATTGGTTGTACTTAATCACACATAACAATTTTCATAGGCCATTTGTAAAACACATGTCGTCACCATACATCCTAACATCTTCTTGCTATATACACTTATCCATTATTTTCATGCCACACAAGATAAGCGAAAACTATAGTTCGGTAACAGAGTGAATATTGTGGAAGAAAACTTCCGATTTTTCTATATCTTTCTCCAAACAATTACACAAGAATTTATACAGGGAATTGGTAACAAACTATCCTATCTTGGGCCTTAATTCACGGCCCCAATAATATCTATACTATAATTACCACAAATCTTATCTATCTTTAGAAGTTGCTCACGTTAACACTCCCCCTCAAGGTGGAGAATGTATATCCAACATTCCCAGCTTGTCAAGAGAGCACTCGAACACTCTTCCGCACACTGCTTTCGTTAACATATCCGCCAGTTGATCTTCTGAGCTTACATGTGGTAATACTATTGTTTTCCGCTCCAGGTGGTCCTTCAAGAAATGCCTGTCAATCTCAACATGCTTAGTCCTGTCATGTTGAACAGGATTATTTGCTATCTTCACAGCTGATTCGTTATCACAATAAAGTTTAATAGGGCTCGTTAGAGATACACCAATGTCTCGAAGAATTCGCTTTATCCATAGTAGTTCGCACACACCATTCACCATTCCTCTATACTCAGCTTCTGCACTTGATCTTGAGACCACACTTTGTTTCTTACTTCTCCAGGTAACCAAATTTCCCCCAACAAAAGTGAAATACCCTGAGGTAGATTTACCATCTGTTCGGTCACCTGCCCAGTCTGCATCAGTGTATCCCTTCAAACTACGGTCTTGATTCTTCCCAAAAAACAGCCCTTTCCCAGGCGTAGCTTTAAGATATCTAAGAATGCGATATACTGCCTTCATATGTTCTTCACTAGGAGCATGCATGAATCTGCTGACAACACTCACAGCATATGCAATGTCGGGCCTCGTATGCGACAAGTAGATAAGTTTTCCAACAAGCTTCTGGTATCTCTCTTTATTAGTTGGAACTTGATCAGGTAATATAGCCAGACGATGATTTGTTTCAATCGGAGTGTCGATAGGCTTACAATCAAGCATCCCAGTTTCTGCTAACAGGTCTAGTATATATTTCCGCTGGCACATATTGATTCCAGTTTTTGATCTTGATACTTCAATACCCAAGAAATACTTAAGCTCACCCAAGTCCTTTAACTCGAATTCAGTAGCAAGTTTTGCTTGAAGTTTAGCTATTTCTTCATTATCATTACCTGTTACCACCATATCATCTACGTATACTACAAGTGCTGTAATTTTCTTGTTTTTCTTTTTAACAAACAAGGTGTGGTCTGCATCACTTTGTTTGTATCCAATCTTCTTCATAAACGCCGAGAACCTACCAAACCAAGCTCGAGGTGATTGCTTCAGCCCATACAACGCCTTTTTTAGCTTACAAACTTTCCCATTAAAATTCATACCTAGTGGAGCCTCCATGTAGACTTCTTCTTCTAGATTCCCGTTTAGAAACGCGTTTTTTACATCAAATTGCCTTAAGGGCCAGTTTTCGTTAGCCGCTATGGAAAATAGCACTCTTATTGTATTCATCTTTGCCACCGGGGCAAAGGTGTCCCCGTAATCAATCCCGTATTTCTGTGTGTATCCTTTAGCCACGAGTCTTGCCTTGAACCGGTCGATATTTCCACTTGAATCTAACTTCACAGTGAATATCCATCTGCACCCTACTACTTTCTTTCCATAAGGCAGCGTTACAAGTTCCCATGTATGATTTTTACTTAGGGCGTCTATCTCTTCCATGATTGCCTTCTTCCATCTTTCATCTTTCATAGCTTCATACACATCTCGTGGTATCAAAACTGTGGACAATTCGTTAATTATCGCCATGTGGGAGCTAGCTAAGCGATGTTGCGAGACATAATTACCAATAGGATACTTAGCTTTTGCCTTCAAGTCAGCTTGGTATTGCGTCTTTGGAATTCCTCGAGTACTTCTTACTGGAAAACGTGGTTCAGAGTTACCGCCAGCGTGTACCTGGTCTTGGGTTGTATGTTCTTGGGCTTGTGGTTCGTTTTCCTGCACAACATCAGACATAACACCTTCATTATTAGTTAGATTGTTAGTTCGATCCAACCCATGAATGGTATTATCATCCTCAGATTTCGTTTCAGGTTCTTCTTCGGGATCCAATTCGTCATGATAATCCGTATTCTGATGATCCGGTTCGACTTGATGATCGGTATTTTGATCACAAGTTTGAATTTCGAACACTTCAGTGTCAAGAGTGTTAACTTCTTCGTTTCTCTCCCCCTGAAGTGAACGCTCATCTTTAAAGAATGGAGTGGTTTCATGAAACGACACATCTCGGGATACATATATCTTTTGTTCGATTGGATTGTAGCACTGATAACCCTTTTTATGAGCAGCATATCCTATGAACACACATCGAACAGCCCTTGGTTCAAGTTTTCCTATATTTTGATGCACATATGTCGTACATCCAAATATTCGTGGCTCAAGTCCAAGGTTAATAGGTTGTTGCACAAGCTCTTGAAGTTTTTGCAAAGGCGTGGAAAAACCAATAACACGAGAAGGCATTCTATTCATGAGATATGCCGCGGATCGAACTGCCTCACCCCATAGATTTCGTGGTACGTTCATGTCGAACAAGGAGGCACGTACGATTTCAAGAATTTGTCTATTTCTACGTTCAGCCAGTCCATTCTGCTGGGGGGTTCGGGCACAAGAGGTTTGATGTCGGATAGAGTTTTCTTTGCAAAAAACCATCATGGAATGATTTATGTACTCACCTCCGTTATCGGACTGTAATATTTGGATATCTCTCCTATATTCAGTCTTGATCAGGTTGTACAGTTCTTTAAATGCAAACGATACATCCCCTTTATTTTTCAGCAAAGAAATCCAGATCATCCTAGTACACTCATCCACAAAAGTCACAAAATAACGGGCTCCACTGGGGGTGGAGATTGGGGCAGGCCCCCATACATCTGAATGTATTTTTAAAAAAGGAACAGAGACTTTATTATCACTAGGAGTATACGAAATTCTTGTGTTCTTTGCCAATTCACAAATACCACATCTAAAATCACGTTCATGAGAGTTCAAAAACAAATTCGGTTTCAACTTTTTCAAATAACTAAAAGATAAATGTCCTAAACGACGGTGCCATAACATTGCCATAGACTTATTCGCCTCCTTTATTCCGGTATGAAATGCTTGACTCTTAATCTTTTCTTCGAGATAATACAACCGCCCCTTCTAGTACCATAGCCAAGAATCTTGTGTGTCTCTATGTCCTGAAACACACAGTTATTTGGCCAGAAAATGACATAACAATTCAATGCTTCTGTGATTTGACTGACTGAGAGTAGGTTAGAAGACAAAGATGGAACAACTAGAACCGAGTCCAGATTCATAGAACTTGACACCTGTACAGCCCCTTCACATATCACTTTTTCAAGTTCCCCACTCGCAGTTTGTATTATACTTTGTTTAGGTGCATGTAAAGTTGTCAAAAGGTTTTTATCATTGACCATATGGTCTGTAGCACCTGTGTCAATTATCCAATTACTAATTTGTTTTTGGTTTTGATAAGACATATCAGAATCAGTCGTACTGGTGTGTGCAGCCATCGGGGTTTCTTGAGCCGAGGTTGCAACAGTGGCTTGACTGAGCTTCTTTCTAGGCTTTTTCGTGAAGTCCCACCACTCCGGATAGCCTATAATCTCGTAACATCTTTGCTTTGAGTGGCCTTCTTCGCCGCAGTGAGTACACGTAAACGAGTTCTTCTTCCCATTAGAGTTCTTTCCCTTTGGAGGGTCGTTGCGTGAGACCATATGTACTATGCTATCGGGTTCAACCTTTGGTTCCTCCATTGTCTGTCTTTGGCTGGAGTCTCTTCGAATGTATGCATAGCTAGACTCCAAACTCATGGGTGGGTCCTTCCTTAGGATTTCACTTCTGGCTAGGTTAAACTCGGAGTCTAACCCAACCAAGAATATGTGTACACGGAGACGAGTCATTGTCTTATTCCCGGACACAGTGCCATCGACAGTCTCCTCTTGCGTGGTAATTCGAGTATCAATTTCTTGGAAGATGCTTACCAATTCATTGTAGTATGTCGGTAGAGGACGCCCATTCTGCCGGGTGTTGAAAGACCGGCGGTTCAATTCGAATAGCTGAGTTTCATCACTTCCGTCGTAGAATGTTTTTCCGACTGCCTCCCAGATTTCAGCCGCCGTTTGAAGCCGGATAAAGCGGCGGATCAGGGACGGGTTCATGGAATCAATTAGCCAGCTCTTGACACGATTATTGTCAATCAGCCAAGATTCGAGTTGTTTCGCATCGCCGTCGGTGGGCTTCGGGGTTTTTCCGGTGATAAAGCCGGATTTGTTACGTGCTCCGATGCGCATCTCCATTAGTTGAGACCACAACGGGTAGTTCGTATCGTCGAGGGTAATGCCGGTGGGGAATGGTGCGTCTTGGACATTCTGGACGATCACCGGGTTTGAGGTTCTTTCTTTATCGGACGCCATTCGTAGATTGCGGATTCGAGGGATTCAGATCAAGTTCAGCGATCTTTGGGAAGCTCTGATACCATATAGTTCGGTAACAGAGTGAATATTGTGGAAGAAAACTTCCGATTTTTCTATATCTTTCTCCAAACAATTACACAAGAATTTATACAGGGAATTGGTAACAAACTATCCTATCTTGGGCCTTAATTCACGGCCCCAATAATATCTATACTATAATTACCACAAATCTTATCTATCTTTAGAAGTTGCTCACGTTAACAAAAACATCTTTTCAAACTCTTCATCATGCATAAAACATTTATATAGCACACACGTATCTCAGTAAATCACATAATGTACTCTCTTGTTTGCTATCCTTCTAATATTTCTTTCTAACCTTTTTCTCGTCGTGTTTACTACTTCTACCTCGACTTTGTACCTCATAGACAGACCAATGAATTTTTTCAAGTGGTGGCACCATTTGACTATAAGAAACAAAACTATAGATATTTTTGCACAAAATCATTATTGGTCTGTTGGTTGGTTCCTTACCTTGTGATGCAAGGTCCTTTACCGAGTCTTTTAATAATTTCTCATCCCAATTTTTACAAAAACATAATAAACTCGAAATTAAAAGCTGAAAACTTGGAACATTGGTATACAAAGGATTTGAACCTATGCCTGGAGGGGGGGGGGGGGTCATGCAAACCAACTCTACCAAGATAAACTTGTGTCGCTGTTGTAGTTTCAAGGAATATAAAGGCACTCAACCAATGATATGGTAACACCTGTAACACCCTCAAATTCGGAAAGAGTAACTAATTTAAAATTTTCGAATAAACATCAAATAAGGAACAAATACCTTTCTAAATGTCAACAATTGAATACCTATAACGACAATCTAAAATTTAATATCAATCAATAATAATCCAAACCTTACACAAAGTCTAGATGAGGAGCGAGTGTTACTAAAATCCAATAATTGTCGTTATCTCCAAGGTACGGAAGACGTCTCTAGTTAACTAATTCGTTCTCGTGGGTCTAATTAGCACTCAACTCATCATAATGTCTCTAGTACCATTCCCAACGAGAACCCGATGCGCATGCCGACAAAGAAAAGGGATAGGCTTAACGCCACCAATTTTATTATTTTTATATAATGGTAAAACTAAAAGACTGCTTATTTCAATAATAATTTCTCAAATAAAACATATTTATCATAAAAGGAACATCTTTCCAAAAACCACCGTTTTCATAATGAAATTCTAAATCAAGACACCGATTCATAAATGAATTCAAAGCCCAATACTCACTCAAAACACGAATAAAGTCAATGTTTAAATACTAAAACTTGGATAAAACTCCATTTTCCAAAATACCAAAACATGGGTAAGGTTCAATACCGAAAATCACAAATTATGGATAACACTCCATACTCAAAACGTCACCAAAAACATGGATAGTACTCAATACCTAAAACAACATCTTTCAGTGATGGGGGAGGCCCGTTTCATCAACGTTGTCAAGTAGCGCCCTATGATCACAATCCTGGTGCCCACTCATTACGAGTTCATCACCGTAATACCTAAGGTCCCAGAGCCTGACCCCACTCTAGGTCATCTCCACAATACCCCCGACCTTAGTGTCTACTTACACACTATAGAGATACACCTACAAGGCAATGGTCTTAGGGATCGACTCCACATGAGTTCATCCCCAAAATACCCCGATGACTTAGTGTCAATTCTACTTGGCCAAAGCCTCAAAAAACAAGGATCTCAGTGCCCGAGTCCTCACAGTTTCATCACCGTAATACCTAGGGTCTCGGAGTCCGATTTAACAAGAGATCACATCCACAATACCTACGGTCTCGGATCCAGACGCATAAGATTTCATCTCCGCAATACCGACACGGTCCCGGAGTCCAACCTACACAAATTCCTCTCCGTAATACCGACTACAACCATATAGCTTACTCAAGCACCGGTCCCTAAGTGAGAACGTCAAAACTCCTCGCTTACCAAAAAGACTGACTCACATGCCTATGGATCTAATGCATTACAGTCTAAATTACATGACACTAATTGAATGACCAACGCACTCAAAGCATGTAATTCTCAAATAAAGATGCAATAAATGCAAATCAAGACCAAGCTCAATCAAGGAACAAATTAAACCAGATAAATATCCCCAAAACTCAAATGGGCCAAAAACAAGCCAATAATACCACACTTATTGACTACTCAAACAAAAGTCAATCATAAGTAATAAAACGCATTTAACCCAAGTTTACGCAAACACATGCTCTAAAAGTATGATGGACTAAAAAACCCTTCCTTTGTTGAGACAATTCATTTTTCAAATGAAACCAAACATTTTATTTTTCCAAAAGGCCTCATAGCACAATAATGTCCATTTCCAAAACGGTTTATAAACCAAATACACGAAAAGTGCATTAATCATCAAATAATTACCATTTATACAATAAATCATCAAAAGAACATACTCACTATGATTTATTTATCAAAATGTCCAAAAACCCCAAATGTAGACTTTTTACAAGATTTATAGAATCTAATATACCAAAAATGCAAATCTCATCAAATAAACCACACATTTGATAACATCAAATAAAATACCTTAAGATTTCAAAATGGACATTTTTGGCATGTACAAAGTTTTCACAAAGCAACTTGAACTCACATTGCTAGGTTAGGTTAAACCTAGATTCCAAACCCAAACTCTGTCTTCCATTGATGAATATTCAACCATCTTGAAGTCATCACCAAAAAGGATCTAGGATTTCCAAACTACTCACTTCCTCAAGTCTAGAAATGAACCACAAATGAGCATAAGCTTTAAGTCTACAAAGATTCCGAAAATGGAACTCAAAACACTTAAGAACTTACCTCACCAAGATCTTGAAACCATCCACCAAAGAATCTTTAATCAATGCTAAAACTTCCATTTTGCTCCAAAAACCTTCCAAAAGTTTTGCCGAAAATTGCCAAAAATAAGAGAGAAATGAAGAGGGGGAAAATGAGAAGAAAAACCCTAAACGTCGACTTAAAATTCGACCAGATGGTTTCCGATGACTTTTAGTGTGACTCAAGTCGCATGGTAAGTCGCCCAAGTCCAAACGGGGGCTTATGAAGCTTTTGGTGTGACTAAACTCGTGTGTAAACCTGCTCTGATATACAACTCGTGAGTAAAACAACCCAAGTATACAAATCTCACATAAACGTTTATAGTTCTACTTAGTAAACCTGCACGGTTCTACAAAACCACATTCAGATTCATAAAATTTAGGGTGTTACAACACCCTTCAAAACGTAACTTTTTCATTACAACGAAGCCATGAAATAGTGGCCCATGCCATCGTATGCTCTTAAGTAGGTCCACCCCTGTCGTACCTTTAAAATAGCACCAATTATCTCATTTCCTTCCATGCTTTTCTGTCTTTTACTTTGGAAGGGTTTCTTATTTTGAAGAAAAATGGTATAAGCCACCTTCTATAGCGCTGCCACCACATCTATTTGCCATCATGGGGAGGAAAATCCTCGGTTTTAGAGGCAGGTGGATGGTGTCCGAATTCGAACCCAAGACCTCAATTATGGATTTTCACCTCCTTATCACTAAGAAAATTCAATAGGAACATTTTGTATTGAAGGTAAAATCGTCAAGTTCCCATTATTAGAAGGCGAAGCTCAGGTAAAGATTTCTTATCCCTTTTGTGGTTTGGCCTTATACATAGCATTTTAATCATCAAGAAAGCCTAGATACTTCTTACCTTTTTACCTTATCCATGTATTTTCTTACCCATGAAGAAATCCTAGATATTTCTTACCTATTCTTATCCATACATTTCTTAATCATGAAGAAAACCTAAATTTTCTTACCTTTAGCTTATCCTTTTTCTTATTCTTATCCATATGTTTCTTAATCATGAAGACACATGGATATCTCTTACATTATCCTTATCTATATATTCTTTTAATCCTGAAGAAAACTATAACACCGAGGGTGTAAAAGGAATGCATTTACAAGGACTAATTGAGTCACTTTTAAACATCATGGTTTTAAGAAGACTAAATGCATTTAACCATCTTGGCAAGTTACGGGGTCAAAAGGAGAAGCAAAACGAGAATTCAGGGCGAAAAGGAAGTCCATGAGACCTGGAAGTCGCGGCCAAAGTTGCCTAAGTCTCTGTGGTATGCAACTTAGTGACACACGCGACTTGGCCCTCGACTTGAGTTCGCTGCCAAGGTCACATGAAAAGTCTGGGCATTTTTAAGCCCAATTTTTCTAGGGTTTTTTCATTTTTCCTACCATCTCTCCTCCTCTTTATCTCTTGGCGATTTTGTACTTTGGGGGCATATATTGGGAGTTTTTTTTGGAACAAATGAAAGATTATCATGGAGAATGAAGATTCATGGTGGTTGATATCAAGATCTTGAAAAGGTAAGTTTTTGGGTGTTTGAGCTATATTGGAGGGTTTTGTGAAGTTGAATCTTGTAATCATATTTGTTGCATTTCTAGGCTTGGTTGTGACCTACATAAGGTTTCTAGAGATGTTAGCTTGTGGATCTCAAGTCTTCATCATTTGGATGCTAGAGATGAGTTTGAAAGCTAGGTTAACCTAGCCTAGAAATGTGAGTTTCAATTTACTCTGTGAAAAATATGTACATGCGAAAAATATCCATTTTTGAGTCTTAGGGGCTGTACCGGTTGTGGCTTATTCGTTCAGCCGATGACTTAACGGGCCAACTTGAAACCATTAGTCTTCTACATTAAGCCATTTAATTTCCCCAACTACCCTTACATTAAAGAAACCCTAGTTAAAAAAGATACTCCATATCAGGATTTCATTCACCTTATTTCTTCCAATTCATCGGTGTTCTCATCTTCGAATTCTTGAATTCTTCAAACCTCTGGTCTCCACCATCAAGGTATACTGATTTCTCATGGTTTTCGATCTTTCTGTAGTTAGTTCTTTCCATGGTTTCAGTTTCTTCCTATGATTTGTTCTTCCCAGTTTTGGATCTTTATCCCAAAAATAACAGTAGTTTCTCCGAATATGTATTTCTCTCAATCACCATCGACGTTCCTTGTGTATATTCATCTTCCCACGTCTTTAAGCCATAACCATAAACCCTTGAAGAAACCCAAAAGCAGCTGTAGCAGTACCCAACCATCTTCCCTCTTGTCAGTAATAGTTATTTTGTTAACTGCAAGAACCTTGGTAAGTTGCTTCGTTGTTGTAGTTCGATTAAAGAAGTTAAAAGATTACATGTTGTAGTTGCCAAGTATTTGGGGGATTCAAGGATGTTTCTTGACAACAATATGGTAAGTAGGTATATTGGAGTTGGGTGTTGACAGGATGCGCAAAAGGTGTTTGAAGAAATGCTTGACAGAAGCTTTGTTTCTTGGACTTCTATGCTTGGTGGTATTTAAAATATGGGTTTTAGAATGAGGCCTTTGAGGTTGTATATGGAATTTGTTGAGAGTGGGATACGAGCAAATTCCAAGACTTTTCTGTGCCTTTTTAATCCATGCAGTAGGAGAGTAGATTATCTTTTTTTTTTTCTTAATGTTTATAAGTCACTTATTTAAGCATTTTTATCAAACAACTATTTTAATCTGATAAAAATATAGACTGAGGGATAAAATGGTCATTTCTGACCATTCAGACATTTATTCAACACAACAACCGAACAATAATTTATCTGATATCATACAGACAAATTTATCAATACAGACAACTTTATCCATACATGTCTTAATGAAAAACGAATCGAACAACCCCTTAAAATGTTTTCCTTGATATTTATCAAATGCGTTAATTATTTGATACATTTGATTTTATAAGATCTTATGAGATGCTTATATTAGGTTTTTTTTTGACATTTTGATAAATAGTCATAAGAGTATAATCTTTTGAGGATTTATTGTATATAATAGAGATTATTTGACATTAATGCATTTTTAGTGAAATCATTTGAAAAATACATATTATTAGCTTACAAAGCATTTTGGAAGTATAAAATTATATGATCTCATTTAGAAGATTATTTATCCCAACCGATGATAAATTATATAATTTTTAATTAAATTATACATTTCATAATTAATTTTATTTTATTTTATGTCATACTAATTATTTTATGTCCCACTTGAAGATCAACAAATAAAAAAACCCATCTAGTGGTCAATTCATCTGTTACTATTGAAATTTCGTTAATGTGTTTTTGATAGATTATTATATTGACTACAAAAATTATATAAGTGGGAATGTGAGTTATCCAAACTTAGCAAACATGCGTCCTTGTAAATCATATGTAGAGAGTTGGTATAAATAAATTTGAATTTATAGAAACGACCTTTTCACTTTTTGGGATAAAGTAAAAGGTTGCATACATTTTCTCCATCCCATGACCCACTTTGCATGAAATTTAGGTGCCATTTGTTTTTTAAGAGGTCTAAAATTTGAAGTCTTATTTTAGTTATGATTAATAAGAGGTGGTGTGTAAAAAGGTCTGAACGATTCAGACTTAAGAGTCATTAAGAGATTTTTTTAAAAAAACAAACAACCCTACTGTTTGGTTTGATTTGAATCACGTCAACGAATAAACAACCAAGACTTTTGACCAATATAAAAATTATTGGATCTAGCTCTATTCGCAACCCTTTCGTATCTTCACTTGCACAATCATTAAGGCTTTAATAAAAATTTTCCTTTTTATATGTTTGGATAAATAACGGGTGTCTAGGACAACTTGCGTGCTCCTTCACTAATCGTACAGGTCCTGAAGTTCACAGTTAAGCAAACATCTAGCGGCCGTAAAGTAACTTGAACTAGTGACTACTAGAAACAAACCAAGGTTCGAATTCCGGTCTTGATTTTGCTAATCTAATTTCAAAGAGTTCAAAAATCTCAAATCTGTCATGCCTACTACTAACAAAAAGAGGCATAGCATTTGCTCTTAATTTAGGCAGGGTAAACAAAGCCAATGAGAGTAAAAGGCCAAATCCTGCCCATTAGGAATATGCCTGCCAAAAGTTTTGATTATATCCAAGAAACCAGAAAATTAAGATCTCTGGGCAGCAAAAAGAAAGTATTTCCATGTACATAATCAAATACAAAGAGAATGAAGAGCTGAGAGTGGGAAATATATACAGTTTGTACAATGGTTAAATGGTAAGTTCTGATCATGAAGAATTTATTTATACCCCCAAGTATATATATATATATATATATATATATATATATAGAGAGAGAGAGAGAGAGAGAGAGAGAGAGAGAGAGAGGTGGGTTCATACGAGAATATCATCTATTTAAGAAAACAAGAGAACAGCCGAGTACATACAAAATCATATATGACTCACGTACAAAATCATATATGATTCACACGACTATGCGTTGGACATCGCCCGCGTCCGATTTTTTCGGGTTAGTGTAAAATCACATATGATTTTGTACATGATCTGCTGTTTTTTGCTGTTTTCTTAAATAGTTAGCGTTCTCGTTTGAACCTTCCCCTATATATATATATATATATATTTACACGTCTTAATGCCTGCATTCAACAGGAGTGAGGTGATCAGCTACCAAAGTAGTCGATTTGGACGAATGATTTCTATGTACACATACATCTTCCTGTAATAACAAAAGGGTAACGGGTCAGTTCTTCATCCGGTTTCTAAAATCAGTACACACATAGTATATAAACCGCATTTCCCAGTTATTAGAAAAGTCTCCCTCCAAAACATAGAATATAAAACCATGTCATGTTTCCAGATTGTAGTCTTTAACAGTTGCGGCCATTTAACATTTCTATTTTACAACGTGAGAGCCGATGTGGGGTTCCAACACGCCCGCTCCAAAGCAGGCTAGACGTGTACACATTGTCCTAGAGTGTCGAGAGGGGGGCTAGACGGGTAGCAGAGCTTGTTACCATCACTGGTTTGAAAGGTATAACTTTTTGATACATATCCTGATTTAAATTGTAAAAGTCAGGATAGAAGCACTTTTTATTGAATTTTTGCTCTGTGTCTGTCTTCATCTTATCTATATTCTACAAATTCACTCATGAATCATAATAATAATCCTAAAAATGATCTTGTGGATGAAGGAAAATTGTGGAACTACATTAAACAACACATCTCAGTTTCTCGGTTTCCTGCCATTATCATTGTGTGTGGGATTAACTATTGATCTTAACATGATCGACCCTACGTGGCAATTCCTTGGAGGTCATGGGTTCGAAACCCCCTTCCCCTTTGTTGATTAAAAAGAAAGCAGCTAACATGTAAAAATGAGTCTTTTTATTTACTTTACCTTCGTAATATGAGGGTCTCTCCAAGGTCCTTTATCAGATCGCATGCAACCTCCTGTTTCTGCACAATTGCAACTGCCGCCTAGAAATTCTGGCAATTCACTGGTACATAACGAAGAAATATATCAAGATCAAGTTTACTGGAGAACTGAATGGCTACCAAGCATAATTATCTTAGAAAGGTTTACCTTGCATCAATGACCTCAAGCAATGTGCTTTTAAATTTGGTGCCCAGGACCTGAGAATGTTGGTTACCAAACACCAAAATATAAATGCAAAAATCATGGTGAAAGCAGGTTAATATTTGACACAAAATCATATCATCAACCTACATGAATCTTTGATTTTGCTTTGGGTTCAAGAAAGGATTGAACCATATTCCAGAGCATCTTAAACCCAGGACCAGCATTTACGATGAACATCTGGCAAAGTGTCTGCAAAATTCAAGTCCCATATACACACTGTTCAGAAGAAGATACATTTTTGACTTTTTATGTCAAATCTATATATTAAGCTGTTTAGAATGATAGAGTTTAAGCATATTTTACAAAAAGTTTAAGAATCATATAAATTTTGAAGTTGAAAATTTTCATTTGATCTTTGAAATCACAGAATCTCTTTTTTCTTGTAAGGAGACGAAGGAGTGATTGTTTGTTGTCACCAAATGGTAGCAAAAATACACCTCAGGATAGTTGCTGTTAATCTGTTGCAGCCTCCTAATAAGTTCAATCACCGGTTTTGTTAGGTTCCTTAAACCCTGAGGAAAAAAGAATCCACGGAGTTAAAACCAAATAGCTCCAACTCCAAAGATCAAGCCTATATCACTTTAATTTATCATACCACTCCTTGAACATCTATAATTGTTGTACTAGAAGCAACATGTCTTCCTGCAGCAATTGAGCAGGCTGGGAACCTGATGGCCAAAGTTCTCTCATACTCCTGCACGTAGTATTTCACATACCGTTCAATAGTTGTCACTCTCATAAGCTTCTTCGGATCAGCTTGTCCTAATATTTCTATGTAAACAGGCCTTCCCTCCTTATCAATACCATGATAACCCTGGAGAAAGTACTGCAGAACTTCATCCAATTCGCTGAACTTGTAATCCTGCCAAAGACAGATTTTAGAAGATTTAGTTATGAGGCATTTGCAATTTGGCAAACCTTATGCGTACAAAGAATGTGAGATGCAGAGGGATCTTTATAACAGATGTCAACAACCTAGCACAATAAATTATTATCTCCAAGAGTGTTAGAAAGACCTATGTATTTTTATGAGACCAAGAGAAACATATTTTATGCCTAGTGCTATACACCCTCAAAAATGAAGGGAATTGGCTTTAGAGTGGACTTTTATCATCACACAAGGCCGACAGGGAGACTGGAAAACAAAAGAACCCTAAGTATCTGATTTACCTCCAAAATACTGTTGGCTCCAAAGTCTTTCCTCCACTGAAGCATGTCGATCCACATGTTCTTAGTGCTTTCAAGATTGAAGTTCCTGGCTTTCAAGTATCTGCAAGAATCAATTTACCAGGCTATGAAGAACAACATTCCTATGCCGCAATTTGGTCAAGATAAAAATTATTGCCATGCACTTTTTTATATGATATGGATACGTTAGGTACATAGCAATCAAGACAAGGCTAACTTACTATATTGCAGTAGACTTTAGAAAACTAGAATTTGCACTATATATTGACTAGACTCATGCAGAGCTTCAGTGAGGTATTGTGACACCCCATCTCTCCAGCACATCAGCTTAATTGAGTCAAGGTTGAACATGCACCAGAGGCAATTTCTAAATAAATAAACCTGATAAATACTACCAAAAATAGTTGTGGGGGGAAGGCAGTACAACAAACTTACTGATCCCTTTTACACTCCATGAATGTCACATAATTCTCATTAAATTTTGCAGGTTTGAATCACTATCAGGAAGACTCCATAAGTCCTAAACTCCATGCATTAATTACCATGAAGATCTTTTCATTTTGATGGATCTTCTAACCTAAGTCAATATTTTTTTCTGGATATTCAACATATCAATGGTAAGAACAAATAGACATGTTTTGTACCATCACAAACAAAAAACCTACACAAGCACATGGGGTGCAGAAATAAACCGTTACCTCAACATCATATGATAATCATCAAGTATTTCAGGTAGCAAGTTGTCTGCAATCAGTGCTTGACGAAGAGCATCAACTGCCCCAACCTCTTGAGGATCTTGGGCCTCCCCTATTGTAAGAGAATCTGGATAAACAGTTTTCTTTCTGCTTTTCTTTTCTCGAGAATGGGTGGTTTTGGTAGAAGCATTGTCTACATTCTTCTTCCAAGTTCTGCTTGTGCCTTCTTCATCTGACACTTCAAGATCTGTATGCCATGTGTTTCTCTCATCACAACCAGGGAACTCTTCACAAAATATAGAGGTGAAAAGAATTAAGGTTTATGACTAAACAAGATGGATGCTATTACATTCCATCATTGCTTTCCACAGATAGAAAGCCAGAAGCATGACCTACACCTATAATTTTTTACATCCAGAAGAATTTTCTTCCCAAATGTAATTGTTGAAGAACACCGCGAAGAAAAGATTGTAAGCTCTCAAATAGTCAAATGCAAAGCATATATATAAAAAAATGTCAAGTGTAGATTTGTAAATGCATACAGTCCAGTTATTTGGAAATTTTATGTTCCTCCATCCTCCCTTTTCTATTTTGTGGTCCATCTCCATTTCTCTACACATCAAGACTTGACATCTCTATTCCTTTCACACCATATAAATGGGACCATAAAATCAAAATATTTGACAGGTAAAACGAACAGGATAAGGTCTTTCACAAAATAAACCTACGAGGAGTTACAAATGCAAATTTGTGAGGCTATAAAATCACATAAAGATATTTACCCATTCTGACACTATTTCACCTATTTTGCATTCCAATTGTCTAAGGATTTGCTACTTAATTAATTGTGCGTGCATCATATAGGCGATCAGAAGCAACTTTGGAATGATATATGCCATCACAACATAGGTTTAGAATTGAAATCAGGGTGATAGTTTACCAACATTAAAACATAAATCCAAACCAATTATTTTATGTTTAAACATTTTACCCTGACAGTATTGCTTGAATTAAAGATTAACTTTGGCAAAGGTTCTGATATTAAAATATGATTGTGGCCAAAACTAGAAACTCCAGCTTCTCCCAAATGCAGAATTTCTGCGTTTTTTAAGACAAAAAGTTCTATTTCTTACCAAACTCGCATTTCAATAGGGTACAAGATGAAATTTCAAACATAACTTTGCCCCAAAAAGTTATCATAATAGACCCTCAAAATGAAATGCATGTATCACATCTGCAATAACTAAAAAAACACGATGATTCATTCAAACCTTAGACGTCGATTGAATTCCTTCCAACAGCCAAACATATTAACATCAACATCGATAGGAAAGTTTAGAAATGAATACCACCGCCATAATTGGAGCTACCAAAAGAGATATGTATATTATCCACCATCCAAACTCCTCAACCTGATTCCATAATGAAACTATTACGAAACTGTACATGTGAGCTTACCAGGCAACGAATTGCGTTGGATCGCTCCAGACATGACGAACTTTGCTCTGCTGAAATCCAATCTTAATTAGAAATTAATGAAAGTTTAGGAATTTGAACAACGGAGTAGCATTAGAATGAAGAGTTACAATCAGGAAATGCAATTGATTGTTGAGGTTATGAAGGGCGGGAAGAGTTCCGTGTTGGTGTTATGCAGCTTTCCTTTCGAGTGTTCTGTTTGGTAACGTCACTATTTTACGTCTTCTCGCGGGAGAATATGCGGATGTATAGGAATCACATCTTCATTCATTCATATGTACTAAAATTACAAAATCACCCTTCAACTCCCTCCGCTATTTATTTATTTGTTTGTTTTGTCGATAAAAAATTTAGGTCACGTTTGTTTTTTAAGAGGTGCTGAAGTCTGATTTTATTTCTGATTTTTAAGAGGTGGTGCTGAAGTCTGAAATCTGAATCAACAAGACTGTTTGTTTTTGTAAACCGACAAACGTCTGAATATGTATAATTGTCTATTTTATCCCTAAAAAATTCAACTAAAATACGTCAATTGAAGTGAGCATCGATGATCGAAGGATGAAAAAAAAAACAGAAGAAGGATGCTAACAGATTTGTGAGGTTGTAGAGTTTTAATCATATTTGCGAGGATGTACAGTCTGAATTATCTTATGTCTGACCGAATTAGACATAAGTGATAATTAAGAGCTTATTTTGAAAAAACAAACACAACCTTAATTTCGCTCTTTTTCTAATAGAAATATAAAAACACGTTCTCTAGAGACAAACAAAAATATATTTTTTCTAGAGATCGGAGGAGAAGCCGTTGTCGTGGACGGCGGTGTAGATAGATTTCACGGCGGTGGTTGCAGCGGTAGAGGAAGAAGGACGGTGAGATGTCTACATACAAGTAGAAGAACGCTATGTTGATCTGAGAAAGGAGAAAGAAGATGAAACAAAATGTAAGAGCATTTCCAACAGCTTCTCCAAAATGGAGAAAATGAGGATTTTAAGCTATAATTTTGCTCCAACGGCTTCCCAAAACTATCCCCAAAATGGAGAAAGTAGGAGAGAAAATGAGTTTTTCTCCAAATATGGAGATAATTCAAAAATGATTACTAAATGAGAGCACCAATAAAAAACTTTGAAAGTAGATATTTAAAGAGAGTAATAATATTTTAATATTATAATCAATGTTGGATTCTCCAAAACGGAGAATCTATTAGAGATGAATGTAATTTTTTTTGGAGCTTTTGACTTCTAGTTCTCCATTTTGAAGAAATTTTGAGAAAACTGTCAGAGATCTAAAAGTGATTTGTCTGGGATTAGGGAGGACTTATAGAGCTTCTTCCAACATACAACTCACAAATAACTCATTTTTATAAACTTTTCTTTTCCATTTTTATCTATCCATAGTAGAACTCGCAAAAACTAACACAACATGCTAACCTGACATGAACTCGATACGAAATAAAAGGGTTTGGGTAATACATTTCAGCCCGTTTAAGTAAACCGGTTGACATGACACGACACTAAAATTAAACGGGTAAGGTCAGAGTCAAAATTTTCAACTCGAAAATAACCCGAATAACCCGTTTATATATATATATATATATATATATATATATATATATAGCAAGGATCATTTGTTAACCACCCATTCCTTGTTAACTTTATGAACTTTGCTCAACCAATAGAAATGCAAGGTTGGTTGTTGTTTAATTTGTGTATATATTTGATGTGTATTAAAATTAATAAACTGCAAGCGTACGGGTATGAGCTTTTGGAAGAATTTTCTATATATTTCAAAAGAGATTAACAACCTTTAAATAGGCGTACATACATAGACTAACTAAAATAATCAAGGAAAGGGATAAACCCAAGAGATAAAAGGGATAAACCCAAGAGATAAATACAAGAAGTTACAAAACTAAACAGGAGATAAATTAGGGAGGATTTGGTTGATCTTCTTTATCTTTAACACGCCCCCGCAAGACGGACGACCTTTGGGCTAGACCGATCTTGGAAAGTAGTGCATGAAAAAGGGACCGAGCAAGAGGCTTTGTAAGAGCATCTGCTAGTTGGTCACGACCTGGTATATGTTGGACACGAAGAGCTCCAAGTTGAACTTGTTCTTGTACAAAGTAAAAGGCCAAGGCGAGATGTTTCATTCGGGAATGAAAAACTGGATTAGCTGAGTAATTTGTTGCTCCTAAATTGTCACAATAGATGCTTGGAGGCTGCTGTATATGTATTTGTAACTCGAGAAGGAGGGACTTTAGCCAAAGAATTTCTGTTGTGGTAGATGCCACAGCTCTAAATTCTGCCTCAGTGGTGGATCGGGCCACACTTTTCTGTTTCTTTGAGCTCCATGACAACGGGTTTCTGCCTAGATAGACAATGTAACCGGTAGTAGAGATATAATTGTCCTTGTCACCGGCCCAGTCAACATCACAAAAGGCATGTAGCCGAAGAGGGGAGGACCGATGGAGAATCAAGCCATGATGGGAAGTGCCATTAAGATAACGAAGGAGTCGTTTAAGGGCTGCCCAATGAAGATTGGTTGGTTGGTGCATATATTGCGATAAGCAGTTGACAGCAAATGCAAAATCGGTCCTAGTTAGAGATAGGTATTGAAGGCTGCCCACAAGAGCACGATATTCAGTCGAGTTGGCAAGGGCCATTCCATCATGTAGATTGAGAAGAGGGTGAGTGACCATTGAAGTTGGAACCGGCTTTGCATTTGACATTTTTGCCCGGTCAAGGAGATCGAGGATATACTTTTTCTGGCTTAAGAACATGCCACTGGGATGTGGGAGTACTTTAACTCCAAGAAAGTAAGATAAAGGACCCAAGTCTTTTAGGGAGAACCGTGTAGCCAAGTGTGTCACGAACCGTTGAAGCACAAAAGAGGAAGGACCCATGATGATGATATCATCCACGTAGACAATTAGATAGAAGGTGGCAGCCGTGGTGGTGTAAAGAAAGAGTGAAGGATCGGCAACAGAATTCCGGAAGCCAAAAGATAACAGAAGAAAATTACGTAGTTCTTGATACCAAGCCCTTGGGGGTTGTTTTAGACCATATATAGCCTTCTTGAGCTTGCAGACATGAGCAGGTGAAGTCTTGTCAATAAAACCCGGAGGTTGAGACATGTAAACTGTTTCGGTAAGATGGCCTTGAAGGAAGGAGTTGTTTATGTCGAGTTGGCGAATAGCCCAATCGTTAGTGATGGCAAGAGAGAGCATAAGTCGTACCGTGGTTGGCTTAATTACCGGGCTGAAGGTCTCAGAATAATCAATCCCCGGTTGTTGATGAAAACCCTTAGCCACGAGATGAGCTTTGTATCGCTCAATGGTGTTGTCCGGTTTGTACTTGATACGGTACACCCACTTGCAACCTATTATGTTTTGAGAGGGGTGAGGTGGTACCAATTCCCATGTATCATTACGGGTGAGAGCCTCATGTTCCGCAATCATGGCATTACGCCATTAAGGGTCCTTGAGAGCTTGAGTAATGTTACGAGGCTCACAAGGATGAGAATGTACAGTAGTTAGATGAACATATTTGGGATTTGGTTTGACAATGTTGTTTTGCAGTCTTGTGAAAATAGTGCGAGATGGGGGTGGGGGTGAGGGAGATGAAGGAACCGTGGGTGGAGATGTAAGTGGGGGAGGTGTATGAAAGGACAAAGGTGGGGAAACAGGAGTTTGGACAGGAAGAGGTATGTCTATCGTGCACCATTCATCCAGATTTGGGACCAAAGAGGGATTGGGAGATGAGCATAAGGATTGGTACGAAAAAACATCATCAACAAACTTGACATGGCGAGACACATAAAGTCTTTTAGTGGGAGGATGAAGACAATAATACTCACTTTGAGATGAAGAGTAGCCGACAAAAATGCACGGAACCGAACGATTATCAAGTTTGTGTGATGCATAGGGCCGAAGCCAAGGATAACATAGACACCCGAAGTTTTGTAACTTTTTATAGTTGGGTGGGGTGCCGAAGAGCTTTAGAAAAGGGGAAGCATTGTTTAGAGTTGGAGTGGGGAGACGATTGATAAGGTAGGTAGCTGTGGAGAATGCGTGAGGCCAAAAAATAAGAGGGAGTTTGGCGTGTGAGAGTAAAGTTAGACCCGTTTCAACAATGTGTCTATGGCGTCTTTCGGAAAAACCATTGTGTTCCGGTGTGTGTGGAGGAGTGGTGAGATGAGATATTCCATGAGAAGAAAGATAGGAATGAAGTTTCTCATACTCTCCACCATTATCAGAAAAAACTTGGACAATGGGTTTGTGAAAATATTTTTCAATTAAACCTCGAAAACGAATGAATGTATCATGGGTGTCTGATTTCTTTTTAAGTGGATACAACCATGTGTATTTTGTAAAGTGGTCTACAAATATCACATAGTATTTGAAGTTGTCATAGGATAACACGGGAGAAGTCCAAACATCTGTGAATATTAAATCAAGAGGTTCATGTGAGATAAGAGTAGAGTTGGAAAATGGAAATTTGTGACTTTTATTTATATTGCAAGAATTACAATGAGACATAGAAAAATCAGAGATAGCTAAAGAAAAACTAGAACTTAAATATTTGAGAATAGAATTAGCAGGATGCCCAAGCCGATGATGCCAATCTTGAATGGGCTTTGTGAAACTGGTGAAGACTCGAGGAGGGGGATCCAGGTGCCACTCATAAACCCCTGCTTTGGTTGGTCTCTGGAGAAGAATGGTTCCCTTGGAAAGTTCCTTGACACGAAAAAAAGAGGGTAAGAGTTCAATAGAGATATTATTTTCTCGACAAAATTGATTAATGGAAATAATGTTGCGAGAGATAGAGGGAACATGTAACACATTGGAGAAAGAAAAAGTGTTAGTTGAGGTGGAGAAAGAGAAAGAACCAGTATTGGAGATAGGAAGAGACGATCCATCACCAATTATTAATTTGTCACTGCCATCATATGGAGCATGTAAGGAGAGATTATTAATGTCATTTGTCACATGGTGGGAGGCTCCACTGTCCAAAGGCCAAGAGGAATTGTTGGGTGTACCTGTGGTGGCCATGTGAGCTTGTGGTGCGAAGAAAGGTTGTCTGCTCGTAGGGAGTGGTCGAGCATGAGTTGGAGGAGGCACTTGAATGGCAGGAAACTGAGTTTTGAAGATTGAGCATTGGCCGAGAGCATGGCCAACTTCTCGACACCATTGGCACTTGCCTAAGAAGGGTCGTGGTGATGATTTGGCATTTGATAGAGTTCGGGGAGTAGGAAGCAAACCTGGAGCAGCAGAGGACCATTGTTGCTGTTGTTTTCCTTTGAAGTGACTGTTTTGGCGGTGTTGAGCGACATAAGCCGTTGCAGGAAAACGAGTAGAGGTTGGGACAGCAGCAATAGCAAGTTCACGAGTAAGGAGTTTCTCATGCAGTTCCTCAAAAGAGATGGACGAGTCACGGGCATTAACAACATCAATGACCGGTTTGTATTGGTCATAGTCAAGTCCATGTAGTACCTTGTCGATAACGTCTTCGTGATCCATAGGTTTTCCCATAGACGCGAGTTGATCCGTACAACGTTTGATAGCTTGCATATATTCAGAGATGATGAGATTGACATGAGTGATGTTAGAGAGATGCGTTTTGATTTGTTTGAAGTGTCCACGAGAAGGATTGGCATAAGTGGAGGCAAGGAGATCCCAAGCTTCCTTAGCAGTGTTGGTTTGTGAAACAAGAGGGACGAGATCTTGACTGAGAGATCCAACTAGGGCTCAAAAAACAAGGCGATCTTGGCGAAACCAAGTTACAGCAGCGGGGTTAGAAGTTACCACATTAGCAGTGGTGACTATTGTTGGTGGAGAAGGAAAAGATCCATCAACGAATTTGTATAAGTCATAGCCAAGCAGGGTAGCTTCAAGTTGGGTTTTCCAAGCAATGTAGTTGGTAGGAGTAAGCTTGATTGTATTTGGAAGATGAAGGATGGTGAATGGCTTGGTTGGCTCATCATTGTTGGGAATGTTTGCTGGAGTTTCAAGAGTCATGGCTGAGGAAGACGGGTTTGAGGATTCAGCAGGCTCTGATACCATATGAGCTTTTGGAAGAATTTTCTATATATTTCAAAAGAGATTAACAGCCTTTAAATAGGCGTACATACATAGACTAACTAAAATAATCAAGGAAAGGGATAAACCCAAGAGATAAAAGGGATAAACCCAAGAGATAAATACAAGAAGTTACAAAACTAAACAAGAGATAAATCAGGGAGGATTTGGTTGATCTTCTTTATCTTTAACACGGGTATTGTAGCATACGGGTCAATCACAGGGAGGTGACGGTCTAACACTAACTACTCAATAATCATGTCTAGCTATGCGAATCAGATAATTGATTTGATTATTTAACTAAAGGACTTAAAAATAAAGGAGATTAAGGGAAGGAGAAACAATAAGAGAAAATAGAAGTAAACTAAGCAAAATAAATGACAACTACAACTAAAAGGGCACTGGGTAACGTCAACCTATGATTTTGGTAATGGTGGGAATTCGTTTTGCAAAACTACTTTAACCCTCTCTTGAGGTGGAAAAGTTTTTCTAGACCAAGACATATATTTACTTTCGCAATATATGTACATCGGAAAGAAACATTAAGATTTAAAACAAATAATTTTCCCAATCAACGTCCCTAACTATTCGAAAATGTTAGAGTTGTTGTCATTGACCCATTAATCCAAGTAAAAGAGTAAACTTTCGTTTACATCAAAAACTAATTGAATTGACTAAGGGGTTGTTTGTTTTAAAAAAAAAAAACTCTTAATGGCTCTTAAGTCTGAATCGTTCAGACCTTTTTACACACCACCTCTTATTAATCATAACTAAAATAAGACTTCAGACTTTAGACCTCTTAAACGACACCTAAATATTTTGTTAAAAACCAATTAAATTAACCCCAACTTTTGTTAGAATCAAAATGGATTAAAACACAACATTCGTTTTAAGAACAATTGGTCAAATACCAAGATCTCGATCCTAAGCGACGTTTACCCAATAAAACGATTACTAAATTGAAACCAAGAAATAAGTTGTTTATTTAGACTCCAATAAGATCAAAGATAAATTAAATCTAAGCTATCTAATAACTACATTAGACACAAGCTAGTAACATTAATGCTAACGGAAATCAAAGACAAACAATGAATCACTAAACAAACATATACAGAAAATTAACAAATGCAGAAAATTAAACCTAATCTAATATGCAGAAATTAAGTGCAGAAAATTGAAAGAGTATAGGAAGAAATTGAATTGCAATGGATTAAAGTAGAGAGTATAGGGAATAGAGATACATAAAGATGAAGGATAAAGAGATAAACAATAGAGATGCGCATAAAAAAGCTAAAAACGTGAAGTAACAACTAAGAGCATAGAAATAATAATGAATAAAACTCAAGAACGATTAGATTAACGATATTATTCAAACAAACAATAAACAACCAAAGTATATTAAAGAGACAGGGAAGAAGATACTAGTAATCGTATGAAAAACCGATTGCAAATTGGGTTCCAATGGCCTAAGCGAAGCGCAATCTTCTTCCCCAAGTCTTAGAGAAATCGATCCAAGAACTCTCTCCCAAAAAACAAACGTATCTCCTATCCAAAAGTGGTAAATGGCGTGCCCTAAACCAACCCTCAAAAGGGGTTTAAATAACCAAGCCCAAGACGAAATAAAAGCCCAAAGAAATAAAACGGCTGCTCACACCCGTGAAGGAACCCTTCACTGGCGTGAAGCAAGGCAGAAAGTTTAGAGCATTTTCTCAGACACTGTTCACTGGCGTGAAGGATTAGCGAACATAATGTAAAAATTCAATTCTAGGGGGTTTTCTTCGCGTCCATGAAGCTATCCTTCGCGCCCGTGAAGTGTGCAAAATCTTTGATCATTAAATTCTCAACTTTTTTCTCCATTTCTTCATCAACTCGGGTATCTATCTTCGCTTTCTTCACTTCCTTCTCGGCATCACTCTTCAACACATATAAACTATGCACCATGCAGCCTCCAATATTTCGTATAATCTGCACAAAAGCATACCAAAAGCATAAAAACTATTCCAAAACCCATTCCAACCGTGATTAGATTAAGAAATGGAAAAGAATAATAAAAAGGCAAGAAAGGACTAAACTAAGGACTAAAATGCATAAAAGACGCAACTAATATACACAAAGTTAGGTGCATAAAATGCACTTAACAATATTTAATGTACAAGTGTTGAAACGTCATTTTGTAAGTAACCAATATTTCATTAATTTTATTAAGGGTTACAAAAATGAAGCTTCCATAATTATATTGTATGTTACAATTGCATTATTTTTTCCATTTTCAACATATTTTTGAAATCATATCAATATTACCAAAGTCTTCCGGTTCATATGTTTGTTAAAGTCATATAGTCGTTGTTTTCAAAAAAATTATCCGGTATTCATTTTAATTCAGAAAACACATGAACATCACTGAAATGAACGCAACAATGATGAACATCGATAGAGATGAACACAAATGTTCATCGATAGAGATGAACATCCCTGAAATGAACGCAACATCCTGAAATTTATCCGGTATTCATTTTAATTTTATAGAGATGCACACATATGTTCATCTTACAAACATTGATAGATGAGAACAGCGATGAACACCTTACAAACATTGTCAACCATCTTACAAACATTGATAGATGGGAACATCGATGAACACCTTACAAACATAAAACATTGCATAAAACACATATGTTCATCTTTAATTTTGAATTTCTACCCTTCCGCCATGAATGTTCATCGGTTACAAATTGTGGTGTAAGGAAACATTAATGAGCCTTTTTAATGGGTTTTAAAAGAATGAATGTTTTAATCCCCAAACTACCCTTAACCACAAATGTTCACATATCTATTTAATAAATAAAACCTATTTATTAATTAAAAATCTAGTTTTAATCTCAACCATCCATTGTTAAGATTGATGGTTTAGATTAGTTCATATAGTTAACAACAAACCTAAGGTTAACAAAAGAACCTAACCCTATATATATATATATATATATATATATATATATATATAATATTTTCTTTTTAATGTTTTAGATTTGATTATAACTTATAACTTTGAACTATAAAATTTGGATTTCTAATGCTTTCATTTGAATTTTGGATTTGTAATTTTTTTGTGAATTTTCGATTTTTTAATTTTACAAATGTTAATCGGGTTAGGCGGGTCGTGTCGGGTTCTGTCGAGTTCAGTTTGAGATTTTTTTGACCAATTTATTAAACGGTCTAGGTTCGAGTTAGACGCTCTCAACCCGTTTAACTTTGAACCTGACACGACATGACATGTTTACCAGGTGTAATCCAAAGGGGCTGTAACATTTTCAGCACTTCAACTTTCCCTTTGTAAAATCTTTTACCAATTTACCAAGTGTTAATATAAATATAAGAGTAAATTACATTCCTGGTCCCTATGGTTTATTGGTTGTGCCATTACTACGGTCCTTCAAATGTGCTTATTACACTTATGGTACTGTAGTATGCAAAAACACACGCTCTGAATCCCTCCTGTTAGCTCCATTTCATTGTTTAGAAGTATTGAAAAATAAGCTAAGTGTAGAAACTTCAGAAGACTGCAAAATACACCAAGATGCACGATAGAAGTGCCAAGATCAGATGCTCTGTCAGCCATCTACTCGAGAAGTTCACAACCTGAAGACCCGTTTCAGATCACAGAGCCTCTGTGATCACTCACAGAGCCTTTGTGATCACTCAAAGAGCCTCTGTGATGGCTAACCTCTGGAGATGGAAGACTTGAAGATCTCAAGACAATGGTCCAGACAAAAACACGTGTAGAACACGTGAGCCTGCTGTACGAAGATTCTAAGGATCATTTCATGCACGTCCACGATGTTTACTTTCTAGGTGGCATTCCTTTTATGGAATGTCAGCCTTTGTCCTGTACTATTGTGTGCTCCTCGTTCTATATGAGGGGAGAACCACCTGTTTTGTAAAAATGCGAGCACACACACTGTTGAGAACACCTTGTAATTCTAGAGAGCATTTTACACACACTTGTGCATGTTCTTGGTGTAATATTCAAAGTTAATGAAGCATTCAGTTCAGTGACTAAATCATACCTTGTTTATTGTTTGCTTCATTACCTGCTTGTGTGTTTACTACCTAACAAAATCATTCTACTACATCTAAATCGCTTCCGCACTCTTATTATATTGTTTTTTGTAGTTTTTGGTTTATCATCGGATTTGAACACCATATTGGGATCAACAATTGGTATCAGAGCATACTTTGATCATTAATAACAAAGGATCCTGTTTTATCCATGATTCCTTGCTGTTTGGTAGTATTTTGAGTTGTTTATTCATCTTGGTTCTCATTCGAAAGGAACATACTCTGTTTTCTGGGTTTTTATCAACAAATTTGATTTAGACTCAGAAAAAGACCTGTTTCTCATATAAGAACAACTCAAAGCTTGTAAACTGAGTTAACAGACTTTATTCGATCACATTCTCACCATTTTACCTTCTTCTTCATCACTGTTCAAAACACCTCTTTATACCCTGTTTTTCTCACCATTTTTGTTACTGTGCAAATGGCAAATGCAATAAACTTTTTTCAGTTCAGGATCTCAATCAAAACCTCCTACTCTACTATGGGATGAATACCCCCAGTAGAAAATCAGGATGGTACACTTTCTTGAAGGTGTGGATCCTGGTTTGGTCGAGTTTCTTCACAATCCCCCATACATCCCTATGACCACTGTTCCCAGGGTACCTGCAACTGCTACTACTCCATAGGTTCTTGAGTATCAACATCCCAAACCTATTACTGAGTGGAGTGAACAAGAGAGTCCTCTGCATGAGCTTGCCAAAAAGGCTAAAAGACTACTCATAATGGCTATTCCAAATGACATTTTCTAATCCTTGGACTCTTGTGAGACTTCTAAGGATTTGTGGCTAGAGCTTGAAAAACAGCTTGAGGGAGGTGCTAAAACTCAAAAGAAGAACCGAGTCGTGTGCATCAATGAGTATTATGCCTTTAAAGCTCTGCCGAATGAAACCATTCAGAGCACTTATGACAGATTCAACTCCTTGATCAACAAGTGTAAGAGATATGGTATCCACAGAACCCCTGAAGAAAACAATATTAGATTTCTTCAGAGCCTCAATGATGAATGGTTGCATTTTACTATGTCTCAGCAAGCAACTATGGACCTTGATGCTTGGTCCATATTTGATCTCTTTGGGACCTTGGTAAGCCAAGAGAATCGTATCTCGAAGCTAAAAGCTCAGGTTGGTAGACCTTTGGCGCTAGTAGGAAAATCCATAGAGGTGTAGGGTAAAGGGAAGAAAGAGAAGACAACGGAAGATGCTCTAAAGAAAAAGAAAAAGAAAGTGCGTGTAGCTGAAAGTGAAGGTGATGAAAGCTCTGAGGAAGAGATGGATATAGCTTCAATGGAAAAAACACTTGCCCTTATGACCAGAGAATATAAAAGAGGTCTTAAGAAGAAACCAATGTACAACAGAGGAAGAGAGGAAATAGATGACCGAAGAGGATATGGTGAACGAAGGATGTTTGTGAAAGAAGAGCGTGAGGATCAGAGACAAGACGAAAGAAGGGGTGCGTAGAAGTCTGATGGCAGAGGAGGTGAAAAGGCTCCCCAACAAAATGAAGGATGCTTCAAATGCGGGAAGCCATGGCACTTTGCAGTAAAGTGCAGATCAAATGCCACCAAGGGTAAGCCAGTCAGAGATGCTGCCTTTTTCAAGAAAAAAGCAGAATACTATACACGTAGGTCATTGATGGCCGAGCAAGAAAACCTTGTGACCGATGAGTCCTCTAATGAAGGGGACACTAATGCACTCTTCTGTGGAATGGCTGACATCAACACCTCTGATGCTGGTAGTGAGGTATCAACTTCTTATTCTATATCTCAAGACTCTGAAAACAAACCTTTTGAACTCCAAAATGACTTCCTTGCTTGTAATAACACATGCTCTGAGCTAGAAAAGTAGCTTGCTTTCTATGAGCGAGAAGCTAGACTTCTCACTCAAGAAAATGATAAGCTCTATCTTGAAAAATGCTCACTAGTTTCTGAGCATATTTCTGAAAAGAAATATTTGAAAGAAAAGGTTACTTCACTTGATAGAGCATTAAAAGAAAAGATAAAACAGCTAAAGAACAATGAGAGTGGCTGATTAAATGTTGTTTCCTTAAAGAACTTTTTCCAAAAAGAAAGAGAAGTCTTTCACCAAGACTTTCTCGACAAAGATTTACTCATAAGAAAATATCAGGATGCACAGAAGGTGCATGAAAAGGTCAACACTCAAGTGGGCAGAAGAGGTATAGGGTTCACTGATATTGATCGCTATACTGGAAATAAAAAGAAACAAATCTTTGGCAAACATCTTCTGTCCAGGGACATTCTTAAAACCAAATCTTCCAAATCTAACGTCTACATTCAAGAGGAGCAGAACCTCTGAGGGACTACATCTGAGGAAACCTCTGGTGATGACTAGTGTGTGGTATGAAAACAACATGATGTCATCATCAACCTCTGCAAAGAGGAAATCCATTCCAAGGAAATATTTTTCTCAAAAACAGATAGGACTCTTCAAATTTGGTCATCCAGAGACACAAACTCAAATGGCTTTTGTGTGCATGATAATTCCTGAAAAGGAATTGTCCTCTGAGGCACCAGAGTTTGTGCCAACCTCTGTGGAACAAAAGTTGTTTAAGAAGATTTTTGTAAAACGACTTGAAGAAAACATATGAAAACCATTTTCTAAATCACCCTGATATAACCTTTGAAGTGCATGAAATCTTTGAGCAAGATTTGATGAAGTGTTTAGGTGTTCCTGAGGTGGTTCCTTGTACTCTCAAAAGTATAAATGTTTCAAAGAACACCAATGATGGACATAGCAATACATATCTAGAAAACCAAGCCTCCATCCACAGAGATTTCCTTGATCCAGACTCTGAATCAGAATCTGAGTCATCCTCTGTCGATAATGAGACTAGCTTTTTGGAGCAAGAAATAGTTCCCTGTACACTAGAGGAAAATAAATTGTCCTCTGGCATTCTTAATGGAATGGTTGCTCCCAAAAGGAGATCTACAGGGATACCTATTTGCCCTGATTTTCTGGATATGTGCCTGCAAGCTAAGACTTCTCTTGAGCTTAAAAAACTAAACAAGGAAAAGATCATGATCTCTCTAAAGTCTAAAGCTCCAAAATCTGCAAAACCCTTTCAAGAGAAACTCACTTGGCAACAGAAAGGAAAATGGCCCAAAATTGACAAATTTTATGCTTCTATGGCAGTGAGTGCAAAGAGGCAAAACCAAAGAGGGAGAGTACACCAACAGAGCAATCCACGAGGAGATTTTGCAAAAACTCGACCTAGAATAGTTAAAGATTTCTATAAAAAGAAACCCAAGTCTAAAAAGGGTTGTTGTAAACAATGCTTTGTACCCTATTTTGATATTTTTAATGAAAAGTTCAAGAAAATTGCTTTTGAAGTCTCGCATTGTAAATGTTTCGATCTTATGCATGCTCTTAACCAACATTTCTCAAGGCCAAACTATCATATTTCTCACCCCAAACCCAAGAATGCCAAATTCAAGGGTGAGAAAGGACAATCTGGTATATCTGAAAAAGAGGATAAAGCCAAAACCAAGAGTGTTAAGGCAACTCTAACGACCCCTAATAAAGGTGGACCCATTTGGAAATGGGTACCTAAATCTCCTTGATCTGTCTGCAGAAGAAGCAACATTTGCCAATTTAGTACCTAGACTCCGGGTGCTCAAGGCATATGACTGCGACAGAAGGTTACTCACCTCATATAAAGAAAAACTTGGAGGTGGATCTGTGACCTTTGGAGACAATAAGAAGGGGAAAATAAAAGGCTATGGAGTCATTGCTAAGGGGGACATCGATGTCAACAAAGTGGCTTATGTGGATGGCCTTAAGCATAATTTATTAAGTGTCAGCCAACTTTGTGATAATAGACTCGATGTGATGTTTAAGCGTCAATATTGTTCCCTATTGAAAGAAGACACAAACACAGAGCTTCTGAGAGCCAAACAAAGGGGTGATTTGTACCTCATGGACTTCAAGTCAACCAACAAAGAAGAAAAGCTTTGTTTGGTATCTAACAAGAATGAGGAGGCTTGTCTCTGGCATAACAGGTTATGTCACTTAAATTTCCATACTCTTGACAAGCTTGTAAAGTTAGATTTTAGTAAGTGGTCTAGCAAGTATAAAGTTTGACAGAGATCATTTATGCTCTGCTTGTGAAATGGGCAAACTCAAAAGAGCTACCCATAAGAGAAAGTCAGACATATCATGCACTAGGCCTCTGCAGATGTTGCATGTTGACCTCTGTGGTCCCATATCTGTGCAGAGCCTAGGTGGCAAGAAGCACATTATTGCGCTAGTAGATGAGTTCTCTAGATACACATGGGTGGAGTTTGTCCGTAAGAAATCTGATGTCCCCGTGGTACTAATCAATCTCTTAAAGAAGATATAAGTTCTCTATGAGTGCAGGGTGCAGAGGATTCGAAGCGACAATGGCACTGAGTTTAAGAACTCAACCATTGAAGTCTATCTTACTGAAGAAGGCATATCGCAGAACTTCTCAGCTGCAAGAACTCCACAACAAAACGGTGTAGTTGAACGAAAGAACAGAACACTGGTGGAGGCCATTAGAACTATGCTCACTGCTTCAGGGTTGCCGATTTCTTTATGGGCAGAAGCCATTTCAACTGCATGCTTCACTCAAAATAGATCATTGATAGTGAAAAGGCATGCAAAAACACCATACCATCTACTTCACCAGAGGAAGCCAAATATCAAATACTTCCATGTCTTTTGATGCAAGTGCTTCGTGCTCAACGACAGAGAGCACATTGGAAAGTTTAGCCCAAAAGCAGATGAAGCCAAATTTGTTGGCTATTCATCTACTTCCAAAGCATACAGAGTCTTTATGATGAATTCCAAACACTTACTGGAAAGTATTAATGTTTCGTTTGATGACTCTTTTCAGATGACTTCTGAGCAAATCAACTCAGGACTCGAGCTTCAAGATGAAGACTCTGATGAATCATCAAGAACAAATGAACTTCACCATTTGTTTGAAGAGATGTTCAATGATGATGGACCCTCTGAAGGTGATCGCAAAGCCTCTGAAACCGAAGTCTCTGAGGTCCAAATAGGTACTTCCCTAACTGGTCCTAGTAATGCTTCACCCTCTTCCACTACCTCTGTAGGTGCAAATGTCGAGGGGGAGCACACAGAGACCAATAACGAACAAGGCTCTATGCTCAACCAAGGAGCAGATCATCTTCCCACAATTTCTGAGGTGTCAACACCAGAGCAATCACAAAACTCTGTTCAAGGCTCCATAGAGCTCTCTACATCAACTCAAGGATCCCAATCGAACCTTATGGGAAGTACAAATGATCTACCTACTCCAACAGAGGTTGATAAAGATAAAGAAAATGCTCCCGAAGTACAATTGGAAGGTTCCAATGATCACCTACCCTGAACGACCAAGTGGAATAAGAGTCACCCACAGAGCCAAATCATTGGTGACCCTTCTGACAAAGTAAAGACTCGCTCTGCTACTGCCAATTTTTGTTTCTTTACAAATTTTGTAAGTATCATCAAGCCTAAGAAAGTCTCTGAAGCCCTAGAAGACCCTAACTGGGTGGAAGCTATGCAAGAGGAGCTTCTACAGTTTGAGCGTAATGAAGTATGGACCCTAGTGCCTCTGCCGAAAGGCAAAACTGCAATTGAGACCAAATGGGTCTTTAGGAACAAGAAGGATGAAGATGGGGTGGTGATTAGGAACAAAGCAAGATTGGTGGCAAAGAGATATTGCCAAGAAGAAGGGATCGACTACAAAGAAACTTTTGCCCTTGTGGCAAGGCTCGAAGCCATAAGGATTTTCCTTGCCTTTGTAGACCACAGAGATTTCAAAGTTTATCAAATGGATGTATGGTCGGCCTTTCTTAATGGGAAAATTCAAGAAGAAGTATATGTCTAACAACCACCAGGATTTGAAAGTGCCAAGTACCCGAATCATGTATATTTCTTGGACAAGGCTCTGTATGGACTGAAGCAAGCCCCTAGAGCCTGGTACGACAGACTTTACAACTTCCTTCTTGCAAACGGTTTTGAAAGAGGTACAACTGATATCACTTTATTTTATAAGAAGAGAATATGTGAGATTCTACTTGTACAAATCTATGTAGACGACATTATTTTTGGGTCTACATATTAATCATATTGTAAAAGGTTTGAAACTTTGATGAAAAGTGAGTTTGAGATGAGTATGATGGGAGAACTCACATTCTTTCTAGGATTACAAGTCAAGCAAACTACAGAGGGTATTTTCTTAAATCAATCAAAATAAGTCTCTGACATACTTGAAAAATACAAACTCTCTGACTCTTCATCAATGAAGACCCCAATGGCCACTGGATCTAAGCTCTATATCCAGAGGGAAAATCAGTAGAGTGTAAACTCTACAGAGGTATGATAGGGTCTCTGTTGTACTTAACTTCCAGTAGACCTGATATAATGTTTGCTACATGTATCTGTGCAAGATTTCAAGCTAACCCCAAATAATCTCATCTTCTTGCTGTTTAGAGGATCTTTATACCTAAAGAGAACCAAGAGTCTTGGTCTTTGGTATCCAAAGAACTCTGGCTTTGATCTTGTGGGCTATACAGATTCAGATTATGGAGGATGCAAACTTGGCAGAAAAAGTACCTCTGGAAGTTGTCAATTTCTTAGAGGTAAACTAGTTAGTTGGACTTCTAAGAAACAAAATTGTGTGTCAACTTCTACGACAGAAGCTGAATATGTGGTTGCTGCTAGTCGTTGTTCACAAGTTCTGTGGATGAGAACCCAACTAAGAGACTATGGTTTTGATATTGACAATATACCCATCATCTGTGATTCCAAGAGTGCCATTGCGATCTCTGCCAATCCTGTTCAGCAATCTAAAACCAAACATATCGATATCAGGTATCACTTTCTGAAACATCATGTGGAGCATGGAACTATTGAGATGTACTTTGTATCCACAGATTACCAACTTGTTGACCTCTTCACGAAGGCATTAGATGAGAAAAGATTCTCTTTTCTTGTTGGAAAGCTTGGCATGCTTAACCTGAGTTGATCAACAGAGCCTCTGTACCTTGGCACAGAGCTTATGCTATACAAATTTCAATTTTAGAACTATTGCTTTTATCCTTGCATGTATAGTTCACTCTTATATGTACAATTATCTTTTAATTCATTTATTGGTGACCTGTAAAATGAGTTTCCTTGATTATATGACTTATGCAAAGGTTTTTTTTTTTTTGATACAGAGGGGGGCGACCCCTCCGATCAAGAAAAAAAGACATTTTTTTGATTTTTTAAGATTTTTTTGACATAAACATAAAACAAAGGAAACACTCGAGTGGAATCTAAACCGAAGCAATCACCAGAAAAGAGCAAAGCTCAAAGAAACAAGGGAGGAGAACAGAAGAGAAAAAAAGGAGTGAGGAAAGAAAACCAACCACTAGGGGAGGTTCCAAACATGTCTAGCATGCACAACATTAGAGGACGACTTCAGAGACAAGCTAAGAAGCCTAGCCCGAACATCATCATAAATAGTCTTAACCACCGTATAATGAGATCTTCTCTTATTCTTGAAGATACGATTATTCCTTTCATTCCAAAGGTGGTAGACAGTCCCAACCAACACTAATCTGCGAATAAAAGACCAAATTGCCTTTGGTGGCCGGCTAGAGAATTCTGATAATGTCCGTCCAGTTGTCCAGGACAAGAGGGAGGTTGAGTTTTGGCTTGAGGACAAGCCAAACCTGCTTAGGAAAAGAACACTCGAAGAAGAGATGTTTATGGGAATCAGGACCATTCTGACAGAACCCACACGAGAGTTTCAAGTAGGCCTCCCACGAACGGAGCTTATCGTGCATCTTGAGACGTTGATGCAAGGAAAACCAGAGGAGGAAAGCATGTCTGGGAATATTCTGCGAGAACCAGACCATGTGGTACCAATCCGCCTCAAGCTCATTAGGTCGGGTGCTGAGCCAGACATCATGCACCGAGAAAGGAGTAAGCTTGACATCCTGTTTTCTCCAGAGGAGTTTATCCGGGATAGAAGGAGAAAGAACTGGGGGATCGAGACGACCAAGTGGGAAGGATGGGTTATTCCGCATCTGAGGACAGACCCATATACCGTTATGAATAATGTCAATAACCCTAACATTCATAGAAAGATTAGCATTAAGAATGTTGCGAGGGGTTATCGACCTACAGAGAGGACCGACAGGATGCCAGTTGTCAAACCAGGCAGAGGTGGTCACACCGTTGCCAATCTGAGAGACAATGCAGTCTCGAATCTTTTCCCGCATACCCAGGATTTTCCTCCAACCCCATCCGACATCACTTCAGATTGGGGCATCCCAAGAGTTACGATCTTTAAGCCTGTAGGAGTGGATCCAATTAACCCATAGAGAATCCTTGTTGGTAAGGATTCTCCATGTGTGAGAGGCCATGAAGGCAAGATTCCAACTAGCAAGACTCCTTATACCGAGACCGCCTTGAGACTTTGGCTTTCCCTCTTTTAAGCTCACCGTGGCACCAGAGGAAACCACACATAAGCTTCTCACTCTCCTTGGTGATGGAGATTGGGAAGACAAAGATAGAAGCCCAGTAGATTTTCATAGAGGACAGGACCGATAGAATAAGTTGGAGCCTTCCAGCAAAGGAGAAAGACTTATTCCGCCAATCATTAAGTCTAGCCTTCACCTTATCTACCATAAATTTGCAGTCATTGTGATAGAGGCGAGTGGTAATGAGCGGTAAACCAAGATATCTGAAAGGAAGGGATCCTTCAGGAAACTGCAAGATGTCAGTGATAGCATTTTTGGAGTGCTCACCAACATTACAGAGGAAAGCCTCACTTTTGACCGCACTAGGGTAGAGGCCAGAGGCAACAGAAAACTCAGAAAGGGAATCTTTGAGGATCTGAGCAGAATCACAATCACCATGACATAAAAGGATAAGATCATCGGCAAAGCAAAGGTGAGTGATTTCCTGCTCCTCGCAATTCCGGTGGAAAGTAAAAGAGTCGATTTCGGCAATCTTCCTTTTGATCATAAGGTTGAGGACCTCCATGACCAAAGTGAAGAGGTAGGTAGATAGGGGATCCCCTTGCCGAAGGCCCCTCTGGCCCTTGAAAAAACCATGTAAATTTTCATTAACGCTAACTAAATAGGACGTAGTGGAAACACACGTCATAATCCAGTCGATCATGGTCATAGGGAAACCAAAACCGAAGAGAGCAGTCCGAAGAAAAAACCAATCCACGGTATCATAAGCCTTTTGAATATCAACTTTAAAAGCACATCGAGGAGGACCCCGATGCTTATGATAACCGCGCATAAGCTCTTGGACAAGCAAGACATTTTCCGTGATGAGACATCCCGGGATGAACGCAGACTGATTCTCATTGACCAAAGAAGGAAGATGAGCTTTGATTCGGTCCACAATGATCTTGCTAATACATTAATACAGAACATTACAACAAGCATTGGGCCGGAAATCAGTGACTCTGGAAGGGGCGACCGATTTAGGAATAAGGGTGAGACAAGTGTTGATGAGAAATTTTAAGAGTTTCCCAGAGGAGAAAAACTCTCGCACGGCAGCACACACATCGGCTCCAACAATATCCCAGGCAAATTTAAAAAATTTAGATGTAAAGCCATCCGGCCCAGGGGATTTGTCATCACCCATTTGAAAAAGGACATTTTTAATCTCATCATCCGAAAGAGGGGTAAGCATCGAGGCCCTTGCTCCTCCAAGAGCTTATTAGAGAAAATAGACATAGGATCACGAATGGACGAGGTAGAATGAGCAGAGCCCAAGAAGTTTTGGAAGTGAGTAGCAAGGAGATTAGGGACCTCCTCGCTATCGACCCAACGACCGTCAGCATCCTGAATGGTATGAATGCAATTCCGGCTGGCACGACTTTTAACAGATTTATGAAAGAAAGCAGAGTTCTTTTCTCCTTCATGGAGCCAATCAATCTTTGCTTTCTGAATAATAAATCTCTCCTCATCAAGGCATGCCTCATTATAGGCGTTAAGGTACCTACTATGCTCTTCACAAAGCTCAACATTCTCAGGATCCCTGTTAAGGGCAATCTGGACCCTGTCAAGATCAACCCGAAGCTTTGTGACTTTCGTAAAGATGTTGCCTTGGTCCCTTAAGAATTTACGCATAGGGCTTTTAAGATGTTTCAAATTTTGGGAGATTTTATACATCTTATAACTAGGAATATTGGTATCCCATCTCGAGGCAACAACCTGCTTGAAGCCCTCCTTATGGGTAAGGAAGTTGGAGAACTTGTACGGATTAGGCTTATGAGAAACACGAGAGGGGATAGAAAGAATCACTGGACTGTGGTCCAATGTGTGATAAGGATGAAAGATGACAAAAGCAGAAGGGAATTGAGAAAAGAATTGAGAGTTCCCAAGCATAGGTCAAGGGGGAGCAGAAGGAGCTACACGAAGAAAATCTTGTTAATTCAAGAGGGAGCAAAGGAATCATTCTTATCGAGAGAAGTTTGTAGAGTAAGGAAAGTCCTTCGCACTCTTACAAGGATAAAAACACTTCTCTCGGACACTAATTTCTAAACATGTCTTAAATTGCCAATCAAAGTCTGTCCAAACTTTGAGGGATCAAAACTTTCAAATGACTTTCCCTAATTAGAAATCCTTGGTCATAGAGCCTCTGAGTCTTAAAAAGGCACATCTTGACCTTCGACCTCTAAGTTGGATGTCTAACTCGATCACCTCATTGACTTTCAATGCTTTTTGCTAAAAGTGTTATTTTATGCGAAAGAACTAAACCCCTAACCTCAGAAGCTCTTAACCCACAGAGCTTTTGTCATATTCAACACTTGTGAATTCTTCAAAGGTTTTGGGGTGCGAGTTATTTTTGAAAGTGACAGTCATTTGGGTATAGCAATTGCCATGCACATGAGGTAAATGGGAGGCTTACGCACTCGATCGTGCACCGCCCTAAATGACGTGGCACATTATGATTGGTACGTTATTTGTACCATCATTTTTTTTCAAACGACTCAGTACTTGTAGGTACTAATTACGGATTTGAAAAATTATGTTTTACCGCTCATAATTCTTTACTCCTCTCTCAGTATAAATTTCCACTCCTTTCACTTTCCTCCATTTTTTACCTGCAACTTTTTACTCTCAAGCATTCAAAGCAAGAAAAAGCAAGAACCTTCTTACTACTTCTTTCTTTTTTCGAATGGCATCAAAATCTGCTTCTCCTTAAAACTCTCAAGGTTCAAATGGCTCGAACAAATCCCAACACTCAGTGGCCCAAGAGGAAAAATCAGGATTTGTTGGCCAAGAACAACCTCTTACTAGTTGAATGCTCTCATTTACTAGGCATCATTATCACACCACTACACTGGACCTGAAACCGAACAACCACTTTGTGGTTTTGGACCCAAAAGGATACCCTATTGAAGTTGCTCCCTTGATCGAAATACTGAAAAATCATTTTTTGACAAAAGCCCTAACTGAAATAACAACTGATATACCTGAAACGTATGTCCAACAATTCTGGCAGAGCTATAGACATGAGAAAATTAAGGACTATGGGTACTGCGTCATGGGCCGCAGAAAGGTCTCTGAGATCTTTGATCTACCTACAAAAGACCAACTAAACCTAGTCAAGTACTCAGAGGAACCCTCAGATGAAGAGATCCTTGAATTTCCGAGGTTAATTGGATATGCCCGTCTAATTGCTAAGAGAACAGACTTTCGATGACAGAACCTTCCACCTCTATGGAATGTTCTATTTTCCATTCTCAACAGGGCTTTCACTTGCAAGGTAGGGAGTCCAGATCAGTCTAGCCACACAATCTTGGCCATCATGTATGTACAAGAAAAGTGAGTTTCAGCGACGCGCCTTTAGCGACAAAATGTTTCAGTTATAAGCTATAGCGACGACATGTCGTCTCTATAAACTGTATCTGACGATAAATTGACTTTTAGCGACAACGAAAGTCATTCCTAAAACCCCTGTTTCTTATGGTGGGGATATACTACGATCTCCCACTGTACTACGCAAACCTCATCTTCAGAGAGATTAGGAATGTTGTGATCGCTAAGCAAGAGGATCAAGAGAAGGGCACAAAACCAAAGAACCTTGTCTTCATCAGGTTTATTGTGGTACTTCTGGGGGACGAAATGATAGGCGATGGGAAACTACCCACAGAGGGTAAAATGACAAAGATGTATGAGATGAAGTCTCATAAGCCATCCATCCTGCTCACAGGATATCCAGGAGCAATACCTCTGCCAGCAAAATGTTTAATGTACTTGGGTAGTGAAGAGGGTAGGAGAGCATACATTCTTAGGCACAAGACTCCTGCACCGAGTCCTGCAACCCCCCCATGTGTAGGATTCTAAGTGGGTGAGATAGTTGTATACTTAAAAGAAGAGAAAGCTGAGGGAGAAGAGGTTATGGTCGCAGAGGCACAAGTGAGAGAAGAGAGACAAGAACCTGAGTGTGGGACAGGGGGTGAGAGATCAAAGGTGGAAAAGAAAAAGAAACATAAAAAGAGGGTCGTAGCAGAAGAAGCCCCAAAAACAGAGGTTGTGGTAGCTGAGGATGCAGTGACTGAGGCTATGAAGCCCAAGAAAAAGAAGACCAAAAAGACCAAAGTAGTCACAGAAGAAGTCAGGGCTGAAATCGCAGAGACAAAGGTTGTTAAACCTCTGAAAGAAAAGAAGCACAGGAAGAAGTCCAAGAGGCCTCACACTGAATCCAAAGAGGTAGTGTAAGAAAAGATCATAGAGGCTTCTGTTGAATAGCCCTCCAAGAGGCTAAAGAAGACGAAATTGGTGAAACTGGCCGACAAGGGCAAAGCCAAGATTTCTGAGGTCGATGAAGCAGTTCCACTGAAGGAACCTGAAGAGGAGAAGGAAACTCCTCTGCAGAGGAAGACAAAGAGGAAGCTAATAGTGGACGATTCTCCACCCACTGCAAAGGCTACAAAATCTATGATCGAGAAACCATAGAGCCCTCTAAATGTGGCTACTCATATTGCAAAGGAAGTGAATCAAAAGTTTGGCACAGTGGATATTAGGGTCACAGATTCTTCTATGGTGGTCAAAGACGTGACAAATCTTCAAAGTTAGGACGAAGATGTTGAGAAAGAGAGAGAAAAACCGGAGAAGGAGAATAGAGGAGAAAAAGATGCCAAGTGCACACCACAAAAGCCAACTCCTAGTGCAAGCCACATGTCTACCCCTGCAGTTCTAGTGCAGTGGGGTATTGAAAAAGGGTCGCACAACCCGAACCTTAACCTGCCAAACCGGTCAGAGGAACTTCTTTCCTCCTATGTACCACACATTGCCGGGGAATCCAAATCCACCCCCATTCTCTCAAAAGGATGGTGGTGTAGCTAAAAGTGTCTATTTACCCCAGGACACGATACCTACCTCTGCAGAGGCATTTGTTGCCTCTACTCCACTTATGAGCGAAATCCAAACAACTTCAGAGGTGGTGGTGAAGAAAAACACCGACTCTGTGGGTCTAGAACACCCACAGAATACACTCATCGAGATTCTTAGGAGAGACTATGAATCTTCTCCTAAGAGGCTCGATGACAGAACCTTTATAGATGATTCCTCTAAGGAACATCAAGGATTAGAGGGAAATCCTATCGAGCCTAATCTCAAAACAAGCTCTCTAGGTGCCATAAACTCCATGGCTAAATCTGGACCATGTGTTGGTCCAGAGGTCATCCAGAGCCCATATGTCACTAAGGAGGAGTTTAAATCCTTTACTGACAAGGTGATGAAAAAACTCGATGAGTTGAAAAGCTCAATCCACACAACTCCCAAAGAACTTGAAGATCCAAAGCTTGTGGCAGAGGCTCTGCAAGAACTGAAGAGAATATCTGAACATAACTATGCCGACATAAAGAAGTTGATGGAAGCCTCTGCAAATAATGCCACGAAAAACGACTTCAATGATGTAGCCAAATCTGTGAACATCCAAATAGATGCCATCAAGGATCTTGGTGAAATAGTCATGGAAGAGGCCGAAAAATTTGCCACAAAGGTTACAGCTTCTAGGGTGAATGATCTCACCAAGCTGAAGGACGATATAGAGGACATGACTTGCAGTGTCATGGTCCCTGCGCAAGCTCCAACATCATCCTCTGCACAAACACCTCTAACTCCTACTCATATCCAAAATCTTGCAACTAAAGAGGAGCTCACTACCTTAGGGAAGATGCTGTTGCAGAACATGAACCTCTTAGGTTCTGATATGATCAAAGAGGGCAAGGATGTCGCTACTGAAATGAAGAGAACTGTAGCCACTTTAAAGTTCAAATCAGATTACGAGATTAACCGCACATCCATGGAGGCCAATGATGCGATGAAGAAGATTAAAGATCACGCAGAGGCCTATCTTTGTCGTAGAAGGAAGAGAAAGAAACCCTCTTCATGCCAAGTTTAGGCAGATTCAAAAGAGGGGGAAGAACGATGACCATGGGCCAGATGGCTCCGGCCTATCTAGGCATCGTGAGGGGGAGACTCTGCCAAAGCCATCATTGCCTGGAATCCCAATATCAGCAGAACCCCTAAATCAAATCCAATTGAGCTCAGAGTCCAACACTGGGAAAAATAAACAAGCAGACTCTGCAGTTCCCACTCCAAATATCTAAAAGAACCCTCAAGTCCAAACTCAAATGTAGACCATAGAACCTTTGAAGGTTAAGTCCATAGCCATCAAACCTTTAATCAAAGACAAGGGCAAGGCCATAGCCACAGAGGATCTGAAGATCAAGCTAAAGTCTCCACTAAACACTGAGAAGCTTATGAAGAGTTCGTTCGACTCTTTCAACACAATAAAATCAAAGGAAGAAGATTGGGCTTTTGATCTACAACCTCTGTCAGAACTTCCTGTCTTAGACCCCTCAGCCAAATCTTCTGAGGACAGAGTAACAGAAGTTATCCATGGCTTTCATACCTTGAGAAGACCTATTCCACTTCCTCCACAGAAGAAAAATGTAGAAGAAGTTGTCTACAAGTATCTTTATAGTCGAGGAATAAATGATCATCTACCTACACCTACCCTCTCAGAAGAAATCATCTCAGAAGAAAGGAGGTGGTTCTACAAGGAAAAGGCTCATCCAAAATACAAGGTATTTTCAATGTCAAAAATCTCAAAGATTTTGGGATCAAACAAAAGCACACCAAATGCCGAAACTTTTGGTATCATGAGTATGTTGTAAGGAGAGAGGATGGGACAAATTGGACTTTCACTGATGCTGACCTAAGGAATGTCCATGCCTACGATCTCATAGAACTTTTCAACTGGACTGAGGAGAGATATGGCTAGAGAATAGAAAATCAAGATGTACATCAGATTATCAAGAAGGTGATGAGGGAGAAGCTCTTGTACTACAGTGTAGTTGACTTTCAGGTTGCCTTAGACCTAGGAGTAAGGAGGGTAAATTTGGAACCTCCAGAAGATAACTTGCCTCCCTCTGCCAACATCCTACCAAACTCCATCATCACAAACCCAAAATTTGGCTTCGTATACCTAAATGCTAGAGGCGAAAAGAAGATCTTCTTAGGTATTGAAAGCCAAAAATATTCAACTCAGGATCTGTTGTACCTGCAAGAAGAAATCAGAAAGTACAGAGGCACACCTCTTGTCAACCCTGAAGCCGCAGACCAAATCTTGGAAAATATTGGTGCGACTATCAACTTTCGGAACATGTGTGCCTTCTACTACAGAGAGCTGAAGAAGGAAGGGCGTTTTGGTAGAAGAATAAATGATTTTCCAGACGCCAAAATATAGGCTATGAAGTTGTGTAATTTTTTCACTTTTTTTCATTCATGTACTTTGAAGTTTATGTACTTGCCGTCTGACATTTCTTTATATTGAATGAAAAAAAAAATATTGTCTTCAGAGGTTGAGTTCCTTTCACCTCTTAGTTTTCTAACTTAGCCATACATTCTACATTCCAATATTTTATTTTTCAATACTTAGGGGGAGATTGTTAGCTCCATTTCATTGTATAGAAGTATTGAAAAATAGGTTAAGTGTAGAAACTTCATAAGACTGCAAAATACACCAAGATGCACCACAGAAGTGCCAAGCTTAGATGCTCTGTCAACCATCTACTCGAGAAGTTCACAACATGAAGATCAATTTCAGATCACTAACCTATGGAGTTGGAAGACTTGAAGATCTCAAGACAATGGTCCAGACAAAAACACGTGCAGAACACGTGAGCCTGCTGTACGAAGATTCTAAGGATCATTTCATGCACGTCCACGATGTTTACTTTCCAGGTGGCATTCCTTTTATGGAATGTCAGCATTTGTCTTGTACTATTGTGTGCTCCTCGTTCTATATGAGGGGAGCACCACCTGTTTTGTAAAAATGGGAGCACACACACTGTTGAGAGCACCTTGTAATTCCAGAGAGCATTTTACACACACTTATGCGTGTTCTTGGTGTAATAGTGAATGAAGCATTCAGTTCAGTGACTAAATCATACCTTGTTTATTATTTGCTTCATTACCTGCTTGTGTGTTTACTACCTAACAAAATCATTCTACTACATCTAAATCGCTTCCACACTCTTATTATATTGGTTTGTATAGTTTTTGGTTTATCATCGAATTAGAACACCATATTGGGATCAACACCTCCCTCTAACGAAATATATTAACCCAGTTAACTCAAGGGTCATTTTCGTTTCTTACCATTTTTTTCTTTTTCCTATTTCGTTTTATTTTATTAATATATATGTTATATTATTATATTATTACGTCCTCTCCGTTAACATCAACATCGGATAACCTACCACCCACCTTCGACCACCTCTCTCCACTTTCTCTACGTTAACATCAATACCCATACTTCTGGTGGAAAACCGCATCACATAAACACACTCATCATAACACATTCACACATATTAACTCACATACTGGAAATCAACGACTTCTTAAAAAACAAATAAAAGAAATGAACAATGGTAATAATGGGTTCACCATAAAATTATTTTCATATCCAAACTCATTCATTGCAAAGCAACCATTGATCTGCATGTAAATGGCATAACCTCTATGTATACAAGTATAGATACATGGTGTTCTTGAAATACTGAGTTTATTATATTCATGTAATTAATTAAAAAATATAGACAAAAAGAGAGGAAAAAAGGGTTGCATGTATGTTACATGGAGGGGATGATGACAAAGATGAGGATGGGAGAGGGTGGTGTGTGGGTGGGTACATGTGGTTTGCATTTTAATATAATAATAATAATAATAATAATAATACTTGAATTACATTTTTTGTCCCTACAGTAAAAGACAAGAAGTAGGTTACAAATGCAGAAATACCCCTCACTTAACAATGTTAATAGAATCTTTTTGATTCCATTTGTGTGAGAGACGCAAAGTGTGCATTTTTACATATTACAGAGTGTCATAAACATGTGTCAAAAACACGTTTGAGTGATCATAATCAAACAAGCCACAAGAACTAGGAATGTAAATTATTCTGAATATTATTAGAGATTGAACCAAAATTGTTTAATCCAAATGTAATTTGGTTTAGATGAACATTCATTTTTTGATAATACTAAATTGTTCATTGATGAATGCACATTTATATAAAACAAATGTATATAAATTTAATATAATACTTTGATAGATAAACTAGATATTACACAAATTAATTTAGACATTTATGGGTTTACAAAACACATACATTCTTAATAATTATGTTTACAGATTTCAACCCCACCTCTTACCAATCAGAAGTGAAATAAGAATTCAGACTTCAAAACCTACAAAAAAATAAAACAATTTTTTTTCTTTTCCTTTTCCAAAAGATGTAATTGGATATCTTAAAAAGAATTTAATTTGAATAATATTTTTTTAATTATAAAGGTTAAAAAAAATAAGAGTAAATTACGAATTTCGTCCCCGTGGTTTGCTGAAATTTTGGATTAAGTCCATCATGTGAAATAATTACAGGGATGGTCATTATGGTTTCATTTTCGTTATGGACTAGGTCCCTCATGTTAACATCCATTTAAAATCTCAGCTAACTTAGAAACATTTTCATATTTTCGCAATATTATTAAAACTTTCATTGTTTAAAGGACCTGTTTTGCCAATTTCTAAAACTCAATAATAAACCCAGATTCCTATTTCTTCCAAACCCAAACCTCTTTTACCAATCCCTCCCATCTCTTCTCCATATTCCCATGGACAAAAATCAAAATAAAAAAACATACCCAAAATCAAATATAAACAAAGATTCAAATGTAGAAAAAAATAATCGAAGAACAAAATCAATAGCACAAACCTATTTTTGGAAAACAAAATCAATAATACAAACCCATTTTTGAGGAATAAAATCAACACACAAACCCATTTTTTAATAACAAAATAAAAAAAAACCAATTTTTTTTAAAAATACATCAACAACAAAACCTATTTTTAAAACCATTTGTGCATATCTGGAATTTATACCATTGGTTTTCAATCTATCTCTCAACGCAAAGTAAAAAAAATTCTAATATGAAGAACATAAAAAATATCAAATTCATCAAGAGCCTCAAATTTGTTTATAACTCATCAAGTGCACAATAACATCTAGAATTTCTAGACGTAAATAAAAACCTCAAAAATGCATACATATGAATAAACCATTGCCAAATCCATAAAATCCAAACTCCTAATCAAAACCCAGAAATCATAGAGAAGAAGATGGAGAAGATGTAGAACATCCAATTTTCGTCGATTTCCGAAAGCCTCCTACGAATTTCGAAAGCTTTCTTCGATTTCATTCAACCCAAGGATTCACTAGAAGAAACAATAGGTTCGATCTCTCATCAGAACTGGACTGACTCGATACATACTTTTGTTTTGTAAGGCTTCTTGTGTTCTATTTTGTTAATGGGTGCAAGCTTGTTCTAGAAATCTAAGATGGAGAGGGTTGGAACTGAAGGACATCGGACTTGGGAGCGCTGGAGATGAAGGAATGGGAGGGTTGGAAGTGATGGGAAGAAGTCTTACACGTGGTATTGGTTTTTTCTTTTTCTTTTTTCTTCCTCTTTATTATTAGTATTATTATTATTGATTTTTAGAAGTTGACAAAACAGGTCCTTTAAACAATGAAAGTTTTAATACTATAGCGAAAATATAAAATTGTTTCTAAGTTAACTGAGATTTTAAACGGATGGTAACATGGGGGACCTAATTAATGACAAAAATGAAATCATAATGACCGTCCCTGTAATTATTTCACTTGAGGGACCCAATCCAAAATTTCAGCAAACCATAAGGACGAAATTTGTAATTTACTCAAAAAATAAAGAGTAAACTCTAATTTTGGTCCCTGAGGTTTACTAAAATCTTTGAAAGTGAGACCTGAACTTTGGTAAGTTTAGAAATCATCCTTGTGGTTTTCAATTTGCTCTGAAAGTGGTCCCTCGTCACTAACTCTGTTAATAATGTCTGTTAGAGTGAGGGGCAATTTGGTCTTTGACCTAAATTTCCTTTAAAAATACATTATATTATTTATTAATTATTTTTGTATTAAATTGTGCCTATACATTAATCTCTTTCTTGTATAACAGACCGCTCAACTGTTAAAAAGAGACAAACGTCTTCTTTTATTAATCAGTGTCCAAAGGAATTCGAATGGATTGGATGATCTGGAGACACATACTTGAAACTATCACCATCTTCTTCCTCTATTAGATTTTGTGTACAATGATTAATTTTTTAGGGGTTTTAATGCTTCTTCTTTGATCTGGTTTTTCTACAACCGTCACCATCGTCTCCCTCTATTAGGATTTTTTTTATGTTTCTTTGGTCCATGTGATTTCGATATCCGCAGTTTAAAACCATTGGGAATTTTAAACCATCATCTTGGTTGGGATAGGGTTTTGAGGGGAACAATTTTGAGGGTGGTTACCCGGTGAGGGGAAGGGAAGGAGGGTCACCGGAGGGGAGGGGGAGTGAAGGGTTTGGTCGACGATGGGGGTTAGAACGCTGGTGTGAAACATCCCTGGGAAAACCTTGAACATATCTTTGTTTTCTTGTTTAGGACACTATCCAGTAGAGAAGCTTTCGTTGATGCTTCAGTTTCGCCGATGTTGATATAGAGAAGAGAAGAACGATGGTTTCGGTTGGTGGCCAATCACTGGTTTATATTGGGAAAATAGAGAGAAAGGTTGATGGCTAGAGTTCTAGTCGACGAGCACAGTTCTGAGGTCGGAGAAGACATGGATTTGTATATAGAAAGGTGGTCGGAGGATGGCCGGAAAACTGAGCTGTTGGTTCGGTCTGGGAAATGGTTGAAAGGGGGTAGAAGATGATGTGTGTGTATATATATACATATAATGTTATATTATACTATTATAATAACCTATAATAAAATTAATATATATATATATATATAATATCTGTTAATTTTTACAAAATAAGGAAATAGAAGAAAAGACCAAAACATCCCTCACACTAACTGACATTATTAATGAAGTTAGTGACCAGGGACCACTTTCAGAGCAAAATGAGAACCATAAGGACGATTTCTAAACTTATCAAAGTTTAGGTCCCACTTTCAAATATTTCACTAAACCTCAAGGACCAAAATTAGAGTTTTCTCAAAAATAAATATATAAAGTTTAGCTAAGTCAAATAGTTTAAAATTGGTCATTTAAGTGCTTATAATATACGAATTTCAAAAATTAGATATTGTTTCCCGTAATAATTTTTGTGAACCACAAGGGCTGTGGTGTGGTGGTAAAGGCTTGGGGAGTTCATAGCGCTCAACTCGGGTTCGAGCCCCACTAGCAGCACTTGTGTCCACTGAGGATAAACTCAGGGCTGCACACTTTAGCAGCTGGGCCAAAGACCCTAATTGCCAGGGATTAGTCTGGGTCATAGGCCCAGAATACCCTTTCAAATTTTTCTTTTTTTTTTTTGTAAAATACAAAATTTAATATACATATATATAGCAAAATTTGAGTTCCTATGCTCAACGTGGCCTTGTATATTCAAAATATATTTTAACGTTCAATAACCAAAAAACTACTTTATTTTTTTTGAGTAAATTACATATTTGGTCCCTTACATTTGTGGTTTGTTACGGATTTGGTCCCTAAACTTCAAAAATAGCAAATAAACCCTCCACATATGCATTTTGTTATAGATTTGGTCCCTAAAGCCAACAACCGTCTATTTCCTGCAGTTAACGCCCCCCACGTGAGATGCATACGAGGGTATTTTTGTCAATCCATATTTTTGTCTCTCTTTTAAAACAAACCCCGACCCTCAACTACCTCATGACCGTTAATCCCTCATTCATTCCATATCGTCTTCTCCAACAAGCCAAAATCGATGATGGTGTTGTGTAACTGTGGTGCACATACGGTTATCCAAACCTCGTGGACATATACAAACCCTGGTCGAAGATTCTACTCTTGTTCTCGTGCTGTAAGTTATTAGGGTTTATGCTGTAGAAATCAACAAATTAAAGAAAAGAAATACCAAAATCGATTTCAAATAGCATAAACCCTAAAAACTTACAGCACGAGAACAGGAGTAGAATCTTCGACCAGGGTTTGTATATGTCCACGAGGTTTGGATAACCGTATGTGCACCACAGTTACACAACACCATCATCGATTTTGGCTTGTTGGAGAAGACGATATGGAATGAATGAGGGATTAACGGTCATGAGGTAGCTGAGGGACGGGGTTTGTTTTAAAAGAGAGAAAAAAATATGGATTGACAAAAATACCCTCGTGTGCATCTCACGTGGGGGGCGTTAACGGCAGAAATAGACGGCCGTTGGCTTTAGGGAACAAATCCATAACAAAATGCATGCGTGGAGGTTTTATTTGCTATTTTTGAAGTTTAGGGACCAAATCCATAACAAACCACAAACATGAGGGACCAAATATGTAATTTACTCTTTTTTTATTACAAAAACATTCATGCATTCTCTTTACAACTCACTTTTAGCTATTCCTCTCTTTCTCTCGCCAACTCTAGCACCCTCTTACGAACATTGTTTTGGAGAAAGGGTGTTTGATTCGCAGAATGGAATTTGATGGAATTGGAATACATCGAAAGAATTTGACTTTGAAGGAATTAAAATAGAGAATTTGATGGAATTTTTCCGTCATTAACTAAAAAATTTGTTTGGCGTATTAATTCACCGGCAGAAAGCTACGTCATTGATCCCCACGATAATTTTACTAATTAAAGAAGATTATTTAAGTTTATTTAAATTTAAAAAGTATCTGGAAATAATATGTGGTTGAAAAGGCCAACAATAGTCCGCCACTAATCACCGACAGACCATTTTTTTTAATTAATGTTTTTACTTATATTTTAACATTTACTGGCAAAATTTTCACCAGTAATCCTAAAGGTAATTGTCTAGTTCTAGATTCTTCTTTTTTCTTTTTAAAAATATTTTCCTGTAAATTAGAACAGTTATAAAAATTGTAGCCGACAATTTCAAAAATAATACTCAACGCAAAATATTATACATTCAATATTAAAATTACAAATTGTTTGGGTGACAAAATACAGATTACAATACAAATTAAACACAATTGTTTGTTACACACCATGAGAAATATAATAAACAACCTAATCACATCTCAAGATCATTTAGCGGTGAAACAGAAACTAAGACTGCGTGATCCTGGAGACCAACTGCCACATCTCTTCCATCTCCTTCCTATTTGCCTCAATCTGGACCTTTAATGCTTGAACCTACAAATATGAGACAATATATATATATATATATATATATATATATATATGTTAGGTCTGATTTTATAGTAATCATTGTATTTATAGGGCTTGGTCATATACTGTGTTTAGAGTCTATCTGTGTTGTATCTGACCAAGGGTATTTAAGTCCCTTTGGTCTTTGTTCCGTGTAAGGATTCTCACGCATACATCAATACAATTTACACTTAGCGCTTCCAAAGCTCTCTCTCTCTACTTTCTCTCTCTAGAGATTTAGTGATCTTGGACTTTCAATTGGTATCAGAGCAATCTGAATCTTGAGAGAACTGAGAGAATTCTTTTTCTGTTTCTGAATTTGTTGATTAAATCGAAAACTTGATCGATTTTCTTGAATTTTTCAAGAAAATCTCCTTTTCTTGATTTTTCATCAAATTTGGATAGGTTTGTGATCGGATTGTGTTGTTATTGGTCTCATTTGTTTCGTTTGTGTTAGTCGATCATACTTGATTCACATAATTTTGCATAAAAACCATGATTTGATCTTCGATTTTGTGATTTTGTGATTTCCTGGAAACTCGAGTTCTCGTACTGTTACATTCACGATTTTGAGTTTTAGTGTTTTTTAATCGAAATTGTTAGTTGAAAGTTGTTATAAAGTTGTTTTCGATAATCAGAGTGTGTATTTCTTGCATAAATTTCTTGATTTCATTTGATCTTGCGAGTTCTTTTTGATTTTCTGTGGTTTGCGCAAGTTTATGTAGATTTGCGCAACATTCATGTAGGTTTGCGCATGTTCATGCTGATTTGCGCAAGATTCATATCACTTTGCGCAAGATCATTGTATTATAATCCGTGTGTTAGTGCTTTTCAGGTTCTCGCATTGGACTAATTACACAAAGCATAGTTTGCGTATCAAGTGCCATCAGAGAAGCAAAGTTCGCGTATCAGGCTACATACGCAAAGATCATTTTGCACATCACTCTGCATATACAAAGTCCAGTTTGCGCAACCTTTCGCATCAAGTTAGATACGCAAAGCTTATCTTGTGTATCAACGATAAGCTTAGTATTCATATTTCAGTTCAAGTCAAATTTGCGTATCTCTCTAAATACGCAAAGCCCAGTTTGCGTACCCTTCAGCATACGCAAAGTCTACTTTGCGGATCTCACTGCATATGCAAACCTTCTGTTTGCGCAAGTTCCAGACTTAGTGAACTTTTCTGACTTTCTGATTTTGTCAAGATGTCTTTGCAAGCTCAAATGTACAAAAATGACCTCATGATGTCATTGGGTACTGAAAATCGTCCTTCGGTGCTGATTGACGAAAATGAATTTACACAGTGGCAAGATCGGTTCTTGAACTTCATTGAACGACAAAATAATGGAAATGACATGATGATCATTTTATCTGAAGGACCGTTCGAAAAACCCAAATTGACTTCTGGATTATACAAGCCTACTAAAGAGTACACACATGAAGAATTGTCCGCATATCAAGCTGATCGGGATATTAAAGCAAATTTAATGCTGGCCTTGCCAAACTCTGTATACAACAGAATTGATTGTTTCAAAACTCATCCTAATCTGATGTGGCAATAGTTGGAAAAGATTATGCTTAGTTCTTCAGTAGCAACTCAACTCAGGCATACACGCTACATGAATAATTTTGAGGAATTCAAAGCCAAGGACGGGGAGCCACTAAAGACTGTGTTTGATCGTTTTTGTGCCGTGATCAATGATCTTCGGAAGATAAAGGTTGAAAAGACTGAGCTTGAATTAAATCTGAAATTCCTCAACACATTGCAACCTGAATGGAATAAATCATGCCACAGATTGAGGAATGATGTCAGAATCTCTACAATGCAGATCCAAGAGATGTTCGAGATCTTGCTAACTGATGAGAGCTTGGTGATAGAGAAAAAAGGCAAAACTTGAGAAAAAGAAGAAATCAGTGGACCCGGTTGCTCTCCTCACAAAGCAATTAACTGAACAAGCGTTGTCTGATAACGCTTACAACGGGTCAACTGATGACGATGGTGAGGCATTGTAGAAAGCTATGATCCTTCTCTCTCAGCATTACCAGAAAAAGTTCCAACCAAGAACGGGTTCCAACTCTTCTCGCTTCACTACTGGTTCAACAATCAAAGTGCCCGAGGTAAAATCTACTGTATGTTATAACTGTGGAAAGTCGGGCCACTACTCAAAGGAGTGTCGAGCAAAGAAGGTTAGAGACTCAGCTTATTATAGAAAGAAAATGGAGCTAGCTGAAAAGAGAGAGAACGGAACTGCTCTGCTAGCCGAAGAAGAATTCTGGCTGGATCATTCCGACGATGAAGCTTCAAACGTCGAGATCGCTAAAATGTTCTTGGTTGGAGTTGATCAGTCAGACGATTCTGAAACAGATGAAGACGAGGTATATTCTGAATTTGATTATAATTTCATTATCTCTTAGATGAATATCATGATAACTGCTTTATCTGATTTACGTTTAAAGTTATTATCTGAAAAGAATTTAAATTCTGAAAAGTCAGATTTGATTGACAAACTGAAAAATTTCTTTGAAAGATGAAAAATATATTTTAGAAAATACTAAAGACATCTTTCAAAAGAAATTGGATGATTTGGAAAATTCAAATAAAACTTATCTTGAATCTTTGACGTCTATGACCAAATTAAAAGATGAATTTTCAGATAAAATAAATAAGTTAGAAGAAAAACTTTATCGAAGAAACCAATCTGAACAAACAATTTTTATGAACAAACCGAGGAGTGAAGAAGCTTTAAAGCAAAGGTGGGGACTTGGTTTTGACAATCCTAATTGTTTAAACAAAGTGATAAACGAAGTGCCTATTTTATATAAATACGACTATCTTGCACACTATGCTCCTCAGTTCAAATTTCATTGGACTAGTGAAAAGCAAGTGTTAGATCTCGAAAATGAGAAAAGGACAAATAATAAGAAAATCGAAATTCCTTTTGTTTACACAAGCGAGAATGCAAAATATTTTCCTGAAAAATCAAGAAGAGGAAGAAGAATTTGAAATGATATATCTTCTATTAAATCTTCAGTATCTGATGATTTTGTTTCTTCTTATGCCCCTGATTCTGATAAGGAAAATATTTCTCCTATCATTTATGATTCGAAGAAATATACTCCTCCTTTAGTATTAGAAGGCAAAATCATCGATATTGAAGACAAGATAGAAGATCAAAATATTTTAAAGGACATTGAATCTGATATTATTCTTTCGTTCATGACTTCTAGTCTTGAAGAAAATTTATTTTCTCAAAAATCAGATTCTATGTTTAGACTTTCTTCTGATTCTAAGGAAAACAAAAAGGAAATTTCTAATTTTAAAATATTTTCTCAAAATAATTCAGACTCCGAGGCTCATTCAGATTTATTAGTTGATCAGATTCGTTGTGTAGATAAATTTATTTCTTCTAATTTAAATATTAAGTCTAAAATTATTGATGATTCTTTTACGCTCAATGATCAATATTATAAACCTAAGCGTAAAAGAAGACGGTCAAAGAAGTCGAAGAAACAAGATAAAGTTATTTCTGACTGTTCTAATTCTTCCGATTCAATTCTTTCATATAGGACTTTGAGCCGGTCAAAGAAGCAGATCTGGAGAATGAAGCGGACATCTACTGATTCTATGATTGATGAGGATTTATATGTAGACAAATATTATAAAAGTGATTCATTTGCTTCGTGTAATAAGATTTCTAAATACTCTATTAAGAAAATGATTCAGATTTCCAAAAATGTCTCATATTCATCTTCTGATTCTAGTTCAGATGATTATGCTTTATCTTCTGATGATTGTGCATATTATTCTGATTATCTTTCTCGTGCTTCTAGTTTCAATTCTTTCAATTATTTCCCCATAAGAACTGCAACTAACAAACTTGGGCCTAAATTTAAGTAGGTACCCAAATCTTTATCTGATTTAAAGTTGCAGGCATCACATGTTAAGGGGGAGTAAGGGAAATTGGCTTCTGCGTACTTCAGCTCAGGACCCGTACTTCATAGACTACGACTTCTAAACAAATCTGTTTAGAACTCGTTCTTCAATGATTTAAGCTTATGACTAAATGAGATACTGTGAGTACATCATTTTTATTTCCGCTGCATTTTATCTCTGATTATGATGTGTTCCAGTTTTTCTTATTATTTTTCATGAATCTGAGTTTGTTCAACTATTTCTTAATTTTGTATAACCCAATTTTTTTTTAATTTGAGACACAAATTATTTTTATAATGTGAAAGATGAAATAACTGAATTTTTTTTTGTTCCAACTAAATATCAATTTGCCGAATTCTTTACATTTTGTCTTTAATGAAAATTTTTAACATCGGCATATTGAGTTTAAAAGTTTAAATCTTTACAAATTTTATTCTATAAAGTAAAGTTTTACATTTTTTCATTCTTTTGAATAAAATATGTGTCTAGGATAAATTTTCAAGTTCTTTTGTTTATATTAAAGTTTTTATATGATCAGATTTCAAGTCTTACAAAAGTTGAAAAGTCAGCAACATGTTTAAAACTTTTATTACTGCTTTAAAGTTGTGTGATTCGGAATATTTATAGTTTACAATGCTTGGAAAATTCTAAAAAGTCAAAATTTTGATTGTAATGAAAATATGGGCTAAGTACTTTTATGTAAAACTGAGTGATTGAGATGAATATTAAATTCTTAAAATTCAGAAATCTCTAAGTTTAAAAGTTTGTACCTGTGGCCTTTCTGGTTTGGGAAAGTAAGTTCTTCGGGATGCTTGTCATCTGGTCCCCTAAGGTCATTTGGTCTGGGAGTGATCGAACCCAAATCCTTCAATAGAACCAGATCGAAAGTCATGTTCTACTGGTATGAATGGGTTTAGGATATGTCGATGTAGCTTTTCTGATCTGGGAGAATAAGTTCCAAGGGGTGCTTGACACCTAGTCCCCTAAGGCCAACTGGTCTGGGAGCGGCTGACCCAAATCCTGCAATAGGGTCAGATAGAAAGTTACGTTTACGACATGTTCTTTACTTAATAAACTTCTTGATTAAAAAGATGCCAAAGTGCACGAACTTAAAAGATGCCAAAGAGCACACTCATGTTAAGATGCCAATGAGCACATTGCTAAAAGATGCCAATGAGCACACATCTCATGATACTTGGTGATATGTTTCAGTTGCGATAAACCTATAATTTGTGAAAATCTTAATTTTTGATGGATTAGTGTGAGTACATGCAAAGTTCTCTATTATATTTTTAGAATTGCATTTTCTTGAAACTAATCGAAGATTCACATGTGAGCACACTGAATAGATTGCTGGAAGTTTTTGAAACTGAACATGTTTTAACTTGATATACAATAAAACTTGTTTCTTTATGCAACAACATATATTTGATTTCAACTGATTGATAAATTTGTCATATTTCACTCAGTAGAATTCAATTTGTTTAGTGTTTAAAGTTTTATATGTTTAGTTGTTTTAAAATTTATATTCAGTATATTTTTTTTTGTACATTAATATTTGATCATTGTGTTCTCATAAATATATTTTAATGGGTTTATGCATTATTCAAGGGGGAGTGAACAAAGAGAATATTTTTCAAAGTTTATATATGTTTTTGAGGGGGAGTATCTGATTCTTTATATGAATGCTAACTTGAATTGTCAAATTTAGTGCATTTGTGTAGGGGGAGTCAAAGAGCTAATCAGGTAAAATTTTTCGGACTCCAAGTCAGATTTGCGCAATCAGTTGGTCGCGTAAACCTCACTTTGCGCATCTAGCGTGACGCGCAAACCTCACTTTGCGCATCTAGCGTGACGCGCAAACCTCACTTTACGCAACCAACGTGACGCGCAAACCTCACTTTACGCAACCAACGTGATGCGCAAACCTTCCCTGTTTTTCTGTTTCTTTGATTTTGCAGATCTTAAGTTGTCTCGTCTCCAACATTTGCATGACCAAGTTGATCCTGATCATCAAGGTCATGAGGGGGAGAATTAAGAGATGTTAAGGAGATGATAAAGAGACAAAGAGCACAAACGTTTATCTGCTGATCAAGATTCGCTCAAAGATTCTATTCTCTCAGCTACAACTAATTCTTTTGTTGTTTCTGCTCCGACCACCACCGTTCATTCAAGATCATTAATCTGAAAGATGTTGAGAATAAATTTTTTCTTAAAAGTCAGAAAGTTTCACAAAGTCGCTTTAATGGTCTGTGCTGTTTTAGAAGATGAATTTTGAAGACCAAAGCGCCAATGATTACTAAGGGGGAGATTGTTAGGTCTGATTTTATAGTAATCATTGTATTTATAGGGCTTGGTCATATACTGTGTTTAGAGTCTATCTGTGTTGTATCTGACCAAGGGTATTTAAGTCCCTTTGGTCTTTGTTCCGTGTAAGGATTCTCACGCATACATCAATACAATTTACACTTTGCGCTTCCAAAGCTCTCTCTCTACTTTCTCTCTCTAGAGATTTAGTGATCTTGGACTTTCAATATATATATATATATAGAGAGAGAGAGAGGGGGGGGGGGACAATCATTTGGAAACTTTCATTTCTATGCAATCCCTACAAACTAATCAAGGTCGTCCATCTTGGATGAGTAATTTTTTTTAACTTTTTTAATTATGAAGGGTATTTTCGTAATCTATTTTTAGTTTTCTTTTTAGTTTTTTTATGGTTACCATTTAATAGTAGGCAGTTATTTTGAGATATGCATTTAATATGTTTTTAAAAAATGGTGATGATTGCTTTATGATTGATTTTACTTTTTGATTTTTCAGTTATCATCTTCATAGTTATCCTTTGTAGCGCAATTCTTGGTGAATATTTTTTCGTAAGTTTTTTTCTTCAATGGCCGATGAAATAATAATTTCTGGTATGGGTGGTGAAGTTTGTGGGAGCGATATGTTAGCAGAGTTTATTCCGTCCGACAGTAACAATTCCGATTCGATTTAAGATGATTTTCTAGGTGACAAATATGTAGGAGTGGGAGATGTGGAAGCATTTTCCTACTTTGATCGGAAATCATGGTTAGTAACTTTTTTATTTAGTTTTTCGATTTTCCTTTTTTTTTGTATTTGTATGAATTCATATATTCTTATTGTTTAGGTTGTTTAGTTTTTTTATTGCTTGTTACAAATATAAGTTGTTATGATTCTTGGTTTTAGGTTTGTGTGTCGTTGTTATACGTTTTGTTTTGTCGATGTTGAGAAGAGGATTAGTCTTGGTTACAAAGAGTTTTTTTGTAAGCTTTTGCAATGTTTCATATAGGAAACAATGTTTCATAATCCAACATGTTGATTTTCAAGTGAATCATGAAATGTGTTTGATATAAAATATATGTGTTTTGTATTATGAATTGTAGGTGTTTTCTACATATGAAATGTTTTTGACGTTTGCATTAAACTATTATGTTTTATGGAAATCTTTTTTATTAAAAATGAAATATATGTTCTATATAGTATGCGGTTTATTTGTTTTGTGTAGAATTAATTTTTTTGTTATATCTGATTGTTCGTTCTTCTGTTATTTTTTGAACGATATTGATGACATTTTAAAGACGCGAAGAGGATCATGATATTGGTTCCTCGGGTTGATGATGTTCTTAAAATTGAGATAGGGTCGGTGTTTGCGACGATTGAACTAGCTGAAGCTGCGTATATGAAATACGTAGAAACTTCGGGGTTTGATGTTAGGCATTCGAACAAGAAGAAAAATAGGTTGGGTGATATTCAGAATAGGTATTTGCTTTGTAGTAAGGAGGGTGTGTCTGTTAGTAAAAATTTTAATTCTTTAGGTATGATTAGTGGGGGACATAAATTTCGTAATTCAAATGTGAAGAGAACTGGGTGCAAGGTGTGTGTTAAGTTTCATTTAATGAAAGAGGATAAGCAGTATGTTGTATACAAATTTGAGGAAAAACACAATCATCCGTTGTTTAACTCTGAAGATAAGAAACTTTCTCGTGCAAATCGACAGTTGCAATACACCGATTGTAGGACCGTATATAATTCATCGTCGCCTAGTATTGGAGCTTCGAAGTCCCATATGATTCAAGTCTCTATGAAAGGTGGGTATGAGTATATGGGAGCCACATCCGTTGATTACAAGAATGCTACTAGGAGGGACATGGTTACGTTTGTCGGGAAAAAAGATACGCAAATGCTTGTGAATTTGTTAGCGAAGCGAAGATGCAAAGTTCCAGATTTTTTCTTTGATTATTTTTTCTGTGATAAAGAGTTGCATGCTATTTTTTGGGCCGATGAAATTGCTAGGTTGAACTTTAAAGAGTTTGGAGACACTGTGTCTTTTGATGCGACATTCCATACGAATAGGTCCGCTAATTCTTACCTATTTTTTTTGTCAATTATACATTAATTTTTATGGGCATTATATGTTTTGTATGTTGGATGGTTATAGGCATGCTATGATATTCGTTCTGTTCATATCGGTAGATAATCACAAAAAATCTATGATTGTTGGTTCGACATTGGTTAGCCACAAAACAGTTGACAATTTCAAATGAGTTTTGGAGGCTTTTCTAAGAACTCATGGTAAGCAGCCTCAGTTTGTTATAACGGATCAATGTGCGTCTATGAAACAAGCTATTCCCGCAATTTTTACCGAGGCAAAACAGAAATTATGCATGTGGCATATTATGAAAAAATTGCCCAACAAGGTAAGTATGGTTATCCTTTTTTTTAATTATTTTTTGAATGAAAATATGTGGGACATATGAATCTGTTAATTATGATCTGGTTTTCATATATTTATTTTGTAGATTAGCGATGATCTTTATGAGAATTTGGCTTTCAAGAGGAGGATTAACAAGTTTGTTTGGAATACGCATATAGGTGTGAATGATTTTGAGCAGGAGTGGCACTCGATTATAGATGAGTATGAATTGCACGGTAACGATTGGTTTAATGATATGTTTGGCATTAGGGAGTCGTGGATTCCCGCATATTATAAAGACATCCCCATCTCGGGGTTAACGAGGACTACATCGAGGTCTGAAAGTGTGAATGCCTTCCTTACGATATATGCTTCGTATTGTAAAGACTTGGTAAACTTTTTGCACGCATTTGATGGTGCAATAGAGAAACAACGCAATAAGCATCGGATTTTAGAGTATGTGACCCGCAACACTTTGCCTCGTTGTGCCACTCCGTTGCTTATTGAAAGGCATGCTTCCGAGAGTTACACGCGCACTGTTTTCTTTGAGGTGCGAAAGGAGATCAGAAAACCAACGTTGTATTGTGGATTGATAACACTACCGGATGATGGCGATGTGAAGCGGTATCGGGTGACTCACAAGAACCAGAAGTAGATCACCAAAGTGTCATACATTGTAAGATCTTAATGTTGTCAGTTAGTGTGTTTTTTAACTTCTTTGCATGCACTTATGAATCTGAATCTTTCTTCATGATTTGTAGCTTATCCAATATGAGGAAAGATTTTCCTGTGAATGCAAATTTTTTTTGTGAGGAATGGAATTTTGTGTCTTCATACGTTTAAGGTTTTGTTAAATGATGATATTGATTCGATCCCTGATATGTATGTAGTTCGACGTTGGACTCGTGCTTTGGTTCCAGTAGAAATTCAGGTCGTGCGTGCCCGTTACGGTGAGGTTGCTGCAGAAAAAGAGCGGCTAATTAATGATATTAATACGAAGGTTGATGTGTTAGTTAGTCGGCTTAGGAATGACAAGCAGAAGATGAATTTGTTGGTTGAAACCCTTGACAAGATGAAGAGTGATTTTGACGTGGAGAATTATGTTACTTGTTTGGCCGAAGATAAAGTCGAGGCTCTTCGGGAGTATTACGGTGTTGATGCTCCAGATATCTTACCTCCGGCCGGTATTCGTAACAAAGGATGTGGAACGGGTAAGAGGCTTATTGGTGCGTTAGAGAAGGCTTCCATGAAGAGTAAGAGACCAAAGTAGATATGCAAAATGTATAACACCTTGGCAAACCATGATTCCCGCAATTATCCTTCACGGATCGACAATCAGTAATTATTTTGTTGTTATAATGGGTTCTATTTTGCAGATATTATTTTTTAATTCCTTATGTTTTGGATGTTTAGTTTATGCTATTTTTGTTATGTCAGTAGGGTTTTTTTTTGGAACAGTGTATTAGGTTGCTAGAATCATTTTTTTTTACGTTCAAATTATCTTTTATGTGATACTGTTTTTTTAAATATGAATTAGATTCATATTTAAACCTTTTACATATATTTGCAAATTATTATTAATTTTTTACGGATAGGATTTAATAGGGAGGCTTTTCACTTTTTCCTAGGTCGGTTGAAATGATTATTGTCTATAGGTTTTTTTCTTTTTTATTGTTAACCTTTCATATCCTTTTTCTTACTCTTCATATAAAGTTTTTTGGGAAAGGGTATCATGGGCCTTTGGCCCAGACTAATCCCTTGGCAAAGAAACCGACTGCGAAAGCATGCATCCCTGAGGTTAAACCCAGTGGCCACAAAGTTGCGAATGCAGGGAATCGAACCCGGGTTGAGCGCTATGAACTCCCAGGTGATTACCGCTACACCACAAGCCTTGTGGTTCTCTTCATATAAAGTTCATGTATTTCTTAGGGTTTTGCTATCCCTACCCCTTCCTCACTCACAAACACTCACATACCCCCCCCTCTATCTCACTCACATACCCCCTCCTACCTCACCCACATACCCCCTATAGGAGGGGGTATGGATATAATTCACCATTTCTTATCATTGCTTCATATCTCTATTCTCTTCTTTCTTCCATGGACGACCTAGCTTCCTCTGCAAATAGCCCCACACCTTCCCCTGAGTCCCCCCGTTCCTCGGTGTATGTTGAGGGCACTTGTGAATCACAACCGTCGTCTGATTGAAGAAAATCGTCATCTGCAAGCTCGTCTGGAAGAATGTGAGAAGGAACTTGCTAGGAAGAAGGAGAAGCTTATGAATGAAATTCAGCGAACATTTTCATCGTTTTCTGCCATTTTTTTCAACTTCTTTTCGCAATTAGATTTAAAAGGGGGAAATATGAAACTGATTCTTCAGTGGGCGTAGTTGGTATGATCGTGGGTTTCCTTTTTCACCCCAATTTTCGTTTCATCATCACCAGATTCTGATTTCTTAGAATCCCCTAATTTCAGCGATAGTATCTTTCCTTTTCGAAAGCATTAGCATAATACCCAATATGCCCTCAACTAATTATTTTCATATTTATCTTGCCATGAAATTTCTCATATATTAAATTTATGCCACCACTTTTTTCACAGCCATTGATCTGGAGTTGGACGATCAGGATCTGGTTTCATAGTTTACAAGAACTCATGGGTTTCTATTTGAAGGAGCCTCTCTCTCCCTCTCTCTCTCTCTCTCTATATATATATATATATATATATAGGCGAAGGATCGTGTGAAAAGTTGACTTAACTGTGAGAAACGTGAGAAGTGGATCTGAACCGTTGATCTCTTTTAATCTCAAGCCCTCCCATGAATTGCGGCTTAGAAGGGAATTGATCTGGTTCATCTCAGTGCATCTTATCTCGGTGCATCTTATCCTAATGTGCGTCCATTTCTCATCCAACGATCGATAACCACTTCTCACACTTCCCACCGTTAACTCAACTTCTCACCGGAACCCAACCATATATATATAGGGGTGCTCATGGGTTGGGTTGGCCGGGTTGAAAGCTCTTGAACAACTCAACACTAGGGGTGTTCGCGGTCCGGTTTGGGCGGTTTAACCCCTTAGACCACAAACCAAACCGCAAGTGGCGGTTTATTGATTTTTCAAACCGAGCGGTTTGACATTAAATGCCCAGGCCGGTCAAGTCGGACCGCGGTTTAGGCGGTTTGGTCGACCGGTTTAGGCGGTTTGGGTCTTTTAGTGGGTTTTAAAGGTTAAACATAAACAAATATAAAACTTTGAATTTTAAAGGCCCATTGGCTTGAGTCCATTTGAAATAAAGAACAAAGTCCACAACAAAATAACAAAGTCCACAAAAGTTAACAAAATATCCCAAGACAAAACACTAAAAAAAAGTAATATGTAAAGTGCAAATAAAATCCACGACTTCACTTCTTCATTTTTCCGTTCTTTGTATTCCACAATCCATAAAGATTTCAATCTTTTAAAATACCTTGGACTTTTATGTATATACTTGGACATTTGGGTTTTATATCATCTATTCTTTATAATAAAGAATATATAAAAAATAAAAATTATATATTTATATATTTGGCGGTCGGTTTGGTCCAAACCGCCCCAAAAAACCTCCAAACCGCAGACCGGACCGGACCGCCCGGTTTGCCAATTTTCCAGACCAAACCGGACCGCCAAAAACGGTCCGGTTTGACTTGGTTCGACCGGTTTGAGCGGTCCAACGGTTTTTTTGAACACCCCTACTCAACACAATGTTTGCAGTTTGAAAAATCTCAACCCAACCCAACCAATAAAAAATGCAACCCAACCCATACTGTTCGGGTTGGGTTCATTGGTCGGGTTGATGTAACGACCCGATTTTAAAAAAAATCACTTCAAAAACCACAATTCTACCTCAAATACAAGAAACCAACCAATATACGATCCAAAAAGGGGTCGACTAAAATAATATTCCTAGAATCATCTCAAATACAATGATGGTAAGAATATTTTTAACCGTAATAATAAGTAAAATACTTACTAATCGATTCGACAAGGATCATTTAACATAAAAATCCAAAATTTTTACTAATCCGCAACAACGTAAGTAAATAAATCCAACGGTAGATTTAAATTCTCACCAATCTATGATCACTAGAACCTTTAACCGAAAATATAATTAACCCGACAATATTAATGTACCGGTTATTGGAGACAACCTTCACCACAATAATTACTGCTTACCCTTTTTCCCATACAATCAATCCCAAAATAACGTTCACCTGAAATGCATATTTTTTAAAAGAAAACGAGGGTTAGACTATACGACACCAAACAAGTGTTAGGCCAAAAAGCCTAGTGAGTTGAACAATAATAAGCATGCATGAGCAGATACAATTCTTATCAGCAGTTAATCAGTGTTCAATATATGTGGAGTCATTAGGGGAGACCCAAAGCACCAATCAAGTCCCACCCAAGAGTCGATATACCTTGATGCCCTTAACAAGGAACACCCCAAAGGCCCGGCCCACCCGAAGACTATCGCTACGAAAATTCCCCGAATGGCGGAGGTCTAGGCACATACCATCACAGTGGCGCCCAAGACTATATCCCCCTAGTGTACTGACTTGGTTCGTCCACATAACATTTATAAGGGGTCCTTTAGGTATATTTCGACCCACATACTTCAATACCAACTACAGGTATAATATTACCACCTTATCCTCATGATGTCTAACAAGAGACCCAATGTAAATCATGCTCATTATGCATATAAACATATCACCAAAATAGTGTTCCAACTAGAATCATCACCATGCCCATATATGCGTACATTTAATACATCAAGGTACCCACATTATGTATCCAAGTGACAATCCCAAATAATGATACATATAACAATAATCATGGCAAACCATCCATATGTATATATACATCTTCCAACTATTTTCATAAAGGAATCCCCAAACATTTAAACATATAGAAATAAAGTAGCAAATAGGATATTATGATGTGTGTCTAGTTTTAACAAAGGTTTAGTAAACTCACAATCTAGGTTTTGAACCAAAACCTAGAAAATAGATGAAATGGAGAAGGATGAAGTCTTGAGACTCCAAACACTTGATTGCTAGGTCTTGAATGTATCCTTGAAGTAGTTGGACAAATGTTTGAAAATCCCAACAACCTCTATGTAATAAATGAAGTGAGAAGGTGGAGAAGTGAGGAAAATCGCCCCCAAAAACGCTCTCAAGAAAACCCTAGATCTGATTTTGAAATTGTGAAGTGAAAAGAGGCTGGAATGGTGCTTTTATTCGACCAGACCACGCGGGCGATTGTGCCCCGCGACATTGCCCTGGGCACTATCGCCAGGGCATAGTCACCGAAAACCACAGCCTCTCGGTACAATCCCCGCGATTGTGACCAGCGAGAGTGCCCAAGGGCACAATCGCGTGGCACTCTCGCGCGGGACGTACCGCAGCCTATCTGCCTCCCGTGACTTTGCCTCCGCGACATTGACATGTGTCATAGTCGCCGACAAGGTCGCTGAGTCTGACAAAACTCTCGATTTCGCACCCGAAAAGTCACGATTTACAGATAACATGCTCTAAGGAACTATTTATACAATTAGGAGTGAAAATTAGATCAAATAGGGCACTTAAGCAATAAATTGGACATTTAGCATTAAACTTACTCAATTAAAATTCCGGGTGTTATAATCCTCCCCACCTAAATAGGGATTTCGTCCCCGAAATCTTACACTAGATTAAACAAGTGAGGATAACGCTTCTTCATATCATCTTCGGACTCCCAAGTAATGTTAGCACCCCGATGATGCTTCCATTGAACTTTAACCGTGACCACGTCTTTATGCCTCAACTTCTTTACTTTCGATTCCAAAATCGACTCCGGTTCTTCCACACAACGATTCCCATTGTCCACCCGAATTTCCAACAAAGGAATCATGCTTTCCTCTTCGGCTAGACACTTCCGAAGGTAACACACGTGAAATGTAGGATGTATCCCATCCATTTCCGGCGGTAAATCCAACCGATAGGCTTGCAAACCAATCTTTTCCAAGATAACGAATGGTCCAAGTAAACGAGGACTAAGCTTTCCACGCTTCCCGAAACGTATGATCTCCTTTCACGGGGACACCTTCAACATGACCCGGTCACCCACTTGAAACTCAACCGGTCTTCTCTTCTTGTCCGCATAGCTCTTTTGTCGGTCTTGCGCCGCCTTTAGCCTTTCCCGGATCTCTTTCACTTTGTCGGCCGTCTCTTGAACGATTTCCGGCCCGACGAATTTCTTTTCGCCCGCTTCTAAGCAACAAACCGGGGTTCTGCACTTCCGTCCATACAAAGCCTCGAACGGTGCCATTCCGATACTAGAATGGTAACTGTTGTTGTACGCGAATTCTACTAGAGGTAGATGTGAATCCCAACTTCCCCCGAAGTCTATTACACACGACCTCAACATATCTTCTAGAGTCTGGATCGTCCTCTCGCTTTGACCATCCGTTTGAGGATGATACGCCGTGCTCAAATTCAGTCGATTACCCAACTCCTTTTGCAAACTAGCCCAAAAGTTCAAAGTGAATCGGCTATCCCGATCCGATACTACAGATTACGGAACTCCGTGTCTTGACACCACCTCGTCGATGTACAGTTTAGCCAATTTATCTATTGGCAGAGTCTCCCGCATCGCAAGAAAGTGCGCGCTCTTGGTCAACCGATCCACGATCACCCAAATTGTGTCATGGCCACGCAAGTTCCTTGGTAACTTTGTCACGAAATCCATAGTGATGTTGTCCCACTTCCACTCGGGAATGGACAATGGTTGCAAACTTCCATAAGGTCTTTGATGTTCCGCCTTGACTTGGAGACAAGGGACACATTTCTCCACATAACTAGCCACATCTAGCTTCATTACCGGCCACCAATACATTAACTTTAAATCTCTATACATTTTGGTGCTACCGGGATGTATAGAGTATTTCGACTTATGCGCTTCTTCAAGAAGCAGCTTCCGGTTTCCTCCCAATTCGGCACCCAAACTCGTCCTTGAAAGAGTTTGAGACCACGACCGTCTTCCGTTAACAGCTCCTTTTGTTTCACCATTACTTTGGCCTTGAGGTTCTCTTCCTTAAGTGCTTCCACTTGACTCGACTTAATGCTTTCCAACAAACTTGTAACCACATCAATCATTGCAAGGGACATTTTGACACCATCACCATGATTCCTTCGGCTCAAAGCATCCACCACCACATTAGCCTTACCGGGATGATAGAGTAGGTCACAATCGTAATCTTTCAAGAGCTCTAGCCATCTCCTTTGTCGCATGTTGAGTTACTTTTGGTCGAAGATGTACTTGAGACTCTTATGATCAGTGAAAAGAGTACACTTGGTCCCATACAAGTAGTGTCGCCATAACTTTAACGCGAAAACTACCGCCGCCAACTCCAAATCATGAGTCGGATAGTTCTTCTTATGATCCTTTAATTGTCGCGACGCGTAGGCTATTACTTTCCCCCTTTGCATTAGGACACACCCAAGCCCCATCTTGGAAGCGTCACTAAACACAACAAAATCTTCCGATCCTTCGGGTAGGGATAAGATCGGAGCTTCGCACAACTTCCTCTTGAGCGTCTAAAAGGCTTGCTCTTGTGCATCAGTCCAAAGAAACTTGACGTTCTTCCTTGTAAGAGAAGTGAGCGGTGTAGCTATCTTGGAAAGTCTTGGATGAAACGCCGGTAGTAACCCGCCAAACCTAAGAAGCTTCGAATCTCCGTCGGACTTGTTGGAGGCTCCCAACTCATCATTGCATCGATCTTTGCCGGATCCACTTTTACCCCGTCCTTTGATACCACATGCCCCAAGAATTGCACCTCTTGGAGCCAGAATTCGCACTTCGAGAATTTCGCGAACAGTTTCTCCCTTCTTAGAACTTCTAATACTTCCCGTAAGTGTCTTCCATGTTCGGATTCATCCATTGAATATATTAAAATATTGTCGATGAAGACGATCACGGATTTATCCAAAAATGGGCAACACACACGGTTCATCAAATCCATGAATACGGTCGGAGCGTTGGTTAAGCCAAATGACATCACCAAGAACTCATAATGACCGTATCTCGTTTGGAAAGCCGTTTTCGGAATATCTTCGTTCTTCACTCACACTTGATGATAACCGGACCGCAGGTCAATCTTCGAGAAACATCCCGCCCCTTGGAGTTGATCAAAAAGATCGTCGATGCGAGGTAGAGGGTACTTGTTCTTCACCGTGACTTTGTTTAACTCCCGATAATCTATGCACATCCGCATGGATCCATCTTTCTTCTTCACGAACAAAACCGGTGCTCCCCAAGGTGACGAACTTGGTCGAATGAAGCCCTTATCCAACAACTCTTGAAGTTGCGTCATCATCTCCTTCATTTCTGTCGGTGCCAAACGATATGGAGCACGAGCTATCGGAGCCGCTCCCGGTGTGAGGTCAATCTGAAACTCCACTTGCCGTTCCGACGGTAATCCGGGTAAGTCTTCCGGGAAGACGTCCGGATAATCTTGCACTACCTCCACATCTCCACCGACTTCTTTTCTTTCTTTGCGTCCACAACGTAGGCCAAGTACGAAGGGTAGCCCTTCGCTAAAAACTTGCGAGCCTTAAGAGATGAGATAATAGGATTATTCCTCTTTCCTTTCTCTCCATAAATGATAGCCACCCCATTTTCCGGCAATGGTACTTGGATTATCTTTTTGGAGCAAATGATGTTCGCTTTATGCCTCGCTAACCAATCCATGCCTATGAATACATCAAACCCTCCTATAGCCATAGGTAGTAAATCTACTGCGAAAGAATTTCCATCGATCTCTAGAGTGCAATCACAGAAACGGTCATGAATGATTACTTGATCCCCATTAGCTATTTCTACTACTAACGCATCGGGAAGAACACTAATAGGAGTGGTGAATCGCTTACAGAAAGCATCTGACACAAAAGAACACGTAGCACCCGAATCAAACAAGACACGAGCAGGCATGGAGTTTACTAAAAACGTACCCGACATGACATCCGCGGTCTCCTTCGCCTCCTCAGTAATCATCTGGAAGGCTCGACTCGGTGCCCTTGGTGGTTGCTCGACCCTAGCCGTTGAGCCCACATAATTTCCACCACCTCCTCTAACTAACCTCGGACACTCTCGTTTCATGTGCCCCGACTCTCCGCATTCATAACATACCGACCCACGGAGGGTACACTCTCGAGTCGTGTGATTTTTCTTACCACAGTTGGTACACCCGGCTGGACCGGAGTGAGTCCTTGTAGCGCACTGCCCCGAGTACTTTGACCTGCACTTGTGGCACCACCGATCTTCACGGCGTTGATCACCCGATCTCCCGTCACAAAGGGTCTTGACTGATGAATGGGCCCAGATGGCCCCTCCCACTTCCGTTTCTCACCAACATGCCTCTTCTCATCCCTTTCCGAATTGATGTCATCCTCAACAAGTAAGGACTCCTCGATAACTTATTGCAAAGTCGAACACTTAGCATTTCTTACCGCCGTTCGCATCTCGGCCGGTAACCCTTGATGATAAGCCTTCATATTTGACTTTTCGTCGGGGACTAGATGTCCCACCAAGTTTAGCTTCTCCAAGAAGAGCTTGGAGTAGCCAACAATCGACATATTCCCTTTCTTCAAATCTCGGAACTCCCGTTCCATCTTGTCCAACGACCGCTCGCTGCAGTACTTGTCCATAATCTTCTCCTTGAACACCGGCCAAGTCAACTTAGCCAGAACTTCCGGGGTGAGGGCGGATCGAGTGAGATTCCACCAAATCAAAGCCTCTCCCCGAAGTAGTTGGGAAGCAAACTTGACTCGTTGAGAGGGATCACACTCACTTGCCTCGAAGGCCATCTCCATCTCTTTGAGCCAATACATACAAGCAACTGGGCTATCGGAACCCGCAAACTCCTTAGGGTGACACCCCAGAAACGTCTTGTAGGTGCACCCTTTAGTCTTCGTTCTAATTCCCTCAGCGGATGGTTCTTCGACCGTCACCACATTCGGTCCACCCGACCCCACAATAACGTTTTTAGCCATAGTCTCGGGTTGACGGTTACTGACGTCTCGATCCTCTAGAACTTTCATGAAAAACTCTTGTTGTTGGGTCATGGCCGAAGTCATGGCCAACTGCTTTTGAGCCAAAGCCGCATTCATGGCCAACATCATGCTATCCCGGAGCCGGGTCTCCATGGTGGCTTCCTCCAAGTTGGTGTCACCGGTGTTGAGGTTCCGGCGCGGGATGTGCTCAGGCCCTCCTGCCAAGATTCTGGGTATAGGAATGTCATCGGAGGTTGCCCCCACCGGGGGTCGTACAATTGCAGATTCCACTTCAGGTTGCCCTTCTGGCACGTCCGGTAATCTACTTCGAGTGTTTACCATTTATAATCTGTCATGCACGTACGAGAAATAGATTGAGAAAAGACTAAGCGAGTTGAACTCATTGTACGTACTACTACTTTCATCAATTATCATAATAATAGTAAACCAAGTATGCTCACGTAACAATGCATTCATAATAGCAGTAGCTAGGTGAAATTATGAACGAACCATACACAAGTATTCTTGTCACCATCATCACAACTTTCAATTACAGTAATTCCGTAATCCTAACGCTCTCCCCACCTAGGATTCCTACCCCAAATGGACAGTGAAGTCATAAAGTCTAAAGCTTAAGTCTAGATATGCTAAACAATACCTAGTTCACTTAAACTAAAGCTCTGATACCAACTTGTAACACCCTAAAAATAGGGATAACAAAAATCCGAAAATGGACATGAGGTATGCTAAAATTGCCATAGCAAGAGCCTCCCAAAAATGGGGAATATATAAATAAATAACCTGTTTAATCACAATTGTAATTTAACGGACAGTAAATAACAACCAACTAATCTAATTTCTACATCTAGAAAAGAGATTACAAAAAGGGTTGTCATCTATAGACACAAACAGTCTATATCCAAAAGTATAACGCGTCCATGTGCAATTCCCAAAGCTCTCACCCCAAATCAACTAAATCTGCTTAGGACCTCCGCCGCTAGAACCTGAGATACACATTGACACCAAACAAGTGTTAGGCCAAAAAGCCTAGTGAGTTGAACAATAATAAGCATGCATGAGCATATACAATTCTTATCAGCAGTTAATCAGTGTTCAATATATGTGGAGTCATTAGGGGAGACCCAAAGCACCAATCAAGTCCCACCCAAGAGTCGATATACCTTGATGCCCTTAACAAGGAACACCCCAAAGGCCCGACCCACCCGAAGACTATCGCTACGAAAATTCCCCGAATGGCGGAGGTCTAGGCATATACCTTCACAGTGGCGCCCAAGACTATATCCTCCTAGTGTACTGACTTGGTTCGTCCACATAACATTTATAAGGGGTCCTTTAGGTATATTTCAACCCACATACTTCAATACCAACTACAGGTATAATATTACCATCTTATCCTCATGATGTCTAACAAGAGACCCAATGTAAATCATGCTCATTATGCATATAAACATATCACCAAAATAGTGTTCCAACTAGAATCATCACCATGCCCATATATGCGTACATTTAATACATCAAGGTACCCACATTATGTATCTAAGTGACAATCCCAAATAATGATACATATAACAATAATCATGGCAAACCATCCATATGTATATATACATCTTCCAACTATTTTCATAAAGGAATCCCTAAACATTTGAACATATAGAAATAAAGTAGCAAATAGGATATTATGATGTGTGTCTAGTTTTAACAAAGGTTTAGTAAACTCACAATCTAGGTTTTGAACCAAAACCTAGAAAATAGATGAAATGGAGAAGGATGAAGTCTTGAGACTCCAAACACTTGATTGCTAGGTCTTGAATGTATCCTTGAAGTAGTTGGACAAATGTTTGAAAATCCCAACAACCTCTATGTAATAAATGAAGTGAGAAGGTGGAGAAGTGAGGAAAATCACCCCCAAAAACGCTCTCAAGAAAACCCTAGATCTGATTTTGAAATTGTGAAGTGAAAAGAGGCTGGAATGGTGCTTTTATTCGTCCAGACCACGCGGGCGATTGTGCCCCGCGACATTGCCCTGGGCACTATCGCCAGGGCATAGTCGCCGAAATCCACAGCCTCTCGGTACAATCCCCGCGATTGTGACCGGCGAGAGTGCCCAAGGGAACAATCGCGTGGCACTCTCGCGCGGGACGTACCGCAACCTATCTGCCTCCCGCGACTTTGCCTCCGCGACATTGACATGTGTCATAGTCGCCGACAAGGTCGCCGAGTCTGACAGAACTCTCGATTTCGCACCAGAAAAGTCACGATTTACAGATAACATGCTCTAAGGAACTATTTATACAATTAGGAGTGAAAATTAGATCAAATAGGGCACTTAAGCAATAAATTGGACATTTAGCATTAAACTTACTCAATTAAAATTCCGGGTGTTACAATATGGAGTTGTAAAGAAAGTGAAAAAAGAAAAGAAAAGAATGAACAAGAAAAGAAAGAAGAAAAGAGGACTTATCCTCTTTTTATATTCTTAAATTACCCTTTGGCCCCTTAAAGATAGGTAGCTTGATAAAACCACCCAAGAAATTTTACTTATACTAAACCAAACATTTTAGGTTATTACAAACTCTCCCCCTTAACAGAATTCCGTCCCAGAACTCTTTCAAGAAACAAGCGAGATCAAACTCTTCAACACATCAAAGTCTTTAGGAAACCCTAAAGAACTTTCACATGACTAACCTCTTTACCCATCCAATAACTCTTTGTTCCCACTTGGAACAATCTTTCAAACCAAAACACCAATACTAACAGATTACCACGCTTTTGCTGCGAAACTCTGATTAAACTCATAAAACATACGGTTTCCTTAATAACCTCAACTTCGATTAATTAACATGAACTCAAAATCATCTTATTTTTCACCAACAACTTACTCAACACACCAAACTCAAAAATTAAGACGCGCAATAAACATTACTCACTTTAATCATATCGAGACTTACGACTCTAAAACGTGCCTATCTTTAGATTCTACAAATATCACATTAAAAGAAAGAATTCTTATGAGAGTTATACCAAAACAAAATAAACCCTCGATTAAACATAACCACCACTTAGTTCACTATCTTAATAGAAGGTCATCCTTGCATTTTTCAATTAAATTTACCACAAAGAATTCCTTAACGAACAACATGTTATTCTCAATAACACCTAATCATCACAAAATAAAATCTCACACGAGGAGCACTGCACCCTAGATAAATAAGGGATAATAACTCATCAAAACTAAACGCTTCATCTAAACTTTACACATACATCATCCACAAATTCACCCATACTTTTACATGCATAAAATAATACATTTCATAATTCAATTACCCACATAATCCACCAATCAAAGCCGATTCAAATCTTAAAACAATCGGAATTTTCCACCGAATGAGCCAATAACCCACAATTTTTCAAATTAACTCGAAGATTCATTTACTTCATGAAAAGAAGCAACCCATGCTCACACGACATCACCTGAATTACATAACATTGATCACTATAATCATTAGGAACATTTTCACACTAATATTAATTTAAACCCAAATACACCAAACGCCCCATTCTAGACTTTACTAGTTCTTCTCGAACCTACAAACATATACTTTAAATATAAGACTTTCTTACAAATGCAAATTTTATATTAATATTCAAAAAAAAAATTCTTACTTTCATCGTAACCACTTATTCCAAAACCAACTTCACCTTTTTACATTAACATAAAATACTGACGATCACTCATCATTACTTAATCAAACTTTTCACCATAATCAAACCCTAAAACCACATTAACATTAATTTAAAATAAAATCATATCACGACTTAATTAAATATTTCACTTATCATATCCTAAGGGCATCACCACCATAATTATGCTGACATCCATCCAATAATATCAACACAAATTCATTCCTTACGTCAAATTAACCCGTTATCACATCAATTTCTTATACTTCCAACTTAGCATAAAAATGTCAAATACAAAGTCTTAAATATCTAATTCACTTAAGACACTCCATAAAGGAAGATCGTCAATATCGGTATCACTTTATGGGACAGGCAAAATTTCCATTTAATCACATTATTAATAACATAAAGTCATTCTACGGCCTAAAATCTCAAATTCAAGTACTAGGTAAACACCCGACTCTCTTAAACCACTTTTCACAAATTTCACAAACATCAAATTCTTATCATATTACTAATAAACTAGTCAAATACCATCCTCAGCTTAAGTCTAGGCTATCAGCAACCTAGTTCACTTAAACTAAGGCTCTGATACATTGTGTAACGACCCCGTTTTCAAAAAAATCACTTCAAAAACCATAATTCTACCTCAAATACAGAAACCAACCAATATGTGATACAAAAAGGGTCGACTAAAATGTTATTCCCAGAATCATCTCAAATACAATGACCGTAAGAATATTTTTAACCACAATAATAAGTAAAATACTTACTAATCGATTCGAAAAGGATCCTTTAACATAAAAATCCAAAATCTTTACTAATCCGCAACAACGGAATTAATAAATCCAACAGTAGATTTAAATTCTCACCAATCTATGATCACAAGAAAGTTTAACCGAAAATATAATTAACCCGACAATATTAATGAACCGGTTATTGGAGACAACCTTCACCACAATAACTATTGGTTACCCTTTTCCCCAGACTATCAATCCCAATATAACGTTCACCTGAAATGCATATTTTTTAAAAGAAAAAGAGCTTTAGACCATACGGTCTAGTGAGTAAATCCCAGTCAGATAAATAATTCAGTAAAATCACCACTAGTACAAAAAAGGTCTTTAGTGACGGTTAAAAACCGTTACCATAGGTATTCGGTAACGGTTTTCATGAACATAAAAATCGTCACCTTATCTGCCGTCACTTCTGGTACACTTTTGGTTACGTTTATAAAATGTTGCCAAAACATATAAAAAAGCGTTACAATACGCTAAAACCGTCATCTTAAATATACAAAAAAAAGTTGCTTTTTTTCTAAAACCGTTACCATAGCATAACATACAATGACATTAATTTTTAAAAACCGTCACCATAGTATAACATACGGTGACACTATTTTATTAAAATTGTCATCGTAGCATGACATGCTTTGACGTTTATGTTAAAAACTGTCATCGTAGCATACATACGGTGACGTTTATTTTTTCAAAATCTTGACCGTAGCATGACATACAGTGACAGTTATTTGTCATAAACGTTACCATAGCATGACATATAATGACCTTCATTATTCGAAATCGTCACGATAACATAACGTAGGGTGACGTTAAATTCTCGAAATAGTCACCGTAATATGACATACGCTGAGGTTTCTATTTAAAAACCGTAACTCTAACATGACGTACAGTGATGTTTATTTTTTAAAATAGTCACCATAGCATGACCTACGTTGACGTTTACATTTAAGAAACATGACTATAGGATGACATAAGGTGACGTTTATTTTTCAAAATCGTCAATGTAACACGAGATATGGTGACGTTTATTATTTAAAATCGTCACAGTAATAGACATATGGTGACATTTATTTATTAGAACCGTTACCGTAGCATGGCATACAATGACGCTTTGTTTTCAGACCCGTCATTGTAGTACGACGTACGGTGTCATTTATTTTTCAAATCCGTTAACGTAGTAGGATGTATAGTGACATTTATCTTTGAAAAATGTCACCATAGTCATATTTACGGTGACGGTTTTGAAAATCAAACCATTAGCATACAATGACATATTGTGACATTTTTTGTTCAAAAGTGTCACCGTATCAAGACATATTGTGACGTTTATTTTTTATAACCATCACCTTAGAGTGACATATAATGACATCTATTATTTAAAATCGTCACCATAGTTGGACGTAAAGTGATGGGTTTTTTTTCAAAACCGTCACCATAACACAACATATAGTGAGATTATTTTTCAAATCCATCACTGTAGAGTGACGTAAAGTGACGTTTTATTTTTCAAAACCGTCATTATAGTTGACATATAGATACGTTTATTTTTTAAGTATGGTGATGTTTATTTGTCAAAACCGTCAATGTAAAGTGACGTATGGCGACGTTTATTTGCCAAAATCGTTAGTGTAGCATGACATATAATGCCCTTTACTATTCAAAACCGTCACCATAGCATGACGTACATTGACGTTTATTTTTTAAAAATCGTCATTGAAGCATGAAATATAGTGACATTTATTTTTTTAAATTGTAACCGTAGTATGACATACGTTAACGTGTATTTGTCAAAACCGTGACCGTAATATAACATACGGTAACGTTTCTTTTTAAAAAACCATCATTGTAACATGACAAAAGATGACGTTTATTTTTTATAAACCGTTACTGTAACTTGACGCACAATATCGTTTATTCAAGCATCACCGCAATATGATGTACGATTATGTCTATTTTTACAAACCCGTTGTCATAGACTACTTATTACGAAAGGTTTTAATAATATCCGGCAAAAAAACTAAAATAAATTGAAAATAATTATCAATATATAAGAAACTATTAAACTAGTACTGATAATTATATGAATAATTGTTTCCAAAGACAAATAATTGCAAGTTCATTGTGTCAAAAAAGTTTAAAACACCTGTATTAATCTCATGCATCATCTAAATCAATGTTTTTTCTTAGATGTACTCCTTGTATGCTTTGTCGTCTTTAGCTGAGTAACAGCTGTGAAGATCTTTTTATTCTTCTTATTTTGCTTCTCTTTATGCTCATTTGAAGTTGTTTGTGGTACCTGCAAAAAAATACAAGTTTAACCAACATATAAGTTGTATAAGATATAATGGTAATTGGGTTTTTATGGATAGTGGTCATTCTAAAGGCTCAAACCATTGCAACGGCTTCCCAACATATATGTTGTATAATATATAATGGTAATCAAATATTTAATATCTTCATACCCATTGTTGTATACATTTAGACATGCAAGATTGTCCATTAAAACAAAGGAAGAGCTAAATTAGATAAGCAACTGACCTTTGAGTCCGGGAACACAAGGCTTTTTGGCCAAGCGACAAAACTTTCAAAAGCTTCTCCTACAGTCTTATGCTCACCCGATTGGATGGGTAAAAATACAGATGGTTTTATTGTTTTCTCAATCGAGACTTTGTAGCAATCAGCCGGAAGTGGAACTCCATGAATGATCTGTTCTGAAGATGAGTAAAAGATAGTCCCCTCTGCAACAACGTTTCTTCGATCTGGATGTGCCAATTTACATTTTATATCCTGCAAAAATATATTCCGTGAGAACATCGTAAAGATCAACGTTAAAAATATTTACAATACATATAAAGAACACACCATTGAGACTTCATTTGTTAACACTTGAGATGGTGTAGTCTTTGATTGTTGTGAATTTATAGCAACAGGAGCATCCTTCCCAGATACCGGTATATAATCTACCTCTAAAGATTGTCGAGGTCTCTTTGATGATTTAGCAACAGTGTCGTCCTGAGTAGATCTGTTAGAGTGGTTGCTCGTTGCAGGAGTTTCATGTGAAGATGGGAGACCACTTGTCAAAGATTTCTGGAAAGTGTTTATACAAATATTACAGATTACATAATAATTTATTTTAAAAAAAAATAAATTATGTTTATTGAGCATACTTTCTAGCCAATTTACTTACTTGTCCTTCGAAACTCTTGTTTAATGGAGTTTTCAAATCTGTTAATCCAATTCCTTTAGCGGACAAGTGAGCTAATATAGCTTTCATTACCTCACCTTGTTCTTTAATTACATGATTTTGGTCTTCGATCTTCTGACCTTGTTCTTTAATTACGTGATCTTGGTCTTGCAGTTGTTTCTTCAAACCCCCAACTTTTTCAGCATTCTCTCGTTTTTCATCGTCCAACTGTCTTTGTAGAGTGCAGTTTCTGGACGATCCTTTGCGTCTGGGAATGTTCTAGTAGCGTGTTGGAGTCACTCCCTTCCCGACCCCTCTTACACGCCCAGAATGCTCTTTGCCAAGCACAAGCGTAAGAGCATCTGTGCCATGTTCAAGCGTTAGGGATCCATCCTGAATCTCCTTTTCATGGTTCACCTTTCCACAACATATATCAGTGATACGTTGGTAGAAAGAGGAATGCATTCCAATAAAGTAGGGATTCTTACAATTTCATTTGCCCTGTCTTTGAGCTCGTCATTTTCATAACCTCCGTCCTTGGATTGACGTGCCTTGCACCACATCAAAGACCTCACTGGAACTTCATCCTCAGGAATTTCTTTATTTTTTACCTAGTAATTATCAAATACACATATTGATGTTAAAACTTCAGTCTTGGAACTTCGCTTATAAGCAAAAGCGAAAAGGTAATGAATTCAACAATTTAAAAATATGAATACCATTTTTTCTCTAAGTCCCACGTATCCCGATCGTCCCAACCGATGTGGGTACTTGTGCTTTGCACGTGATATTTTTGCTAACTCGGATACAGCCTTAGACGAGAAAAAAATGAAATAAATATTACAGTAAGAAATAAATAGAGATGACAATAAATATAACATTATTTGGCATTGTATAACCTTGAATTGATCTGAAAGTGTGTGTTCAACAAATTTGTCCCAATCAGCCTGCTCCACGTTCCCGTATTGTTTTGGGACAACTTTCAATTTTGAAGGTTTACCGATGTTCGGCAGTATAAAACGTTTGTATAGTTTTGATCGAAAATTGCGCAAGGCATCAGCAAGATGGTGCATCATCCGTTCTTTCATCCTCGCGTCGATTACATAAAATTGCTACCATAATATCAAACCATTATACTAGTTACAAATAACTGATAGACAAATAAACACAAAATATAATATTTACATTGAATAAATAAACTAGTAGAACATACCGTTACTTCCTCCCACATCATATCTTTCACTTCTTTGGACACTTTCTTCCATCGCAATTTTGTAAGCCCAACCTCTTTCCGAACCAAGTTACCTAAAAAGCTAGAGATTTCTGATCTATACTTCCCCTTAAAGTTCCCCATGTCATCAAATTCTATAACGTGTTTCACCCATTCAGGTTCTGCAAAATCTTTATATAGTTTGACACACCGTGTCTTACCTCTAACCCGTTTACTTTTACTCGATATCTCTCCTGACCTGTCATCTTATGGAATTTCCATTGTTTGTTCTTGTTCATTCCCCATGACGTCAGTGTCTTCAACACAATACCATAAACAAAGTGGAAAATATTATACTTTCAAAAAAAGTTATGTACACCATAAAGCCAATGGAAAATAATTGGTGGGTGAGAGGGAGGACATGCACTAATATACTTAGAAACAACAAATAAGTAATAAAGTAAAAAAATAAAGAAAGGATCTAGAATCTCTATATCTGATCTAAAATGAGTATTTTTTTCCTCCTTGTAGCTTTGAGTCCAAGTTAAGTTGGGGTTGTGAGGTCAAGCTTTGAATGATCATCATTAGTCCTAGGTAATATTGGAAGGGGTGGGTGTTTTTGGTCTCTTGTTTTCATCAACCATGGAAATGAGCAACTTTTTGGCTTGTCCCATGGATTGATCCTTTTTCTTGGGATTGGAAGAAAAAAGGTTGTGGTTTGGGATATGTGGTATCAGATGGATTGGAATAAGGCTGATTGCTTTATGCCAATGGCCTATGGCCATATTGGCTTTCATTGGATTCTGCATATATTTCTAGACTTGATGATCATATTGCTCATCAAACTTTTGATCCCCATCTCTTTTATTGGTCTGATGTACCCCTTGTATATGTTCTAAGTTGGGATATTTAATGGATTTTCAACATTTGTCTTCTTTTCTAATTTTTGGTCTCAGATTGGTTATATGTCAATGTCTCCCTAGTTTGTTATCTCTTATTGTGATCCGGAGACATATGTAATGGCAATTCTTCAGATCTATCATCCTTGGTTTGGACAGATTGAGTATAGATTAGTGTGACAGTCTAGATTAAGATCAAACAACCCCTCAACATTATTGCAATATGTGTTCTTAAAGATTTCAAATGTAAATTTGTCTATTTCGAAGTATATGCAGGAGCTACAGAGTTGTGCGTTGTCAATTCGGTTTTAAGACAACAAGAAAAATATGAATAGTCTATTATCGGTGTTGGTTTAAAATAGAAAAGGACTGCCATGTTCTTGATGTTTGTGGTTAAATTCAAGCTAACAACTTGTTGTTCGAAGAACATGCCATCTAAAAAGACCACAACTAAAATGGACTGTTCGAAGCCTAACTTTTCGCACCTGGCTCCAAATTAGGATGTTGAAGCTGTAAAAATCACTTCGGCTGCTGCATGTGGTCTTGGAACACATTTCGTGTATGGAAAGAAATTTGTACAACCGATTACTGTGATGCTGTCCAGATTTGGGTGTTTCCAAGCTGCTATTTAGAAAGCAAATGAACTAACAAATTTGGGTGTTCCTTTGCTGTTCAGATTTTTAAAAGTACAGATCAAAACAGGTCGTTAATGTTGATTTTGTACACAATAAGAGATAACAAACTAGGGAGAGATTGACATAGGGGTGTGCAGGGTAGAGGGGCTTAGGGTCTTGAATTTGATCTGGAGTGATAAGGAGGTCCTTTGGGTGGCAAGAAGGTTTTACTGGTGCATATCTAACTTGGTGTACAGGGGATTTCACTCTGCTCATATATTGCTTGAATATTGGATGAGAGGGTTATATAGTTTTCATTGATATCTCCAAATCCATTCTCGAGAAATTTTTTTGGTTCCTTATGGATTCTGGATTCTTTATTAGGACTTGGGTCTGTAGTTGGCAACAGAATGTGCATTCCTCAACCTTATCTGGATATGGGAAGATTCATTATGGGAAGATTCATTGTGTTATTCTTTATATCGGGATATGGGAAGATCATGTTGAATTTGGGCGATAATTAGAATTGGGCTGTTAAAAATTCCAATTTTAATTCAATTTGGTTGGTGAAGTTTGTGCAACGGGTTTTCTCGTTGTTTTGGGCTGAAGTTAGAAGAAGGCTGAATCTACGTAATTGTATTTCTTTTTTTTTTGAATAAAATTTTCCGAGGGTTCCGTCCCCTTTTCCCAAAAAAGTCCTAGGTAATAAAATGTAAGGAATTTCATACAACTTTGTTAGAACCATCACCATTAGTCATGTCCGAGTAAATGATGAATCTATAATTGATTTTAAAATTATCTGTCAATACGGTATATCATATAAAATTATCGCATTCCAATTCCCAAACACAAAATCAAGCACAAAAAGTTAGCGATGAAACTAAAAATCAAGTAAAAATCTTACTTTAGAAAACTAAAAATCAAGTAAGAACCTTACTTTAGAACCTACTGCCATTAAAATAGAACTAAGAACCACCTGGTGCCAGCTTGTACTCTCTAGACATGGATAAAATAGTACAAGGTTTTTATCTTCATATATTGTCAAACCTGTCTTTCCAATTACCCGTGTTATATACACTGTCAGATTGCATTACATTTATAAGACCAATGGTTTTTGTTTTTCAGGGCAGGAATTCAGATTATGGATGAATGGACTTTCAGATATTTAATATCAAGATGCAACAATCTTTTTCAATGTTATTAGAAGTCGTAAAGCATGATGTACAACCATTTTATGCAATAAAATCAAAAAGCTATGAATTACAACCTGGTATGCATAAGTTATAAGTTGTTGATGGACTTGTCTTTTACCCCCAACCTAAAATGAATTTTGGTATGTTCAGCCTTTACTTTATGCCTATGGATAGCTTACTTTCCCTTCATATTATTATTCCAGTTAATAAACCGAGATTTGCATTTCCAATACATGAATCAAATATTCAACTTAAAGGGAGGAAAATCTATAACATTAAAAAGTTCACTTTATAATGCAAACATGGATGAAAATCTATAACTAAAGTGATCTAAAACCACACCCATTGAGGAAAAAAATGAATGGACATCAATTATTGAAAAAATTGAAAAAGTACTAACATATAAGAAAAAAAAAAGTTAACAACATGAGCATCAATACTCTCTAATTTCCGACCAGCAGATGCTAGACTACCATAAACCAACAAGAAACAAGATTTATGGAAGTGATTACTAGGGGAAGTTGGGAAAAAAGTTGGCCTCAAAATAAAAAAAAAATAACGATCTATCAAAAAGCAAGACTCTCCAAAATACCATACATTACTAATAAGAAAAATAAACATATTTATAGTCAAATAGAAATAATGAATAGCAAAGACAAATAAAAATTTAGATTTCAAAATAGGATGTATGTATGCGATATGAATGTGAGAACAGAATTACTACGCTCTTCCTCAGAACTGCTACCAGATCCATTTTATTCAAAATTTTCTTTATTTTCTTCACCCTCCAAAAGGTCATCCTCATACTGGGTTGAATGGTCTATGATCCCTAATTGTGTAATATGGCCTGTGGCCATTACACTATTTTTTGGCACTTTGGTTTGGAGTAACAAGGATGGAAGATTCTGTTGTAAGTCTGTCCAGTGGTTATCTTGGATCCTGGATAATATGGTCTTTTGGGATTGTGGTATCTGGTATTTCATTCCTTTGATGCATAAGAGTTCGAATATTCATCACTGCACAGCTTATGGTAATAATGATTTTGTACCATGACCCTTCCTTAACCATTAAGAGCCCTGATTTCATTATGAACAATTAGCAAACAACCATATTTCATTTTACACTATATCATAAAAACCTCTTAATCATTCAGACCACTTAATCATTCTGCACTAAACCATTCAACATCTGTCAAACAACCCCTAAGTAAATAGCATTAAAAATAGTACATAAAGCTTTAATGATTATTTTTAAGAGATTTTAAGCAATTAACAGTAAATAGCGATACATTAAACTTTATCAATTGTTTTGAATAGTTTTATTTTCAAATGTTTTATAATATAGTATAGATAACTGCAATTTTAAAACTCTACATTTAAACCGTCTAATAAATCTAATTGAAAAATAATTGATCACTTATAAATACGAAAGATAAATGTTAAGAATACCAATAATTTACATAATGAATTTATTTTTAAAATACATAAATTATAACAAAGTTTTAAATTAAATAGGTTAAAATCTAATCTAACACTTTTCATTCTAATTTTCATTCTACGCGCGTTTCATTCTTTCCCACAAAAATTAGACACTCTATTTTCTCTCTTGCATACCATATCTTTAAGCAAAGAAGACGAACAACAAAGAAGACGAAGGTGCAATCTATCTCTATCCAATTCGAAATCCACTGTTGTTAGGTACGATTTCCCGTTCATCTCTTTTGTGTTTGATATCATGTTTTTCTTTCTGTTAGGGTTTCGTTTTCTTTGTGACTTTGTGTTTGAAATTCCTTGTGTCACGAGGAATTTGCTTATGGGTATGTAGATTATTGAAAGTAAAAGTAAATCCCTTGTAGAATCAAACAAAAAAAATGTGTTCTTTGCAGGTGTTTCATTACAACCTTGGGTTTTTAGGTTTAACTTCTACTTTCTAATTTTTTGCAATCGGATCGAGTAGAAGGTCAGTTCGTTCTTCTGTTAAGATATTTGCATAATCTTAATTTTTTGAAATGGCTCATGTTAAAATATGTAAATAATCTTAATTTTTGTATATAGGGTTACATTGGTTACACTTGATAATGGTATAAAAGTCTTGAATTTCTCCCCATTTATCCCACAGGTATGTATGTGTTTTATTGAGATCTATCACACAACAGTCCTCGTTGCACTACTCATCAACGTCAATGTATATATTGTGAATACATTTAAAAGTTAACCTTTACCAAACAAATATCAAACCTATATGATTCACCATAAATTAACCTTTACCATCTGCAATCAATAGAGTCCAAAGTGTGCGCGCCTGAACAAAAGAACAAAATACAGTTAAAAAATAAGCTAAATATATGAAAAAGTGAATCAAGGAAAACCAGAGAAAGATTATGCGATGATTTTAAAAAGTTTCCCAACAGCAACTTTCTGTTTTAAACCTATGGAAGCATCTTTCCGAACAATTTTGACAAAGTCCAGACCTGCACAGCAGCAGCTGGAGTGTTTTTTTTTCCTATTGAAATTTGTCCGAACATGAACATGATTTGCACCTTTCGAACACCCAATGAACAAACTTTTGAATCTGTACATTGTGCTATTGTGCTACTGCAAATAACTTTCATAAATCTGAATTTGTTGTTTTAATTTTAGACAACATAAGACCGAACTCTGAAGCATAACACTGAATTCAAAGATAAAAAGCTGGAAGTGGATTATGATTATGTCGAGTTCTGGATCAACAGGAACATAACTCAATTGACTAGTTTAAATCCTGAATAGCATGTTGTCACAAATCATATTCTAAAATAACAAAAAGAGCACCATATCTGATCCAAATGAACAATGCTAAAACCTTTATGATAACTAAATTGGTTTGATCATAAATCAAAAACCAATAAGTCACAAAATCATTAGAATAAGGGGATTGATAATCAATCAACAACACAAAAGAGAGTCCTATCTTGGAGAACATAAAACTTATATCAAAGATCAACAATCTTACAACCAAGATGCATAAAATGCAAAGGACAAAAACATAAAAAAATGAACACAAAGATTAGTGAAAGTTGTAGGTTTGCTTCTTTTGGTTGTAATAATAATTAATTATTGTGCATGTTTTTTCTTTGTCTTTGAAATCTACAGATAGAAAAAAATGGATAAATCTTGGATGCGTACAAATAGAACCAAAAAGCCATATATAGATGGAGTGGCGTCATTTCTGAAGTACGTTGTCCACCAATTGAAGATTTTGAGGAACATGGACCCACTAAACACACGTGAAAAAATTAAAATTCCATGTCCATGTGTGTTTTGTTTAAACCAATACGCCCTTGATGTGGACGAGGTAGATCATCACCTATTTAGCAAGGGGATCGATCAAAACTACATTAAGTGGACTAAGCATGGGGAAAAAGACGAGACACCAAGAACTGGACATCTCAATGTCAATGAGGGTGTGTGTGACGAAGAATTTGTTGATTTTGCAACAGATGCACCAGAAACCATGGAAATAGAAATTCCAACAGATGCTCCAGAAACCATAGAAATGGTTCAAGCTACAGAAGACAATTTCATAGAGGACCCTAAGAAGTTTCAAGAGATGCTTGAAGATGCTGAAAAGCCACTATACAAAGGGTGTCCCAACTTTACCAAGTTGTCTGCAATGGTTGAATTGTTCAACTTGAAGAGTAAGTATGGAGCATCTGACAATTTCTTCAATGAACTACTAGTTTTGTTAAAAAAAATGCTCCCTGAAGGTAATGAAATGATGAGTAGTACATATGAGGCTAAAAAAACAATGAAAGCAATGGGTTCAGGGTATACAAAGATACATGCATGTATCAATGACTGTGTTCTTTATAGGAACGAGTACAAGGATTTCGATGTGTGTCCTACTTGTGGCAAATCAAGATGGAAAGTGGATGACAAGACAGGAAAATTGTACGAGAGTATTCCGGCAAAAGTATTGTGGTACTTTCCCATCATTCCAAGGATGAAACGTTTGTTTCAAACAAAGACCATAGCAAAAGATTTAATATGGCACGAGACCACTAGAAAAAAAGACAGTGTTTTACGTCATCCGGCAGACTCACAAGCATGAAGGGCAATAGATCACAGATTCCCTGAAATTGCTAATGATCCACGAAATTTGCGGTTAGGAATTTCGGCCGATGGAGTTGACGTAAACCGAGGAAACAGACATCATAGTGTATGGCCGGTTTTAACCGTGATTTACAATCTTCCACCGTGGTTGTGTATGAAAAGGAAGTTCATCATGTTGTCATTACAAATATCGGGTACTCCTTGTAACGACATCGATGTTTTTTTAGAACCTTTGGTTGATGATCTTCAGTTCTTATTCGAGACAGGAGTCGAAACCTATGATGCATATGCACAAGAGATGTTTACTCTACGTGCAGTTGTTTTATGGACAATAAATGATTACCCTGCTCTTGGTATACTGTGTGGTTGCCCCTACAGCGGATACAAAGGTTGCGTAGTTTGCCAAAAAGAAACTCAGTGTGTTAGACTTCCCTTCTCAGGCAAACAGAGTTACACCGGTCATAGAAGATATCTTCCATATGATCACCCATTTAGAAGGCAAAGGAAGGCGTTCAATGGAAAACAAGAGTTGGACATTGCCTCGAAACCTATGAGTGGGGAAGAAATATCTGAGGAGGTGAGATCCATAGAGAATTCATGGGGAAAGGGAGTGAAGGATACGAAAATGGAATTCCCGCAGGGAAGAGGTGGAAAGATGAAGAGAATCAAGACAAAGTCAAATGGGGGAAACAAGGAAACCACTTATTGGAAGAAATACAACATATGGCAACGACGCCTTAGTTATTGGCGTTATAATTCTATTCAACATTGTATAGACTTCATGCACGTCGAAAAGAATGTGTGTGAAAGTCTTATCGGAACATTGCTACACATGCCAGGGAAGACGAAAGATGGATTAGAGGCTCGAATGGACTTGGTGCATTTTGGGTTAAGACCAGAATTAGAACCTAAGACACAAGGCAGCGGAACAATACTCCCTGCAGCATGTTACACATTAACCAAGGAGGAAAATGACAAATTCTGTGAAACATTATACGAGTTAAGGGTTCCACAAGGGTATTGTTCAAATTTTGCTAGACTGGTGAGTCGAAAAGATCGTAAGTTGGTCGGACTTAAATCGCATGACTATCACATGCTGATGCAACAATTTTTGCCGATTGCAATTCGATCAATTATGCTGAAAGCCACAAGATACGCTATTATCAGGTTTTGTTTCTTTTTCAGATCATTATCCAGCAAAGAAGTGAATATGGAAGAGCTAGATAAATTGCAGGAAGACCTTTGTGTGACATTATGCTTGCTTGAGAAATACTTTCCTCCTTCCTTTTTTGATATCATGGTTCATTTAACTATGCATCTTACGAGGGAAGTCAAGTTATGTGGTCCTGTATGCTTCCGATGGATGTATCCATTCGAAAGATGTATGAAGGTTATTAAAGGGCATGTGCGAAACAAAAACAAACCAGAAGGATGCATTGCCGAAGAGAATGTTGCAGAGGAGACAATTGAGTATTTAGGTGAGTACAAAAGAAGCATGAAGACAGTTGGTATTCCACATGACAAGCATAACACGTTTGACAATGGTGAATATCTTAATTCTATTAATGAGGGAAAATCATTTTCATCCGGTAAATTGATGCAAGTTTGTCCTGAACTGTTGTCGAAAGCACATTTTTATGTAATGCAGAATACACCTGAAGTTGAGCCTTATATCGAGTAAGTATTAGCTATTCATTTACCTTTTCATTTTTCCAACTTTTTCGAATAAGTATTATGACATTCATATATCATTGTATTTTTCAGTCAACACATGAACTTTCTGAAAGAAGAACATCCTGCTCAACGGCAAGCATGGCTGGAGAAAGAGCATAGTAAAACGTTTGGCAAATGGTTACGAAATCAGGTAAATAATTTTCACAAAATATTTATTTTTACTCTATTAATTTTCTTTTAGAGTGAATTCTAATTATTATAATGAATTTCAGGTTGAGAGAGAGTTGGCAGTCGCTAAAGAAAGTATCAAAGAGACCTTAAGGTGGATATCACGTGGCCCATACACCGAAGTGATGAAATACGATGCATACCACATCAATGGATACCTGTTTCGCACAAAATCTCGTGAAGGTAAAATTTACCAGAATAGTGGGGTAAGTGTAGAGGCATCCGACATGCACATCTGCAAAGATGGTGTAAGTTATGCTCAAGCGTTTTATTACGGTGTTCTACAAGAGATATGGGTTCTAGATTACCATACAAGAAAAATTGCTCTATTCAATTGTGACTGGGTTGACAATAGACACGGGGTCAAAAAGGATGGTCTTGGCTACACCTTGGTTGAGCTTAATAGGCTAGGACACAAGGATGATCCTTTCATTTTGGCGTCACAAGCTAGGCAGGTATTTTATGTGAAGGATCAACTTGATAAGAAAAAGTCTATTGTCTTTATGACACCACCCAAAAATTACAGAGATGCCTATGTTGATGTTGACGAGGAATTCAGTACAGTAATACTTCCTCAAAATGATAATATATTGCCACGCATAGATCCACTTGATTTGGGTAAGGAATCCCGAGATGACTACTTTCGAACCGATTGTCGAGGTATAACCGTACGCAAAGCAAATTGACCCGCTCTACCTCTCTTAATTTGTTGTTGATGTTGTATCTGCCAAGGTGCTAAGTACTTAAAGGTAAACTAACCATGGTCTATAACTTTTTTCTCTTTCCATGATTTGACTTATTAAATAATATGCATAATTTAGTGCATTTCTTTCTTTTTTCTTGTATTTACCACATTGCCAAATTATATGTTTTTTTGCTCATTGAATCTTTGCTTGCATAGTTTTTTTCTTGTATACTCATACTTCATAATTCCTCTTTTACAGTTATGGATTTTAAAGAATCATGACAACAAAGGATAACGTGTTATGCCTTTGCTGTTACTCGCTGCATCCTGTTCTCACATTTTAGTAAGTTGATGTTTTTTAGGTTTTAGTCGATCTTCTTTTATGGTTTAGTAGATCTCAAATTGTTTGATATGTTGGGAAAATTGACTTTGACTTAATGTTTATAATATTTAGTGATATTTTATATGCTCTATAGTAGCAACAACACGTTCAAAAACAGAAATTAACATACTTTCAAAGTAATAGTCAACAATCAACATTATCTATATGTATATAAAAAAATATATACAGTAGGAAAATACCCAATAACCAAGTGGTAAAGGAAAAATAAGCAAGATCAGACAAGTTGTTGCTTGTTACTTGCGTAAACTTGATTACACCCATATATAAGGTTTTGGTTATATATAAATATATATACCATGTATGTGTGTGTGTATCATCATTGTTGTAATCATATTGCTTTATTGAGTTCAATTTATTTTCTTTTGCAAGTTATATATGAGCATTAATGTTTACATTATTTTCCTTCCAAATTTTGAGCAGGCGTTGAAATAAGCAAATATTTGTGCAATGAAGACCATCCTACAAAATACGACATCGTCATCAATGTTCACTGTTCGAAAGATGTAAATATTTGAACAACTTTTTGGAAAATAACGTTATCTAGCATGTGTTGTTATATTTATGTATTTATTTTCATTTGTTTTTGTTTGATTCACTTTGTGCATAGTTGTCTCCTTTTTTGGTTCGTTGGTTATTGTTTTGTGCCATTATACAGGTTTTGGAAATATTTAGTTACAGCAGTTATGCTGCCGAAATTTTCAATTATTACTTGGTACTTTGGTTGTCATGAATTGTTTCTTTTACAATATATTAAAAATCTTTGTCTTTTTTTAATAGTTAAATACCATTGTCATGTTAAAGGAAACGTAGTAGCAATCAACCTAAATGCTCTAAATATGTTATATATACCACATTTGTTTTATGTAAAGTTCAATTTGAACGTGTTGCTTGTTCACAAACAGGAAAATCTTAGAAACCAATAGCACATCAATATCTTATTACTCTTGCATTCCATAAATTTGAACACCGTACTTTTCATATTCTTATAGTATACATATCTTTATGATTTGTCATAAACATGCATAACTTATTATTTTCCTTCCATGTAAATTTGGATTGTTGAAAAAAATTAGGTAACTAAAAACATAAATTTAAAATGGTAACTTTATAATTGTATCTTTCGTGGAATAATTTTTTTCTTGAATTATATAAAGTAAATACTATAATTTTATCAAAGGTGGACAAAAATAACAGGACAAATATGCAGATTGACCCAAAACAGTCGTGGATCGAGAATTATTGATTCAGTCATGACCAGGTAAATACCATTTTTCCATATTTACATCAGAATATTTGAGTCGGACCGGTCTGAGGGTGAGATTATCCGGACCGGTGGAAACCAGGTTGGGCTTTTAGAAGAACCGGGCAAACCAAACGGGGTATAGTTTGAGTTCTTTTTCTTTTCATTTGTTTGTCGACCAAAAATATGTTATAAACATTACAATTATGTACCAAAAACAAAAAAAATATATATATAAGTATTGGTTTGTTTACAAAAAAAAATTATCCAAAATCCATCGATCACCGTCTATCTGAACCACCGCCGATTACCGATCGATTCTGAACCATCGTCGCTTTGAACCATCGCCAATCACCGATCACCGCAGATCTGAACCAACAACGACCATCGTCATTCTGAACCACCGCCGATCTGAACCACCGCTGACCACTGTCGTTCTGAACCACCGCCGATCACCGATCTGAACCACCGTCGGTCACCGACATTATGAACCACCGACATGTCAACCCGAGGCTTGGACTGACCGGGTTTTTTTGGACAAGTTTGTGCCCACTATTCCTATATATGACATACAGTGACATTAATCATTCAAAATGGTCATCGTAACATTAAAGACCGTGAGTAAGTTTCTCAAAATCATCACCACTTCATGACATACGGTGACGTAAATTTAGCAAAACAGTCACCATAACATGATATACAGTGACATTTATCATTCAAAACTGTCACTTTAACATTGCATAATGTGACATAAATTTATCAAAACCGTCACTGCATTATGATATACGGTGACATAACTTTATCAAAATTGTTACTGTAAAAAGACATACAGTGGCATTCATCACTCAAAACAGCCACCATAACATTACATACTGTGCCGTTTTGTCATTCAATACCGTTACCGTAACATGACATACGATAACATTTAGATTTCACAACTATTACTGTAGCATGATATAGAGTGACAATTGTTTTTCAAAACCATCACCATATCATGACATACATCGACATTTATTATTTGAAACGTCACAATAAAATGACATAGGGTGACTTAATTTTTTTCGAAACCATCACCGTAGCATAACATACAATAACGTTTATGTTTAGAAATCATCACCATAGCATGACGTACGGTGACATTTATTTCTCTAAATCGTCACCATAGAATGACATAAGGTGACGTAAATTTTTTGAAACTGTCACTATAGCATAACATGCAATTATGTTTATTTTTCAATACCGTCACCATAGCATGAGATACCTTGACATTTATCTTTCGTAATCGTCATCGTAACATGACGTACGATAACGTCTATTGGTCAAAATCGTCACTGTAAGATGACATACTCTGACGATTATTATTTAAAATTATCACCATAACATTACATACGGTCATGTTTATTATACAAAATCGTCAACGTAGCATGACTTACGTGGACGTTTATTATTCTAACCGTCACCATAGCATGATATATAATGACATTTATTATACAAAATTGTCCGTCACCATAATATAACATATGATAACATCTATTTTTGAAAATCGTTACTGTAGAATGACATATAGTAACGTACTTAAAACCGTCACCATAACATGACATATGGAGACATAAATTATTCAAAACCATCAATGTAGCTTGAGATATTGTGATGTAAATGTTTTAATACCGTCACCGAAGCATGACATATGGTGACATAAATTTTTCAAAAACCCTTGCCATACCCTAACTTTTGGTGACACAAATTTTCAAAAGCCTTACCATAGAACTTGGTGACTTTTGGAAACGGTTTTCAAATAAGTGTTGTTATACATATTTTAGTTTCCGGTAACAGTGTTTTAAAACCGTTACAACATATAGCAAGGGTTTAGACAAAAGTCGTTACTAAAAGTTCTTATATGGAAACGGTTTCTAAAAACCATCACAACATAAAGCAACGTTTTTTTCAAAATCGCCCTAAACCGTTACCTTAGGGAATCTTTTAGTAACGCTTTTATCTAAAACATTGCTTTATGTTTATATGTTTTTTTGTGATAGTAACGTTTCTTTATAAAAATTGTTACTAAAACAATTCTTGAACTTTTTTGTGACTTTTTGTAAGAGATTTTTCCTAAACCGTTACAAACCCGGTTTTTCAAAACCGTCACAAAAAGTCATTTTTGTACTAGTGCACTTTGACATAATGTCATAAATCATTTAGTCATAAAGTAGGCTCTCAGGTACTACAAACCAGTTAGTCATAAATTGACACTCAGGGACAACATCCCTCCCAGGTAAGTAATCACAACAATCGCTTTTCAAAATAGCGCACACCCCGATAAGATCGAAGTCAATATCGGTGGTGGCTCACTACATAAAACATATTCGCGAGCATAAACACACATACTTCGATAAGACCGCGATCAATATCGATAGTGGCTCACCACACAAAACATATTCGCGGGCCAAAAATATATATAACCCCCCTGTGTAAACCATTACTGTGTATCCCTGATTCAAGTTTCTAATTACAATTAATCAATACAAATAAGATGATTAACTACCTGTTTTCAATTCAATTCACAGCTCAAATGATTACAATCTCAGTTTACAACTTTCTCTCTCTAAACGTCTATTTCTCTCTCTACAATCTCTTTCTCAAAATAAGCGTACAGAATTTCTCAAGTTATCTATCTATTAAACAAAGAAAAACTATTTATACCTACAAGTCTAAACAAGACAAAACTAAAACAAACAAACAAATACATTGACTTTGACATTTTTATTACACTTTGATTTTGACTTTCACTGAGAGTTGACTTTCCAGCTTTTGACTTCTTGAACTTTGACTTTTCAGCTTTTAACGATCTTTTTCGGTTTTAAAATCAGAAACAGATTTGCGTAGAGAATCAATTAAATCTTTGTTCCCAATAACTGATTTATTAAGCTCAAAGATCTTTTGATTTCTCCTAGCAACTTTGTCTTTTTTTTTCAGTTTGGATTGAAGGTCTTGAAGTTCGATCATCATGGCTTCCATTTTGGTCATAAAATTATTTTCAGTTAAGTGCATTACCTCATCAGATGTCCCATCCTCAGAATCATCATGCTTATCTTCTTTACCTATTAAGCATAAATGAGCTAACTCTTCTGTCTCTTCTTCAACATCGGAATGATCTAACCAATATTCATCTTCAGCCATTAATGCCTTGCCAGCTTCCTGTTGCTTGGCCAAGAGCATTTTGTTCTTGTAGTATTCTGAATTCCGAACCTTCGGCTTCTGACAATCTTTTGCATAATGACCAACCTTGCCACAGTTGTAGCACTTGATCAGATCATCAGCTTTCTTCTCAGCACCAGTATAATCATTCACATACTTCTTCTTTTCATCTGGCTTCTTCTCGACTGCTCTTGTCTCTTCAAACCTTTTACCCTCAACTCTTTCTCTATGCTCTTGATTCTTTGATCCCGTAGAAGAATACCTCTGAGAGTTTGACCCTGGTTTCTTGTAGAACTTTTTCTGGAAAGCTCGGGTCAGTAAAAGCATAGCCTGTTTGAGGTTCTCCCCGTCATCACCATCGGATTCAGAATCAGACTCAGAGCTAGAAATAACTATCTTCTTCTTTTTCTTCTTCTCTTTCTTTTCTTTCTCCTTCTCTCCAGCTACAAGTGCTATGGGATCGGCAACCTTCTCAGCTTTCTTTTTCTCAGCTCTTTTCTCTTCCACCTCTTCCTCATTCTGTCTTAAAGTCTCATACACTTCATGAAGAGGTATCTCACTTAAATCTTTCATCTGCTTCATCCTTCTAGTATGTTTCTTCCATTCAGGTTGCAGAACACTGAGAAACTTGACATTGTTTTCTATCTGCTTCTTTGTAACTTTATTCTTGGAAAGCTCATTCAATAGAAGAACAAATCTCTCATACGTGTCCTCCAGACTTTCATTCTCTTTTGCTTTGAACTCTTCGTAGTTGTTTATATAGTTAGCTACCTTCATCTGGTTTCCTACCTTTGAACCCATCATCATTTTTTGTAGTTGATCCCACATATTTTTAGCAGTTGCATTGTAGCTATCTATTTTCACATAGATCTCATTTGTCATGCTTTGTAAAAGTAAAGATCTGGCTTTTTTTATCAGCATTGAACCGATTCTTCTGTTCATCAGTGAATTGAGCAAAATCTTTCTCAAATCTCTTAGTTTTATGAACTCCATATGAGTCATAACCTTCAGCAGGAATCTCCTCAGTAGGTCTTTTCATTGGACCCTCTGTGATTGATGATAAAATGTTCTCTCCATTTGTTTGTCGATCAACAAAATCAAAAAAGCGATCATTCCATTGTTCATACTCCCCTTTAAACAAAACCAGGGGCTTGACATCAGTGCCAATTGAAAGAGCATCTCTGGAAGTCATCCTGTTTTAATTATAAGCAATAAGAAACTTGAAATTGACCGTTAGTCCAATAGAAATCACAAGAATATTGAATAACACTGAAATGAACTAGACAAAGGAATTTCTGAAATTCACCAAGTCTAGAATTCGCAGAATACACTTAGAACAACAAAGAATTCGCAAAAAAATACACTAGAATCACAAAGAATTCGTAGGATTCAATTAAAAACATAAGGAATTCGCAAAATTGAAAGTAGAATTCGCAAGCTTAAAAGAAACAAACAGAATTCGCAAGCAAGAATGTGATAGAATTCGCAAGATTGAAACTTACGAATCCTACACTTAGAAACTTTTCAAACCTTTTTGTAAAACACGAAGAATTCGTAGACTACACTTCTGCGAATCCCAAAGAATTCTTCACACGAATTCTTCACACGAATTCTTCACACGAATTCTTCACACGAATTCTTCACACGAATTCTGTACTTGATAAAAATTTCTTGAAATTCTGCGAATTCTGAGCAATTCGCAACACAGAGTAATGCGAATCCTTGACAATTCGCAATAAGGACAATAGTGAATTCTGAACTTAAAACTTTTTCGAATTAACCCTCTACGAATTCTATGTAATTCGCAACAGACTCAATTACGAATTCTATGCTTTTCGCAATACAGAGTACTGCGAATTCTGTCCTTATGAATTTTTCAGAAAATCACAATGCGAAATCTGATGGTCTCAACGAATTCTTGAGACTTTCTGGGAGTTCTTTCAATTTTTACGAAATCTTGATACTATGTGAGTTCTTGAGATCAGTCTAGCGAGTTCTTCGATGCTCTGCGAGTTCTTGATGAATCTTGCGAGTTCTTCAGATCTCGTTCAAGAAACTTCTCTGATTTACTCAAAAACACATCCATACTTCGAATGTTGATCTGAAACTTCGACAACTAGACCACTAATACACCTAGAACCAAAATCTAGCAATGAATTACAATCTGATTCACAAACTCATACAATTTGATTCTAACTACAGTGCAACGAACTCTTGACTCTAAACCTCGATAAAATCTAGAAATTCGTGAAAATTACAGTGCAATTAGTGAACCAAACTATACAAACTCGTTCTAGTACTCTAATCGATCACTAACCAATCGATTCCAACTCGAAAAACACACAAACACTCAAAATCGGACTCAAGACTCAATATAACAGTGTCGTCTTTCATTTCTTGATTTGATTTCAATTGAATCTGCTCTTATACCAATTGTGTGTCCTTGATTCAAGTTTCTAATTACAATTAATCAATACAAACAAGATGATTAACTACCTGTTTTCAATTCAATTCACAACTCAAATGATTACAATCTCAGTTTACAACTTTCTCTTTCTAAACGTCTCTTTCTCTCTCTACAATCTCTTTCTCAGAATAAGCGTACGTAATTTCTCCAGTTATCTATCTATTAAACAAAGAAAAACTATTTATACCTACAAGTCTAAACAAGACAAAATTAAAACAAACAAACAAATACATTGACTTTGACATTTTTATTACACTTTGATTTTGACTTTCACTGAGAGTTGACTTTCCAGCTTTTGACTTCTTGAACTTTGACTTCTGATCTTCATGATCTTCATGATCTTGTATCAAACATATTTCTGCTCTAACAATTACAGTCTCACACGCACACGAGCTTCTATTGTGAAAATCTTTTTATCCTAAAAATTATAATCAATCCACATGTGTGATGTGTTAATAATAAACAACATGTAATAAAAATCGTATCACAGTTAACGATAATAATTCATACATACCAATCTGGTACTACATTGAAATAATAACCATTTGATAATATATGCATTTCAGTTCGAAAATGGTTAAACGAAAACTCACTTCAGTCCAAATATTACATCCGAGTCTTAACGGTTAAAATTGCTCAAACCGAACACCTTTGAAAAATAATCTAAGCCATGCTTCTTCAAAAAAAAGTGAAAAAAGAAAAGAAAAGAATGAACAAGAAAAGAGAGAGTGAAGTCGGCATAAAAGAAAGAAGAAGAGAGGACTTATCCTCTTTTTATATTCTCAAATTACCCTTTGGCCCCTTAAAGATAGGTAGCTTGACAAAACCACCCAAGAACTTTTACTTATACCAAAACAACCATTTTGGGTTATTAAAGTTGAAACTTTAATAAATAATTTTATAATCTAAGTGATTCCATTTAAAAAAAACTAAAATCAAAATCGTAATATAAAAAAAAGGTAATAAGAGAAGAGAAGAGTAGAAGAAGAGTATCTATTGCCTCTAGATTTTACTGATGTTGTAGATTTTCGGAGACTTGAAGGTTAGGTTCATGTGATTTTAATCGGCGTGGTATCATGGACAAATCTAAACTACATCTAAGATAGAGAGACTTGAGAATTGATAGAAAGAAGAACTGCTAAAAGTCTACATCCATAAAAAATTAAAAGTGTATAAAGTTTTGGTCGGTTTGGGCAAAGTTTGTATCGATTATGTATCGAGTTACCTCGGTTAGAGTTATTTTTTGCGTTTTTCAGGTTAGGTTGGTCGGAACTTTGAGCACCCTTTACATATATATATATATATGGGTGTTCAAATACAACCCCTTTACATGGTGCAACCCCTCTATCCACCACTCATTTTATTTTCACCTTTTTAATTAAAAAATGTAAAAATAAAATGAGTGGTGGATAGAGGGGTTACATGGGTTGCATCATGTAAAAGGTTGCATAATAACCTACCCCTATATATATATATATATATATATATATATATATATATATATATATTGTCTTCCTGTGCGATGCAGCGCGGGTGAATCGCAATTCTGGAGCAACAACTTAGCCTTCGATCACGTTTCTTCGTTCATCTCAATTTTTCATGAGTTTGTGTAGAGTGGTTTTTGTCATAGATCGTAACTGCACTACCTGCTTTTTCAAAAATTTTGTATTTAATCAGTTTTAATTTTGTAGAATTTTATAAAAGGTTTGTTTTTAATCGGTTTTTATTTATTAATCGGTTTTGTTTATTAATATATTTAAAGTAATCATATTTAAATAAATTTATTAAATAAATAATATAAAATAAATACATAATAAAAGTAACTATCTTTTTATATATTTAAATTGATGTCTCAAATTTGACATATTTTATACAATTTATTTCAAATTTTTACAGGTTTCTTAATAATCCAATTTTTTTTGCTTTCTAGTATACATAATTTTAAATTAACTTTTTTAATTTTAAAATTTTTATCATACATACTTTTTATACAGTTTTTTATACAAATTTATAGGTGTTTTGAAAATAATTTTTGAACATCTTTTAAAGTTTGAAAAAACTATAAAAAACGTTTGGATGAGTTTTTTTTTATGTTAAGGTTTTTAAATTTATAATTTTTCAATTGTGTATGGAAAGAAAAAAGAAAGTTTAGTTCTTTTATATGTTGACATCCTAAAAAATTTGAAAAAACTAAAAAAATAAAAACTTAGATAAGGTTTTTAATATAATGTAGGTATATTAAGGTTTTTAAACTTTTAAGTTGTTTATAGAAAGCAATAAAAAAATGGATTCTTTTTCAATGCAATGTTTTGTTATATGAAAAGAAAAAAGAAAAAAGTTTGAAATAATCAAATAGAAGATGACAGCTTTTATGTACAAACTTTACTTTTTTTTCTTTTACAAGTACAAGAAGCATGCATTTAGGGGGTGTTTGGGATTGCTTATTTAAAACAACTTATGCTTATTTTGAAAAATGTTTATTAACTTATGTGGTGTTAATTCGAAGTTTTCTAAAAAGTGTTTGGATTAGCTTATAGCGGTACCAAACCGCAATAATTAAGTTGATAAGCTCATAAGCTCTTTTTAAGTGTTTGGCACATTTTGTTTATACATGTAAAAATGACCAAACAGGACATTCTTCAATATTATTAATCTTTTTGTATTTTTAACATATAACAATTTACTTTTAATCATTTATAATAATATTTTTGACAAAAAATTATTCAATAACATCAGTAATTTATTAAAAAAAATTCTAACTTAAATAACAAAAATATAAAAACCAATAAAACCCCCTACCCCCATCGTCTCTTTCCTCCACTCCAATTCCTCTGTATTTCTTTGTCTCTTTACATCAAATCATTTTTCCGGCGACTATTTCAACTTTTTCGGTGGATTGACTTAAAAAAAACAGACACTTCCCTCCCCACTCCGACACTTCCATCATCTCCGGCCATCTCCCCCATTCCGGCGAAACACTTTTCTTTTGATCCCCGTCACCCACCACAGATCTGGATTGTGCATAAATGGAGGTGAAGTTGAAATTCGGTGAGGGTGTGGTTTTTTCACCATCTTCAACGACCTGCTTCACCAGATATTGTAAAACCATATCCACGGTTAGCTTGGATTTATTACACCTCCTTGCACACACACACACACACACTACCACCTTCGAAATGGGTATGTGGTTTCTTAGTTTTTTCGATTCACACCAAGTTTGGGTTTTCTTTGATTCCACATTGAGAGGTTTAGGTTTTCTTCGATTTTGAGTTAAGAGCATAAATAAACGGGGATGCAATACAAAGGCAAAGATGTGTGTGTGTGTCCTATTATAAAATAGATCACATATATATATATATATATATATATAGAGAGAGAGAGAGAGAGAGAGAGAGAGATGTAATGTTCCCAACCCATTTGTTCACCATGGAGTTGCTTCTGAAATGTGGGTTTTCTCTTTTTCCTCCACTATAATGATGTGATTCTCATCATTTTCTCAAAATAAGTTTGATGCGTGTTTTCAAAATTCTCTTTTTTTTCCTTTCTTGTTTGTTTAAATTTCTATTGCTTTATGTTTCAATTTCATGTGAAATGGAACTGAATTTAACCTGATGTTAAAGAACTGAAATCTGCAAAACCTACAAAATAGAAAAAAACAATTGAAATCTGCAAAATAAAAAAAAGGTGGAAGTTAAAACAAAATCAAGAGCTTACTCTTTGTGATGAAAATTCTTGGGAGTTTTAGGACATGTTCTTGATTAGGTTTGTGGAGAATGGAGAAGACCAAACCATCTAACCTGAAGTTATAAACAATTAGGGATGAGAAAAAGTAAAAAGCATCGATAAATCTGATGGAAGAAACAATTGAGACATGAAATTGAGGATGAGAAAAAGTATCTTTGACAAAAGTTACACTGAATCTTTCCAAGATGGTGGTGGAGGATAGGTTAAAAATGTTGGGAAGAGAACCATTGATAAATAAAGAGCCTATTTTACAATGGCAACCAAAAGATGAAAAAAATGAACTTGTTTAAGCAAGTAATTTAAAAAATTGACGTTTCAGCAATTCAAAGCCAAATGGGGGAGGAAAAAAAAGTTGGTAGGAAGAAAGTAAAGCTGAAATTTTCAGTTTGAGTGATATTGACGGAGGTGTATTAGGAAGTTGTACATTATGCTTTGTTAGTTGTAATTCATAGTTTTTTGAATTTCTTGCATAGATTGATTGTACCATATGCATTATGACTTGTCTTTAAGAGTTTTGGTGTTAATGTATTATAAGGTAGTAATATATATATATATATATATATATATATATATAGGGTAGCGATCTTGTAATATCCTAAAAATTAGGGTGAATTTAAAATTCGAAATTTCGACAATATGACGTCTATAACTGGAGTAAACCTGCTCACCCAAAAATAGGGATCGATTAAACCTGAATAATAATATGGTAGCGGCATTTCAAAGCTAAAGTATATCATCCCAAAACGAGGAAATAAAATATGGCGATTTACAAACCCAATAAGAATGAAGAATAAAATCGACAACCTTATAATCTAAATTCGTCAAATAGATTAGTCGGGTGTCGCTATCCTTCCATAATATGTATCTTCAAAATCAAATGTGTTGGTCACTATATTTCCAAAAAGACCACTCACGACCCCATGGTCGTCCACTCAGTCCCGACGAGCCCCACTACTAAGATGACTTGCCCATACATTACAGCCAAAGAGCAAGCGTTAGGTTAAAGCCTAGTGAGAATAAATCAATTGAAATAGAAGTAATAACCCATTTGAAGTCGTACGGTGGATATAGCCGTTAGCTAAATCAAAGCAACCAAGCAAACCATTAGTGACCATAATAGGGTACAAATAAACACCAATCACTTAGTGAGCTCAACTCCTCTATGTTTATTGCTCGAAAACATCAAGTCAACCCCTCTAGGTCTATTCTTGAGAGTTCCAAAACAAGAACTCATGCACAATGGAATTACACCATACTGCCCATGGGACGCTGCCCGACCATATAGGTCCACACCTTACTTACCATGGTGACCCGATGCCTATTCCGTGCCAAAGTGGTGAACTCAATGTAAAAAACAGGACATTGGAACACCGTGCCTATGGATCCATTGCACTAAGACCAAATACCAAAACATACTAACACATTCATCATTAGTCATGTATGTAAGGGTTAAAACCAAAGCATAAGTATAAGTTTACCAACATGGAGTCTTAACTCCCATCTTAAGGAGAATTTAATAATACATCCCATCAACATAATATTATAAATCCCATTCCAAAGTCGAAGTTATCAATAACTAACCTAATACTTGAATCTCACCGAAACCCTAATTTCACTTTAGGTTCACAAAAAATCCCATAGAACAAGGGTGGGTTCCCAAGCATGTAGAGAATCATAGAATACCATTACTCATAGTTAAACACATTTTCTAAACATCTTTGTTTAGGTTTCAAAACCTCAATATCCCCAAAACCCATACTTAGGTCAAAATACAACAAAACCCAGATACATGGTTAGGAGACATAGATGAGTGTTGTAATACATAAATCCTAGTAATTATGTAGGAACAAAGGGTAGAAAACTCACCTTGTAAGGTTTGTATACAAACCCTAGGTAGTGAGAACTTGAGAGAAGATGATATGAACTTGAATCTTTACTCTTTGAACTCTCTTAATCAATGTCAATCACTTATACCACCCACATAAATGATCTTAATGATTTTCTCTTAGAAGAATTGAATGAAGAGGGAGAAAACCTACCTTTTTGCTCTCTGAAAATCGCCCCCAAGAAAGCTCTAAGTTGAGAAATGAAGCAAAAAGTCAGATTTTAGGTTATTAAATGAACTGGCCCAACCGCTAGAGTTACCGCCAATTGTGAGATTTGTCACAATCGCTGGCAAGGTCACGAGTCTCACCCCACTTACGGTACATCTCCCGCGAGAGTGCCCCGCGATAGTGACAGGGTGTCACAATCGCAAGCACTATCGCTATCCCTCACCAACTATCGGTACATTTTACGCGGTAGTGCCACGCGATAGTGACAAGATGTCACAGTCGCAGGCACTATCGCCGACACTGTACCGAAGCCCCTTTTTGGTGAATTTGGTTTGCGACGATTCTTGACATATATAATTATTTCATATTGGAGTTCCCTCATAATTCTAAAAGGTTGAAACGAGATAAATACCAAATTAATAACATTCAAGGTCTGAAGTAATAAAGAGATTAAAACACCGGAAGCCCGGGTGTTACAATCCTCTCCAACTTGGAGAAGATTTCGTCCCCAAAATCTAGACTAAATTGTTGGATGGTCATGTTTAGTGGGTTACTAAGTGGAAAATTATTTATGATATCATTTTTGCAACCGCACCTATTTATGAAATCATTTTTGTAACCGCTACTATTTATGTCCAACAATCATTCCCATTCAATGGGGTATTATTATTATCAGTATTAATATGGGGTTGGTTACGATTCTCAAATGTGTTTAAATATGATTGATTTCTGCCTAAATCGATACTGGAGAATTGAGATAATCCTGGAGTGAATTTCGTGATACCCGGGCAGTCGAAATACCACTTAAGGAAAGCGAGTTCTCACGCGATCTCATATTCTTTATCCAAGTTCTAATCACTCTTTGTCTCCCACGACTTTTTGCACGAATTCTCCAACAATCTTAAATGATATTTTCTACGTAAGAGACATGATGGGTGATCAATCCGTGAGAGATATAACAACCAAGTTCACCAAACTTGAGAAGTTCAAAGGCATTGATTTTCGAAGATGGCAGAAGAAGATACACTTCTTGTTGACCATGTTGAAGGTCGTATACGTGCTGAGTACTCTGATGTCGGAGGTGATGGAAGACGGGACGTTGGAGATGACTCAGTGTCGCGACAAATGGGAGAATGACGACTACATCTGTCGTGGCCACGTCTTAAACTATATGTGTGACTCCCTCTTTGACATTTATCAAAATGTCGAGTCTGCCATAGAGCTATGGGACTCACTTTAGTCCAAATACATGGTAGAAGATGCTTCTAGTAAGAAGTTCCTCGTTAGTAAATTTAATAATTACAAGACGGCGGACTCAAGGCCTGTGATGGAGCAATACACTGAGCTCCTACGCATTCTAGGCCAATATGCTCAACATAATATGAAAATGGACGAATCCATCTTCGTATCGAGCATAATCAATAAATTGCCCCCCTCTTGGAAAGATTTCAATCACGTGTTGAAACACAAGAAGGAAGAGTTGTCCCTTGTACAATTCGGTAGTCACTTGCGTATAAAGGAATCTCTTCGGGCCCAGAGGCTGAAAAACCTAAGGCGAAAGAGGTTTCTGTCCTTTTTGTGAACATGAGAGGGAAAATCCAACAAGTTCAAAGGAAAAACGCAAGTTCAATGAAGCCAAGAAAGGCCCAACAAAAAGGTTAAATTAACCTGTTGGACCTGTGGTATGACCGACCATCTTAAGCGTGATTATCGGGTTGTCAAGAACAAGAGTGGAGCAAGCATAAGTGGTGGTGGGCAAGGATCTAAGGATCAAAACCCACCACAAGGTCAGTTTCTTAACCCATTCTTGGACGTTTTATTTGTACCACAAATTTGAAAGAATTTGGTTTCTGGTAGTGTCTTGAGTAAGTTAGGATATTGGCAAGTATTTGAGTCCGACAAGTTTGTCTTGTCAAAAGGTGGCTCTTTTGTAGGATTCGGCTATTTGATGAATGGAATGTTTTTGTTGAATTTAAATAAAAAGAGTTTTGTTTCAAATTCCGTTTATGTTGCAAATGAAAATTTTGTTGATTCTAATTTGTGGCATGCAAGGCTTGGTCATGTGAATTTTAAAAGAATAGTTGAAATGCCAAAAGACGATCTTATTTCGGCCTTTGAGATTAAAACCGAAAAATGTAAAACTTGCATGTTAACAAAGATCACTAGGCAACCTTTTCCTAACGTGAAAAGGGACTCATCGGTGCTTGAGTTAATTTATAGTGATCTTTGTGATTTACATTCAACTCCGTCTTTGGGTAATAAAAAGTATGTTGTTACTTTTATTGACGATGCTTCACGGTTTTGCTATGTCTTTTTATTACATACAAAATATGAAACGTTGGATAAATTTAAAATTTTACAAAACGGAGGTTGAATTGCAAATGAATTGTCTCATAAAATGTTTACGCACTGATTATGCTGAGGAGTATTATGACCCCATGATTTTTTAATTCGTAGGAATCATTTATGAGACTACGACGCCTTATACGTCACAACAAAATGGTGTAGCGGAACGGAAAAATAGAGTTCTCAAAGAAATGGTGAACTCTATATTATCCTACTCGGGATTGAGTGATGGATTTTGTGGTGAAGCCATGTTAACGGCTTGTTACTTATTGAATCGAGTTCCCAATAAAAGGAACAAGATTACCCCATATGAACTTTGGTTCAAGAAAAGGCCTAACTTGAGCTATATTCGAGTTTGGGGTTGTCGGGCGGTTGTTCGACTACCCTAACCCAAAATAAAAACCTTGGGTGAGAAAGGTATTGATTGCATCTTTGTTGGATACGCCGAGCATTCCAAAGCCTATAGGTTATATGTTATTGAACCTAATGATTCTATAGCGATTCACACTGTTATAAAATCTAAAGATGATTTATTTGATGAGACTAGATTCTCTTCAATACCTAGACCGAAGGACATAGTTCCAAGTACTATGGAACTAGTGAGGTTGAAGAACAAACAATTGTTCCGATCGAATCTCTGATGCTTCGAAGGAGCAAAAGAGGAAGGATTGAAAAATCCTTTGGTCTTGATTTCCGATTATACTTGGTAGAGGGATCAAGAGATGAGATTGGGTCACAATTCTCTTACTATTATATGTTGGGAACTGAAGAATTGCACAAGTACAGCACAAGTAAAGTTAATGCTGCTAGAAGAAAATAGTTACTACTTCTAGTTAGTACTTTTGTGATTAATGTTGCTAGTTGTAGATTAATGCTGCTCAACAAGTTTAGTACTGCTAGTTCAAAGTTAGTACTGCTTGAAGAGATTAATACTGCTGAGCATGGTTAGTACTGCTGTAGTTAATACTGCTCAGAGTATTAATGTTGCTGAAGAATACTGCTGCTTATGTGATAAAGAATTCGCATGGAAGGATGACAGCTGGATGGACTGAAGATATTCATGGAAGTTGGAGATAAAGATGGAAGTTTATATTGAAGATCTTTTTATGTTTAGTAATTATCTTTTATTCTGCAATATATATATAGATTTGTTTAGAATAGCTAAGTAATTTAACTTTTGTGAAAATAATTCTGAGTTTTTGTTCTAGAGAGAATCAACCTCAAGGCATCGTTCCTAATTCTAGAGAAGTAGAATTCGTCTTGAAAGAGCCTGTTCTTCAAGATTGAGGTTGTGAGTGAAAAGCTTGTAACTTGAATCATTAAATAAAGTTTACAAGTTGATTGTGATTCACTGTTTCATTGTTTTTCTGTTTATTGAATATTAAAGTGTTTTTCCGCAACTTCTTTAATATTGTTTCTGAGTATTCATAATTCTTGTTGAGAATTCGATCCTGACAAGTGGTATCAGAGCAAGTATTCTCAGAAACATACATTCAAAATCACATCATCATGGCTAAAGGTTCAGAGTCTTCAAGCTCAGAAATTCCTACAGAGGTAACATCTAATCTTTGTTCTAAATCCTGTATTGAAACTGTTAAAAGGTACAAGGATCACAACCAGACAATGAGTGATGACCTTAAAAGATTAGAGAGAGATATAAAAGACTATGCAAAAATTGTTGAGAGTTTTGAGGAACAGATTAAGAGTTTCCAAGCCAATGAACTCCAACACTCATATGACACCAACTACTGGAAGTGGGAGAAAGATCAGTATGAGTTGAAGCTGAAACAGAAAGAAGAGGAGAATGAGAAAATAAAGAGTGAGTTTGAGAAAGCCAAGCTGGATATTGAGAAATTTTCCAATGCTTCAAAAGCAATGGACTCTTTGCTCCAAACTCAATTCCATGACAAACTTATAAGAGGAATAGGCTATAATACCACACCACCACCATACAACAACAATTACATCCCTCCTATATCAGACTTGCTAGAGACCAAGAATAGGAAGGAATTGTCTGATGAAGCCACTAAGGTAGATCCATTAGACAAAGTGGTGGTTGAAACAGATTCTGAAGAAGAAAACTCTAATGATAAGAGTAAGGAGAACACTGTGAGTGGTGAGATTCCCCTAGAAAATCACATTATCACCAATGAGGGATGTGGAAAAACTTGGATCAAATCTAAGGACATAGAGAAGACAGAGGGAAAGTCTGGTAAGGTACATTACAAACAGACGACAGTTGTGAATCCTGTCCCTTGCAAGCAGTGTACATGCAATAAATCTGAGCCCCAAAAACATGATAAACCAAGGGGAAATCAGAGAAACTGGAATAATCAGTGGGCACAAAAACAAGGGATTGATCTGTTTAAATCAACAGGCCAAAACATTGTTTTATTTGTGGCAAATTGAATCATCTTGCCAAATATTGTTATTTCAATCCTATTAACCAAAGAGTCACTTTTCAAAGACAACCACAAAACTCTTCTAGTTATAGGAATCAAAGAAGGAATCAAATGGCTGAGAAAAGAGCACCTAAAAAGTTTCATGCTCAGAACAAGTTTGCTAATATAAAGAAAAATACTCCAAATAAGCCAAGAAGTAATTTAAAGACAAAGAAAGCAAACAACTTTGTTCAGGTTTGGGTTCCAATTGTAAAGAAACCTGTTAGTACTGCTATCCCAGATAGTACTGCTAACAGAAATAGTGCTGCTAACTCAGTTAGTACTGCTAACCAAGTTAGTACTGCTAACAAGGCTAGTGCTGTTCTAGTAGTAATGCTGCCAAGCCTATAATCTTGACAAAGTATTCCAGCCATGAGATTCCTAAACAACTCATCCAGACTAAACTTACAGATTATATTGATGAGAAAGGACAACCCAAGACCACTTTGGCTTGGGTTCCCTCCAAGACTAACTGATTTATCAAGTGTGCAGGGCAACCAAAAGCTCAAGAGGAAGAGCATTTGGAATGCAGATAGTGGTTGCTCTTGGCACACAACAGGTAACATGGACTGCCTTCAAATTCTTCAAAAGATTTGATGGAGGACATGTTGCATTTGATTCAGAGGGAAGTAATAATAAATGCTCAAGGCATGAGTTAAAAGATAAGTTGCCTTTGGAAGATTTCATTGAGCATGATACTACTAACCTGTGTGTTTAAGTGTTTCAGGTTGAAGTTAGTAATACTCCAGAGGGAGTAATGATCATGAAGGATCAAGAAGAAAAGGATCAGGGGTTGAACAAAGTAGTAAAAAGTATGAGTAAAAGGATGGTGTCAAAAAGTGTAAGTGTAGTAAATGCTGCCAGTGCAGTTTTAATACTGCCAGTGCATTTTTAATACTGCTAGTGCACAGTTAATACTGTTAAGTACTTAATACTGCTAGTTAATTAATACTGCTAGTGGTTAATACTGCTCTCAGTTAATACTGCTAGTTAGTTAATACTGCTAATGGTTAATACTGCTCTCAGTTAATACTGCTCTCAGTTAATACTGCTCTCAGTTAATACTGCTCTCAGTTAATACTGCTCTCAGTTAATACTGCTCTCAGTTAATACTGCTCTCAGTTAATACTGCTCACAGTTAATACTGCTCACTGTTAATACTTCTTTCACTAAATTTTTAGGGTTAAAACTGCTTATAATCCACAAGCTATAAATACCCTTTCCCCGCCTAAAAGATCATAACGACTCTTTGTCTACTGTTCATCTTCTCTCTCACTCTTTTCTCTCAAGTATCCAGTGCTCGCTAGTCAAGAATCCTTGCGTACAGATGGCTTCAATGGTGTTTATTGACGAGCACAACGAGATTGCAATGCTAAAGAAGCCGAAACAAGCCGATGGATTCCACCAAATTGTGGACTTTCTCAGGTCAAGCCACATTGCCCATGCTCTCACTGTATCACCAACTATCTACATAGAGCATCAAAGGCAATTTTGGGCTAATGCCACCATTGTTACTGAAGATGGTGTCCAAATGATCAAGACAAGGGTATGTGAAAAACCCCTAACAGTTACTGAAGAGGTGATACGCATCTGTCTACGTCTAGACGATGCTGCAGGTATAACCTCTATTCCTAATGAGGAATTATTCTCAACTCTTACTAGAATGGGGTATGGAGGCCCATTGGGTGTGTTCAAGTTCTCAAAAGCTAAATTTTCACCCAATGGCGTTTCTTTGTCCATACCCTTATGCATTGTATCTCTAAAAAGACTACTGGATGGAGTGAGTTCAGTAGCACCATTGCTTATGTTTTGGTGTGCTTGGCCACTGCCAGAAAGTACAATTTTTCTCAAATGCTTTTTAATGATCTTGTCTCAAACCTGGGAAGTAAAAAGAGTTTTTATATGTACCCCAGGTTTGTACAATAAGTAATAACCCATGAATTGACGGATATACCTCATTTTGATGAGGTATATGTACCAAAAATTCCCAAAGGTAAGGTCTTTTCAAACATGAAAAGATCCCCTCTGGACTCGGAAGGAGTTGACACCCCATTGTTCTCTACAATGATGGTGGTGTCCCACACTGAAGAAGGTATGGCAGCAGGGTCAAGGACCTCATTAGACCATCCCACTGCTAGCCAATCCAACCTTCCCACTCTATATCTATCCCACAGTCCCTACTTCATAAGCCCACTTCTCCAATTACCCAAACTTATACAAGGAAACAGGTAAAGAAGGCTCCTTCCCTTCTTGTACCATCACCCACTAAGCCTTCTAGCCCTCTAAGGGAGAATTCTCCCTTAGAGAATATCAATAGGGAAACCAAAGGGGTGTCTCCCAACCCTAAGGAGGTGCTCACTGAGGTGGAGGTTTAGCATATGGGTGCTAAGGTTGCCACTACTCCTGCTAGCACAGAGGAGGTCAGTGGTAACATACATAAGACCTTCCCCATGGCAACTTTGGGTGAGCAATCATCCAAAGGTCCCAGGTGCCAAGAAACCAAGGGGGTGGATAGTGCTTCTGCTAGGCAGAAGACTTCCACTACAAAAAGATCCAATGATCCATCAAAAGAGGGGAACACTTCTGGAGAAGGTGAGGACAGATATAACTATTATGAATTGATGGAAACCATGGGAAACATCAACATGGATGTACTCAAACAGGGCAAAGATATAGAAGAACTTAAACTTATAGTTCTGTCCCAACAAGTCCAGATTGCCAAGCTAAAGAAAATGGTGACAAGGTTATTGCAAAAGAAGAGGAGAAAGCAGTTTGTTCTAAAGAAGAGGAATAATGCTCAAGATGCTTCCAATAAGGGGGAGAAGCAAGAAAGGGAAACAGAAAAAGAAAGTTCAGCTGAAAAGAGAGTTGAACTTGAGGGGGAGACAGAGGATGCAATAGAAGCAGAAACAGAAGTTGCTCAAGCAGCAGAAACTGTTAATGCTGCTGAAACAGCAGAAACAGTTAATGTTGCTGAAACAAAAGAAGCAGCAGAAACAGAAGAAGCAGTAACAGGGCTCTCTATAGAGGAACTGTAGATTGCAGAGACATTGGTTAAAGCCAAGAATGACACTCCTAAGGCTAGTCAAAAGGCCATGGGAGTGATCATTAATGAAGGAGGAGGCTCAGAGAAAAGAAAAGAATCAAGTAAAGAAACTTTGAAAGATACAAAGGGAAAGGGAAAGGAAAAGCTTATTGAAACTGAACTGCCTTCAAAGAAGAGGAGTCAGATTGAAATGGATGAGGAGATGGCAAAGCAGCTTCAAGAGCAAATGGAAAAGGAGGAACAGATTCAAACAGAAACAGATAGAGAGCTTGCAAAGATAATGGCCAGAAAACTAAATGTTGAGTATCAAGAAAGTTTAAAAGCAGAAACTGAAGCCAAGAAAAGCTCTGTGAAAGTGTCTAAGCAGAGAATGCCAGTAATGAAGCAGAAAAGACAACCTTCTAAGACCTTTTTGGCCAATCAGGAAAGAAGAAGAATGATTAACTTCCTGAGAGGTGCAATTGGTGTCAAAGGGGAAATGTTTACCAACATGGCATACAACAAGGTTGAGGAGCTGTACAAGAAAGAAATGGCCAAGCTTCAAGGGGACTCATCTCAAAGGGAAAAGGCTGAAAGAAGAATGAAGGAAAGGCATGACCTAAATATTCAACAACCATTCCCTGAGGAGACCACACCTTCAAAGGACAATGATGAAGAAATGAAGGAAGAACAAGAGAATGCTGGTATAGAAATTAAATCTGCAAAGAGGGTGAAGACAATTGCTTCCAAAAGGCAGTCTAAAAGGCCAAGAGTGGAAGAAAGAGCAGAAACTGAAGCAGAACCTTCAGTTACACCTTCAACAGAACCTGTGCAGAACCCAGAACAGTCCAAAGAGCAATCAGATAAGCATGTGGGGCTGTATATGACTATAGTAAAACCGGCTGTTCCAATTTCCATGAAGGCTCCAGAGATCATCTTTTGGGATATCCTAAGAGACAATGGAAAGGATTTCTTTAGACTCAAAAGAAATGGTGGTGCATTTGAAGCATATTCAACCTGGGGGAGAGTAATCAGAGATTGTTCAAGAGCAGACATAGAGGAAATGTACAAAGTGGGAATGAAACTCTATGAGCCTGTGTTGAAAGGTACTGAAGAAAATCTTCTCAAAGTGGCAATGGAATACTTATGTATGATGTTTGATCCAGAGAAGGTGGTGCATAGGATTAAAGATCTTCATCATGAGTATGTGTTCAAAAAGATTGATCATTGGATACTTTTTGAAAACTGTGGTGTGTACATGATTACAATTGATAAATGTTATCATGAATACTACCTAGTTGACAAAATATATGATCATAGCAAGCAGAAACTTGAAGGAATGCTGAAAGCTAAGCTAGTATGTACTAAGGATTCAGAAATGGCCAGAATTGTGGTGAGAAGAACTATCAATCAAAGTCTGGGCCTAGATCCAAATTTGGGCAACTGAATGTGAGGTGTTGAAAGCATCTTGAAGATCAGATCTGAAGAACTTGACTTCTCTTCCTAAAAGTCAAGTTAGGGGGAGATTGTTGGGAACTGAAGAATTGCACAAGTACAGCACAAGTAAAGTTAATGCTGCTAGAAGAAAATAGTTACTACTTCTAGTTAGTACTTTTGTGATTAATGCTGCTAGTTGCAGATTAATGTTGCTCAACAAGTTTAGTACTGCTAGTTCAAAGTTAGTACTGCTTGAAGAGATTAATACTGCTGAGCATGGTTAGTACTGCTGTAGTTAATACTGCTCAGAGTATTAATGCTGCTGAAGAATACTGCTGCTTATGTGATAAAGAATTCGCATGGAAGGATGACAGCTGGATGGACTGAAGATATTCATGGAAGTTGGAGATAAAGATGGAAGTTTATATTGAAGATCTTTTTATGTTTAGTAATTATCTTTTATTCTGCAATATATATATAGATTTGTTTAGAATAGCTAAGTAATTTAACTTTTGTGAAAATAATTCTGAGTTTTTGTTCTAGAGAGAATCAACCTCAAGGCATCGTTCCTAATTCTAGAGAAGTAGAATTCGTCTTGAAAGAGCCTGTTCTTCAAGATTGAGGTTGTGAGTGAAAAGCTTGTAACTTGAATCATTAAATAAAGTTTACAAGTTGATTGTGATTCACTGTTTCATTGTTTTTCTGTTTATTGAATATTAAAGTGTTTTTCCGCAACTTCTTTAATATTGTTTCTGAGTATTCATAATTCTTGTTGAGAATTCGATCCTGACATTATAGTATTAAGGAGGATCTAAAATAATTTGAAGAGGCTATGAAGTCTCAAGATGTTACTTTCAGGAAAGAAGCAATAAATGATGATATGGACTCCATGATGGGGAATAATACTTGGGTATTATCGGACTTGCCACTGGGTTGTAAACCTTTGGGATGTAAGTGGATCTTCAAAAGGAAGATGAAAGCTGATGGATCAATCGACAAGTTCAAAGCTAGATTAGTAATTCAATGCTTTAGGCAATGAGAAGGCATCAATTATTTTAATACCTATGCCTCGGTTGCAAGGATCTCCATGATTAGATTGTTGATAGCCTTAGGAGCTATTCACAATATAGTGATTCACCAAATGGATGTCAAAACGACATTCTTGAATGGTGACTTGGAGGAGGAAGTTTACATGAAACAACCAGAAGGTTTGTTATGCCCGGGATGGAGCATAAGGTGTGAAAAATTGTAAAATCATTGTATGGGCTGAAACAAGCACCCAAACAATGGCATCAAATATTTGATGAGGTTGTTTTGTCCATTGGTATTATGATAAACCAAGTGGACAAGTGCGTACATAGCAAATTTGACACACCCGGTAACCGAGTAATCATTTTCTTATACGTTGACGACATGTTGATCTTTCGCACCGAACAAAATCAAGTTCAAAACACCAAAGAGTTTTTGTCATCGAGTTTCTCCATGAAAAATATGGGAGTGGCGGAGGTGATCCTAGGAATAAGAATCAAGCATGAGAACAAATGGATTGTAATTATACAATCTCATTACATTGAGAAAGTATTAAAGAAATTTTATTGCTTTGATTGTTCTCCGGTGCGTACTCCATTTGATCCGAGTGTGAAGCTTATGCCCAACTCGGGTGAAGCGGTGTCACAACTCGAGTACTCAAAGGCTATTGGATGCTTGATGTATGCCATGACAAGCACTAGGCCGTATATTGCTTTGGCAGGCGATAAGACGAGTATTTAAATACTTGAAGGAGACCATTGATTATGGTTTGTCATATAACGGGTTTCCTTCGATATTAGAGGGATATTCGGATACAAGTTGGATTACTAACTTAGTAGATCACTCTTCTACGAGTGGTTGGGTGTGTTTTCTTAGGGGAGGTGCCATCTCATGGGCTTCCAAAAAGCAAATTGCATCACGAGTTTGACTATTTTGTGGCATTAGTCGCTGCCGGTAAAGAGGCGGAGTGGCTAAGGAACTTAGTCCATGAAATTCCGTTATGGCTGAAACCAATATCACCCATCTGTTGTGATAGTGAAACTACTTTGGCAAAAGCCTATAGTCAAGTATATAATGGAAAGTCTAGACACTTAGGTGTTAGACATATCATGATTCGTCAGCTAATCACGAATGGGGTGATTTCGGTTGAATTTATTCGATCACAACAAAATCTAGCGGACCACTTGATGAAAGGGTTAGCTAGGGACTTGGTTCACAAGTCGGTGATAGGGATGGGATTAAAGTCCATCTAAATCTCTAACGGTGAGATACCCAATTCCCTTCTAATACAACGTTAGAAGTTGAATTCAATGGGAAAGCTTACTCTAAGGGATTGGAGCACAAGATAATCATCCCAAGGTATGTGCTCGGTACTGCAAGTGAAGGAGGTAATAGTTCTTTTGTAAAAGTACATGTGCAGGTGCATGATGAAAGGAACTACCTATATGAGTGTGAAGTGTGGCCGCTTCAAGAAGCTTGGACTTGGCTTTGTATGCACTCACGAATGGATAAGGACACATGGACTGTAATAGTGTCCAGTTTAAACTTTAGAAAATTATTTAAATGAGTAAATTTCACTTTTGGTCCCCAACGTTTGTCATTTTCAACGGATATCGTCCCTAAACTATCGAAACTCGGATTTGGTCCCTCACGTTTGTCATTTCACTTTGGTTTTGATCCCTCCCACTAACTGCTGTTAAGTTTTCTGGTTAAGTTTAGATTAATAAGGGGAGGGGTTAATCCCTTTATTTTTTTCTTTTTGTTTTGTATAATATCATAATATATGATTTGTTTTTAAAATTTTAATAGAAAATCAAGAATATATGTAAAAGACTGAAATAACCCTCATTTAATAGAACTTAACGAAAAAAGTTAACGTGTGTTAAGAGGAGGGACCAAAACCAAAGTGAAATGACAAACTTGAGGGACCAAATCCGAGTTTCGATAGTTTAGCGACGATATCCGTTGAAAATGACAAACGTCAGGGACCAAAAGTGAACTTTACTCTTATTTAAATTCATGTGTATGTTATTTTCTAGTACTCAAATGGGTTGAAGGGTTCAATCTATAGGACACCCGAATTCTCAAGTATTTGAAATGTGTAATGTACTAAGATGAAAATTCAATCTTTTAGATATTTTCATTTATGCATGAGTTTGTTTTCCTATATTAATTTTTGTTTGTGAATCAAGGATTGCACTAAAATGGGAGAGGAATGTTGGTGACTTTAGTGAAATCATCAGTTCATTTTAGGTAATTGGATTCACAAGATAATAATGGGGTTGGTAGCTAAGCTATAACATGAGCTAGGAGGTGTGGAATACACACTCGTGTAAGCTAACTAGAACCCGGAATTGTTGGATGGTCATGTTTGACGGGTTACTAAGTAGAAAATGGATATGCACGATTATGATCTTATGTTTGGCAGCTTTTATCAGTTTTGTAACTGATATCTATTTTGTAACCACCATTATTTATGATATCATTTTTGTAACCACCACTATTTATGAAATCATTTTTGTAACCGCCACTATTTATGTCAAACAATCAATCCCATTCAATGGGGTATTATTATTATCAGTATTAATATGGGGTCGATTACGATTCTCAAGGTGTTTAAATAGGATCGATTTGTGCCTAAATCGATAACGGAGATTTGAGATTATCCTCGAGTAAATTTCGAGATACCCGGGCAGAATAGGGTCGAAATATCACTTAAGCTCTCACGCAATCTCATATTCTTTATCCAAGTTCTAATCACTCTTTGTCTCCCACGACATTCTGCATGAATTCTCCAACAAGCCCTATATATATTTATATATATGATAAACACATTTTATAACCTATATTTATTGTCAAAATACCCTCTTTTATGTTGATTTTATGCATTTTTTGAGCTACATAAGTCCCCTATTATGTTTATTGGCTAATAAGAGTGAAGTGGGTGAAAAAGGTGTTCGGGAATCTAGGTTTGTGCTTTAGTAATACTTGGATAAAGTTCTAGATCGTGAATTGGTAATCATTTTCAAAATACTATATTTCGACCCTCAAATGCATTGGATTACACTAAATAAGTCTCATACACGAATTAAGGCACTAATTTCACATATATATATATATATATATACACACACACACACACACACCAGATCACGTTTTATATATTTATACGAGAGATCGTCGGTTATGGACAATTAAACGGTTAGAACTGTTAATGGATAATATTGAAGAGTAGTTACAACTGAATTATAGTTCAAGGACCGAACTCTGACTCCAAGGTCCAAGTCTGAGTCCAAGTACCTAAACTCTGACTCTGAAGTCCAAGTCTGAGTGCTTTGATCTTAATTTTGGTTGCATAGTTCAGATCTCTAACTCTACGGTCTAAAGTTTAAGACTTAGTCAAATTCAAGGTAACTTCAGAACTCTGATAAGAAAGATTAGATCTCTGATTACACTAGCTACCCAGACTCATACTTAGTGAAATTTTCACTCAGTTCGACTCTTCATAAAAATCCAAAAACCTCGTGTACCTATAGCCAATCACTTTTGTGAGAAAATGCTTTTGTGGAACAAGTCCATGATACACAGACCAATCAATGATTTACTCTCATTGCTAGTTTTATTCTTATTATTGTTTTCAATTTTCAATTCAAGTATATTTAGTAGGGGTGCTCACGGGTTGGGTTGATCGGGTTGAAGGTATTTGAACAAATCAACCCAATGTTGGCGGTTTGAAAATTTTCAACCCAACCCAACTCGTTCGGGTTGGTCGGTTTGGTCGAGTTGTGTTTGAACAAAGTAAAAACAACATTGAAAACATAAAAATAAGGAAATCTTCGTTTGAAACATGATTAATCTTTCAAAAGAATATATGAGTCCATCATATATTAAGGTATTATATGTAACTTTTTAATAATGCTCTCTTATGAGTTCCATAGCTCATTACTGCCAAGTTATTTTTGGTAACTTATACATAATAAGAAGAAATACAAATAATTTTAGAGAAGTCGCTAAAACTTTTATCGGGTTATCGGGTTGGTCGGGTTACTTTGGGCCTAATCCAATATCAACCCAATAGATTCGGGTTGCCCTAATTTCGTATCGATTATATGTCGGGTTACCTCGGGTTGATTTTTTTCGAGTTTTTTCGGGTTGGGTTGATCGGCTTGGTCGGTTTTGTGACTACCCCTAATGTTTAGCTTAAGTATCCTAATCCAACCCCCCATTTTACTAAAGCGTAGAAGTCAATAATCTTTCATGACCAATCCCTGTGGAACCGACCCTCCTTAACATTATTGCAATTTAGGTGTAATTTGATGTAATAGAAAATTATTATTTATCGGGCTCGACACCCATCAAATTTTTGGGGCCATTGTTGATTCTTGTTGTTTCTGTGCTTTATTTTATGTTTATTTTTCTTGCCTTTTATTTATTTCATTTCGTAAATCCTATCGTGTACCTAACACCAATTACTTTTGAGTATTTTACATATTTCATGGCATATTATCCATATGATTATGGGTCACGATACACTACAATGGAATGTTATCCAACCGAGATACGTCTTTCTTCCTTTGAGTCAAATTTTTTGAATTTAGCTGATGTTGTGAAGCAGAAAATTTGTAGAGAGGCACCACAAGTGAGAATGTTTGGGTTGTATCCTTAAAATGCTCATATAATGGACATGGGCCCAACACACCATTACAACACCGAGCTGCCTTGTACAGAGGATTTCCATGCCCGTGCCAACGTGCGTTCAAGCCGTACTAAAACACCTACTATCTGGGATGGCAAACCCATGAAAGAGCATTCATTCCCTAGCTATGAACTGACACCACCGAAAACAAACCATGCTTCTAAGAACTCATGTATATCTCTTGAAGAGATGGTCCAACTAATAGCCCTTAACACACAATTGTAATCATTTCAGCCGGAGACAAGGGCTCAAATTCATAGCCTAGAGGACCAGATTAGTGAGTATGTATCGTCACAAAGTCGGTGGAAAACTCAAGATGAAGACCTAGGATTGGATGATGAGTGGAATCTTGAGACCTCCATCAAAGAAGAGGACGAGGGAACAACCGTAAACACATTTGTTTCCCATACGGGTAACAATGAGGGAGAATATGCTAAATAACAAAAATTGATGGTGGTACCTCATCCTTTTCCTACACCTTTGCTTGACTGTATAAAGAAAAAGGAGAAAATTGAGGACACCATGAAAACCTTCACGGAACTCCAAAATCAAAGGTTCAAGACGAGAAGGTAAACCTGGCAGATGAAAGCACATTTGCAGAGCTAAAAATAATGATATCTCTAGAGCGCAAATGACGTATGCTTGGAAGCTTGGTGGACTTCAAAACTCCCCAACACACGGTGAAGAAGCATGTGTGGGACAATCATCTATTAGATAGGGATATAAGTGTGGAAGGCGTCTAGCCAAAGACGTAAAGGAAAGGTAATTCATGGGAGGAAACCTATGGTTTTAATTTTATGCTCTTATATTTAGTACATTTATTTTCGTTGTAGTTTCCCTTATCGTCGTTTAAGCTCTTATTTATTTTTCAGGATACACATCGATTCTTACATTGGAGGACTACTCGCCAATTAGGGGGTTTACTATTTCCCCTTACTTTGTAATGTTTTTGTGAGTCCTTTACATATTGCATACATCGAGGATAATGTATGAACTAATTTTGGGGTGGGTTTTTATGCATGATTTTTGACATTTTTGGGGCAAATTTTGAATTCCTAGGCTTAATTGTGGATTGTTGTTTGTTTTCCAATGTGTTAGCATGTAATTTTAAGCAAACTTGATTTTAGATAATGATGAGTTTTGATGCATATATAGCATAATTGCGTTTGATGATAGCATAGAGTAGATTAGTTGATGTGTATCTATTATTTTTAACTCTTGCTAACTTCTTGAATAGTTCTCACATTGTGAGATTTTGAGCCCTTTGACTGGACATCTGGAATCAGTCTCACTTTCACTTACTGTGTGAACACTCTTCTTAAGATTGCATTGACTTGGGTATGCTAGTGAACATGATCAATGTCGTCTTTCTTGTTTATTGTGTAGCCACTATAACCATAAGCCTACCTTTCATGACATTTCCCACTTGTCTACCAAGTTTTAGCCTAGCCTAATTTATTTTTTACCCATACTATAAGCCAATCTAAATATTACCCACCCGAATGGTAGCCAATGGAGTCTACCATCATCATCCTATACTAAAAGTGATATATGTATATGTTTGGGAAAAGAAAGATAGAATGTAAAGCAAAAAAAAATAATGAAAGGAAAAAAAGAAGAAGATGACATGGTTGACATGTCATTGTCAAATCTTTATCCAATGTCATCTAATGAGTTTGTGCATTAAAGAATCCACCTTCAATTATTCCCAATTGTGGTACAAAATGTTAGAGTTATTTAACCGGTTCTCCGTTTTGGTTTTAATGGTCATTAGCCACTTTCCTGTATATATCTTTACCATACCTGAAGTCGGATTACATGTTACACCCATCAAAAGTCCTTTTGATTCTTAAGCATACATCTAATCTACGTACCGGAAAGTGAGAGCTCTTATAAGCCTATGGTAAGTCTATGATTAGCCAATTGACATCTTTGAGTGATACACTTTGACCCTCAAGAGTGAAACAAGTGTTTAGTTTATTTTTCCATTTGTGAGAGTTCTTGAGATTAGCTTGAGTCAATTTGACATGTGTATGCTTGCTATTCGAGACTATATATTATGTTGTAATTGAGTTCATGATATGCTTTCTATGTTGACATTCTCGTTTGATTATATTTTTACCATTGCATGCTAATTTAACTCAACGTCGAGGGCAGACGATAATATAAGTGTGAGGGTATTTGATACACACATTTTAGAACCCATATTTATAGTCAAAATAACCTCTTTTATATTGATTGTATGCACTTTTTGAGCTACCTAAGTCCCGCGAGCATATCATTACTACAGGAATGACTTTTTTAAACGCACATTTTTAAATGTTTTTAAAAGAAATTCGGAAAAACCGTTTAAAAAGGTGGCCGCGTTTTTAAGACCATTTTTAAACGGTTCCGTGATTGTGGTACCGTTTAAAAAAGTCATATGGCCTTTTTATACAGTTGTTATAAAAAACTGTGTAAAAAGGTGTACATATTTCACACGGATAACAGAAAAACCCGTATAAAAAGCCGCCTAACATTTTTAATTGGTTTTTTCATCTAACCGTGTAAAATGCATACCCTTTTTCAAACGATTCTCGAGAAACATTCGTTTAAAAAAGTCGGACACTTTTTCAAACACTTTCACTATCACAAAACCGTTTAAAAAAAACTTTAAAAATATAAGATTTTTTTTATATTCATCTAGGTCGCCGTTTTTTTGCTTTATAGCCTCTCCATCTTCTTTATTCACTATCTACACAAAAATTGAGGAGTCAATATTGATCAATTGAAAGATATTAAATATTTCAAGGTATGAATTAGTTGATTATCATTAATTCTAACCAATCAATGTATTATTAACAATTGCATTGATGTTTTGATTTCATTTGTCAATTAAACATATATTAATGATTTTTTTTAATGTTTTTGTAATTAATGTCATCATATTCGACTGTATATATGCATATATACATAATTCTATCAATTTATAATTAATAAACGACGAATTAAAATGCTTAATTGTAGGATGACATACCACTTGATCAAGTGATTTACGTAAAGGTGTACGACGACTACTATACGTTGAACTTTTCATTAGTTGATTCGTGGATTTTTTTTCTAAGGTACGTTTTTTCATTACTTTACCTTAGTTATTTTCATTTTTTTGGTCAACTATACATGTTTTTTTGTCTTATAACTTTTGAACATCTTATCAAGTGCAAATAGAATTATAGAAACATGCATGTGTCTATTATATAGGCTCATATGCCTTTAGGTCACCCGTCCGAAATTGATCTAATAGAGATTAATTTCGGATAGTCTCTAGTTTTGGGACTACTTTTTGAATATTTTGTCTCATTTAGGATGTGAATGTCTATAACAGATTGATTATTTAAGGAAAATTAGATAGACATTTTCCTTTTCTCTACAGATATGTGTTTTAATAATACACATATTTGGGGAGTTAAGGAGAAATGATGTCGAATTTTTTCTTAAATAATTAATTTGTTATACGCATTCACATGTGAGACAAAGTATTCAAAAAGTGGGTTAGGATGGCCACCTACGACCTTTTGTTCTCCATTCATGTCATGCGTGCATTACTTAATAATTTATTTTCAAAATTACAGATGGACCGTGTTGATTGGAAGTACGAAATACCATGTGCTACACAAGAATATTTAGCCAGCCTCGATGAATTTATGAAAGCTGCTAAGAACTACCGGTTGAATAGTGGAGAAAGTGGAATTTGGTGCCATTGTCGAAAATGTAGAAATTTTTCGAAACATAGTGATCATAATGTAGTTAAAGAACATCTAGTTTGTCATGGGATTATGCAACGGTACACTCGTTGGATACGACATGGAGAGGATTTTGATGATTGTAATTAGGGGGTTGATCGTGATTATAATGACGATAATAATAACTATGAATCGGACAATGACATATGTGATAATGTTGATCAAATTTTACATGATGTGGAGGGTGATATTGCTGATAAGGATTATGATAATTTTGAACAACTGTTTGTCGACTCTGAAAAACCATTATTGTATGTTGGATGTGCAAAGTTTAGCAAACTTTTGGTTGTGTTGAAACTATTTAACTTAAAAGCAAACAATGGTTAGAGCGATAAAAGTTTCACGAGCTTAATGGAGCTTTTGCATGAAATGCTTCCAGAGGATAATGAATTACCAGTTTCACTGTCACTACAAAACAGAGGCTTATCACCGACGGATTATTCCGTCGCTGATCCGTCGGTAAAGTGTAAATCCGTCGGTGATCCGTCGGTAAATGGCCGTTGGAAAAGAGGTGGTCGACGATCAAATCACCGAAGGATCACCGACGGATATTACCGATGGATCACCGACGGTCACATTTTCCGACGGATCTCCGACGGTTATTTATTTCCGACGGTACATGTACCAAGCCAAAAAACTAATGTATCCAATGGGTCTGGAAATAGAAAGAGTACATGCATGCCTGAATAATTGTATGTTATACAGGAACGAGTATATTGACCTACATGAGTGCCCTATATGTAGTATGTGAAGGTACTTATTTGTTAAATTCCAGTCATTTATATATTGTACAAAATATTTTTTTAGACAATACATCTTCTATAAATTTATATATAGGACATATGGACGACAACCGCTGCCTTTTCAATTGAACAAATAGATTAGATAACTTGTCATGTGGCTAAATCATTTAGTTTAAAACGTATGACAGAGGGTAAACTATGGTAAATGTATGTGTTTTATGCACTCCACTACAAGTGGCCGATGTATTTATATGTCTGAATAACATAGTTATTCTTGTTATTATATTTGCAATATAAACTCCTATTATGTGTTCAGAAAACGTGATGTTCTTATATATAGAGCCCTTTATTTATTTTCAAGATAAGAGATCGATGAATTAAAGTGCACAGAAGAATGTTGAGCTAGTTCTAGGAAGAAAGACATGTTGGGTGTTAACAAACAATTGAGAGGTAGAATTAAGGATTAATGTTTGATGATGTCTTTGAAAAAACACAAGTTTGTGGATATTATTGTAATGACTATTGGTTTTTAATGGGAATTAGAGTTCTATTTATATGTATATTGATGGAAGAAATTTTATGGATATGGTAGTTGTAATGGTTATTGGCTTTTAATAGGATTTGGAGTTCTATATGGGAATTCGTGAAAAATGTTTGGGCATTTGGTATGTAATGGTTGTTAATATATATATATATATATATATATATATATATATATATATATAAGTAACACATTTTATATGGTTTTAAGAAAAACCAAAAAACCATGTAAAATTGTATACCTTCTTAAACGGTTTTAAAAAAAACGTTCAAAATGTATACTTTCTTACACGGTTTTTTAGGCATTACCATGTAAAATAATACACAATTTACACAGTTTTTTTCAAAGCCGTGTAAAAAGGTATGCATTTTTAAACGGGTTTTTTGACTTTTTTAAACGGTTTAAAAACCGTGTAAAAATGTGACTTTTTTATCCGGACTTTTTCAAAGGTTGTAAACCGTTTAAAAATGTCCAAAACACCGTTTAAAAAACATATTTTTGTAGTAGTGTATTTCTCAAATGATTATTGGCTTGAGCATACTTTTCAAAGGACAAATCATTTAATGCGGGACGATTTTTAGGGCTTTTTAAAGGGTTGAATATGTCATTTTAAGGGGGAATTAAACATAATCCACGAGAGAACAAAAGGAGCAAAGAAGGCGATTTTCGGGCTTTTAATCACATTTTATTTTCTTTAATTAGGTAACATAGATTTTATGTTTAATCTTGGTTTCCTGGTTAATTTGTTTCATTCAAGCAATGAGTTAGACCATTTGATCGGGATTGTGTTGAGACTTGTTGATGCTAATATCATTTGATTTTTATCTATGCAATTCTTAATTGAAATGTTTCATCATTAATGTTAGGTTATTGATTTAATTCGGAACTCTTAGATTAATTAATCTAATTGTGGATTTCTAGCTAGCGAGACGTGGAATCTGTAATTGTTTTGTGTTTTCTCGAAGTGGCGAGCAACGCTTCAACTGACCACCACATTAATTGTTTATTGTTGTAGAACTGTGTATTCTTGCTTAAATGGTATGGCTTTGATAATTAGTTAGGACCGGTGCATGTCTCATTCTAATGCAATTGGTATGTTAATTTCTATGTTGTAAATATAATTGGCTTAATCGATTAGGAACTACTCCACTGGGCATTTGATGCTAGTTTAATCATAAGGATAAGCGGAGTGTTTGACGCTGTCGAAACTTAACCGCCGGTCTGGAATTAAATGAAAAAAATGATTTTATGAATAAATCCATGATCCACAGTTCGATGAACAGTTTATATATGTTCATCGTTAGTATTATTCTTGCTATTGTTTTCAATTTTCAATTCAAGTATGTTTAGTTTAAATATCTCAATCCAAATTCACCCCCCTCATTTTACTAAAATGTAGAAGACAATAATCTTTCACGACCAATCCCTATGAAATCCACCCGACTTAGGTGTTGTTTGTTTTTTTTTAAAAACCTCTTAATGACTTTTAAGTCTGAATCATTCAGACCTTTTTACACACCACCTTTTATTAATCATAACTAAAATAAGACTTCAGACTTTAGACCTCTTAAAAAACAAACGACACCTTAGTGTAATTGCAATTTATGTTGTAATTTAAGGTAATACAAAACTACTATTTGTTGGGCTCAACACTCACCAATATATATATATATATATATGTGTGTGTGTGTGTGTGTGAAAAGAGTAATAGGCTGGCTATTTACGGTTTACTCTTCTCGTACTATTTGTTTTCTTCATTTGAAAATTTTGAGGAAGACATCTTTCCAATTGTAGATTAAAAAACTATTGCATTAACTATAATTATACCAAAATACTTTTAAACAAAAAGAAACTAATCAATCTAAAATTCAAAGTCAAACTTATCTCTCAACAAGTAAAAGATAATAGGGAGCTTATTAATATCATAATAGATGAGTCAAGGCAAATTAATTAACACCAAGCCTAATTAATAATTGACTAAATCAAGATTAATCATCATCAACAATATTACATTGACTCTCTAATGGATCAAACTTGGTCCATGCTTGATAACATCTTCTACAAGATGACCAAATTTGCTCCATTCTTTTCATCATGAAAAAGTGAGAGATTACTTAAACTTTTGAAAAGATTAAAAGAAGATCTGAACACATAACCTCAAACACATTGCCTTTGAGAGGTTGAGACCAAACACTGTGCTAAATACTTGTTTTCACCCGCAGCTGACTGATTAAACTTTTTGAACGCCTTCTGATCAAGTTATTCTTCTATAGCCATCACCTCTAAGACTTAACTGATCTAGCTTCATTTAGGAGAATATACATCAAAACACTCTTCAGTCAAGTTTTCAAGGGTGATCATGTTAAGTTGATTAGCTAGGGCCCTGGCCAAATGCCTTCACTGCCTCCACCTGTAATGTATGACAAGCATGGCAATGGCACCAAGCACAATCCTCGACTTCTAAGATCTTTTTTTGTCTCTTTTTTTCCTTCCTCCACACGACCCTGGATGAAATCACAAACAGTCATCATTAATATACTAATTAACATTGCTTCCTAAGTTTAGCCACGACTTGTCCCAATTCCTTTGAATACTTATAACTAGTCATTGTGTGAGATAACGCCAAGAAATTACTATCTAATCCTCTAAACAATACATAAGCACATGCAGAGTTTAAACTCAAAACCTTTCGAATATCTTAAATGAATGTGAAGTTGTTAACCACTTGAACAAACACATGTTTTATTTTAATGGCGGTTTTCTAACTTTGCTTTGTAACAAAGCATGTTCGAATAATAGCAGAACTTGAACCTATGACCATTAGGTTAAAAGCCCAATGCTCTACCAACTGAGCTATACACCCCAAAAAAGATGTAGTAGTAAATAAGGATTGGTGCAGAAAATAAAAGAGGGCGGCCCCTCTTCATCGTCCATGCATACCATGCATAGTACTATAATTAATCAATCAAATCAAAAACTTCAAATTTCTTACCCCTCGCGTCGGTATTCCGCTAGTCTTGTCTATTGACTTCATGTATGGCACGCTTAACGTCTGCAAATCAACAATGTTTAGGGTGTCATGATCTCTTCAATTCTTGTCAAAATCAAGACAATTTGTCACTCATCTATTGTATATATATGGGAAGCTACGAAAAATATATATAGATCGGTCTTAATGCCTTATAAGTTAGAACATTATCTTGTTTCTCTATATATGTTTGCTTTTCCTATGTTTACACCTCTTGTTTCCTACACTTCTGGAAACAACTTTAACCACACGTATGCCGTTTATTGTGACTACTTGTGTTTCTTGTCATGTTCCACTATTTAGTCCTTGTGCTTTTTATTGGTTGGGGTTTTTCTATACAATTATTTTTTTTTAAAGGCATAGCGGCATCGAACCAACGAACGACTACCACGACCTCACGCATACATGCACGCACGCCTCCCCGACGGTATCGGGCATCCATGGGCAGCTCACTAATCCGCCGCTGTCCCGGCCCAGCTTACGCTGAACCTAGAGTCCAACCACAGTCTAAGACTGGGTTGGGGGCAACCCAGTTAACGACTGGACCGGCCCAAGGACGGGGTACTCCTCATGCCCTCAAATTGATTCCCCTTGGATTCGAACCCAGGTAGGTTGGGATACCATCCACAACCCCCCCAAGATGTTACCGCCCTTGGGGAAACCAACTGAGCTAGACATGATTTGTTATATACAATTAATTTGTAATGAATTTAAACTTTATGTTTGCAAAAGTGATTTAGCGATTGATTACCAAACATTTATTATCGGATTTCTTGAAGGTTGTCTTCCCATTCCCCTATCATCTTAGCCAGGAACTGAACTCGATGAGGGAAAACGTCTTTCTTGTGCTTAATTACCACCAACAGTCACTATCATTACTTATCTTAATCAAGTAACATTCTCGACTATCAACATAAATTGTTGGTAAGTGTCTTTTACCCGGTAAACAATTCCCTCTCGCTTATCCGGTAAGATTAACGGTTATTGCTATGTCTCTTACCGGGTAAGAGTTTCTCCCTCGCTTACCTAGTAAGATTATCGATCATTGCTATGTGTCTTATCGGTTAGATTCTTGGTCTTTGCCATGTCCACCGGCTAAAACATGTAACAATCAGCAAACACTTATCCAATAATTAAGAATTCTTGTAAATGACCCCCTTAGTTGGTTGTAAGTGAAAGTAGACATCGGGGTCGGTTATTTGGTTACAAGTGAAAACCTCAAAAAAAATGGAAAACTGAAGAACACTCTGGTAGCCATTCATCTGGACGGTATGCACTTGTGCATACAAGTAATTTATAACATGCACACGTGCATATACACAAGTGCATAATATGCACATGTGCATAAAAACCAAAATACTAATTAATTACTTGTATGCACAAGTGCATACCGTTCAGATGGAAGGTTATCAGGGTGTTCCTCAGTTTTTCGTTTTTTTGAGGTTTTCCCTGAACTTGACCCTATAATTAATATATTTCAACAGTAAGTTAATAGTATACAAGGCAAAGATTGTATTTTTGTACACATTTAGATTTAATTTCTAATTTAAGAAATTAATTAGTATAACACTTATTAATAATAATTGAAATTTTAAAAAATAATTAAGCATTTTCTTTTTAAATAAGTAAGCAGTCGTTATTACGACTTTAATGACTAAACATATTCATCATAACACTCTTAATTTTAATGTTATTTTGTTTTAAAGTGTTTCAATATTTTTATTAATAATAAAGCGATTTCCCTTTTTACACGACCATTTTTATTATAAAGAGTTTAAAATTTATATTAAGAGTTAAAATTTATTGACCCGTTCGTAACAATTCATCATGAACATTCATCAAGAATATATTAAACTTGACCCGAATGATGTTCGATAATATAGTTATGAGCTCTACAGTTATTGAATAATCGATATTTTGTATATTTATAAGACAATTTATTTAGGTGTCGTTTGTTTTTTAAGATGTCTAAAGTCTGAAGTCTTATTTTAGTTATGATTAATAAGAGGTGGTGTGTAAAAAGGTCTGAACGATTTAGACTTAAGAGTTATTAAGAGGTTTTTTTAAAAAAACAAACAACCCTTAGTCAAAAAGAAAAAAATATTTATAGCATTTCTATTGCCTTTTTTAGGGTATATAATAGGGGGTGGTAGTAGGGTATGACTTCATGAACCCTACATGGATAATGCTTCAACATTTATCTATAACTTCTATAGTTACATCAGTTCCATCAAAAACTGATATATTCAATAAAAAATGCAACATTTATTATAAAATAAACTACATGTTTAACTTTATAATTAAGTTGTATCTAATTAAATTATATAAAATAGCTTACATTTTATCAAAGCAATTATTTTACGATTTCAAAGGTTAATGTCATAAAATTAAAGTATGTTTTTGAAAAAGCTACTAAGGGTCCATTTGTTAGTAATTTAATGAGTTTAACGAGACTCACAGATTACTCGGTTAGCTATATATTACGATTGATTGGTAGTAGCTTAATGATATAAAAAATGGTTTATTAAGTAAACGTCTAAGGAAACATTTTATACAAAAAGCCAAATTTTCTCAAAACTTGTACCTCCAATTAAAAAATATGCTCATTCAATCTAATTATTATACCGTTAAAATACAAAAAGAAGTATATTAATTAAGTGATTTAACTATTGTACATCTATATTATTTCATTACAAAATAATGACAAAAACGTAGAAAATACAAAGATATATAGTTTATCATACGCGTAACAAAAATGTTGATACTTTTTTTTATCCTTTTTTACATTTTAACAAATATGATAACGTTCACAACTAGCTAGCTAGACTATAAATATGATGTATATATATATATATATATATATTACAACAAAATTTGTTTTATACAAGGTCTAAATGTCTAAAGTTCTAGCTAATTTAATGGAATATTTTATATATTTTAAGTTTATAGAACCAAATCAGAAAACATCTTAATAAAAAGTTTTACAATATGTTTATAGAACATTTTGAGGTGTTTTAACAAAAAAATTATCACAGTTTTTAAATAAAATGTCATATTAACTATTTTATATGACAGTTTTGAAAATGTTCTATAAACAAATATTTTTATTAGAACATTTTTTCAAAATAGTATCATACAAAGTATCTAAAACGATACTTTATTTTAAAACCGTTCTAAAAAACTTGCTAAAACGACAAACAATGTTCTATAAATCTATCGTAACACTTTAGATTAGACATTTGTTTGGTTTAGTCCTATAAAATATTTTATTAGAATGCTTAGACATTTTAGGCATATAAAGTCAATTTTGTTGTAGAGTTGTAAAATTAATTTGATCATAGTTGTTTTTCTTTTTCCATGTAGCTTTTTAGTTTAATTACTTCAAAACATTCAAAACCCATGCATTAATATATATATATATATATTTCTAATAGTTATTGGTTTTATGTTAAATTAATATAAAAGTTCAATTTTATCAAACCCATATATATATATATATATATATATATATATATAAAGGGACTGTATGAGTTCAAATCTTATTTTTGAATGAATAGTAGTCGATGTGAGCTAGTAGGTTTTAAGAAATTTTAAACAAGAAACCCCAATATTTATGTAGTATTTAATAAAGAAGCAAATATTAATTTAAATATAAACAGTAATTGTAATGGTGGAAGCAATAAATAACAAAACCCAAGAAGAATGTTTTGAGAGATGAAGCAGCAAGTATACCTCGACTTGGGTTTGAAGAAATTTGATATATCCAATAGCCTCCATTAATACCGAAGCTGTATCAGTCTGCAAGCATTATTTTCCATTAATCGACAAAATTAAAACACAATCGCACACCATTTTTAATTAATTTATTTTTGTAATTATCGGTATGGGTCAAAAAAGATATCTCACCTCATTATAATACGCTAAAAACAAAATTAGAAAAAAAAAAAAAAAAAAAGAGGATAGTGGCGTGATCTGAGATTCCGGTGGAAGTTGATTTATTGGGGGACAAACTAATGTAACATTCTTTTATTTAAAAGAAATAACCATTCTTGGATGTTTATGAGACTTGAAGAAGGTCACCAATTCATGAATGGTTTAGATTAAAGATTTGATTTTAAATGAGTTTTTAATTAAATCTATGATGGTTTTATACTTGTGAGAAAGTTATGAATTTAATTAAATTTTCATTTAAGGTTACATGAAGAAAATTAAGTATCAACTCGTACGTATAATAAAAGATATAAGAAAATCAATAGTGTTTTTGGTCTAAAAGGTACTTATTTGAAATCTTTAACTTAACGTTTGTAGGGTTAAGAATAATGTGTTTATTTTCTTTGTTATAACCTTAAAAGATAGAGAAGAGAAAACATACACACACACACTATATATATATATATATATATATACCTTGCCAAAAGGTGCCACCAGCTGCTGAATAGCTGCAATTCTGTCCCCTAATTTCTCCTTCCTGACCTGATTCAATACAATAAATATGCATATATTGGGTCACAGAATGAATAGAGAACACCCTACAGAAACCCAAAAACACAAATTTAAGGATTAATTAGTTAATAAGATGTAAATGATAGTGAAACACTTTGGTTAAACCTGAAAGGGTGCAGAAGAAGGGCGTGGTTCCACTTTTGATTTCTTCACTGATACGGATTGAGTGGCCTTGGCGTCGATGTATTTGCTAGCTGGCCTCTTTGCTGGTTGATCTGTATTTCTATTGGTGGAGACTGATGGTATCTTTAATAAGTTGAAAACAGATATAAAGTTTAGTTTTTGAACTTTGAATATATCATCATGAAAAACCTTGTCAAAAGGTCATAATTAAAGACCGGATCTTTTCTTGTAAATCAAAAAGTAAAGATGAATGTCAAATGTATATAATGTATAAAGCTGGAAGTGTCATTTTAATGGGGAAAAAGAGGGAAGAATAGGAACCAAGATTTGGGATCACCTGAGACTCGTGAGACCACATTTTTACACTTGAAACTTCACAGCAAAATACTGTGAAGGTTCGGAATTTTTTTAATTTAACAGTGTTTTGCTGTGAAGTTTTCTAGAGTAAAATTGTGGTCTCACAGATCTCACGAAAGGTCTCATGTGAACCCAACCATAGGAACCAATACTTCATTTTTAGGCCCAAAGTATTTGCAAGAGAGAGAGAGAGAGAGAGAGAGAGAAAACCCACCTTGCTAGGGCAAACTGATGGCCTGTGATTAATTGGTTGATGCATACTATTAAGGCCATAAGAAAGACCACCAAGATTATGGGCATTGAGGGATGAAGCTGGATGGGTAAAGCTCCCATCAAATCTGGGAGAACCAAAGAGATCCAAAGCTGGCAAGGAGTTCATATCAAAAGAGCTTGAAGAAATTCCTGAAGACGATGATGACGAGGTGGAGGAAGATTGATTCAAACTCGAAACACTTATAGTCGGAAAAATCTGATTAAATAGCCCATTAGAACAGTTTTGATCATTTATAAACTGGCCACCTTTGATTTGACATCCAACACTAGAAAGAGTTGTAAGCAAGAAATCTTGATTATTATTTGAGTAGATAATTTGTTGATGGTGATCATTATTATTCTTCACGTAGCTAGAGGAGGGGTGTAGTTGTAAATCTTCGATGCTCGATGTCGGGCTGCAATTTAACATATCTAAGAATTTCGGATATGATTCTGAGACAGAAAACTCGTCCTTGATTCTTGCAAGACGTTGCAATTCATGAGTCATGAAGTTGTCTATTGGATACCCCATACCATTGTTGTTGGTGCTGCTACTCCATGGAAATCCCAAGTCTTGTGCCATTGAATCGATGCCGCAAGGCGCAAGATTTCTTGAGTTGATACTGCTGTTTGTGCAGGTTCTGCATAATTTAATAAAGACAAAAAAAGAAAAAAAAAATACATGGGTTATATATAACATATATCATGCTAATTGAGGTTTATTTTTGTAAGTGTGAAAGAGGGTGTTAGATTAAATCAAAACCCTAGCTAGAAACCATCCCAAGTGATCAAGAAACATAATGATTGCAAGTTAATCAAATAAAGATGAACTTTAATCCAAAAAAGACAACTTAACGGTAATGAGCAATTGAAACATATATATGACTCGTATGTGATGTTTTAGTTCATAATTATGAATTTGAAAGAAAAGCATCAAAACCTAGCTAAAGTTCAAGAAAGTTTGAAAAGCCATATTAGAGAGAGAGAGAGAGAGAGAGAGAGCTTACAAGAGGGGATTTTGGGACCAAGAAAGACCATAGCAAGAAGGGATAGGAAAAGAAGAAGAATCCACAGGTACATGATCATCTTGTTGATGATAGTGATGAAAATTTGCAGGCTCCATTACTTATATGAGTGACTGATTTCATATACTGCTAGCTAATGGTCTTGCTTTATACAATTATTTTTGTGTGAAAATTAACTTAAAAAGAAATTGAAAACGAAAGCGAAAGGGAAAGGGAAAAGGAGGTGAGGGGAGAAACAGCAATATTAGCAAAGAATCTGTATATCACTGCACTCAGGTGACACCCACATACATGGACATGGATACATATATATATATATATATATATATATCCTTGTGTGTGTGTGTGTGTGTGCAAGCTGGGAGGGCTTTTAGTGATGCTTTTTCATAGTTTCTGCTGCAATAGTTACTCTTTCAAAGTCTCTTCTTAAAGTAACCCCTTCAAAAAGAAAGAAAGCAAGAAAGTGGAACCAGGAAAAAGAATTAAAATACACATAAATATATACTATTCTTGAAAGAGATGGATCACTTGATTTTACGATAATTTAAATTATGTGTTCAATTAACTTGTTAAAAGTAATTTATCAGTGACTATAGCAAAATTGGGTTTTATTGAATGTAAAAAAAAATTAAATGTGCTAAAAGACTGTTTTATAAAATTTAATTTATTTGACCAAAAAATAAAATTTCATATAAACGTTATCTAAAGGCATTGTAATAAGTTTATAAAACACTTTTTCAAATAATATCATATAAAAATACTATAGGACACCTTATTTTAAAAATGTCCTAGAAAATTTGTTAAAACATCCCATAAACCTATTGTAACACTTTTTAGATAAGACGATTTATAATTTGGTCCTATAAAATATGCTATTAGGACGCTTAAACATTTTAAGCATCCTATAAACCCAATTTTTTAGTGTTTTAATTATTTTTTAGTCCTATAAATTAGGTCTTATAAAATTATCTATTAAGATACCTAGGAATTAATGACATCCTATAAACTCAATTTTATTACCTTGAGTGTTAACTAATTGTTCTTGGTCTATCTGAGATTTCTTTTTCAAAATTATTATAGATAACTTAGACAATACCCTTAATTGATAATGAAGAGTATGGGATAAATTAATTGTTGATAATTTGATGCGAATGATAAATTAATTATTACCCGATCCTCTTTTCAGTGAAACTTTTCTGCAACTTCACCAATATATAGTATTTTATTCATGAAAATTTGATTACGATTGAATAATATATGTCAGCCTTCTTTAATTATCTTTAATTTGCTAATTATTTAAGCTGCTACAATTAGAGGGAGATGATTGATTATGGTTGCTCCTACCACCCCATGATCATATATATATGTGCCTTTACTTTCGATCCCAAGGCTTTTGAGACCACCCTCATCATGCATACATACATACATACAAAAATAATCATAATCATAACCATAATATATATATATATATATATGTACGAGAAAAAAATCAAATACAAACTCTAGATATGTTACAAACCATGTGAACCCATCCATGCGTCCAAGTTGTTTATTTCAAGAATTGTAATATATATGTATTTCATCTTTAATTAATCAAAAATGGGCACTCTGGTAATTTTTGACGAATCGCTATTAACCATGAGTTTTATTCTCCATAGTTATCTGAAGCGGCTTCCTAAAGTATAGTAATGAATTAGGTTTTAAACACGCTTAATTCAACAGAATTCAAACTCAATCCAATTTCGATTTGCTTTGTATTCATCAAAATCAATCCGCAATCTGAAACTTTTAGAGATTGGACTGTTAATGTTGATGATGAGTTCAGAAGTTCAAATGAGGTTGAAAATCTCACATTGATTGAAAATGATGAAGGTAAAGTTCAGTACTATGCGCATATGGAAACTATGATAGTTTGTAGTTTTTTTGTGTATGAACAATAAAAAATTCGTTGTAGATGGTTTGAAGACGAAGATGAATGAAAGGAAATTAAAGATTCAAAAGTTACAACTTACAACAGAAGTTCAAAATTTGGAATAACTTTTCAATTGATCATGGTTAGTTTAGAGGTTTAAATGATTACGAGGATCTCACAATGCTTGAAGATGATGGAGGTAACTTATCATGTATCGACATGATATTTTTTACTATTTTGTTTGACTTGTTTCATACATTATATATGAAATACTCTTTGTAATTTTGGTTGTTTGTTTAACAAATCATGTATGAACAACAAGATGTTCTCTATAGTGTTGTTTTCATATATAAAACAATACTATATATGCATGAAATAGTCTTTGTGTTTTTCTGTCTTTTTTTTTGTGTGTAATAGATCATGTATATATGGACAACAAGATATCATCTACAGTTGTTCATATATGAAACAACACTATGCATGAAGTGGACTTTTTTATTTTTTGGGTTTTTTGTGTAACAAATTATATATGAAACATCACCGAGAATTATCAAAACAATAGTTTTAAATGATATTGTAACAATAGTTTTAAATGATATTGTAAGTGTTTGATGTCATGATGTTTCATATATGAAACATTATATGTGTTTGATGTTGTGAGGATTTCTATACGAAAAAATAATGTACAATAGAAACAATATAATTAACAGAAGATGAGATTCAACATTTATAACATGTCTTAGACTTTGGGATCAGCAGAGCTCAGGGTTTTTTTCCCATATATGAAACAATGTTGATGATCAACGAAAAATGTAAACTTTTATATAACACTTCTTTCGTTCCATTGGAACTCCAAATGTGTCAAAGGTTTCGCAACTTGTCATGGCCGGAATGGTGTGGAGGTCAAGATTTTGTTGGCTAGTTCATTTTATGGACATGGTTTGTTGGGTCTCTTTTGGTTTCGGGTCTCTCTTAGTTTCGGGTCTCTCTTAGTTTCGAGTCTCATCTCGAGGTTGTTTTTTTTTCTTTTATGTTTCTTTGTCTGATGTTGTTCTTTTGGTGTTTTGGGTTGCTTTCTACACCTTGCAGAAAGGTTTAGTCCCTCATTCGTTGTTGTTCTCTTTGGTGGTTTTAAATAATATTGTTTGCTGCATTTCAAAAAGAACATGTAATTTCCGTTCTTCTATATACGAAACAACCATGCACACTACAACGGACAAATGATATATATATATATAGTCAATAGAAAGTTGATGTCCACTGCTTATAAGAGATGTTTGAGATTAAACTTTTGCCTAACATGTTTTTTAACGATGTTACTAAAATTTAATACATAGGTTGTTTCATATATAAAACAATACTATATCTACAATATGCATTAAACCATGTGTTGTTTCATAATTGAAATAACATTAATTAATAAAACAAGTGAAAAAAATTTGTTGTCTCTATCATTAACCTTGTTTTATTAAAATTTAGAACATGCGTTGTTTCATATATGAAAGAACACTATCGATAGCATTATATATTAAACATGTCTTCTTAATTCAATTATTCTTCTTCTTCATGTCATCACTACAAAGAAAGTGAGCTTTGGCGATACACCTTTTAGCGACGACATGTTTCAACCACATACAATAACAACATGTTATCACTATGACTTTTTGTGACGATAAATGGACTTTTAGCCACGACCTTGTATGACCAAAAAAAACCCCATCATGGATTTCAACAATTGTTTTACATTTTCTTCTTCTTCTTCTTCAATGTCAAGTTAAAATTAATTAAAACCCTAAATATCAATTGTGAAAAATACAGAGATGGTTTGTCAAATACAAGGTTTTTTGCTCTTCTTTGCCACCATTTTCTGTGAGAGATAAGTGACCGGTACGTCTTAAAACTATTAACGAATTCTTAAGAAATGATTTGAAACTTTGATTTAGTTGGTATCTCCTGAACGATATCCATCAAATGATGAAACCTCAACCATTAATTTGCATGTACTATGGTTGTCTAAAATACATAATTATTATAGAATGATTCTACGAATCTTTAAGAAGTAACTCATTTTTCAATAATTTTAATGTTTTTATTAGAAGGAATCTATTTTGACAAAAGTCAAAAATAGATACAATAATTTTTAATTTTTAGGATTTGATAATAAATAGTTCAATAACTTAGTTTTTAATTTTTTTTTTTGAACAGTAAGCTTTCATATCAACACAACAGCTAGCGAGAAAATAAAATTTAATAAAATATAATGATTGTTTTGGGTAAATATGTAATTTTGGATAATTTAAAATAAAATAAAAATTATATTGTTTGTAAGATGAATATTTTTTAAAATAAATGTTAAAAAAACATTAAAAGATTTAAGGAAAAAAAATAAATAATTAGAGTACATGAAAAAGCAACAAGTGTTTTATATCTTTGAATTAATGAAAAAGGAAGAAAGTGAAAAAGGAGGAAACATGGACAGGGTCACGCTATAAAACGACACCTTGAATGCACATTCCAATTATGATGTCAGTGACCTCCACATGACGTCAACATTCCGTCATACTCTTTTCTAACGCTCCTATGCTTGCTTTTTTAGACAATTCAACGTAAAAAATTGTTAGTTTTAACTCAATTCTACGTCCATTACTAAGTTCTCTCTAGGGGGTGTTTGTTCGTGAAATGAGATTTAGGTCGTTTATCAAATACTTATCAGGTAAATATTTATCGATAAGAGTCACCACTTTCACTTATCTTATGGGCAACATTCTTTGCCAGATACCATTAAAATTAATGCATTGATGGTAAGCATTTATAACCCGGTAAACGTTAATTGGATAAGAGTCATCACTCTCACTTACCTGGTAAGATTCTCGATCCTTGCATTCCTTCTTACAGGATAAGATTATCGGTCTTTTTTTATATTCACCAGGTTAGGTAATTGAATCGGTAAGCGCTTATCAATGTAAGTATTTAGTTACGGGCCCTTGGTGGAACTCAAATTCGTCAAAGGTAATTGAAATATCAAAAGACTTAGAATAACATTCATTGAAATTTGACCACGCATCTTGTAACACCCGTATTTTCTGTGTAAGTCTAGATTCCCAACTTGTATGAATTTTTCGTCAATTATTTGTATTGTTATACTCTTATTGTTTGTTACCTATTCCCTTTTCGTTGTCACGTAAGTCGCGGGTTCAAAATCTTGGATTTTTGGGTTTCGGTACCTCTGGCGCGATTGTGCCATGAGATAGTGACAATGTCACTATGGCCAGGGCACTATCGCGGAAGCCATACGACTCTCGGTACAAATGGCGCGATTGTGCCCCGCGATAGTGACAATGTCACTATCGCGAGCGGGGTCCGTGTGTTTAATAGAGTCAACTCCGAAATTAGTTTTTTTATCTGATTTCTTGGGGAGCTAGGCGATTTTCTCTGCAGTGTGGGTAAGTCCCAAACCCTAGGTCTTTCCTTCACCAACGTCCCTCCTCCTTATTAATGGTGTTTGTCTAGGTAAATTTAAGGAGCCTTTGGTGAAGATCATCCACTCTCAAGAGCTTTCATCATCCCTTCCAACTAGAGATTCTAGGGTTTCGACATTATAACCATTGTGAGTTCATACTTCATTTTTATCAAACTTTATGCACATCAAAATGTATTTTTACTTCTAGATATCTCCTTGTTTACATTTTCATTTTGATGAGATTTTGACCTAACTTGGTGTTTTGGAGATTTTTAGGGTTTCTTACCATTTTGTAAAATAAAGAAGTATTTCATGTCTTGGAACTATAAATATGAATGTTTTCATGTTTCAATGAGTAAATGTTCAACCTATGGCTTTTAGCCAAAATTATGTTTTAAGCATATTATGGGTATTTGGGTGAAAGTGTTATTTTGTAAAAAGGGAATAAATGGTTTAATCTTGGGGAAATCCATATATCATTAAAATGGTTTTTACACTTGAAAGGTTTACTTGGTATGGAAACATCTTTGAAAATGGAAAGATAGCCTTATGAGTTATGTTTGGGCTTTGTATTTCTTATCAGCAGTTAACCATAAAATGTGATTTGGGAAATAATGATGTTATGAACTATATGTTTGATTATAGTTGGTCACAAGTGTTATTGTGACAAGTCTAGACTATTACTAGTGGATCCATAGGTATAGAGTCGACTTATTATTTGGGGATAACTCCCGTATGTAGCTAGTTGAGACATTGGACCCTAGAGGGCAACTTGGTACGGTTACGTGGGACCGGATACTAGTCGTGGGTCGTAAATGTAAATCCTAGTGAATGAGCATGACTAGGGATCATTGCGTGCTCTCCCCCACATCTTAGTACGAGCCGGCGTGTTCATGGCCTTGATCCTAGTATGGTGAGCTCAAAACTTGGAAAGAGGCTTACTTTGTGTTTCGCCACAATCCTTGGAATTCGGGTTTTTCCCGTCATCACAAGATGAAGTCTGGGTCGGAGGGTCACTATGTGCTTATCAAACCATTTACACAGGCGGTTGTCGAAAACAATTTATTCATGTTGCATTTAATTCTTCTTACTATCTTTCTTATAAACTGTATGTTCTCACTAGGCTTTAAGCCTAACACTTTTTTCTCAAATGATGTGTATAACAGGTTCCCTTAGCGGCGGGTTGACAACCTATGTAATCTAGCTAGTTGTGGTTTAGATTAGTTTGTTGTCGTTTCCCCATACATTATTACAGGTTTTGTAAATGCTCACGCTTTTACCCTTTATGGGTGGTTTACCCCATTTATAAACATTATATTGCCCAATTTTCAATTTTCAAAATTACCCCAATTTTTAGGGTGTTACACATCTGATTGGTAGAAATTGGAATTAGAATTCCTAAAGAAATTGCAATATGCATGTTTAGTTGACAGAATCTATATTTAGAGCATCTCCGATATATTATTCAAAATGGAGAATTAAAACTCAAAATTTCTAAAAAAATTACAATAATCTTCAACAGATTCTCTATTTAGAGACTACAACATTAATTATATTATTAAAATATTATTTCTTTCGTATAATCATTTAACGTCAAGGTTTCTAAGTTGAGGGAATAAAATAAAAAAAGTAATTGTTTTTTTTAAGTATATAATATTTATATACGGCAAATAAACTCGCACACTCTCCTCAGCTTTAGTGAGGTTTGAACCCCTGACCTCCTAGGAGACCAGAGGCTCTGATACCGCTAGGTCAAAGGCTCTTTGGTAAAAAAAATTAATTGTTTCTCTCTCATAGTATAATCAATTTTAGGAAGTTCTCGAAATTTGAAAATTTTGACACTCTCTCATGTATTCTGCATTTTGGAGAAAGTTTTGGAAAATCTATTAGAACACAAATTTGTCTAAAATCTCCATTTTCTCCATTTTAAAAAATATGTTGATGATGCTTTTAGAAATTGAATGAAGTAGTAATAAATAAAATAACTCTTTTATAATATATAATTCATACTTTTTTTGTTTAAATTATAAATACAATATAATGATAGTATTAAACTATTAATTGGGCGGTCGTAGCGGGGACGACATTGGCAGTGGTTGTGGTGGCGGCGAAGGTTGTGATGGTGATGACAATGATGGTGGTGGCGGTGTTGGTGGCAATGGTTGTGAATGATCAAGAGTCCAAAGGAAATAAATAGCATGGTAGGGGTTTTGGGGTAGTTTTGTCTTTTTGAAAAGTTATGTAGTAAAGGATTTGAATATGTGATGTAATGATAAAATTCATGAACAATGGAGTCTATGTAATTCATTTTCATTCCATACATAACCATTCCCAACATCTAAATGAAATATGGTGAATGGAATTAGTCATTTCAATGTTATTCACCAAATCTCTCGACAACCGTTTTACCTCGTGTACAATAAATATTCACTTTTGACTTTCGATCGTTACAATATCAATAAAAGGTTTCATTGGTTTTCATATCTCATTTAGAGAGGGGTTTATTGGTTTTCAATTTCAATTGTAATGGATCTAGCAGACATTGAAGGTTTTCGATTTTTGGCTCTAAGTTTCGACGGTCTGAACTCATTGTTGTCCCTTACGTAATTTGTCCTTAGCAATATGCATTGATTCTTGGGGCTTTCTTTTTCCAATTTTCGATTCGGATCAATGATTTGTCTGACTATGGTTATATGTGATGGCATTGGTGGTCATGGATGCAAGAGGTGAACGTTTTCGTCAAGAAAGCTCGTCGTGATAAATTATACATATATTTTATATATGTAACAAAAGCAACTATATAATTTTATAACAACTTGATTAAACTACTAGGCTTTATTATGTCAATTTAAAACTATAAATTTCAAGGTATATACTTATACTAATTGACATACAAGGCTCATTAATTATTAATTAATATTCAACAAAAAAATCTATCCACATATACATGTTAACAACAAGTGATTCAAAAGAAAACTTCCGTTTTCCCTTTACTATTAGGGGTCTCGTGGTTCCTATGCCGCTTCGATAGACAGGTGGCAACTTGACCTCTAAGTAAGGACAAAAGAAAATGGATATAGAAACTTATTAGATACCGCGGTCCTAATTAATATAAGTTTATTCATTGGCTAATATAATATTAATAATCCTTAACATCACTACTAAAAAGGGGGTATTAGCAATGGACCAAATACGTCGCTAATTAGCTAGGGATTAGCGACATATATATCACAAAACCATTATGTCTCTAATCCCTTTCTAATTAGCAACGAAATGGGGTTTGTGGTCTATTTGTCCCTGATTAGCGAGAGATTAGCGATGGAATGGGTTTGTGGTCTATCCGTCGCTAATCCCTTGCTAATTAGCGATCGATTAGCAACAGATATGTCCAATATGTCGTTAACTCATCGCTAATTAGCAACAGATTAGCAGTGGATTTATTTATTTTTTTCTTGTTTTCTCATTCGTATGTGTTATATGTGTACACATGCGTATGTGTATGTCTTATATATATATATATATATATATATATATATATATATATGTATGTGTGTTGGTTGCTAACTGCGATTGGATCTATGTATATATTCTTGTATATATATGTTTATATCCATGTGTATATGTGAATTATAAATAGTGTGTGTGTGTGTGTTGTTTGGTAACTGCATATGATGTATATATGAGTTGTATATATATATATATATGCATGTATATTTGTGAATGTATAGATAATGTGCGTGTTGTTTGATAACTGCATACAAATATGTAATTAGTCACCATTGGTGTTATTGGGCCTTAATAAGTCATAAAGGGTCTTATTGGCTATAATGGATCTTAGTGGGTCTCATTGAGCTATTGTGGGTCTTAGTGGTCTTATCGATCCCAATAAACACCACATGCATATATGCAGTATACACTTAAATATAAACATGTTACAAGTGACCAAGCATCATAAAGGGTCTTATTAGGCTTTAATAGATCTTAGTGGACTTTAATGGGTTTTATTGGGCTTTAATGGATCTTAGTGGACTTTAATGAATCTATTGGGGTTTATTCAATTTTATTGGGGTTTAATCGTTTTTATTGGGCTTTAAAGGGTTTCATTGGGATTTAATGGATTTGCTGGGTTTTATTCGGTTTTATTTTTCTTTAATAGGTTTTATTGAGATTTAATGGATCTTAGCGGACTTAATGTTTACAGATATAAACTCACCCGTTTTGTTTGGTAAACAATAGGAGTGATTTCGAGAGCATAGGGTGAGGCACAGGCTAGCCAAGATCCCGATACCCCTCCTCCTGATGAATCTTCTCTTTGGGAGCAGAGTGTCGGAGGACAAAAGAAAGGTCGTCCTTTTGGGTTCGAGACCTCCCAGGATCCCTGTTATATGATTGGTGATTGTAGTAGCAGCACTGGGAGATCATCTGTGACTGGATCGACAACGGATGTGTGTTGATTATTTTGTCATGTATCACGTCGTTACTTTTCATTGCCAACAAAGATTGATTTTTGTCAAATATTGAATATTTACATATAGCTGAGTTGAGAGAGAAAATGGCAAGGATAGAGTAAGACGAATGAGTCGAGCTGTCGGAGGAACGCTATCGGGCCCATTGAAGCATAGTGCAGATCTGGAGGCCCGACAGGTAGGGCTGGTAATGGGTAAGGGTACACCGGTTACACGTTATGTTTCGACCCGTTGGATAAGGGTATGGATAAAGAAAATTTTATACATTTATCCACTTACCCATTACCTATTTACCCAAATTTTTAGTAGGTAAGGTATAGATAAACAGTTTTTCGTTATGTTAGCCCCACTCTTTTGTCATGTAAAAGTATTGTAAAAGAAGACAAGTCTAGAAGCAAGAGGACGTCTGCACTTCTAGCTTGTTGAACCACAACCTACTCTTACCAAGTATTACTTACAGAGAAATGCCCAACCAGAAGATAATTTTCGGATGCAGAACCTCTAGCCTTCAGATGCAGAGCCTCTGCCCCCCCCCCCTCTATATCAATGCTCTAGAAATCAACAAAGTATTCTCTCTTACAGTGGAGTCATCCAATGATAGCATGCCATGTCAACAGAAGCAGTTACTTCACCTTTCCAGGTGGAATCACGCTGTTGGCTATAGGATTGACTTTGATATTATTCTCCTATAAATAGGAAAATTGTGTTTGTTAGAAAATGAGCTTGCATATCTTTACACACAATCATACCCACTGATTTCACACGCTGTTGAGAGAGAGTGAGTAAGTCTGAGTATTTTACACACACAAGTACGCGTTCTTGGTGTGTTCTTCACTGTAAGTTCAGATCCTTGCTCAATTCAATACAAAACCCATCCCCCAGTGCTACCGCATTACCTAACCCTACTGGTCAAACAGCAAGGGTTATTGAAGAAGAGGTGCACGCTTCAAGCCCAACCCTAACTAGCCGACCAAAGGCACCTCCTTTTGCCTCTAGATCACTTATAAACCAAGGGGAAGCCACAATTCAGGGCTCATCCTCTCAAAAGGATGGGTTCATTGAAAATATAAGTACCGATTTTCCCCACGGTATAACACCACCCATCACAAAGGCATGTGTTGCCTCTCCATACGCCACAATCCCAAGTGATTGTCTAGAGCAATCACCAATACACACACATGATGAAGAGGCTCTTGAACAGCCTCGAAATCCTTACTCTCTTGAACATATGGAGGACTATGGATCCTCAAGTGCACTCGCGGTTGCTAGAACCCCCTATCTTCTCTTTCTTTGGAAGAGTCGCAAGGATCGAAGGGAAGTCCTTCTGCCATCAACTTCAAACAGGGGCAACAACGTATCCTAGTAATAGGGATTTAATTTGGATAATGTGTTGATCCAAATATTACCACCTCTCACCTTGTTACAAAGGATGAGTTCCAAACCTTTGAAAACAATGTTCAGAAATCCTTCGCCAATTTAAAACTCCTATATACAAGACCAAAGCCCTCTGCCTTGGATTCCTCTGAATTCCAAGCTCTACAAACTAAGGTAGAGGCTTTACACTCCATCTCCACATCCAATGCAACAAAGATCGATGCTTTGCAAACCTAGCTCAGCCAAATCCAGAACTCAACACACTTTCAAGATCACTTCAGTGTTATAGCTTCAGTAGTTAAAGGCAATTAACAAAAGACATGCAGAACCAAGTCCTCAAGCACCAAATTCTTAGGAGATTCTTACCAAACTCATCACCGAGATCATGTCCATGATTATTTCAGCAATGCAACATGTATCATTTCCCAATGATTACATTAGCATAATAGAGGTCAACCAACTGGGTAACAAGTTTCTCTGGAAGGTAAATGAAATTGGTGACAAATTTACGACCTCTGCAAACACTTTCATTGCTCAAGTCAAGAAGAATGTAGCTCTGATGCGCTTCAAGGCTGATGTTGAGATAAACAAGGCCACCATTGTTGTTGGTGATATATGTGATATGATCGAAGCGTCTGTCAAGAATAACCTTTATGGCAAGTAGAATATGAGGAAAGCTGAAACCTCCTGCCAAGGTGAAGCATCCAAAAAGACAAGGTTTGATAATCAAGAGGGACCAGGTGGCTCTGGTCCTCAAGATCACCAAAAGGGGGGATAAGCCACAACCACCACAAATACCTGCTAAACCAATCAATGTTATTCATCTTAAATTCCAATCATCAGTAAAACAAACATAGAAGACAACTAACTCAAAACCAGAGGGACATCCTGTCTCTGCTGAAGAACCTTTAATGCCCACTACTGAACCAAAAGTGGTATCCTTTGAAAAAAAACAATAATTCCTGTAAGTACAGAAGTCATGGATGATGATGAAGAAGAAGAAGAGACTACCTTCAAATGTTCCAAGATGGCCTCTACATATGCCCCTGCTTCTGCACAACCCAAAGCTCCATCACCACCCAAAGCCTTACTGAAGACTGTTACCACCACTCTTTCTCATGTCACTGCGTACATAGTTGGTGATGTAAAGAAGCAAATGGATCGGTTAATAGTAAAAATTTCTCTGAACCCTAACAAACCTAGAGGGCCTGAAATGAAGCTGAATGAGAATATCTACAGGCACCTCTACAATGAAAGGAAAGAAAAGGTTTACTTCCAACCTAAACTGCATCTTAGAATGCAAGCTGATATCATGAGAAGATTTCATCAAACAAAATCATGGAGATAAGGTGTACTCTGACTCTGATATCAAGAGGGTTCTTAAAATAACCCTTCACTCCTTTGCCCACAAGTCAATCATCTATGCAGGATATTCGGTTGAAAGAGAAGACGGATCTCTGTGTAGCTTTATAGATGCTGACCTAATGAATCTCAATCCTTATGATCTTCACCAACTCTTCGGATTTACAGAGCAGAATCTAGGAGAAAAGAAAGAGTATACCATTTCCAATGGTAAGATCAGAGAGAAACAATGAGATAGTGGGTATACTTCAGCAAAATGGATTTCCATATTGCCTTGAACCTTGGTGTAGAGAAGCTAGCCATCACTACTGCTCATGAAGAACTCGAAAATATCGATATGGCACCCGTAGCCTCTGTAATTGTTGAACAAGAGCTAGGGTTTGTCTACAAAATTAGTTTAAAGAAAAGAAGTTCTACAGACCAAAGGAATCCCATAAGTACTCTAATGTCATTTTGCATTAGTTCAAGAAGGAAATTTTGAAAAGGATCTGAAGACCTACCGTCCAGCAAGGGCCTGCCAACTCAATCATCTCGGACATAGATGTTACGATTAGTTTCAAACAACTTATCATGAATTATCATAGAATCCTAGACGATGCCTTCATAAACCCTGTAAATGACTTTGCATAAGTCTTTCCTTGTAACAGTTCATATTTTGTACTTTGTAATGAAACATCTTTTATAGTGGTTGATTTTCACCTCTTGTTTTCTAGTGCAAATCTTTAAATTCCATTTTTTCTTTTTTCAATACTTAGGGGGAGATTGTTAGCCCCACTCTTTTGTCATGTAAAAGTATTCTAAAAAGAAGACAAGTCCAGAAGCAAGAGGACCTCTACACTTCTAGCATGTTGAACCAGAGCCTACTCTTACCAAGTATTACTTACAGAGAAGTACCCAAACAGAAGATAATTTTCGGATGCAAAACCTCTGGCCTTCAGATGCAGAGCCTTTGGCCCCCTCTGTATCAATGCTCTGTAAATCAACAAAGTATTCTCCCTCATAGTGGAGTCATCCAATGATAGCATGCCACGTCAACAGAAGCAATTACTTCACCTTTCCAGGTGGAATCACGCTATTGGCTATAGGATTGACTTTGATATTATTCTCGTATAAATAGGAAGATTGTGTTTGTTAGAAAATGAGCTTGCATATCTTTACTCACAATCACACCCACTGATTTCACAGATTGTTGAGAGAGAGTAAGTAAGTCTGAGTATTTTACATGCACACAAGTACGTGTTATTGGTGTGTTATTCACTGTAAGTTCAGATCCTTTCTCAATTCAATACAAATGACTTTGATGGCTATAATTATTTGTATTTTCTCTTTCATCTAGCATTTTATTCTATTTTGATATCTTACTGCTTCCGTTATTTAACTCTATATTGATTATTAACCAACAAGAATCATGGGACAACGCGTTATCCATTAACCGTTACGATATATATATATATATATATATATATATATATATATATATATATATATATGTATATGTATGTATGTATGTATGTATATGTATGTATGTATAATAATATATAGTTAAATATTGAAATGTATATATATACATAATTATATTAAGTTTATTATTAATATTTTTTTGTAATATTTGTCGTATATTAATGTGTACTTTAATATTTTTTTTTTATATTTACCAAATAAAAGAGTTCATGATGATTAAAAGAGAAATAAGATGGGGTCAGAAAAATAAATACGACGAAAAATGGTGTCTTACAATTTTTTTTATTGTTTTTAAAATATTATAATATGCTTATATCTAGAGTAATATTAAAATGTTTACTAGAACAAAATTAATATATAATAATTACTATATTTATGAACTTATGTTTTACTTATATGTTTGAGGTGTAACAATATTATTTGTAGTTCAAAATGAATTTTTTTTACCATTTATCCATTACCCTTTGTATTTAATGGGTAGGGTAGGACATGGATAAGAGTTTTTGAGATGTATAATTACTCGTCTCGTTACCCGTTAATTTAAATGGATTGGATAACAGAATAATCCTTACCCTATCCATACCCTACTCGTTGTCAGCCATTACCCTACCCATACCCTACTCGTTGCCAGCCCTGCCGACAGGCAGACAGTTCCCAAGTTAGCTAAGTAGGTCACTTTGTCGCAACATTTTGTTGCTTTTATACGGCAGTAGGGATACATTCCCTCCCCCTCGGCCTTCCCCCAGTTATATTGTTACTCATCTCCCGTATTGTATTTTGAATTTGTTGGGCTGTTTGGGTTTGTTATTTTTAATTAATGGACAGGTTTGTATAAAATATACACGAAATACAAAATATTTATTTAATTTTTTCTAAAACTAAAATAAAATCAACAATGGATCAGTGAAAGAAATCCATCGCTAAAAATGGGTGGGTTCGTCGCTAACCTGTCGCTAACATGGTTCGTCGTTAATCCGTTGTTAATGGAGTCTGCCACTAATCTGTCGCTGAAAGCATCACCCACGACCCTTTGCCCCCACGGACTATCATCTGCGGAATTCGGCACTAGCGGACGGATTAGCACGACCTTATTCATCGCCAATAGGGCCCAATTTGTAGTGTATTAAACATATGAACATGTAATTGACAACCTTCAAACTATGAGTTATAACTCGAGCCTCGAGGGGAGTGATGACTATAAACTATACGTTTACACGCAATATAATACAATATTAGCAATCATTTAACCATTTTAACTCTTTTTTACTCTCTCTCTCTCTCTCTCTCTATATATATATATATATATATTAAATAATATATTATGATTTTCATAAGAGATGAAGAGTTTGTGACCGAAGCGGTATATGGGGTTACCAAGATGACCCCATAATGGCGCTCAACACACAAACTGACATTCTTCGGTATTTGTTTTTTGCTTAATCTTTTTCAAACTGAATCATGGTTAAACAACAAATCTTTAATTCATTTTTTAAAAATATATTGAACGAAACTAATGTTTTATAAATATTATTTAAAAAAATCTTTTGTCATGAAAGAACAAACTAAAGATATTGTAACACCCCAATTTCCGTATTTAAATATAACAAATAGTCCAACTGAAGGTTTATTGTGTAATAGATGAAAGATTCAAGTTCGAGGACCAGTGTGACACAATTGAAAGTGGATGTTTGGTATGAAAATGTGTCCATGGGAGTCCCTTGAGTGTGGGCATTAGGTGAGGAAGATGAGTATAACTCGAATATCATTTTCCATTGGGGGAATCAGTAATAAGTCTCTTCTTTCGTCTATCCCTGTTACCATCAAGATTTGTGAAGAACAAGCAACATTGAAGCAAGAATGAAGCAACGGTAACAACAACAAGTTTTAGTTGAAATCAATAATTTTAAGGTACAATTTCTATGTAAAATTTATGTTTTGATGCTTCCTTGATAGACTATGATGTTTGATTTGGGTTTAGTGTGATAATGGAATCGAGATTGAGGTTAGAAAGGTGTTAATTCGATTAAAAACAACCTAATACTTTGCTTTTATAAAACAAAGAATAAATATACAATTTTCAAGTATAATATGATATTAAATCCATGTTTAAGTGTATATAAACTGTAACACCCTCAAATCTGGAAATAACAACTAATTTAAAATTTTCTAAATTAATGGATAACTAAATCACCTACAATAACAATTTAAGATTTGACTTCTATAAACACCATTCAAACCTTATAGAAGGTCTATAATAAGGACGAGTGTTACTAAAAACTCAATAACAGTCACTATCTCCAAAATGCGGAAGACTTCACCAAGCTACTCACCCTCGAGTAAAACTAATACTCGTCTCTTCACAGTAACGCTAGAACCATTCCCCAACCAGAACCTGATGCACATGCCGACAAATAAAAAGGTTAGGCTAACGCCTAGTAAGCTCAAGAGTTTTCATCGTAAATATGTAAATCAATAAACTTTAAGAATGTTATTTAAAACGTGATTTCTAAAATAAAATACATTAAGTCTGAAAGCAACCTCTTTTCCAACACTCACCATCTTTGTAATTAAAACCACGATACAAAACGTCCCTTCGGATATAAATCCAAAACCCAAAACTCACGCAAAACATAACTTATACTTTAATAACCAAATACTGAAAACGTGGACAAACTCTATCATCCAAAATATCCAAAAACATATATAAGATTCAATATTCAAGACCTTAGAATATGGATAACAACCCATATTCAAAATGTCACCGTAAACATGGATTATAAAACTCCATACCCAAAACAACACCTTTCGGTGACGGGGTAGACCCGATTACATTTCACGCGACGGAACACAAAAGTAGGTCACATAACTATGTAGTAAAACCAAAACGTATGGATTATACTCATAAGACATATCAAGCTCAACCCCTCTAGATATTTTGCCCGTGGAGACTCAAATTCAACCCCTCTGGGTCTATACTTTGAGATGTCCAAACGCACACAAAAACATACAAGCACATTTGGAATTATACCTTACTGCCCATGGGACGTTGCCCGACCATATAGCTCCACACCTTACTTATCATGGTGACCCGATGCCTATTCCGTGCCAAAGTGGTGAACTTATCCAAAACAGGACATTAAGAACACTGTGCCTATGGATCCTTTGCATTAATTAAAAACATTACATGACTCCAAGCGAATGAGTTAACGTATTCAAAACATGTAATTCTCAAATAAGATGCAGTAAATGCAAATCATGACCAAACGCTCTACATTGAACTATCAAAACCCGGACAATTGTCCCCAAAACCCAACGAGGTTCAAACCGAGCCATAGGCTTAACAAATCAAAAGACCAATTGTAAGAAAATCATAAAATGAAATCTAACGTAAACACCCCGCATTTATGCAAACCCATGCTCCAAAATATGGAGATAACTCCAACATAAATTAGATTGGGACAAAACATTTTCCAAGTGAGTTTATAAAATTTATCCTTTCAAAACGTCCCATAACACAAAATCAAACATTTCTCCAAAACACACAATGAAATACATTTATACTCAAAAATCTACTTCCATGAAATAAATCATTAAGATACCAAAATATATGGTTTTTTATCAAAATCCCAAAATCCCAAAAGTATGTGTTTTACAAAGTTTATAAAATTAAACACTTCAAATAATCAAAACCCACAACATAATTCAACATTTGATAATTTCGTGTAAAACACAAAAATACTTTAAAATGGACATTTTTGGCATGTACAACGTTTTCACAAATTAACTTGAACTCACCTTGCTAGATTTAGGCTAAATTTAGATTTTTCCCCAACTTGAGCTCCTTTGAATAAACTTGGATCCTCAAGCCAAAACTTCTAAAAACCTAAATCCATGAACTTCCAACCATAAATATTCATATTCAACCATATAGAATCGTTCCCCAAACATCTTGTATCAAAATCTTTATTTTGGCCAAAAAACCCTAATTTGACCTAACTTTTCTCAAAATCTTCCAAAACCGAAATTTGAGATACATAAACACTAGAAAGTCATCAATAGATGATTTATGACTCATAATAAAGTTTAAAAACTAGAAGGATCAACTCACCACTTAGGTTTCGGTGAAAACCTAGAAAACCCCAAATTTCTTGAAGATGGAGGTGATGATGATGAGCTCTTGATCTTTGCTTCCATTCCACCACCAAATACTCTTGGATATTCCCAAAACTAACAATCTATCCTTGAAAATCTATGAAATACAAAACCATAGCAATTTGAATCACCAAAAACGGAGTAGAAATGAGAAAGATATGACCAAATGAAAATAGAGGTTGAATTTATGCACTGCACCCCGACCGCGAAAGTGACAGTGACACTTTAGCTGTAAATTTTGCCCAAAATATACCGTGGGCACCTTTTTCTCTGCGAAAGTGTCCGACTAAAGTGTCAGTGTCACTTTAGCTTGACACTTTCGCCCAAAAGGTACCGAGAGCCCTTTTCGTCCGTTTTCTCGACTGTTCCTCGACCGTTTTCTCGATCGTTCCTCGACCATTCCTTGACCGTTTTTTCGGTACATTGGATGCTAGTATGCCAATTATCGTGCCATTGTCATACCTTCCTAGCACATTCGTTGGGACGACCAAACACTCGATAACGTCGTTGCAATTGTGACATTTATCACAACTGCATGACACTATAGCCGGGACGACCATACTCTTAGTACCATCGGTGCTATTGTGACAAATGTCACAACCACATGGAACTATAGCCATACTCCATACTTGGTTCTTCATTTACCAATTCATCTCGTTCAACACTTTTCCTTAATTAAGATAAAAATCAGGGTGTTACACGAACCAACTAAAAAGGCGGGAGATAGCAACTCACCAGAAAACAACTAGTTGTCACCCTACTTCTATTTTCCCTCTAGATAGAGGGCTAAATAACCTACTTAACACTAACCCAATAGAACCAGAAAAGCATAACACCTTTCGCAGTTCCCCCTCGCTAACAAGCACTTAGCTGGAGAAGAAGGAAGACTAACTAGTTGTCGTGTAGGTGCAAAGCCTCTCTACCTTAATGAATAAGCGTGAGAGGAAGAGTGAAAGGAATTTCAAATAACTCACTTTAATTCAGAAGGCGTGAGAGAAAAGATAACCACTCTATTGAAAAGAGAGGCTATGGGGTGTTTACTTGACTTTACTTTAGAAGGCTTCTATTTGTTCCACTTTCACTATATGGAGAGCTACGTCGCTCCACTCACTTAAAGGTGTGAGGGGAACGAGCTCGATTAATGGGAGAGGGAGAGTGAAAGGAGCACATGTGTTGTCCACTACTTTTCATTGAGTTCTATGTGCAATTATATGTATATTTGTGTATATGCATGTACGCAAGAATGTTTTCAATTGTGTTCCAGTAAATGTCTAACTGTTTTACGAAGTCATTTTGATCAACATGAGTTATGTTTGTATATATTTTTTGCCGGTGTAATCAATATAAAGGACAAGTTGGCATAGATTTGTGATGCCATTATTTTACATGACATGTTTGTAAATTGTTTTAGCTTAAAAACTATAAATTCACTAAGCTTAAAAGTTGACAAGTGATGCATATATCAGGACAATACATCACCATATGTTTTAGTTTTTAGTTGATTTATGTTAATAAGATAACTCATGTCATATGTACGTCGTCAAGTCCTCAAATAAGTTAGCAAGTAAGGAATGTGATATATGCTTTCTTTTCATACACAAACAAACCTTTAGGCATGAACGCATGATACAGTCTGTCATGTATTCTTGTTTCTCTTTTTAATAAAAATAATATGTATAGTTACTCTTTCATTATAATTAGAGTAAAGTTCATTTTTGGTCCTTAACGTTTCACCATTTCAATGGTTTTCGTCCCTAACGTTTATTTTCTCAGTTTAGCCCATCACGTTTGACAGCTCGCAACAATTTTTGTCCCTCCTTTTAACGGTCATTAACGTTTTCTGTTAAATCCAGTTAAATGAAAGGTATTTTGCTCGTTTTACTTGTTTTTTTAATTTTCTTGTTTTTACCTAAAAAATCAAACTTTAGGGACCTATTGTATAATTAACTATAATATATATATATATATATATATATGTGTGTGTGTGTGTGTGTGTGTGTATTTATACACAAGGATGATTGATCTTCTTCCCACCGCCCCATCCCTTCCACACCCCACCACCGGCCTGTAACACTCTAGAATTCCCAAGTAAGTAATGCTTAGGATTCACCCCACCTCTACCATAATCTTATCGTGATAAAATAATTGTTTTGAATATCCCCTATTAGTGCCTTATCGCTAACTCGACCCCCTTGCATCGACTAATCGAGAAGAAAAACTGGACACTGCCAGGTTTCGACGACAATGACAGCGACTATGACACCTGTCATGGTCGCATGTCAAGGTCGTGCCCAGGGGGAGGGTCTCGGTACCTTCGCGGTGACATTGCCCGCGGTTGTGACATAAGGCATTGTCACCTGTCACTTTCGCGAGGCATGTACCGTAGCATGGGTGAGCTCGGCGACAATGCCACAGGTCATAGTCGTCGGGCAAGGTCGCCTCCTAGGTTCTAGTTGTATAAAAACGGGGTTTTGACCCTTGGCTTCATTTATGTCTTTCCACAACTCGATTGAAACCAGTTTAGAGAGAGTGGAGTGCGATTTCCTTTCCCCAAAGCCTCTCTCCTCATTTACTTCTCATCTAGGGTGATTAAGGCAACTTTTAGAGATCAAGTGGGTGGTTGGATCATTTATTGAGAAGATTCTAGTCAAGATTTTCATGTCTCAAGAGCACTTCCTTATCCATCATCTTTGCTAGGATTTTGGAACTTTTCTAGTCAAAAACTTAGATTGTGAGTTTACTAAAATTTATAAAAACTAGATACATACCATTATGTGATTACTTGCTTATTTGTTACATCTTCTTGTGAAACTCCCATGTTTTTACTAATGTTCCTATTTTAGGGTTTGTGGGTCATTGGTTGAGAATGGACACATACAAAAAGGGGACCATGTAAATGTCCCAATCATGAGGTTATTTTAATATAAGGACTCTTGAATGAAAGGAGTTAGACCACATCCTTGGTTTTGACCTAATTGATTAAATGTTTCTGAATGTCATATGAGTGACTATATTTTGTATTGGAGACTATTATTGTGTACATGAGAGTGTTGAATATGATGATGTTTTAGAATACACTACATGGACAATATGCTTGGTATGACAAAGGAAATTATGTGAAGGCATTATGTAAGTCCCTTAAGTCATGGGTGATATGTTCTCCCCAATGTACCTATGATTGGTATTATGTTGTATCTCATGAGGTTGTAAACATATTGGAACTTATTTATTCATTATTGGACGAACCAAGTCAGTATACACTAGGAGGATATAGTCTTGGGTTCCACCGTGTGGGTATGTACCTAGACCTCCGTCGTTCGGGGTAATGCCATGATTGTAGTCCTCGGACGTGCCGGGCCTTTTGGATGTCGCTCATGGTAATCGACATCAAGGTGTATCGATTCTTTGGGTGGAACTTGATTGGTGCTATGGGTCTCCCCCATTGACTCCATGTATGGGAATTTCCTTGATAAATATCATGTACTTGTAATATTGTGTCAAATAATTATTGCTTGTTCGAACTCACTAGCCTTTTTGGCCTAACACTTGTTTGGTGTCGGTATGTATCTTAGGTTCTAGCGGTGCGGGCGTTAAGAAGGTCTAGCCAGTCGTAGAGTGAGCTTAGGGAAGATTTTTAGGACACCATTCTATAGAAGACTTTCACTTTTGGGAATCTCGAATAACACCCGAATTGTAATCTTGTTTCGCATAAAAATTAGATTATTAGGTTGTTATTTCCCATTTCTAGAATTATAACTTGTATTTAACAAGTGGTTATTCTTTCCCCATTTTTGGGAGGTTCAATGCTTTGGCATTTTAATACCATATTTCCGTGTTTGGAAGTTTTTTTGGTTATTCCCTATTTTGGGGTGTTACATGGCCACCGCCTGCCACCCCTCCTTCACCCTCGTTTCTCCATTCCATCTCCAAACCCCATTTCCATCTCCGCTCTTTTGGAGATCGAGAGACAGAGAAGAGAGGCATATCGAGACAAATAGATCGAGAGACAGAGACCAAAATCATTGACTTCACCCAAGCCCATCAATTTCCCACTCTGGATGCTTATGAACAAAAGCATATGTGGAGGTTTTCGGTGGGTGTGGTGGGTCACGAACAGAAGCAGATTTGATTTGGTTTGATTTAGTCGGAGATGTCCTGGCCATCGGTGGGTGGGGTAGGTCACGAACAGAAGCATGAGGTTTTCGGTGGTTTGATTTGGTCGGAGATGTGGGGTGGGCCACGAACAGAAGCACCTTTCTTTAGTATATATATATATATATATATATATATATATATATATATATATATATATATAGGGCCATTCAAGGGATAACTCAGTTATCTGTGGTAACCACGAGATCCAATCTTAACCACAAATGAGAGGATAAATTAGGAAAATAATAATTTTGGTAATTTTAATTAAAGGGTATGCTAGATATTTTAGAAATTTCCTCTCTCCTCTGTCTTCTCTCCTCTCTCCGGCGAACATTATTCCGGTGACCATATGATGCACAATGTGATACCTTTTGTAAACATCGAAAATAACGAAAATAAATAAGAAATGTTGTGATACTCTTTGTAAAATAAAGAAGACTTATTGTGATACCCAAGATACATACAAGATGCACACAATGATACCCTATGTAAAACAACAAAAACACACATTGTGATATCCTTTATAAAACAATGAAAATACATATTGTGATACATTTACTAAATCAACACTACATGATACATTGTGATACATTTCGTAAATCAACACTACCTGATACATTGTGATACATTTTGTAAAACAAAGAAAATACATTGTCGAAGATAAAAAAATACGCAACGTTACTCTTCATAGAACAACAAAATACACATTGTGATGCACTTCATAAAACATTCCTACCTGAAAATACACATTGTGATACACTTCATAGGAGTTGCAATTTGGGTTTCTTCGAGATCTAATGCATCATCGAGTTCTCCAACGAGATTCAAGTTCTGGTGCATCATCGAGATGCCCGTCAAGATTTAGGTTGTAGTGCACCGGCAAAATCAGGTCATAGTACACCGGCGAGATATGGGTTATATCTCCGGCGTTCTTGGAATAGAGCGGTGGCTGCGTGGGGAAGTCTTCAAACCAGATCTAAAGAGGGAGAGGGTACGCTTTAGCGAGAGAGGAAAAAGGATGGGTAGAGGAGTCACCGAAAAAGACATATGGGGTTGGGGAGTTACTGGAAGGGAGATTTGGTTGGGTTAGAGGGAAGCCGACTGATTTTGAGAGAGAAACCTTGTAGGAGAGAGAAAGAGATGGAATGAAAATAAGGTGGTGGTGCCTATTTTTGAGGAGGGTTTTTAATGAGATACCCTATCTTGGGAAAGAATAGCAAATCAAAACATAATTATATACAAAAAAATCGTAATTTATATTGATATGATCAAATCATATATTTATTGAGTTGTTATCTAAAAGTAAATTTATTGATTTACCCTTTACTTATTAATTATAAAATAATGTTAATTATCTTAAATGATTGGCTCATATTGGATCTCACGTTTATCACAAAATACCGAGTTCTCATTTGATTAGACATCTATATACATGTTATATATATATATATATAGAGAGAGAGAGAGAGAGAGAGGAGAGAGAGAGGGGAGATTAAAGATCTAGAGATATGAAGATAAATTACATTATTGGCCCTTATGGTTTTAGAATAAAATAGAATAAATTCCATTTTTGGTCCCTGTGGTTTAATGACTAGGAAAACAAGTAAAAAGACTAAAATACCCTTCATTAAATTGGATTTAAGAGAAAAAGTTAACGTCCATTAGGTTGAGGGACGAAATATGTTGCGAGTTGTCAAACGTAAGAGGCTAAAATGAGAAAATAAACTTTTAGGACAAAAACTATTGAAATAGTGAAACGTTAAGGACCAAAAGTGAACTTTACTCTTATAATTTTGATGTAACACTATCGATTACAGACTCAGGAGCTATTAAACTTTCTTTGTATGCTAGTCTCTTATTTTAGTATGGTATGGAAATTATTATGCCTTGTTTTATATTACTACTTTATCATCTTATAAAAACTTCAACATTCTCCTTTAATGCCAAAAATTATATTTAAACATACACATATAATATGTAAAGTTCGAAAATAAAGTTTGATTATATAATTACCAAAAACAAGAGGAATCAATGCAATATTTTTTCATAAAGTAACATGCATATATATATATATATATATATATATATATATATAGATATATAGGGTGCATTTCTTTTGCAACCCAAACAATTTGTACAAACTATGCATACCACCATATTAGGAAACAATAGATATATTTATGGATAATGATTATGATTCATTAATAGTGATTGTGATATATATGGAAAATGTTAAGTTTATTCATTATAATTATGATTTTAAATTAGAAAATGTTAAGTTCATTCATTATAATCATGATTTTAAATTAGGAAACATAATAAAATCATATATTTATTAGACTTGATGAACGACTAAGATTGGTTTGCATAGTTTGTACAAATTGTTTGGGTTGCAAAAGAAACGCACCATATATATATATATATATATATATATATATATATATATATATATATATATATAGGGTCAGGTTCACGTGAGACCAAGCTGTTTCCGTCAGACCGCGTGAGACTTAGCCTTAAAACATGAAACTTCACACCGAAACACTGTGAAGGTAAAAAACATTCGAACTTTCATAATGTAATCACACTATGAAGGTAAAAAAACCTAAATCAAGTTAAAAAAAATCAAACCTTCACAGATAAAAGACTGTGAAGGTATATCCGAACCTTCAAAGTGAAGACGCTGTGAAAGTAAAAAAACGAACATTCACAGCGAAAAACACCATGAACGTAACATTTACGGTGTTTTCCCTATGAAAAGTTTGATTTTTTTTTACATTCACAGTTTTTTGGTGTGAAGTTTCATACTTTAAAGCTTGGTCTCACCGATCTCACGGAAATTGCTTGGTCTCACGCGAACTTAAGTATATATATATATATATATAGAATTTTTTTTAAGAAATGAAGGTTTTTTTCCTAAGGAAGAAGACAAAAGGTTGGAGCAAAGAGAATATATGATTTAAAGGGCTCCATATCCCACTTAACATTAAATATTATGATAAGTTGCTTTCAAGTAATTAATAATTATTTAGAAGATGTGTATACCTTATATATGGACCATAAAATTATTTAAAAATAAACTCCTTTATATAAAGAAAAAAATATTAAATTATTTTTGGAGTTTTCACTTTGAACCCCATTTATGTCCTGTTTTGTCTTTAAATTAAACCCAATAATTAAAGAAAACTTATGAAGTTAAAAAATAATACATTCTTCATTCATTTAATAGAACAATTATTTTTTCATTGTTTATGTATGCAACTTCCATAAATTTAAAATTAAGTTTTGAGTCGCTGATCGTATTACCCTATTGCGTCTCATTTCTGCCTTTGAGGAAACAAAGGGTTTTTGTTAAATTTATTTGTCAATATGAGAAAGAATACGATGAACGTTAATGTTGTAATTCATTATTTTGAACATCAAAGCAAACAAACCATAGGCCTTGTTTTGCAATTAGGATGGGGAGGGGGTGGAATCATACAACTCAATGTTACTAATTTGCGGTACATCTATGTAATCATTCTATTTCTTATTACCGTAGTAATAGTAAAAGTAAACTATAATTTTCTTTTTTCATCATGGTTGGCAAAAGCGTCCAAATTTGGACCCTCCCTCTAATGGACGTTAATTTTTAACTGTCAAGTGAGGGGTATTTCGTCATTTTAGGTTTTTTTTTTTGTTAAAATTTAAAAACATTTACGACTATCTAATAAAACAATTACACGTGTCGCACCCTTCTCCTAGAAACTTCCACACCTATTTTCCGGCCAAACCCAACCCTAGGACCATCTTCTCTGGTCAAACACAAATCCAAACAACACCAAAATGAACCCCAAAGACCAAAATCAAAACTAAAACTAAACCTAAATTCAAATCCAAATCCAAACCTAAATTCAAACCCAAACCCTAAAATCAAACCCCTAATTAAAACTTAATCGATGAATCCAAATTCTAATACAAACCATAATCAAAACCAAAATCCTAACCCTAATAGATGAACTCCGTTACAACCCTCCCCCAAAAAAAAATTCAAAAACTTGTTCCTCTACCACATTTTCCTGGTTTCTCATAATTAAAGAGTACTTAAATACAAATAATCACTACAAAAAGTAGGTTGCTTTTTGTAGTTGGTTTCTCATCAGTTGATTAAAAAAACGACTCAGCAGTTGAGAGTGTGTATGTGTGTGTTATCGTTTCCAAAACTTGATCATCAACGGAGAAGAAGATGGGTTGCAATGCTGGTGGGTATGTGGTTGGGTTGTAGTGGTGGTGGATCTGTGGTTGGGTTGTAGATCAGCCAAAGGAGGCAGGTGGTGGTGGTGGTAGCAGGAGATGGATGGTCTACTTGAGATATATTACATATATACGTAGAGAGAGAAGTTCAAACGAGAACCCTAACTATTTAAGAAAACAGTTAAAACAACAAATCAAATCATGTATAAAATCATATGTGATTTTATATTAACCGGCAAAAACCGGGCATGGGCCACTTTGGCCGCGACTTATGTCGCAAGACAAAGTCGAATAAATCATATATGATTTTGTATGTACTCGGTTGTTCTCGTGTTTTCTTAAATAGATATTGTTCTCATATGAACCCACCTCTCTCTCTCGATATATATATATATATATATATATATATATATATATATATATATTGATAGATAGAGAGAGAGAGAGAATGTTCAGGAGAAAACCTTAAATAAATGAAAAACCGAAAAATGCTCCATCAACCATTAAATTAATTAATTCAATGAATGTGATTAAGGAGGCGGTTACTACTTTATTTTTAAATTAAAATCCTTGGCCATTCCCTATTCTTTAAATCGAAAAAATACGAAATATGATCAAAATTCGAATGAAACTAATTACACCAAAAATTTGATCTTATTTTTCTCGTTAATTTGACATCCATATTGATATATTTTTTCATCCGTTTTTTCATGGTTTTTCAGTTTTCCATTTATTTAGTGTTTTTCTCTGAACCTGGCCATATATATATTGGAAGGATATTTTGCAACCCTGAAAAATGTTGCAACCCTTGCAACTCACATCTTAACCGTTGGATTCATGATCGATGGTTATTTTATTTTTATATTTCTGTTTTTTTAATTAAAAATATTGGGCCCCATATCTATTGTAACCGCCGATCATGAATCCGACGGTTAAGATGTGGGTTGCAAGGTTTGCAACCTTTTTAAGGGTTGCAAATATATATGTATGTGTGTGTGTGAAATAGATAAATGATCCTAGCCCTTCATCTGGTCAACAATTGCAGTTTTGACTGTGAAACACCGGATAATTCCTTGCGTGGTATGTAGAATATAGAGGGGTAGTTAAGTAAAATACGCCGACGAGTTCATATGTGAACTTGTGTGATTCACATATGAACTATATATTCATATGTGAATCAGTTAATTAGTTAATTAGTTAATATGAGAATCAGTTAATTAGTTCAATATGAATTACAAAGGTTCATATATGAATTTTTTATTTAATTCAATTGATTCACATATGAACCTACAGTTAATTAGTTCATATGTGAATCAGTTAATTAGTTCATATATGAATCACAAAGGTTCATATGTGAATTAGTTAAAAAGAGTTCATATGTGAATTACACGGGTTCACATATGAACATATAGTTCATATGTGAATCATACAGGTTCACATATGAACTCGTCCTACGTATTTGTAAAAATTACGAAACTGTCCTTCTATTTTTGGAATAGCCACAACTTTTGACCAGTCAAAGCCGCAACGTTTGACCAGTCAAATCCGATCCTGACCGTATAAATGGCTAGGATTACTTATCTATTTCTCACACACTTAACATTTTTGATTTGAACATATATATATATATATATATATATATATAAGGTTTTGGGTTCCGATGAGAAATTGAGTTAACGGTGAAAAGTATGAGAAGTGGTTATCCACCGTTGGATGAGAAATGGGCGCACATTAGGATGAGATGCACCGAGATGCATTCTCTTCTATGCCACAATTCATGGGAGGGCTTGAGATTGAAAGAGATCAACGGTTCAGATCCGCTTCTCACGTTTCTCACCGTTAACTCAACTTATCAGACGATCCTTCACTTATATATATATATATATATATATATATATATATATATATATATATATATATTGTAGAGGGAGGATCAAACGAGAACAGTAACTATTTAAAAGAACACGAGAACTAACAAAATCATTAATGATTTTATATTAACGCGCAAAAAAGCCACACAGACCTGAAGCCGCGAAGCCGCGGCCAAAGTCCCTTTTTTGTATGTTAATGTAAAATCATTAATGATTTTGTTAGTTCTCGTGTTCTTTTAAATAGGTATTGTTCTCGTTTGAACCCGACTCTCTCTCTCTCTCTATATATATATATGGACAATCACATTACTCCATTTATTTTTGTTTTATTCCAAGTAATTAGTATTAACTATGTTAACTAAAATGTACCAATCACATTACTCCATTTATTTTTGTTTCATTCCACGGTTGTTAATGTGGTTGAGGGTAGTCTTGAAAAAAAAATTGGCCCACATGTAGGGGATTTGTTTCCTTAATTATGTAAAAGATAATCATGCTAGGTTTTTAATTGTATTTGTTTTTGGTATTTTTTTTCGCTAATAGTTTTTGAAAATATTTTAAACCATATTTCAATCATGATGATATCTGTTGTCAATGCGTTCACAATGTTCCCAGGATAGATTGTGAACTGGATCACAATGCAGTTGTTCACGCATGCAAAATGTTCACGCATGCAAAATGTTCAATTATGCATAATGTTCACTTGTTCATACTAGTATGAATGTTTATTTGTGCCAAATCTTCATTTGTGCACACTAGTAAATGTTTAGTTGTGCACAATTTTCGCTTGTGAACATTGTTCATACTTCACAATCTTCCATATTTACAGTTTTCAATGTTCACAAATGAAACTGTGAATATTCATGAGGTTCTGTTAGTTTGTGCACATTTGTTCATAAGTGAATCATTGGAATGTGAAAAGGTGTGCACATTGAACAACAAGTGAAACCCCACATGATCACAATTTCACTTAGCAACATCTAGAGCAACTGAAATACCCCATTGTTAACAAGTTCACAGTTTCACTTATGCACAATTTTCACTTCTGACACTGTTAACTTTTGCATAATGTTCATGTATGAATAGAAATACACAACTTAACACATACTATATGTGCACAATAATTGTGAACGTTCATTATAATACTTTCATATGTGAACAGGTAAATTCCCTAGAACATTCATTACCAACATAAAATTTTCACATGTTAACGTAACAGATATCCATAAGTCCACATAAAAAATTCGATTGTTAAATTGAAATGTATTTTTGTCTTAACCCTAGTACATAAATGTTAAACTGAATGTTTCATAACAATCAAAGTGAAACTTGGTTCATCACTTCAACAAAGTTTTTCACCTTCTATGAACCTAATCAAATTGATTTTGACAAAAAAGAAAAAAGAGGAAATCATTGCAATTTTACCTTCACCGTCTTCATTCGTAACACCCTTACTCTTTTGATTTTGGGAGATGCCAACACTTTCTGATTCCTTCTTTATCACCTTTGTTAGTTGCATCTGTTCATCGGCATCACCGGATCATCCATTGTGTTCTTGAAATTTGAAAATGTCGTTTTCTTGAAAATCCTCTCACTTCTTTTTCTAACTATTACAACAATTGTTTATCAAGAGAAGAACAAAAATTGTAATTTATAAACCCTAAAAATTGGGATTTTTACCTCGATTCAAATCCTTCCCACCTCCATTGTGCGCCATAATTTTGTACAATTTCGGAATTCACAGATGAAGATCTTCATAAGGTTGCAAAGATATCGATTCAAACCTGAAGATTTTGCATGAAAATCGGATTAGGAAACCTTCCATTCGTGATGCCGTGAAATCAGGGTTTGATATGCTTTCCTAATCTCAACCGTTTATGGTCTTTGACTAATTTACCCCGGTTCATAAATGAAACCATGCCTAGGCACGTGTTCACTCCCTTTTTTTAATATAAAAAATTGATTTAATGGAAGCCGGAGATTACAATGATTAATTAACGGTTTAGATTGGTTAACATAGTTAACACTAATCACTTGATTAACAAAAGAATGACCCTCTCTCTCTCTCTCTCTCTATATATATATATATATTACAAGTAATATAATAAGTTTATTTTTTCTGTTTAAGAAAAGTTCAATTTTTAAAAAAGTGGTGAAAATGACAAAAATCTAAAATAACCTTAACTTAACTGATTTTTTAACCATCCGTTAGAGGGAGGGACTAACTTGGGAACGTTTTGCAAATCATGATACCTATTTTGTATTATCAAAACTGTAGAGATAGAAAGTATTATAACTCCGTTCCCAGCAAGTTCATGAAAGGTACCGACAATGGGGCTGCACTCTTCTTAGCATTAACAAACCACAGGGACCAAAATTTAGTTTACTCTAATAATAAGGAACAAATTTATATATGTGCCAAAACATTATATTATGGGCCGAGATGTAATATAAAATTATAAATGCTCTAATAGTGTGCTACGAATTTTTCTATATTATATTTGAAAGTGTTGGATTGGATTGGATGGTTACATTTATTTATTGAGCCCAATGGAATTACTAGAGCTGTTAAATTGGACCTAACTTGAGATAGGAGCCAGGACAGACCCGTTTATGTATAATTGTATATGATCAATTTTTTTTAAATATTTTATAAATTATAATACAAGTCTTAATAATTTTTTTATAAGATTTTATGTTTTTTTTTTGAAGGTGTTCTAATCTATGCCTATAATAATCTCGGTAAATTATGATTGCAAGAAATCAACCCTGATAAACTCAGTGACCACAATTATTAATTGTCTACACCTGGATTCGAACCATGTACAGATGGGATAATCTACCACATCCCCCAGAGCCTTAACCACTACGTCACAACCCTTGTGGTTATAAGATTTTATGTTGTTTTCCATAATCTTCAGGGTTTTAATCTTTTTATGTAAATGTATTATATAATACCCTAGATTTTATTACCGACTAATATTAGTATGTTGATTTATATGGGAATTTGATGCATTATTTACTTGTACCTATGCTTGAAGTAGTTGCATTTTGGACTAAAAATGTAAGCCTAAGTTTTATGTAAGGGGACAATTATATATAAAATAATCTTGAGCTTAGGACTAGAAATGTTAAGAAAAATCCAAATATATGGACCGATATTGAATTAGCCAATTGAAGAAGGATCAATATTTGATATTATGACAAATCATGTCTAGCTCAGTTTGTTTCCCCAATGGCGGTAACATCCGGGGGGGGGGGGGGGGTGGATGGTATCCCAACCTACCCGGGTTCGAATCCAAGGGGAGTCAATTTGAGGGCATGAGGAGTACCCAGTCCTTGGGCCGGTCCAATCGTTAACTTGGCTGCCCCCAACCCAGTCTTAGACTGTGGTTGGGTTCTAGGTTCAACGTAAGTTGGGCCGGGACAACGGCGGATTAGTGGGCTGCCCGTGGATGCCCGATACCGCCGGGGAGGCGTGAGTTCGTGGTAGTCGTTCGTTGGTTCGATGCCGCTATGCCTTCCAAAAAAATTATTTGATATTATTTCAAAGCTTATTTTGCCAAGTATTTAAACCCCTAATTTCAGCCAAAATCCTCATTTTGCATCTTAACTCTCTCTCACTAGAAATCAAAATGCTCTCTCCATCTTATACCCTAAGTTGAACTCAAATCTACACATGCAACTAGGAAGGTGTTGACATTTTGAAGGATTGAAGCTAATTAATTGAAGAGAAGGTAAAGAATCAATGTAAGAATCTAGGAATTTCAAGATATGTGATTTAAATTGATGATTGATGTCAAAGTTGGATATGAATCATATTAGGATTCATATAGTTTTGATTAGTAAGTTAAATCTTTGTTAAATGATGTTATTTCTATATTATTGTTGGTTAAAGAAGTGGGGAATTAAGTTTCAATCATTTATTTGTGGTTTGAGAAAGCTATTTAATTGATTCATCATGGTTTTAGTAGCAAACTTATATGAGATAAGTTGTATTGAGCTTGTCCAGAGAAGGCAAATGAGTTGCAGGTTGTTTAAAAATCCATAAAAAACGGCTCGTTGGTCTGATTGAGGTGTGTAATATACTGTTGGAAAGGCCTCTGTGTCTATTACAACTTTGTAGTTTACATACAAACCTGATTTTAACTCTATAAGGCTCAAATCAGTGAGTTTCTGGAACTGGTCTGTGCAAAACGAGATTTGTTTACCGTTCTTAGAAAACTCATATAAAATCGGTGTTTCCTTCGAATGGGATGAATCCAAAGAGATTAGAAGCCTAAGAAATAAACTTAATTTTTTTTAGACATTAACACCTCAATGTACCTCTAAGTATAATAAAAAGGCTCAAAATCGAGTTGGTACAAAGCTGTCAGGTGCAGAAGATTAAGTTGCATTATTTGTTTGTACCTTGCGCTTTAAGGACTTGTAATATATGTAATCCAATCCTAATCATGTCTAATTTTATTCAGGTTCAATATTAAAATAAGAAAGGGGTCTTAACAATGGGATATGAGCTATGTACATATGTAAAACTCTAAGGTAACTTGGAGGGTCGTGGCTTAGAGTCGAAACATCTGGAACACTTAGCATTACACCGATTACCATCTAAGGTACATATATCCAATTCTTGTGACTCTCCATAGTCACTAGTCTAGTATTGTGGTAATGTATTATCTCATTCGCTATCATGACATTTATCACATAATCTCTTATTTTAAATTTACGAAATTCTATCTGGACATTTGAGTTTAATAACTCCTCTAATTGTTGGTGTACAATATGTATATGGTCATGACTCCTATTTGGAGCTATTATCATCATTTCGGTTCTTTGATATTGGCTACTTGAGTTTGAGTTGAATTATTGTTGTACTGGATCCTTTTTGGATTTGAACCGTTTTCAGATTTCTATTATGATATGTCGTAATTAAAAGTTACATAATTTGTGAGATTACATTTTCTTTTACATTGAATTGACATGTTTTTAATGATTTGAATGTTTTGTGCTTTAAGGCACGACATCAAGGGCAACAATGTCGTGACACCTCCATGGCGGCTATAAATTGCCATGGCGTCCTCGCTATTAGTACCCCAATGTCAATAAGAGAGTTTGGAATGAAACCGGCCAATTTGAGGGCGATTCGATCAATCTTATGAGCCGTTTTTGGGAGTCGTTTTTGGGAACCGTTATCGGAAGCCGATTATCGGAAGGGATTTGAGTGATTGCCTTATACTCATTTTCTATTGTTCGAGTGGTCCGTACAACCCTCGAATCCAATTGATTTTCATATTTCTTCTTGACTCTTGATGTGATGATACGTTTTAGTTTACGTAGTTGAAATATTTTGTGGCGACAGATCACTTCACGTTCCAGTTTTTGGTAATTATTGCTATTTTACTCATATTCTCTTTATTAACTCGATTATAATTGTGATCTTTAGTATATTAATTATCCGCTCACTGAGCAATTGGCTAAGCCGAGGTTTGTTCTGTCCTCGGCAAGTATAGGATCACAGGTGGGATCATCTCGGACTAAGAGGTATGGAATGTGACTATTTTGAAGACAACTCTTAGATAGTATAGTTTTGTTCTGTTGTTCTGTAAATTATGTAATTATACTTATGTCGTCTTAGATTGGTCTCTTGTATCCTTATTTTGATGGATTTCATAGTAGCTATGTGATTCCCATGCATATTAGTTTTACTGTTATGTTTTCCTTCTTAGCACACCATCCTCCAGTCATGTGGGACGGGGGTGTTACATATTATTTAAAATGTTTTTCAATACAAAATTTTACAACTCGAAAATAATGAGTCTATGCAAGTTCATCTCCGTAATACCAAATGACATCGACAACACATAGGTCATGTGACTGTACATGAGTCTATCTTCGCAATACCTAGAATGAGACCATACCACTCATATGCCTATGGATCCATTTGGATGACCAACAAACTCAAAAACATATAATCCCAATAATTATGCAATAAATGTCAGTCCCAAAGCTCAAAATTGATCAATTTAAACCGAATAAATGTCCCTAAAACTCAATTGAACCAAAATCAACCCAATATACTCCACCTTTATTTGGTTACTCGATAAAAGTCATCATAAGCAATAAAATGCATTTAACCAACGTTTATGCGAACACATGCTCCAAATATGATTAGTTCAAAAGCCCATCATTGGTAGAAATAAAACATCATCAATTGAGAATCATACACTTTTTACTTCCAAAATGACTCATAATCCAATAATGTACGTTTTTCAAATGATTTATAAAATCAATACACCAAAACATATTTGCCTATAAATAATCCCATTAAATGAAATGAATCATTAATACCACACCTTTTATGATTTATTTATCAAAATATCCCAAAACCTCAAATGTAAGAGTTTCTCAAGATTTTATAAAATCAAATGTAACAAAATGAAATTTAAGCAAACAACAATGCATTTGATAAATCTTAAGGAAAACACTTAAAAACTCCAAAATAGACATTTTTGGCATGCACAAAATTTTCACAAACCAATTTGAAACTCACATTGCTAGGTTAGATTAAAACTAGTTTTCAAAATCTCAACTCTAGCTTCCATTGATGAATGCTTGAGATCCTTAAGTAAAAATATCTAACAATCTTATCAACACCACAAACCAAGCCTAGAATATACCAAAGTTTATCACAAATTTCAACTCTACAAAGATTCTTAAACTAGAGATCAAAACACCCTCTTCAAGAACTTCCAACCTTCCAATCGAAAGCTCTACATGAATAGAGGTGTACCAAGTCTCCAAACCAAGTTGAAATGCTCCAAACTTTCTTCCAAAAACTCTCAAAATCACCACAATGGAAGAAAGAATGAAGTGGGTGAAGAAATGAGCAAACCAAGGACAAAAATCGGGTTTTAAAATTGATCTGCAGTTTTGGGCGACTTGTGGGGCAACTTAAGTTGCACCATAGGCCATAGATTGACATTATTATATCAAAAGTAGCTCGGTTAACTCATAATCAACCCTGATGTCTACTCGAGTTGTAAAATCTTCAAACCGTAGGCATTGGGTTGATATTGGGTTACTTTTATTTGAACCTAACCCAACCTGATGAACCAATATTATTTTATTTCTTGGATTTAATATGATTCTTGAGTCTCTATTAATATGTACATTAGACAATTACACCATCACGTACCCTCTTCATATACTTATATTTTCAATCTATTCTCCATTTTTGTATAACTCCTTTGTATATATATTCAATAATTGTGAACACACACACACACACACACACATATATCTATATATATTTGAGAAAATAATTGAATATGATATACTTAAGATTTAAGAAGTATGGATAAGTTGTACCAAATGGTTGATGATGAGAAAGAAATTATGAGTAGGTTAGAGAAAACAAGTTAGGAAATATTTTGATGTACCAAAGTATCAACCCGACCAACCTGACTAAGCCGATCAACCCATACGATTTAGGTTGGGTTGGGTTGCACTTTGGTTTGAGTTGGGTTGGGTTGTTCAAATGCCTTTAACCCGATCAACCCAACCCGTGAGCACCCCTATCTCTAACCCAAGCATTAAAAAAACAACATTAAAAAACTATAAACACTAAAAATGGTGGATCCATTAAACACTATAAAAAATCCAACTCCAACCATACACTAAAAAAACAACATTATAAAACATTTTTAATATTATAATAATAATAAAATAATATTACTTAATGTATTAAACTGTTAATCTATATCTATATATAATTATAAAAGTTGAATAAAATAGTAATATTGTTGAAGAATATTGTGCCTTCATCAAAAAGGAAGTGACTGAAGAAATAATTTCTAAGTATTAAGAGTTACTATATTGTATGTTTCCTTTTCGTTGTAAACTCATCCATATTTAAAGGGTTCATTGTTAATGAGAATTGACGACCTTTGATTATCTCTATATTGATTGTTCTACAACACGTTATCGACACGTTGCTCGTTTATGCTACTGTTGCGTCAATTGAATCAGGTACGGTATTCAGTTTTTGTTTTTCCGTTTGGTGTCATAAGGAACTGACTAAATTCATGTTGTTACATATATGTAGCTCTACGATACAACTTGTTTTTTTCCTGCCATCTTCATGATGTTTTCTTCGCTGCCATGTTCATAATTTTTTTTGCATTGTTCACAAAGAGTTTTTTTTTTCTCCCTGACAACCCACACGTATATGTACATATAAAATAAACCAATATTTGTAGAAAAAAAGAGTTTATGATCTGTTTGTTTTCTTCTCTTATTATTTCCACATAGAAATTAAGTATTTTCTTGACTAATTACTTAAATATTAGAACCTTGTTAGTGCACATATTTGTTGGATACAAGATCATGAAGACAGAAGACTGAAGTCAAAGCAAGTCAAAGCTCAAGTCAAACTCTCATACTAAAGTCAATGTTTTTTGTAATAAAGTCAAAGTCAAAGTAGTGTGAATGTTTAGTGGTGTAAGTGTTTTTGTCCCGTGTATAAATGGGGATATAGCTAGTGGTGTGCATGTAGTTCTAGTAGTATCGAGTGAGAGTATTGTGCGTATATTGTAGAGAGAGAAAATCTTGAGAGCATCTATTGGATACGAATTCTGTCATAGAAATACAAATGGAAATTGATTGATTTGTTTGATTCATATTGTTATACACTGTTTCTGGGATTAATAAACCTTCTTATCATGTTCATAACTATTTAAGAACACATTCAAAGTTGAGAAAAAACAAAGATTGGAGAGGACATCTGTAATCAAAACATATAAACTGAAGCCTAATCTAAAGATTTGAGAACCTCGAAATCGAATTCACTTATCGTTTCTCCATAAGTAGCGTCATTGTAAAAAAACCATTAAATCGAACAGTAGGTAGATCATTGTGAGAAACCGTAGTGTTGGTCCCGAAGGTGCTTAACAAGTTTGTAGAAGGGGGGGGGGTTGAATACAAACATATAATGTAAAGTTTAATAAATTGTTTATTGATAAATCAAACACAATTTACAAGTCTGTTGCGGAATAACATTAAGTAAAACTCAATCTAAACAAACTTAAGAAAACACTAAGATGGTTGCACAAGAATGTAGAGAATGGGGGATTTGAGAAGTATAGAAAACAAGGGTTTCTATATTTGAGAAAGATGAAGGCTTGAGGGGAGCGCATTCTCCAAATGGAGAGATAATCTTTCTATTTATTCCCTATGCATTAAAATGCATGGCAGGGCACTTTATACGTGTCTTTCTTTGATTGGCAGAGATAGTCTGACTTTTAGAGACATGCTTTCGGCCGCATCATGAACAGTGTAGTTGACAGAGTTGTTGTACGATTTGTGACAGAGGTATGTCCATTCTGACACATCGTACTGGGTGTGCAGGGAAAGACAAAAGAGACTTGAGGCATAAGCTAAGTGATCATCGATCGCTGAATATCTCTTCCTTCAGAGATATAAAGAAGTTCAGCTATGCTGAAGCTTTTCCTCACGTTTCTTCGCGTATGAGTAGAGTCGTCTTTGCTTCACTGATATCCGTATCAGGTCACTAGTAAACTTGTCTTTGTTCAGCAGCTTCATCTTGGATTCAACTATGAACATCTTGTTGACGCGAAACTTGTCTTTAGGGATTACGTCTAACTGTTTACATCAGAAATCATCAGCGATAACTGAACAGACTCAGTCTGATCGCTGATAGTGAAACACTAATACATATGAATGTTTACAAGAAAGATCATTAGTGATAACTGAACATACTCAGTCTGATCGCTGATGGTGAAAGACTAATACATATTAATAAATGTAATTTTCACTAAGTATAGAAGAGGTCGTTATCAAATCACTGAGAGAGTCTAGATCAACAATCTCCCCCTATTTGATAATGACAAAGTAATAGAAGAAAATTACTTTATAATTCAAAATGAGGAATAATCAGGACTCATAACATACATGTCCCAATTACTATTTTGAGGGATCTTTTACAGTACTGATAGGATTAAGTACTTCACTAAAATTTTCATTAATTCAAAGAAGGAATTACAAGATATGAAAATATAAAGTACAAGTGAAGAACTAACTACTGTAAGTCTACTAATAGATTACAAGAAATAAGAAACTAATCTATCAGCTATCTAGAGAAAACGTTGGAGGATTAATCATATAGTCAGATATTTCTTCTCCTCTTTGCCTTCGATCTGAAGATTCTTGACTAATGATTGCCTTGATCGATTCAGCTAAAGCAAAGAAGTCACACTGTTAGAGCACAGATTTATTGGATTCAAGATCATCAAGATTAAAGATGAAAGTTTCAAGAAGTCTAAGCTGCAAAGTCATTCTCAACAAATAGTCTAGGTCCTTTGTAATAAATAGGCAAAGTTATTTTCCTTGTATTTTTGTTATTTTGTCTTTTTCTCTATTTAGGTATATAAGGTATCTAGGCTCTAGGGTTGTTGGTGTAAGAGGTGTGCCAAAATAGAATTACCAGCCGCCAATCTCTAGAGAGAGAGAGAGAGAGCTTAGAAAGAGAAATACATTCAAGAGATAATTGTAATCGGTTGATTGTGAAATCAATATCAGGTTATTAATCTCTTGTTTGTGATTATATATTTTATGTGATAAGAAACTTATTTTATAGGGACAATTAATTGGTATCAGAGCTATATCCAGATTGAAATCAAAAAGAAAATACTGTTCGAACACTTTTCATCGTCTTTCAGATTTGATTTTTGAGTGTTTGTGTGTTTTTCGAGTTGAAATCATTGGTTTAATGGTCGAAATCAGTATTAGATTGGTATTGTATTGGTTTATTCGAGCATTGCACTGTAATCGATAGGATTTTTGATGATTTTGGAGTTTTTGGTTTTCACGAGTTCACTGCACTGGTTCATTGATTGAATCTTTTTTTGAGTGTTTGTTTTTGAAATTAATTGGTTGTAATATGTTCTAGATGTATTTGTGGTCTTATTGTCAAAGTTTCGAGTTGTAATTCGAAGTCTAGATAGGTCTTTGGATGAATCAGAGTTGATTTTCGAAGCTTAGTTTAAGAACACGCCAGATTCTCGAGTTTGCGCCAGATCATCCTTTTTGCGCCAGATTCAAATGTTTAAAAGTGCTTAGCCCAAAGTTTCTTTTGCGCTTTCAGGTTTCTGCGCAAAGCTCTTTTTGCGCCTCATCTGTTAGCGAAAAATTCGGTCGAAGGAGAGACCGGTCGAAGCTTATACATCGGTCGGCCCCGGTCTGGACACCGGTCGACATCGGTCGGGGAAGACACCGGTCGCGCACACACCGGTAGCAGCACACCGGTCGCAGCACACCGGTCGCGCAACACACCGGTCGGCTTCAAAGTCCCGGTCTTCGCGACCAGTTCCTCGCGCAAAACCCTCTTTACTCCACCTTCTATTCGCGCAAAGTCTTTCTTCACGCCACCTACTTCTCACGCAAAACCAGCTTGCGCCAGCATCTATTTGTTTCCTATCTTTAGCGCAATTCTAGATTTTGCGCCAACTTCACTAAGCACAATTTTTGCGCTACTGCCTTTAGCACATTTCTGAACTTCTCGCTAGATCTTCTTAGTGCAGTCTTCTTTAGCGCAAACTGTCATTTGCGCTTCTGTCCTTCGCGCATTTCTGTGTTTTGCGCCAGATTCTCATTTTCATTTCTTATTTTTAGTATTAATATGTATTTATTTGATTTTATCTGGACTAATGATCTTTTTCAAGTTTCTTATTGCATATTTTTAATATCAGGATCACATCAAGAGAAGCTCTCGCTATTGGAACTGATGTGAAGCCACCAGTACTCTTCAAGGGAGAGTACGAGCAATGGAAAGACCGATTCTTGGATTTCATCGATCGAAATGATTTGGGAGATTACATCAGAATATCCTTAAAGGAAGGAATCATGACACCTCCGACCAAGATACTCACTGTAGCTGGAGAGAATGGTGAAGAAGAACAGAGAGAGTATCCTTTACCGCTTGATGAATACTCGGATGAGCAGAAAAGGAGACATAAGGGTGACAAACTGGCAAAATCATTTATTCTCCAAGGCATACCGAATGAGATTTATGTCAAAATTGATAGCTACAACGCTACTGGAAAGCAAATGTGGGATCAATTGGAGAAGATGATGCTCAGATCAAAGGTCGGCAACCAACTCAAAGTATCCAACAACCTGAATAACTATGAAGAGTTCAAAGCTAAAGTTGGATAATCTCTAGAGGCTACATATGATAGATTTGTGACCTTGCTGAATGAGCTAAGTAAGAATAAGGTCAAAAAATCTCAAGTTGAGCTGAATATAAAATTCCTCAGCGTCCTCCAGCCTGAGTGGAAGAGGTTTACTAGACAGATGAAGCAGATGAAAGATCTGAACGAAATTCCACTTCATGAGGTCTATGAAACCCTCAGGCAGAATGAAGAGGAGGTGGATGAGATCAAGGATGAGGAGAAAAAGGCTAAGAAGACAGTTGCTGATCCACTTGCTCTTGTTGTGAAGAAGAAAAAGAAGAAGATGATAAGTTCTGAATCAGAAGAGGATGAAAGAGAGATTAACTCCGACTCTGACGACTGTGATAACCTGAAGCAAGCTATGCCTATGTTAACCAAGGCTTTTCAAAAGAAGTTCTATAAAAAGCCTAGCTCGAACAGTCAGAGGTATTCATCTGGTTCAAGTAACTACAATCATAAGGAGAAAGTTGAAGGAAAGAGGATAGAGAAAAGGAGACCAGAAGAGAAGAAGTATAGAGCTGAAGAGACCAAGCAGGCAGAACCTACAAAGTGCTACAACTGTGGCAAATTCGATCACTTTGCTAAGGATTGCCGAAAACCCAAAGTCCGAAACTCCGATTACTATAAGAACAAGATGCTTCTAGCCAAGCAACAGGAGGCTGGAAAGGCATTAATGGCCAAGGATGAGTTATGGATCGACCATTCTAACCAAGAAGATGAGGAAGGAGAGAAGGACGAGACAACACATTTGTGCTTGATGGGTCACATGAAGATAGAAAATGAAGCTGATTCTGATGAAGAAGATAACGAAGAGGTATGTGATTTAACTAAATCAGATTTCTTGAATCAAATGCATGCCATGATGACTAAACTCCAAGAATTAGAGTCTAAACTTAAGCGTGAAAAGGGTGTCATTAATGATAAAAAAAAAATCTATAAGAAACTTAGCAATGATATTGCAGAGAAAAATGTATTGATTGAAGCGTTGCATAAAAACATTGACACCAACACAAAAGAGAAGACTATAATTCATAAAGAGTTAGCTGAAACAACTTCAAAATATAGAATGTGTGAGTTTGAATCAAAAGAGCTTTCTAAACTGTATTCTTCGCTTTCAAAAGAAAAGTGAATGTTCTGGAAGGAAAATTATATACTTTAGGTCAAACTGAACAAACCATTCATCTAAACAAACCTAAAGAGAATCCTGACTGTTGGGGACTTGGTTACAAGAACCCACACCACCTCAAAAAGGGTATATCTGAAGTGCCTGCTCTTTATGATTTTGGGTTTATGAAAGTGGCACCTCAATACCCTGAACTCAAAGTTTTCTGGACTAGTCTGTCTGAAGAGGATAAAGCCAAGGAATATGCTAAAAGAAAGAGCACAACTAAAGTTCAACTTCCGTTTCGTTATGAGAGGTTGAATAATAGTTATAGTTCTGATAAATCAAGATCTCTTTCAAATGACTATTTTGAGAGTTACTCTGTAAAAGAAATGGAGGCTAAGCCCATTGAAGGTAAGCTTTATGTTCCTCCTCTCATTTTGGAAACAAAAATTTCTGAACTTGAGAAACTCTCACAGAAGAAAGGATTTTGATAAACTTAGAACAAACTGTATTTTCTACTGTGTTCAAATATACTGAGTTTTCTAAATTATCCAAGGCTTTAAAATCTGATGATAGGTCTGGTTTACTTGATAATGAGTTTGATTTTCTAAACTCTGATAGTTTTTTAGATGAATGTGTTGGTGATTTTGACTTTAATGCTAAACTTCCTAATCATTCCTCTTTTGTTGTTAATTCTTTTGGATTACCAAGTGTGTATGAAAAAGGTGAAACATCAACAAAAGTTGATAAATCAGTTCCTGTGAATTCCAAAGTTGCCAAAGGTAAGAAGAAGAAATCTGGGCATTCAAAGAAACAGATCACCACTGGTAAGTCAAAGAAGAAGCATTTGGTTGACTCTCACCATTCTAACTCTAAAGTTTCAAATGTTTCAGATTTGAGAAAGAAAAAGCTTGGAGTTAAGTCGGAATGGATACCGAAACAGAAGATCGACGAGAAAGCTAAATCATTTTCTAGTTCTGATTGTATTAATAAGACTAATAGTAAAGATGATTTGATTATGAATGTTTCTATTTCTAAACCAAAACTTGTTGATTCTCGCAAGAAATATTCCTTACAGCAATTATTCCAGTTATCTTCGTCTAATAAAAAGTTTTCAAATTATGATAGATATGATTATGCTTCTCGAAAATATTCTGATGTTTGGTTTGGCACATATCATGTCCACTCTTATCGTTCTAATTCCTCATATGGTTTTCAAAAGAAAAGCGGGCCCAAATTTAAATGGGTGCCAAAATCACGTGCTAACACTGTAGGTCCCATTTATAAGTGGGTACCTAAACCTCTTGTTTTCTGATTTCTCTTGTGCAGACCCGTCATATGTGGTACTTGGATAGCGGGTGTTCCAAGCATATGACCGGGCATAAAAGTTTTTGTCTAACTATACAGAGAAATACTGCGGAACTGTTCGATTTGGTAACGATCAGTTTTCACCAATTTTGGGATATGGTGATGTGGTTCATGACAATGTAACGATTAAGAAGGTGAGTTACGTAGAAGGATTAGGACACAACCTTTTTAGTATTGGGAAGTTCAGTGACAAAGACTTAGAGGTAAATTTCAAGGCCAAGAGGTGTACGGTATGCACTTAGGACGGAAAAGAACTCTTGGTCGGCATTCGCAAGTCAAACCTCTAAACCATCAACTTGTCAAAGGTCCAGACTGACAATTAGGTGTGTCTACTCTCAAAAGCATCGATGCAACAAAGCTGGCTATGGCATCGACGACTTTCTCACCTGAACTTTCGCTACATTAATAAACTGGTCAGTGGAAAGCTAGTGAATGGACTTCCTGAGCTCAAGTACGTAAAAGAACACTTGTGTGCAGCGTGTGAAAAAGGGAAGATGAAGAGAGCTCCACACAAACCGAAGCCTGAACCGAGTACCAACTCTCCTTTAGAGTTGTTGCATATGGATCTCTGTGGTCCTATGCGAACGTAAAGCTTAGGCGGAAAGAAATACGTGTTAGTTATTGTGGACGATTATTCGCGATACACGTGGGTCAAATTTCTATGGGCAAAAGATGAGACACCCGAAGTTCTCATTACATTTCTCAAGACGATCCAGGTGAATCTGCAGAAACTAGTCAAACTTCTCCGAACTGACAACGACACAGAGTTTAAGAACAAAACAGTTGAAGAATATCTCGAATCGGTCGGGATATCACATCAATACTCTGCTGCACGTACGCCTGAACATAATGGAGTAGTCGAAAGACGAAACCGTACGCTAGTCAAGGCCGCTCGTACTATGCTCAGTCAATCCGACTTACCTCTATTTCTGTGGGCTGAAGCTGTGTCGACTGCGTGTTACACTCAAAATCGGTCCATGATACACCGCAGATTTCAAAAGACTCCGTATGCGTTAATAAATAACCGAACACCAACAATCAAGTATTTCCACATATTTGGGTGTAAGTGTTTTGTGCTAAATGACAGAGAGAGTCTGAATAAGTTCAGTGCTAAGGCGGAAGAGGGCATCTTTATCGGCTATTCTTCTACATCTGCTGCATATCGAGTATACTTGAAGAAGTCAAAGACTGTGGTCGAGAGCGTAAACGTTACATTTGATGAAGAAATAGCTTCTGAACACGTCAGTTTAGAACCCGTGATAACAGGAGTACTAGCTTCTGGGCAAATCAGTCCAGAACCTGTGTCTCAAGCGAACAAATCAGATGGCGCATCAACGTCTACTAATCACTTATCTGATTTAGATTTACTATTTGAACTATTTTATGATGAATTTCTTGGATCTAAAGTGACTAAATCTGTTGTGGTTGACAGGATGGAAGAATCAATGACTACTCATCTAACCAGTTCATATATCTCTACTGAATCCAACTCCCCGATTCAGCAAGAAGTTCAAGTTCAAATGCCTACTCCGACAGTTGAAGCTGTGACCAACAGTGAAGGGACAGAAGTAGCTGAATCAATAGGGTGTACTATAAGGACGGATCAACAGACTGATCAAGCTGAACCGACTGAAACTTCTACACCAACTACTTCAACTGAACCCCCCATTCCTACTGAACAACCTGAAGAAGATTCCAGTGGATTCTTAGATGATAATCATGATCAATCTGCATCTAATCCACTCCCTCATGAACACAAGTGGACTAAAGAGCACCCGGTATCTCAAGTCATTGGAGATCTGTCAAAACCGGTGTAAACTAGGTCTGCAACATCAAATCAATGTATGCATGACTCCTTTCTGAGCAAGATTGAACCTACTCGCGTATCTGAGGCTCTTGCTGATTCAGATTGGGTGACTGCAATGCAAGAAGAGCTGAATCAATTCGAAGCACTTAAAGTCTAGAGACTCGTACCCAAACCTGAAGGTAAAACCATCATTGGTACGAAATGGGTTTTCAAAAACAAGAGAGATGAAGATGGTACTGTTATCCGAAATAAAGCAAGACTTGTTGCCAAGGGCTATAGGCAAGAGTAAGGAATAGATTACGACGAGACTTATGCTCCAGTGGCGCGTATAGAAGCAATCCACATGTTTCTTGCGTACGCTGCCCATAAGAACTTTACCGTCTATCAAATGGACGTGAAGACAACCTTTCTGAATGGCATACTCAAGGAGAAAGTCTACGTCTCGCAGCCAGAAGGCTTTGTCAATCAAGAGAAACTGAATCATGTATACATTCTCGACAAAGCACTTTATGGTCTGAAACAAGCTCCTCGCGCCTGGTATGATGTCTTATCTCAGTTCTTGGTCAAGTCAGGTTTTACAAAAGGTACGGTCGATACCACTTTATTCATTAAAAAGGAAAAAGCCGATATCATTCTTATTCAAATATATGTGGATGATATTATTATTGGCTCTACAAATCTTAAATACTGTAAGAATTTTTCAAACCTCATGGTGTCTCGTTTTCAGATGAGTATGATGGGAGAGTTGACTTTCTTTCTCGGATTACAAGTCAAACAATTTTCAACGGTGATTTTCATCAATCAAACTAAATACATTCTTGAAATTCTTCGAAGGTTCAAAATGGAAAACTGTAAACCGATTGGTACCCCAATGGCACCTGGTACTAAGATTGGCACTGATCCTTCGAGAAAAGCTGTTGATGTTAGGACTTATAGAGGGATGATAGGGTCTTTGATGTATCTTACTTCCAGTAGACCGGATATAATGTTTTCTACATGCTTATGTGCTAGATATCAGGCCAATCCTAAAGAATCCCATATGTCTGCAGTCAAATGTATTTTTAGGTATCTGAAGGGGACTGCAGATCTTGGTCTGTGGTATCCTAAAGATACTAGCTTTGAACTAACAGCATATTCAGACGCAGATCATGCTGGTTGCATGCTAGACAGTAAGAGCACGTCGGGCTATATACATTTCCTTGGTGATAAACTCGTCAGTTGGGCATCGAAGAAGCAATTATGTGTCTCCACTTCAACGGCCGAAGTAGAATATGTAGTTGCTGCTAGCTACTACTCTTAGGTCTTGTGGATGAGAACGCAACTGCGAGACTATGGTTATCACTACAATAAGATTCCAATCTATTGTGACTCGAAAAGCGCTATCGCGATATCAGCTAATCCTGTTCAGCATACAAAGACCAAACACATTGATGTCAGGTATCATTTTATAAAAGATAATGTCGAGAAAGGAACAATTGAACTGTACTTTGTAAAAAATGATTATCAGCTTGCAGATTTGTTTACCAAACCCTTAGACGAAAAGAGGTTCACTTTTCTTGTCTCTAGGCTTGGTTAAATCTTAAGACATAATCAGTGGTTACCTATTAAAGTTTTTCTAATTGTAAATTTTTCATCATTTCTTTATCATTATTTTTGAAAGATATCTGCACTTTAATAGTCTGTTCATGATCTCAGGAGGAGTGTGAGAAGTACTTCATAGATGATCAATGTTATTTTGAGGGGGGGCATATCTAATTTTTGCATTTACCTATCTCTCAAAATTTTGTAATGCATGATTTTAGGGGGAGCTCTTCAAGTCAACGGAGTATGGCAATGATTTTTGATTACTTCAGATCAGAACTCGTACTTTAATTATTTTACTGCTTTATGTCTTTTAATTTCTGTGAATAAAGTTGCTTTGACTATGACTTTAAGACTTTTGCAGTTTGAGAGATGCTTACAAGATCATATCTTTATGACTTTAAGCTTGACTTCATGAGATGTAAGACTGCACGCAACAAGTATAATTCTTTATCTTCATCTCATATATGGTTGAAAGAAGGACAACTTTCAATCATAGAAAACATCGTTCTTAAATGTTCAAACCACTTACCGATTCTCAAACAGATTTCATGAATTGGAAGTGTGACTTTAAATGTTTTCATTTTATTTGTGCTTCAATGCTTAACGAACCGTGTGTTTCTAAAGATATATACTTGCGTATTATCTTCTCTATATACTTTCAAGTATTCACACACACCGGTTTAATTCTTTTGTTGAAAAAGTTATCACCATGTCTCATATTGACCAAGTTTTCGATGGTGATACACCCCGCTTGTATTTCAAAGAATTTTGAGCGTCATTTCATTTCGAAACGTCATTTCAAGAATGTCTGTATTTTGGTTCATATAGACAATATCCATTTTTGTTGACCATAAGCCTTGATTGCTATATCATTTTGTACTGATCACTTTTCATACAATGTCAGATTTTTCAAACAAGTCTCTTGCATTCTTGTTCATTCATTCAATTTACTTGTTTAAAAATACTTCAATGTTTCAAATGCTCAAATCTGCATGATTATTTTCTGAGCATACATGTATCTGACTTGTATTTGAACTTTAACTGATTAAGTTAAATCACTTGAGCAACACATGCTTTCTAGGAAAACATGGGATCTTTGTGCTAGGACTTAATTGAAACTTCTATGGATTCACGTTTACCAGTGTTTCCTACCCATGAAGTTAATCCTTAGTGATTGAGTGTAAGGAGTCAAAAAGAAATGAGTGTGGGATGTGTGATGAGGTAAAATGGAAAAGAGAGTTTGGTTAGATGTGACCTTAATTATAAAAAGAAAGAGGGTGTGAGATCAGAGTAAAAGAATATCAAACTCTGCACCAACTACTTTCTGAGCCGGGCAACCACATACTAATGTTTCACAATTCTTTGGTGAACGTTATTGAAACAGGCAACTAGCCTATGCCAACTCTTGATTATAACCCCACCAACCACTCATTTTCTTCTTAACAAGAAAATGTTTCATTTTTTAAAGGGGAAGCAACACATTTACTATCTGATTTTCATTTGGAAAATCTGGATATTGAAAAGAAGGAAGTCTTCCCCACCTTCGCACTTAAATCATGCACATTGAGTCTGTGTTGAACTTCCTGTTGTCTCAGTGGTTTACACAATGTTGAGCCTTTATAAGCAATCATTCGTGCTTAATTCTTTCTATCACATGCACAAACACACAAATAATTTGTTTATTTGTCATAACATTCATAGAAATTGCCTTTATGGTGTTTCGATGATTAGATGGAAGCCCTGGGGGAGTGAACATCATAAAAGCTCCTTTCCAATGTGTATTCGTTACACACAGTGACTTCGTGTTACTGACAGACATTTTTAACTGATTCATTTGTTGCTTCAGGTGTTACATTCTTATTTTTTCTGGATTTGAAAAGATCAAGATAAATACATTGTTCAAATTGGCAACGAATCAGTGGCTCATCTTAAAAGATCAGTGGTCAGAAAGAATTTCAAAGACATTTCTTGAGGAAGTTTTGATGATATTGATGCATTTTTCATCAAAAAGGGGGAGAAGAGAAAGTTTGAAGAAATGTCCATTACAAGTTTTATTTTCAAGAGACGTTTGAAAAGAGAAGAGTTAACCAAGAAATGGGAGAATACGATTTTTAAAGAAATGTCCAAGTCAGAAATACTCTGCTAAAAGCATTCTGAGCTGAATCTGGAGATAATTTCTTTCCATCATCTGAAAGAGAATTTTTCTACGTCTCTTGGGAAGATTAAAAGATGTGTCAAAGAAAATGAGAGGGGTTGCATCTTTCTGAGCTTAAAGAGAAGATTGGATTGCTACATCTTTTTAGTAATGATCTTGATCCAAAGGGGGAGATTGTTAAAGCACAGATTTATTGGATTCAAGATCATCAAGATTAAAGATGAAAGTTTCAAGAAGTCTAAGCTGCAAAGTCATTCTCAACAAATAGTCTAGGTCCTTTGTAATAAATAAGCAAAGTTATTTTCCATGTATTTTTGTTATTTTGTCTTTTTCTCTATTTAGGTATATGAGGTATCTAGGCTCTAGGGTTGTTGGTGTAAGAGGTGTGCCAAAATAGAATTACCAGCCGCCAATCTCTAGAGAGAGAGAGAGAGAGAGAGAGAGAGAGAGAGAGAGAGAGAGAGCTTAGAGAGAGAAATACATTCAAGAGATAATTGTAATCGGTTGATTGTGAAATCAATATCAGGTTATTAATCTTTTGTTTGTGATTATATATTTTATGTGATAAGAAACTTATTTTACAGGGACAATCACACACCATAAGTATAAGAGATCCTTAAGATGACTGAGGGACAAATAGGGATTTCAGAAACTCTTTGGAATCTGAGCTGTTCCTCATCATCTCTGAAGAAGATTCCAAAAGGATCTTTAAGTACTTGCCCAACAAGATATGGTCCACCAGGAGGCAGGGATTGATCTAGAACTGAGAGATCAGGAGGAGAACCAAACAAAGCTTCCTTTGAGAACTTGATGGAGGCGTCGTTTCTGATAGCAGCGACATTCTCAGATGAGGTGGAGACATGATTTCTTTTGAGTTGCTTTGGCTTAGAAGGAAGAACATATGGTACCTTTAACACAACAATGACTCTGTTGATGAGGGATTCTAGGATGCCTTCGACATAGCCTCTGTAGGTTGATTTGGATTTCTTCAGCGCATCTTTGAACTCTAGCCATTCCATGTAGCCTAAACTTTCAAGCTTTGAAACAAACATAGCCTTTGAGCTTCCATCCTCTCTGATTATCTCCATGGTGACAGAAATTCGGTCCTTCTTCTTTCTTCTAGAGAAGACAACAGCTATTATCTTTAATGGGTCGGAGCGATAGTCGACTTTATGCTTACACCATTTGACAGAGTAATCGTTGACCGCTCCTATTCAATTTCTTTCAGAAGAGTAGCCTGAACTTCCACTGGATTCTTCTTTAGCTTCTTGTCTTTTACTTGAGAAGACTGAACCTTGAGAGCTAGAGAAGCATCTCTTTGACATTCGACGATCAGTTTCTCAGCTTTGACAAATTCTTCAATTTCATCTTCAGTCAGGAAGTCTAGCTCTTTAGAAGGATTTTGAAGAGGGACTTTCATCCGTTGATTCTCTAGATGAGAGATCATCTCTGTTCTTCTATTCAGCTCTTCCTCTGACCAGTGAGATGGTCTAGAGGGCCTTCCTGGATGGTGCAGGGCTTCTTCCTCTTCTTCTTGCTCACCAATCTCATTTAAGAAGATTGGGATTATTGATTCATCAACTATGGAAGCCGGGATTATTTGAAGTTCCTTTCCCTTAAGCAGGGGAGAGAACTGTCTGGTCAGAAATAGATAAAAAGAGTTAGTGTTTGTTGGGAAGAAGAAAGATAAAGGCTAGAAAGAAACAGGGGTTGGGAATTTGTAGAATGATATAGGGACAAGTGAGAGGCATACCTGAGAAGGATTCTCCCCCTCAGATAGTGAAACATTTGTCAGGCTTCCCTCAGCAGCTGCACCCTTTGGTTTTCTTTGGGAAGGGGTTCCTGAAGAAGTCTCATTTCTCCCCCCTGTTGTGACAACTTCTTTCGAAGCTATCACTGATGATGCGTTCACTGAGGAAAACCATAGAGACTGGTCTTCTTCATCGTCGTCATCATCATTTTGATGTTGCTCTTTATCTTGATCCTGAAGATCAAGATCTTCATCCTCTTCTTCCTCCTCCTTTTCTTCTTCTAATAAAACTTGATCGTACAAATAAGATGGAGGGGCTTTGTCAGCAACCTTCTCCCCCTCAACATGAGAGGGAGGTTCTTTCGAGTGAACCTCAACAGCTGCTTCCTCTGCATTTTCTTCAACATCTTTCTCCCCCTCTTTGTCATTATCATTGAGAGAGAGGTCATCAGTGCGAGAGGTAGTTTTTGCAGTGGCCAACGAACGGACTTTAGCCTCCAAATGATCTAGACAGCCTTCGATCACAAGGATATCTGAAGTAGCGTGATGAATAAATTCAACAGCGACATTCAGAGAGGTTCGGTCTTCATCCATGAAAGAAGGTGTGAGCGTCGGAGCTGGTGCATTCAGCTTATCCAGAACCTACTGTATTATGGATGTGCAGGAATCGATATTGCTAGATAAATCCTGGACGTCCTTACTGAGAGTACCAACACGTCCCTGAAGAAGTTGAGTTTGTTGGTGATTGATGACCAAGTCCTCCTTGACTTTGACAAGCTCTCCCTGAAGAGTTGAGACTTGGGAGGCTTCAGATTTTGAGGAGCAAGCAGCCGTCAGTTTCTTCAGTTCTTCACGAGCGTTATTGACAGCACTAATGGTTTCGTTGATGGAGGTGGTGAGAGAATCCACCTTGACACCCAAACTGTTGACATGAGAGTCAACAGTTGCCATATTAGGACCTGAAAGAAAAGTTAGCTTCTGAGAAACAGGCTTATATGGAGAGATGGGAGTTGTATTTTTGGGTTTAGGTATACTTGATGGTTCAAACATATTGAAAAATTGCATATCTCTTTCAAAGGTTTGAGCATCAGGTCCTATAAATTCAACTTGAGGTTGCTGCATGAGAGATGGAGGGTTAGAGACCAAAGAAATGGGAGGAAGAGTAATGGGGATAGAAGAAGTTGGGATTTGGGTGGTTACCTCAGTTTGTTGTTGAACTGAGATGGTTGGTGGCGTCACTGATGTTGTGGCAGCGACCGAGATCACTGGCACGATTGTTGTGGTGACAGCTGAAGATGTGGAGGAGAGACCCACAAAACCATCCAAGGTAGTTTGTTGAGAAACTACCTCAGGCCTTGAGCTAGGGGCGATAGTCTCCTTAGTCATTTTGGCCTTCTTTGAAGGACCAGAAAGACTAGCTGATGGTCTTTTGGAAGTGGTTTTAGCGGCAGGGTTAGCTGGAGAAAGAACCTCCTGCATGGCCGCTGAAGTAGAAGAATGGAGAGAGAGTCGAGAGCGTAGAGTTGAGATACTTATCTCGTCGTCGACCGACTTGACCTCTAACGAACGATGACCCACTTTCGCGAAAGAACCATCTTGAGTAGTGGGGTAAGTGTCAGGGTAGAGAAACTTCTAGTATGCACAGATGAAACGTACATATGGGATTTTGGGATCCCTCTCCGTCTTCTCTATCTTTGACTTGAGATAGTCAAAGATAGAAGTGGCGTAATCAAAGTTCTTGCCAGCGATCACAGAGTAAGCCATTTGGAGCTGAACTTTGCTTGCCTGATCCAGTGAGCCACTCTTCCCACTCATACGTTGAATGATGTGTGAGAAGATATAGTTCGGTTGGGAAGGCATGTTTGCCTTCTTAATGATGGTCAGGCGCTTGTTGGGAATGGTTGAGCGAGGCTTGTTGTCCTAGAAGTATTCCATATCATCTAGAAACTGGATGAGTTCAACATCAATGGGGAGGGCATTGAATCCACCCTTGGGTTTGTTAGGGAATTGGAGTGACTTCCTTAGACTGTATGCAGTCATCATGCCCGCTCCTAAATCAGTGCGGAAGGAGAGAGCAGGAACCAGTTCACCTTTCTTGTTGGTGATGGTGGTTTCGTCAGCAGTGAACCAAAACTGTTATAGAGGAGTTTTGGATGGTTTAGGATCCACAGTGATCATGTAAGCAAGACACGACTGCTTCAGGAATTGAGCTGCTTCCACCAAGTGTGGGTATTTGACAGCATCGAAGTCCAAGCGTGCAAGGTGATTGTTCTTGGGTATTTCAGATTCAGTGAGAGAAAACTTGACGGCCTTGGAAGCAATGAGAGCTGATTGTGCCATTTCTGAATATGGAAAGAAGGAGAAAAGATAGATAGAAAGGTTTAGAGTCAAATTTTTTTTTACTAGTTTCTGTTTTCAGAAAGAAACATAGGAAAAATTTAAATTATTTTGAGTATAAACATTGTTCTTGAAGAAGAAAGAACATGAAGAAAACCAAATGTTTGAATCAATAAAATAAAAAAAATGATTTTAATGTTTAAGAAATCTTGTGAAAAACCCATAATGATGGAACATATTTAGGATTTTGTAACAAAATTTACGAAGAAAAGATGAACAAAGTAACCTGTTGATCTTGAAGGAAGAAGATGCAAATGCTTGAAGGAGTTGTTTGCTGGAAATGCCTTGAGAGAGAATTCTTTCTTGAAAAGATTTCCAGAAAGCGTAAAAAGATAAGAATGAAAAGGCATTCCTTTTATACGTAGAGAGAGAGAGAGAGAGAGAGGCGGGAAAACAAATGCTCATCATGACATGGACACATTTTACGAAGTTGATTGGATAGAAGGGCAATGGACGAACGTGTCAGAAAAAGGCATGTCGTGGATTGTCGGTTCAAATGACGTCATAGGAGAGAGAAAAACGTTTCATTTGTCCTTTTTGAAATTATCTCTAAAGAAAAGTCAGAGATAGGTTTTCATTTTGAAAGAATCCCTGATGAGAAATATCAGTGATAGATTTTGTTTATCAAAAACCTTTTAATCATTTGAAGAAAAACCAGTGATTAAATTTTTTATTTTTGAAAAACGTCTTACTGAATGAAGATTCAGTGATGGAGAGTAAGAGAACATACCTGATAGTCAGAAATTTATTCAGAGATTAAGTGATAAAGGGAAACTTAGAATCACTGACATAATGCATGAACGATGAAGAGTCACTCATCAAGATTTAGCATTCCAAGCTCACTGATGAGAAAGTTGAACCTTGTCTCATCAAGAGGTTTGGTGAATAAATCAGTAAGCTGATAGTCAGTAGGAATAAAGTGAAGTTCAGTATCACCATTAATCACATGATCTCTGATAAAATGATATCTGATCTCTATGTGTTTCGTCTTTGAATGTAGTACTGGATTATTTGCTATGGCGATAGCACTAGTGCTGTCGCAATAGATTGGAATCTTTGATAGCTGAAGATCATAGTCTAATAGTTGATTTCTCATCCACAAGACCTGAGCACAACAACTTCCAGCGGCTACATATTCAGCTTCAGCTGTGGAAGTGGACACAAAATTTTACTTTTTGCTTGTCCAGCTTACCAGCTTTCCTCCTAGGAGTTGACATCCACCAGTGGTACTTTTTCTATCGAGTTTATTCCCTGCAAAATCACTATCGGAATATCCAGTTAGATCAAACCCTGAGTCTTTGGGATACCAAAGACCTAGGTTAGGAGTTCCTTTCAGATATCTGAAAATTCGTTTAACAATGATCAGATGGGATTCCTTGGGCTTAGATTGATAGCGTGCACATAAACAAGTAGAGTACATGATGTATGGTCGGCTCGCTGTAAGATACATCAGGGAGCCTATCATTCCTCTATAGGCAGTGATATTAACAGGTTTTCCAGATGGATCTTTGTTAAGTGTCAAAGGAGGTGCCATAAAAGTTTTCATCGCTGAAGTTTGTGTAAGATCAAACTTCTTCAACATATCTTTATCATACTTACCTTGGATGATAAAAGTACCTTTGTCAGATTGTTTAATCTGAAGACCAAGAAAATACGTTAGCTCACCCATCATACTCATTTTGTATTCTTTCTTCATTCTTTCAACGAAGCGAGTACATAGAGATGGGTAAGTAGAACCAAATATGATGTCATCGACATATATTTGTACAAGAATCATAAGACCTTTTATCATTCTGAAAAATAATGTATTATCAATTTTGCCACATTCAAAATTTTCAGAGATAAGAAAAGATGAGAGAGTATCATACCAAGCACGAGGGGCTTGTTTTAGACCATAGAGAACCTTATCCAATTTATAAACATAATTTTGATGCTTAGGGTCATAAAACCTTGGAGGTTGTTCTACATAGACTTCTTCATTCAGCTTTCCATTTAGGAACGCTGATTTTACATCCATTTGATACACAATGAAGTCTTTGTAGACTGTATAGGCTAAGAAGAGTCGAATTTCTTCGAGCCTAGCCACAGGGGCAAAGGTTTCATCATAGTCCATGCCTTCCTCTTGTCTGTATCACTTAGCAACAAGTCGAGCTTTGTTGCGGGTTACAGTTCCATGTTCATCTTGTTGAACCCAGATTACTAGTTGATAAACAATCACACAACACATTAAGATCAAGAGATAAAAAATTCAGATTAACATACCAATGATCCCTTGAATAATCAGTTAAACCGTGTGTGTGTTCTTGGTACCTAGAAGTGTACAGAATACAGAATATGACTACCTCAGTTTTTTTCTTAATTATGAGGATTAACCCTAAAACTAATAAAACAAAACCTATTTATACCTAGGTCAACATGACCTAATTATTATTAGCTAGTTGCTAAAATACCCCCTAAGGTATTAAATACTATTACAAAATAGACCCCTTAGTTAACTTTAATCTTGAATGCAATTTATGATCCAACAATCTCCCCCTTTGGATTCAAGATTAAAAAAAATTGACAATTATCTTCGGGTCTTCTCTTCTTTTGAAAAACTTCAGATACAGTCTTCATGATCTTTCTTTTTCTTTTAAATAAGTTCAGACACTTTGATATCTTTGAAATCTTCGGCAGTCTTCAGTCTTTAGTTCAAAAATTATAGCATAAATAGTCTTTCTCTTTGTATTCTCCCCCTTTTTGATGAGTGGTGAGAATCATCATCATCAAAACATAGCAGAACAATCTCCCCCTTGTTTTTATAGTCATCAATTAAGCGCTGTCTTCATGTATAGATCCCTGTGTGGAAATAGGAGCAGTCTCTCCGAATGGATAAAGTGATTATTTCAATCTTTTCAGATTCAAATAAAAGAAATGTGGTAACCCTGAATCAACAAATGACTCAGTTTGGAATGCCTGTCAGTAACACACAGTTACTGAGTAACACAAAGTTACTATATAAGGAGCTGGTTTGATGTTGGCTCCCCAGGACTTCCATTCAATCATCGAATAACACATGGTTATCTATGAACGTTCTGACAGAAAACAAATTTCTGTGTGCTCGTGCATGTGTATGAAAGAATTAAGCACCGATGATTGCTTTTCAATATAGGCTCAAAGTATGTAAACTTGTTGAGACAACAACAAAGTATACAAAGACTCAATGTGCATGAGAAAGGGTTCAAAGGTGGGGCAACTTTCCTTCTTTTTCAATATTAGTATCTTCCAAGTGAAGAACCAATAGCATATGTGCTGCTTCCCCAGAAAATGTAAAACATTCTCTTTTTGAGAAAAGAAAGAGTAGCTGGTGGGGTTGTATGCAAGAGATTGCATGGGATAGGTGCCTTTTTCAATGTCATTCACGAAGAAATGTGAAACAACAGATAATGTGGCTGCCCGACTCAGAAAGAAGTTTGGTGCAGAGTTTGATATTCTTTTACTCTGTTCTCTCACCCTCTTTCTTTTAAACTGTTAAATCTCACTTCTAACCAATCTCTCTTTTCCATTTTACCTCTTCACACACCAACACTCAATCTTTTGTCCCCTCTCCCCTCAATCACTCAAGGAATACTTCCTGGGTAGGAAACACTGGTTATCGTGAATCCATGGAAGTTCTGTTAAGCTCACACACTGAATCCCTTGTATTTTCCTAAAAAAACGTGCTGTTCAACAACCTTTTATACATGTAAGCACAAAGGAATACAAACATGAAGAATAAAATGTTGGAGAAATAAAAAACATAGGTTGTTTTGACAATGCTATTCTCCCTCTCAAACTAAAGGTGGTTGGCAATTAAGCTCCCCCTCAACTTAATAATAATTTTTTTTAAATAGAAAACAAACGAAAAATAAAACACTGAAGTGCGGGTTCTAATCAGATGCGATTAGAAGCCATTGTCACTTGAACAAACCTGCACATAGAAGAAATAATGGTAATCATTTGTGAAAATGATTCCTCTATTGTTAGCAACAGTTGTAGAATAAAACACAAGATTAAAACTGAGAATACTCTCCCTAGATGCATGAGTAAGGCTAAGAAGACATGTTCAACATACCAAGTTTGCTGATTAGAAAATGGAACCTCTTTTCATCCAACGGCTTGGTGAAAAGATCAGCTAATTGGAAATCAGTATGAACAAAGTGCATTTCGATATCACCTTTTTCTACATGATTTTTGATGAAGTGATAGCGTACATCTATATGCTTGGTCTTCGAATGCTGAACCGAGTTAGCAGTTATGGCGATTGCACTCTTGGAATCACAATAAATAGGGATGCACTTGTAGTTGTACCCAAAGTCCCTTAACCGTGTCTTCATCCAGAGGACTTGTGAACAACAGCTAGCAGCAGCTACATATTTAGCCTCAGCAGTGGATGTTGAAACACAGTTTTGTTTCTTTGAGGTCAAACTCACAAGTTTGTCACCTATAAATTGACATGATCCAGAGGTGCTTTTTCGGTCTAGCTTACATCCTGCATGATCAGCATCTGTAAAGGCAATTAGATCAAAACGAGAATCCTTTGGATACCAAAGGCCTAAATTAGGAGTGCCTTTGAGATATCTAAGAATTCGCTTAACAACATTAAAGTGCGACTCTTTAGGATTAGACTGATATCTCGCACAAAAACATGTGGCAAACATTATATCTGGGTGACTGGCAGTCAGATAAAGTAAAGAACCAATCATGCTACGATACACCTTTTGATCAACAGGTTTACTAGAGGGATCTGTATCTAAGAGTGTACCAGTAGCCATTGGTGTTTTCATGATTGAACTATCTGACATATTGAACTTTCTTAACATATCTTTTATATATTTAGCTTGATTGATGAAAATGCTTTCGGTTAATTGCTTTACTTGTAAACCAAGAAATATATTTAACTCACCCATCATCGACATTTCAAACTTTGTTTCCATGATTTTAGAAAAGTTCTTGCAAAATTTCTGATTTGTCGACCCAAATATTATGTCGTCAACATAAATCTGAATGAGAATCAAGTCCTCACCTTGCCTTTTGAGAAATAAGGTGGTGTCAACCGTACCTTTCTTGAAACCAGAAGCTAGGAGAAATTTAGTTAGAGTTTCATACCAGGCTCTTGGTGCTTGTTTAAGACCATACAGTGCTTTGTCTAGTACGTAGACATGATTAGGGTGATGAGGATCAATGAAACCTTCAGGTTGTGCCACGTAGACCTCCTCATGCAGAACGCCATTTAGAAAAGATGACTTTACGTCCATTTGATAGACTGTAAAGTTTTTGTGCGCTGCATATGCTAAGAAGATTCTGATGGCTTCGATCCTTGCAACAGGGGCGAAGGTTTCTTCATAGTCAATGCCCTCCTGTTGACAGTACCCTTTTGCAACCAAACGAGCTTTGTTTCTCACAACTACTCCAGCCTCGTCTTTCTTGTTTCTGAATACCCAATTTGTTCCAATAACAGTTTTAACTTTAGGTAGTGGGATCAAGCGCCAAACCTTGTTCCGTTCGAATTGCAGAAGCTCGTCTTGCATAGCAGAAATCCAGAAGGGATCACGTAGAGCTTCGGATGCTTTCTTTGGTTCTCGGGAACTAAGGAAGCTTGAAAACATGCAGAAATTTGCTGACGCTGACCGTGTCGTGACACCAGATTGTACGTCACCTATCACGTTATGCAGGGGATGATCCTTAGTCCAACGATGTGTGCTTGGTAAGGATTCAACTATTTGTTTCGTATTGGATGCATTGTATTCATCATGCACGGCAGGTAGATCCACAGATGTACTCGGGACATCTTGTACAGGTGTTTCTGATACTGAAACTTCTGGAATAGCGGTTGAAGTACTCGTGACTTCACTTCATTTCCAGAAGGAATATCTGCAGAGACAGATTCAACATTAGTAGAGTCAGAAACTAACGGTTTAGTTGTACCTGATGGAGATGCAGTTTCAGTGGCTTCTTCGGACGGTCCAGACATGTCTTCAGAAATAGTAGGGACCTCCGAGCTTTGTGTTGATGTTGATATGCCTTTGTCAAAATCTGCACAGATATCATCGAAGGCATCAATAAACAACAAATCTAACTCAAATGAAGTAGATTTAGAGGTAGAAGAAGTAGATTCTTTAGACGCTGGTTCTATTCTGGAGTGAATAGAATCTTTGTTCTTTAGTCCGAGTTTTGAACTGTTGTGTCCAGAAGTCCGAGTAGAGTTCTCATCAAAGGAGACATTCATGCTTTCAACAATCGTCTTGGTACGAATGATGTAGATTCGATAAGCTTTGGATGTCAGCGAGTATCCGACGAGATATCCTTCATCCGCTTTCTTATCAAATTTTGATAGACCTTGACGCTCGCGTAGAATGTAACACCTGCAACCAAAAACACGAAGGAATTTGATATTAGGTTTACGACTGTTGATCAACTCATATGCTGTTTTATCAAACCGTTTGACCACAATGGTACGATTCTGAGTAAAGCAAGCTGTCGCGACTATCTCAGCCCAAAGATACATGGGTAGATCAGAATATGCAAGCATAGTATGAGCAGCTTCAACAAGAGTGCGGTTCTTCCGTTCAACAATGCCATTCTGTTGTGGAGTGTAGGCTGCGGAGAAGTTATGTGAAATTCCCACTGAGATAAGATAACTCTGCAAGGTGTCATTCTTGAACTCCGTGCCGTTGTCACTGTGAAGAGTTCAGACTGGCAATTGAAGACGTACTTGAATGCGCTTTATAAAAGCTATAATCAATTCTGGCGCATCTGACTTGTTGCGAAGAAAATCGAGCCATGTATACCTTGAATAGTCATTTATCATTACTAAGACGTATTTCTTGCCATTGATAGACACTGTTCTCATTGGGCCACAAAGGTTCATATGAAGAAGTTCCAGTGCAGATGAGGTTGATGATTCAGTTTTGGACTTGAATGAGCTTCGCTTCATTTTGCCTAACTCACATGCAGAACATAGTGAGTCTTTTTCAAACCTCATTTCTGGTAGACCTTTGACCAGACCTTGTCTCTGTAGCTTAGCTATTGATCGAAAATTCTGATGAGACAAGTGGAGATGCCACGTCCACGATTGTGCTTTAGTTGCTTTGGCTAATAGGCATACTGGACGTGTGGCAGACAGTGTAGGAAAATCTACATAATATAGATTTCCATGGCGTTCAGCTTTGAAGACTTCGTAACCATATGGATCCTCAAGATAGCAATGAGTTATTGTGAAGCGAACTTGATATTTCATGTCACAGAAGTGACTGATGCTTAATAAATTATGATCAAGTCCTTCAACATATAGCACTCGCCGTATCTTCACAACTCCATTGTCAAGCATTCCATATCCTCTGACGTGTCCTTCTACTTCTGAATTTGCAAAATGAACTACTCCGGCAGGCTCCTCCATATAGTTATGCAAGAGGTGCTTGAATCCTGTCATGTGGCGTGAACATCCGGAATCTATCACCCACAATCGACAGGCCTGCACAAGAAACAATTAGTTTTGCTTAGGTACCCATATCATAATGGGTCCTTCGCTGTTAGCTTCAATCAACTCAGGAATATCAGCAGGTTTAACTTTCACTCTCCATTCATAACGGGGTTTTGGAACCCATTTCCAAATCATTTTAACATTTAATTCCTGAAAATGCTTTTTAGATCTAGGATTGGCAACCTTAGCCCGAAACACTTTGGGTTGTGTGGAAGAATTAGAATTAAGGTTCAGTTTAGCTTTTCTTTTACTCTTTTTGGACTTAGGAGGGGAGTAGTATTTGAAAGAATTATCCCAGCAGTGTTTGCAATATAGATTCTTTCGAGCAAAATTCACAAATTTAGATTTATCGGAACAAATCTGACATTCATGTCCATCAAAGGTTCATCGTCACCATCCAGTTTTGCCATGTAGGATACTTGGGTGAAGTGCGCCTGCTCCTCGTCATCAGAACTTTGGAACAACCAGTTTTCTTCTTCAGCCATAAGCACCTTTCCCTCTTTAGCTTTCTTGGCAATGAGTGACTTCCTTGCATAATATTCTGAGTTCTTCACTTTCTTGAACTTGCAATCTCTAGAGAAGTGCCCAAATTTGCCATAGTTGTAGCATCTGCCCGGTTCATCTTTTCTTTCTTCTTTCTTCTCCTCTCTCTTTTCTTCTCTTTTACCTTCCTTCCTGTCATTTTTCCTCTCTTCTCGACTGTCCTCTCTTCTTCCATATCTTGGCTTGTATCGCATCTCAGACTTCTCTTTCTTGTGTCCTTCGTACTTTGGCTTTGAGTAGTACTTTTTCTTGCCAAAGCTCTTCTTGAATTGCCGAGTGATCATGGACAGGTTCTCAGAGAAGCTCTGTATATTGTCATCAGAGTCAATCTCCAGTTCTTCATCACTTGAAGCAGAATTGGACTCAGTAACCTCAGTAACAAGAGCTTTAGACACCTTTTTCTTTGACCTTGCAGAGGATATAGGAACTGAACTCTTTCCTTTGCCAGCAATGAGAGCCACGGAATCCTTCAGATTATTGGACTCATTATTAATAGTTCTCACCTCATCCTCATGCTGAGAAAGAGTAGAGAAGATATCAGTGACGTTTTCTTGAGCCATGTTCTTTGACATCTGTAGGTTGATGGCAAAGTTCTTCCACTCAGGATTCAGGTTCTTGATAAACTTATAATTTATCTCTGAAGCAGATTTAGAGATATTGTTCATCCGCAAGTCATTTAGAATGATATTGTATCTGTTGTAGGTATCTAGCAGCGTCTCTCCTTCCTTTGTGTGAAACCCCTCATAGGTATTTATGCATAGATTCTGCTTGGCTTGGATGGAGGCTTCACTTCCTTCAAACTGTCTTGATAATTCATCCCAAACTTCTTTAGCGGAGCTCCGACTGTCTACACGGTTGTAGATGTAATTTGGAATTGCCATTGTCAGATAAATGAGAGCCTCTTGATCTATCTTGTAAAGTTCTTTCTCCTTTTCAGTAAAGTACTGATACGGTTTAGGGACAAATCTATCAGGAATTTCTGGAGAGGCTTCAGTTTCAGCTTGACCAGGTACTCTGATCATTGGATTTACTGGACCTGAAGTGATTGATTCCATATACTCTCTGCTTTTTGTGATTTAGGAACTGAATCATTCTCTTCTTCCATTGCTGATACTCATTAGCCATGTGGACAAGAGGTTTGGACTGAGAGCCCATTGAGAGAAGTTGGTTCGACATCTTTAGCAGTATGGTTAGAAATCAAACTTATCTGTACCAAGAGAATCAACTAGATGAGATCTTTAGAATCAAGTATTGGATAAAAACTACACTAAAAAATTTTCAGAAAAATAAATTTCCAAAAGTAATAAAATGCAAAATTCGCAAACAGATAATCTGGCGCAAATCACAAACAGTAACGCAAAGGACAGTTTGCGCTAAGCAAAGCTGGCAAGAAACTAAGATTTGTGCTAAAGGGCAGTGGCGCGAAAGGAAACTTTGCGCTAAGTGAACCTGGCGCAAAAGAGTTTTGCGCTAAAAAGGCGCTGGCGCAAAAGGAACTTTGCGCGAGAAGAGGGTGGCGCAAGAAGGTGGTTTGCGCGAGATGTAGGTCGCGCGAAGTAGGTTTTGTGCGATCAGACAGTGGCGCAAAAATGAGGTATGCACGAATAGGCAGTGGCGCAAAAGATAGATTTGCGCGAATAACTGTTGGCGCAAAAGAAAGCGACTGGGGTCTTGAGGCCCGGTGATGCGCGGCCGGTGTCTTGCTACGATCGGTGTTCTCGACCGGAGGTGTTTGCGATCGGTGTTCTCAACCGGAGGTGTTTGCGACCGGTTTCGACCGGTGTCTAGATGTTGACCGGGGTAGGGCTCGACCGGTGTAGAGTGTGGCGCAAACTAGGCTTTGCGCTAACAAAGGGTGGCGCAAAATGAACTTTTGCGCTAATAGAGACTGGCGCAAAATAACCTATGAATCTGGCGCAAAAGTAGAGTCCTTGAAGAAACGCGCGAGTTATTCACCAGCTTCGAAAAACGACTCTGTTTTTCTCAAAAACCTATCTAGACTGTAATATGCAATCTCAAACTTTGATAATAAGGCAATAAACACTTCCAGAACAAATTGCAACCAATTAATTTCAGAATCAACCACTTTAAGAAGAATCGATTAATTGAGCAGTGACTTGACTCGTGAAAACCAAAACTTCAAAAACACCAAAAATACCAATCGATTTCAGTGTAGTATTGAAATTAATCAATACAGAACCAATTTAACACTGATTTCGAACACATCCCAATTAGTTTCTTATCAGATTTCACTCAAAAATTCAAGAACAGATCTGGATATCTATGAACAGTATTCGACTATTTCAAGAGCAAAATTCTCAAAAATCAACAAAAGTCAATCGATTTATGAATTTAAATGCAATTAGGCAATCATATGATACTCAATAACATAAAATGCACCTAATCAGATTGATTTTAAGCATAAAAACACACTAATTCGAGAAAGCGATTATCACACAGTGTGAGTTTTCGAATAACACTGATTGATCCAAAAACTCGATTCACACTGCTTTGATACCACTTGTTGAACCCAGATTACTAGTTGATAAAAAATCACACAACACATTAAGATCAAGAGATAAAAAATTCAGATTAACATACCAATGATCCCTTGAATAAACAGTTAAACCGTGTGTGTGTTCTTGGTACCTAGAAGCGTACAGAATACAGAATACGGCTACCTCAGTTTTTTTCTTAATTATGAGGATTAACCCTAAAACTAATAAAACAAAACCTATTTATACCTAGGTCAACATGACCTAATTATTATTAGTTAGTTGATAAAATACCCCCTAAGGTATTAAATATTATTACAAAATAGACCCCTTAGTTAACTTTAATCTTGAATACAATTTATGATCTAACACATCTAACTTGTTTCTAAACACCCATTTGGTGCCTATAACAGTTTTATCAGATGGTCTAGGAACGAGATTCCAAACTTTGTTGCGATTGAACTCAGTCATCTCTTCTTGCATAACGCTGACCCAGTTTGGATCTCTGAGGGCATCATCAGTCTTCTTTGGCTCTATTAAAGAAATAAAGTTGAAAAAGAGGCAGATATTACCTGAACTTCGTCGTGTCTGAATACCTGCATCGGGATCACCAAGAATTTGATCTATGGGGTGATCTCTGGTCCATTGCTGAGCAGGAGCATGAACCCTCATTTCAGAGGTTGGATCAACAATAGGAATGTTCACTGATGAAGAAGCCTGAGGTTCATCAGCTATTAATTGTTGAGTGTCAGACAGACCATTATTTTCTGAGAGGTTTTCTGACGAAGATAGATCTGATGGAGGAAGTGTGTTTAGAGGCTCAGCTGAAACCCATGAGATGGATTTAGCGTTAGGAGGTATGATATTTGGATCATCATCATCAGCAGCAGGAGGATGGTTTGAGAAGAAGGGTTCTGTTTCTCTGTAGTGAGAAAACATCCAAGCATTTAACTCTTCATTGTCAGTGATTGGTTTAGAGTTCGCTGAGCGAGTTTCATCAAAGGTGACATGAATTGTTTCTTCCACAGATTGTCTTCTTTTGTTGAAAACTCTGTAGGCTTTAGAGATAGAGGAATATCCAAGAAATATTCCGTCATCCGCTTTTGGGTCGAACTTTCCAAGTTGATCTTTGTTGTTTAAGATAAAGCACTGACAACCAAAGATATGAAGAAAACTGATAGATGGTGTTAGAGCACAGATTTGTTGGATTCAAGATCATAAAGATTGAAGACCAAAGTCAAGAAGTCAAAGGCTGAAAGTCAACTCTCAGTGAAAGTCAAAGTCATTTTGTAATAATGTCAAAGTCAAAGTTTGTGTTTTTGTTTCTTTGTAATTGTGTGAGGGTATAAATACCTTGTGTACTTGTAATGAGTTTGTAAGTAAGTCATTGTAAGAGAATTTAGTTGTATCATTCAAACGTGAGCAGATTAGAGAAGAGTTGATTAGAACATTATTCTAGTGAGAGAAAGTAGAGAGAGAAAGTGAAAGTTTGTAATCTTTGATTTCCAAATCAATGACATGTGATTACGATTAATTCTCATCTTGATTGTTTGTAGCAATTAGAACTTGATGAAATTGGGAATAACAGATGGTTTTCTTCCATGAAATAATTCATAAGCTGTCTTTCCAAATCGCTTTACTATCAGCGATCTGTTTTGAGTAAAACATGCAGTGTTTACAGCTTCAGCCCAAAATTGAGTAGGTAGGTGAGAATTGCTGAGCATTGATCTAGCAGCTTCAATGATCGTTCTGTTTCTTCTTTCAGCGACTCCGTTTTGCTGAGGCGTTCTTACTGAAGAGAAATTGTGAGAAATTCCCTTGTTCTCAAAGAAATTGTTCAGAGAACTGTTTTTTAATTCAGTTCCATGATCACTTCTTATTGAACGAACAGTGAGATTATTCATCACTTCCATCTTTTTAACAAAAGATATCAGTTCATCTGGAGTGTTACTCTTGCAGCGAAGAAAGATAACCAGGTGTAGAGAGAGTATTCATCTACAATGACAAGTGTATATTTCTTTCCAGCTACTGATTGGATGTTGACAGGGCCAAACAAATCCATATGCAAGAGTTGAAGAGGACTTGTCACTGAGGAAACTTTTTTAGACTTGAAACTAGCTTTCGTCTGTTTTCCTTTTTCACATGCTGAGCAGAGAGATTCTTTAGCATATGAGTGCTGAGGAAGACCAGAAACCAGTTCCTTAGATGAGAGAGAATTTAGGGTTTTGAAGTTTAGATGAGAGAGCCTTTTGTGCCATAGCTAGTTGACATAAAAAGAGGCTTTAGAAAGAAAACATACGTTTTCAGTAGCATTAGAGTCCATATCTATTACATAGACATTTTCTTTACGATAACCACTGAGAGCAAGTTTTCCTTTTTCATTTACCACTGAACATGCTTTCTTGGTAAAGCGAACTTCATAGTCTTTGTCTTATAGCTGACTGATGCTCAAAAGACTATGCTTCAGTCCATCTACATAAGCGACTCTTCTGAAGGTAGTTGTCCCATTGATGAGGACACCAAACCCTCGGGTATATCCTTTTCCATTTCCACCAAAGGTCACAGAGGGACCTTTCTCTTCCTTGTATTCAGTGAGCAGGTCTTTTTGTCCTGTCATATGACGAGAGCATCCACTATCAATATACCATATGCCCTTTGATCCCTATAAACATAAGGAAGATTAAGCTTTGTTTGGTACCCACTTTTCAATGGGTCCTTTAGGGTTAGTGGAGATGGAAGGTTCAACAATCTTCACAGCAGATGAAGATTCAGCTTCAGTGGTAACCTTCAATTTGGTTAATTTCTTAACCTTAGTGGTATTCTTTACCTTGGTAGATTTTTCAGCTTTGGTGACCTTCTCAGCCTTGGAGGCATTCATCTTCACTTTAGCTGTTTTATCAGCTTTAGTGGCAGTTAGACATTTGCTTGCAATATGGTCAGTAAATCCACAGTGATCGCATTTTCTATATTTGAATGTGGTTTTAGGACCATGAGTAGAAGGTTTTGAGAATTTAAGATGAGCAGGTCCAGCTCCAAGAATGCCTTTAGCATGAGATCTGGGAGGAATTTTCATTTCTTCAGATCTCTTAGGCTTAAGATCAATCTTCAGCTTTGGAGGACAAAGATCAAATATTTCTATCACAGAGCTAGAAGATTGTTTTACTGAAGGTTTAGAAGGAACTTTCATCTATGCTTTATTGGTAGCCTTCTGAGGATAAAGAATAAATTTTCCTTTATCTGCAGGTTTAGAGCCTTTAGATATTTCCTCAGGGACAGGATGAGAAGAAGATGATGAAGAGCATTGAGCTTGAGAAGTGTTAGGGATAGAAGAGACAAACGTTCCAAACTTAAGCATGGAACTGTCTTCTTTAGGTTCATCCTGTGGTTTCCAAAAAACCAAGACCAGTTCTATCACTGGAAGGGATCTGAGCACTTATAATCTCAGTGATCTTTGTTGAGGATTTGGACCATCCTTCAACAGTAGCCTTTTCTGCTTTTAGAGCAGCGATGGCTTGTTCGTGTTCAATGCTGATGATTTCATTTACAATGACTTGATCTTTAAAACTTTCCTCTAAAAGAGTCAGTTCTCTTATATTTTCATGACATTTCTCTAGTTGTTCAGTTAAATCAACATTTTTGTTCTCAGCTAGAGTTTTTCCGTTTAGAGCATTGTATAGATCAATCGTTAGCACATCAAAAGCGCGACTTCTCTTTGCTTCAGGTAGAGAGAGATTAGTAGAGATAAATACATGAGATGATATATAGCTCATAGAAGTTTCAGTTGGTTCTTCCACTTCTTCTTTAATCTTAGCCATGAGGCAGAGATTAGCGACTTCTTCTTCATCAGAACTTGAGTCTTCTGATTCAGCCCAGTCGTGTTCTTCAGCGATGAGAGCTTTACCTTTTCGCTTGTAGTTTTTCAACTTTTGATATTTTTCTTTCACCTTTAGGTATTTGTCATCGCTGGATCTTCTCGAGGTAGAAGGTTTGAAGACTTTCTTCGACCTGCACTCACTTGCAAAGTGTCCAATCTTTTTACAGTTAAAGCAAGTAGCAGTAGCCTTATCAACAGGGGTTGATTTTGGCTTGTCAGGAAGAGAGAGAGGCTTATTTCTTCGGAAATTGCTCTTTCTTGCAAATTTCTTAAAAGAGTTTGTCAAGAGTGCTAAGGACTCATCAAACTCTGAAAGATCAGTGTCTGCTAGATCCTCAGAATCAGAATCTAACTCAGTGATAGTGAGAGTAGATCGCTGAGATAGAATTATCTATGAAGAGACTAAAGCAACAGGAGTGCTTTTGGAGTCTTTAGAATCTTTTATAAGATTCTTCTTCAAGAGATTTGATTGCTCATAGTTGAGCAATATTCCATACAAGGTGCTGGGAGAAAGAGAATTGAAGTCTTTTGTTAGCTTGAGACATATTGAATAACTGTCCCAGCATTCAGGAAGACATTCTAAGAATTTTTTTAGGATCTCAGAATTAGAATAGGTCTTACCAACAATTCTTAGATCAATGATTAAGCAGTTAAACCGCTGATGAACATCAGAAAGAGATTCATTCTAACCAGCGATAAAACTTTCATACTGTCTTACCAAGTTAATATTTCGAGTGTCTTGGATTTCAGTGGTGCCTTCATATTGAACACATATGGTTTCCCACATTTGTTTAGAAGTTTTAAGATGCATGATGGAATGGAAAACTTCATCAGGCAGAGCCATAGAGATAATGGTCTTTGCCCTTGCATCTATACCAACCTTCTTTTTGTCTTCATCACTCCATTGTCTCATTTCCTTAACAACATAGCGTTCAGGAATAGCAGGAGTGGTGGTAGTAGCTGGAATGGCAACTATGATTTGGACAGGTTCATAGGGTCCATTTGCTATGTACTCAGGTATAGTGGGATCTGCACCTTCAAGAAATGTTAAAACACATATTTATTGGATTCAAGATCATAATTATCTGAAGATGGAAATCTGAAGTTAAAGCTGATAAAGTCGTCTCAACAAATAGTCTAGGGTCCTTTTGTAATAAATAGTCAAAGTCTGTTTACGTATTTTATTTATTTATTAGTCAGTTTTATTTTTAGTTAACTTAGTTTGTTTTTGGGCCAAGCTTTGTAAAGCCCATTACCAAGCCTTCAAAGCCCATTAGGCTAATCAAGCCTAAGTATAAATTAAGTTAATTTAGTGGTAATTAGGTCAAGAAACTTAATTAGAAAATATCAATTAGAGAGGAGGCTGTGGTGGTGGTGTGCGCCGTGAAGAACAAGAAAAAGAGATAGTTCAATTTCATCATCAAGAACTTGTAATCTGTTGAATCTATTGCTTAATCAATATCAGGTTTGCATTATTGTGTTAATTATTGATTTACTTGATTGAATGATTGCATATTGGGACACACAAGAAATAGCATCATTCGATTCTTCCAGAGAGAAAAGTTATCTCTGCTAAATCGAGGAGGTTTAGAAAGTGAACCATTATCATAGTAGTTTATGTTTGTGTTAAGAGCCATTTTAGAATAGCAAGGAAGAGAATAAAGCAAGATGTTGTTTATTAGATTAAACAGTTTTCTCTGATACCACTTATTGGTCCCGAAGGTGCTTAACAAGTTTGTAGAAGGGGGGGGGGGGTTGAATACAAACACAAAATTTAAAGTTTAATAAACTGTTTATTGATAAATCAAACACAATTTACAAGTCTGTTGCGGAATAATATTAAGTAAAACTCAATCTAAACAAACTTAAGAAAACACTAAGATGGTTGCACAAGAATGTAGAGAATGGGGGATTTGAGAAGTATAGAAAACAAGGGTTTCTATATTTGAGAAAGATGAAGGCTTGAGGGGAGCGCATTCTCCAGATGGAGAGATAATCTTTCTATTTAGACCCTATGAATTAAATGCATGACAGGGCACTTTACACGTGTCTTTCTTTGATTGGCAGAGAGAATCTGACTTTGGGAGACATGCTTTCGGCCGCATCATGAACAGTGTAGTTGACAGAGTTGTTGTACGATTTATGACAGAGGTATGTCCATTCTGACACATCGTACTGGGTATGCAGGGAAAGACAAAAGAGACTTGAGGCATAAGGTAAGTGATCATCGATCGCTGAATATCTCTTCCTTCAGAGATACAAAGAAGTTCAGCTATCGCTGAAGCTTTTCCTCACGTGTCTTCGCGTATGAGTAGAGTCGTTTTTGCTTCACTGATATCCGCATCAGGTCACTAGTAGACTTGTCTTTATTCAGTAGCTTCGTCTTGGATTCAGCTATGAACATCTTGTTGACGCGAAACTTGTCTTCAGGGATTACGTCTAACTGTTTACATCAGAAATCATCAGAGATAACTGAACAGACTCAGTTTGATCGCTGATAGTGAAACACTAATACATATGAATGTTTACAAGAAAGATCATCAGTGATAACTGAACATACTCAGTCTGATCGCTGATGGTGAAACACTAATACATATTAATAAACGTAATTTTCACTAAGTATAGAAGAGGTCGTTATCAAATCACTGAGAGAGTCTAGATCAACAATCTCCCCCTAGTTGATAATGACAAAGTAACAGAAGAAAATTACTTTATAATTCAAAATGAGGAATAATCAGGACTCATAACATACATGTCCCAATTACTATTTTGAGGGATCTTTTACAGTACTGATAGGGTTAAGTACTTCACTAAAATACATGTCCCAATTTTCACTAAGTATAGAAGAGGGTCGTTATCAAATCACTGAGAGAGTCTGGATCAACACGTAGAAGTCAATTAGGTGTTTTGAAGAAATTTTTTTTGGCTTGTAATCATGGTTTAATTGTTCTTCTCCTTAGATCTAATACTAAAAGTGATTTAGGGAGGTGAGGAAGAAAAGGTTGGCTTCATTAAAAAAAATTCTACATATGGAATATGGAATCTGTCGTGTTTTGAAAGAAAAAAAATAGAATAATCTTGAATTGCCAATTCCAGCCCTTGGACTTTATATTTTGTTGTCATTTATGCCTTTTTTCAGTTTTTTCTTTTCAATTATTCATTACATTTAATATTTTGAGCATGTTCTTGTAATGCGTTTACATTATTCATTTAACTTTATTTTAAATGAATTTATTTAAGCATTGTTAATTTAGTTATAATATGAAGTATGTTGAATTGATTTACTTCCATAAATATTCATATATTTCCCTTAACTCATAACTATTTATAATTAAATTTATTTTTGGGAGTTACACTCCTTTATATCTGATTTATTTTGGTCTCCTACCAAAATCTCATTAAATTCTATAACTCATAATATTAAACTTTATTACTAAAAGTTTTGTTTGTTAAAAAAAAAGAAAAAAAAAAACAAACATATCGAAATTATAATTGTTTGCTTCAAATCATAATTATATTTGGAAGATACACTTCCAATCCATCATATCTTTTGGCCTCTAGCCAAAAGTCTCAAATATATATATATATATATATATATATATATATATATATATATATATATATATATATATATATATAGGGTGCGTTTCATTTGAAAACCAATCAATTCGTGGAAACTTTGCAAACCACTATTTTAGGAAACATTTTGTTAAGTTTCCTAATCTAAAGTCATGATTATAATAAATGAATCTTATCATCTTCCATATATATCACAATCATTATTAATGAATCATAATAGTTTTCCATAAATATATATATTGTTTCCTAAAACAATGGTTTGCAGAGTTTCCACGAATTGATTGGTTTTCAAATGAAACGCGTCCTATATATATATGTGTGTGTGTGTGTATGTGTGTGTGTGCCAAATATAGTATAATTTGATCTCACCTTTTGGCCACATGCCAAAATCTACAAAATTATTGATGTTATTCATGTATTTCATAAACGGAGTAATCGCATGACATGAAAATATTTTGTTAAATGGGTGTAAATAACCCTATGGTTTGTAGGGACTTAAGTAATCCACGTGATTTCCCTCCTATCTAGAAATCCAAAAATGGTTTCGTGATTTATTCTCGAATATTGAAATACTAATATAACATTTTTCAACAAAATAATGTTGGAGAATACCAATATTTAACAAATATTATACTACCATGATAATGAAATTTCATAAATTTTATCTTCATAAAATAAAACACCTTATCTCTTGTTTATGTAGATGGTTGAACCAACTTGTTCCGAATTTGATATCCTAGATTTAGAAGGACTTGAATACCACAGATGGGTATCTGATGTAGAGACTAACTTTATTGGAAAGGACTACACCTATACAATCAACCCCCTACAGACCCTAAAGACAAATCATCAAAGAAAATACAAGCAAATGCCTTAATGTTCTTGAGACGACATATCGATCCCCACCTTCGGTGGGAGTACCTTCAACTGAAAACCCCCAAAGAACTGTGGGACGCACTAAAAGGAAGATTCGGGAATATTCATGACTCTTTACTTCCTGAACTAATCGTACAGTGGAATGAAATCCGCTTACTTGATTACAAAAAGGTAAATGATTTCAACAAAGAAATGTTGCATCTCAAAGCACGTTTAAACTTCTATGGCAAGGAACTCACGGAAGACGACATGATTCAAAAGACACTTTTCACTTTTCCTACATCTGCAATCATACTAATGAATCAATATCGATTAGAGTATGATAGTAAAAGAATCACAACCTTTAACAAACTTATCAACCTAATGCAAGTGGCTGAAAGACATAATGAGGTTCTTTTGAATAACAATGCTAGACCTATCGGGATAAAGAAAATTCCCGAATCTAATCATGCAAGCGTTAGAGGTGGAAAGAACTCTAAAGGACAAGGAGCCAAACATATTGAATCACACATACGTGGCAATTATTCATCATGTGGACGGGATCGTGGATGGGTCATGTACAGGGTCGTGGACGGGGTCGTGGTCAGGGTCGCGACAATGGTCGTGGTGGATTTTCCAACACATGGCGCGAAGATACAACTACTGGTCCAAGTAATCAAGGACAATCAAAAGGAAAAGCACCAATGACCGATCCTACCCAAAGAGTAAGAGATGAACTGTACCTTGCTACATGTGTGGCATCGTTACACACTGGTACAAGAATTTTCATGCAAGTAACACTGTAGCCTTCACCTACAAGAGATATAGTGAGTCTAAAGAACAAGAAGCTCACTACCTTAAAGATACAAGTAATGACCCAGAAGTCAACCTACCAATTGGAGATTTCACTCATATCAACAACAATGATCCATCGCTAGAGCTCTCGGATTTTGACTAATCTACCTCACTTATTCTTCAAAGATAGTAGTTATTTACACAATACTTGATGATTTCCCCCTATAGTTCGGTGAACTTAATTTATTGTTTGGATTATTGATTTACTATTTGGATTAGTGGTTATTAGTTTACTGTTTGGATTAGTGGATTATTTATTTACTTTTGAAATTTATTAAATAATCTTTGACTTTCGTATATACACTACACAACCCAATGATGTAAAAGAACACATCAAAACAACTAAATTATTAAATATTCTCCGATCCTTGTAGGAATGTATCGAAGAGAACTTGAGTGCTTAGTTGACTATGGAACCACCCACACAATACTAAGAAATAGACTATTATTCACTGAAATAACCACTTATAAATCCTCAATAACCACAATGATTGGATCATCCAATTTAATACTTGGTCGAGGAACTGCCACTTTCTTGTTGCCTAATGGCACTAAAATAACTGTCACGGAAGCACTCTATGCTCCAAAAGCAAACTGAACCTTGTTAAGTTTAAAAGATATACGCTTCAACGGCTATCATATTGAAACACATTGTGAGAATGGAAATGAATATATGTATATCACCTCTAATGAATACGGAAAGAAACGTATATTAGAGAAATTAACATGTCAAACTAGTGGGTTATACCTTACCACGATTCGAGTCATTGAATCATATTCTATGACCAATAATGAACTTTGGGACAGTGACATATATAGGCTTTGGCATGACCGCCTGGGGCACCTTGGCTGTGACATGATGATACGTGTGCTGAAGAATACACACGGACACCCTTTCTTTCGAATGAAAGGTAAGACGGGGCGATTACATGAAACTACCAAATTGCAACCATTGACTTCTGAAGAAAAATAAGCAATGCCATCATCACAATATGCCTCCTTGAATGCCCCAAATTTTTGCAAAGCATGTTCCTTAGATAAAACAGGATCGAGACCATCCTATGCTAAATACACAAAACAAAACATTCCATTCTTACAACGTATACAAGGTGATATTTGTGGACTTATACATCCAGAATGTAGGTCGTTCAAGTATTTTATGGTTCTGGTCGACGCTTTGAAAAGATGGACGAATGTCGCACTATTGTCCACACGAAACACTGCATTTCAAAACTTCTAGCACAAATTATACGTTTAAGGGATCACCACCCTGATTAACCTATCAAGTCTATACAACTTGATAATGTTGGAGAATTTACATCACAAGCATTTGATGATTATTGCATGTCTATTGGGATCTATGTAGAACATCTCTTACCCCATGTGCATACACAAAATGGTCTCGTAAAAGCTACCATCAAAAGGATACAAATGATAGCTAGGGCATTGGTTATGCGCACCAATTTACCCACTTCTGGCTAGGGTTATGAAATATTACATGCAACTTTACTTATTCGCTTTAGACCCACTGCTAGCCAACCATTTTCTGCGTACCAGTTGGTAACTGGATATGAGCCTGATATTTGACATTTACGCATATTTGGTGGTGCAATATATGTGCCAATTGGGCCCCCACAACACACCAAAATGGGTCTTCAAAGACGATTAAGTATATATGTTGGATATGAATCTTCAACAATTATCCGCTATTTCAAACCCTTGATGGGTGATCCATTTAATCCCTACTGATTCATTTCGTCCAAAGGATGATGACGAGGAAGTGTTGGGAGCTGAAATTCCCTATCTAAGTGCAATAGGCGCGTTATTGTACTTAGCACAATGTACTCGACCAGATATTTCATTCTCAGTGAACTTGTTATCTAGATTTAGCTCGGTGCCAATGCAACGTCATAGGAATGGTATCAAGAATATATTTCGATATCTAAAAGGAACCATTGACATGGGCTTATTCTTTCCTTACAGAGAGAAAATTGGGGTTACAATACCTGTTAAAGATATTAACAAAGAAAATGCTATCCCGTATAGTGAAACCCCAAATGATATATTAGTAGGTTTTGCCGATGTTGGGTATCTCTCTGACCCACACAAAGGTCGTTCCCAAACAGGATATTTTTTACAATTGGGAACACGGCGATTTCTTGGAAATCAACCAAGCAAACCCTTGTAGCTACCTCATCGAACCATTATGTGATTATTGCTTTACATGAGGCGGTTTGAGAATGTATATGGCTAAGGTCTATCATTACACATATCAGAGGGGCTAATGGTATAAGTTCTACCACTATAAATCCTATATGCATTTATGAAGATAATGCAGCTTGTATTGAACAAATGAAAGTAGGATATATCAAGGGAGATAATACAAAGCATATATTGCAAAAGTTTTTCTATAATTAGCAACAAACTCTCCTAAAGATTCAAGTGAATCAAAAGGTTTGAGGAGAATATGGCTGATTTATTCACCAAATCACTGCCTAAGGCCACATTTGAGAAACGTGTAGAAATCATTGGAATGCGGAGAATTTCCAAACTCCCTTGATTAATGTATGAATCAGGAGGAGTAATGGACTAAAGAAGGTGTCTACTACACATGTACGATTAATGGGTTATGCTCTTTCCTTAGCCCAAGTTTTATTTTTCCTACTAGGTTTTGTTCCTTGGTGCAAGGTTTTAGTGAGGCAACAATCTCAAACCATCTTGTTTTCTAAACCTCTTTGATTGATGTATAAATCAAGGATGATACTAAACTAAAGAAATTGTTTAGTGGTGCCTTGTACTCTTTCCTTCGTCTAAGGTTTTAATGAGGCAAGAGTTATGCATCATCATCCCTTTGACTCGGCACAAGGGGGAGTGTTGAAGAATATTGTGCCTTCATAAAAAATGAAGTGATTGAAGAAATAATTTCTAAGTATTAATAGTTACCATATTTTATGTTTCCTTTTTGTTGTAAACTCATCCCTATTTAAAGGGTTCATTGTTAATGAGAATTGATGACCTTTGATTATCTCTATATTGATTGTTCTACAACAAATATTTAATTTTAGAACTTTATTGGCCACCAAATAACGAGAATGAGTATAATAGCATGTTTCGTAGGGCCGAATTAACAAAATAGCATTCCTACAACTTTTTTGCCAAAATAACACTCTTTTTCGCTGGTGATCCTTGACCAGCCGTCGACGAATGTGTTGTGGGACCCACCACCAAGACATGGGCCAATAGGAAGGCTCCACATGTATTTTTTGAAGACAAACCTTGACTCAAACTGACCAACTCTGTTCGACATGTCCCATTGGCACCTATCCTTGCCGCCACTTGTCCGAATGTTCCATCGGAGAAAAAGAGGTGTAAGACTTTCGTTGCCGGCGAAAAGTCTATTTGACATTTTCGTCTTCATTAGTTTCTTTAGGGTTGAAGTAAGCGGCGTGACTAGGGCTGATGTCAGCGGCGAAATTTCTATTTACCTTTTTCTTTGAATATGGTTTTTGCCTAATTTATTTTCTGATATATTTTTACCTATTTTTTTCTTCAATTTTTTCCTATATAAAGCTATGTGTGTCTTGAAGATAAACACACAAACCTTATATCTCTTCTTCAATTTTTATATCTCCTTTCATATTTGAAACAAATATGAATTCTCGTTTTAGTAATAGTGTTAGCATATATGTTAAAAGTGATGGTTCGTTAGAAAAAAAATAATGGTGTTACTAAGTATATTAATGGCGATATTAAACATCTTTTCCTACGCCCTTAACATATTCTTCATTGCTTATGCAGGTGGCGAAAGAATTACGTTTAGTTAGTGAGTTCAGATTATTTTACAAAAACCCTCTAATGGGTGGTGAGATATTCGAGTTTGCTGCTGACGACGACATTTGAATACTGTTAGATATTAGTTTGAATCAATTTGTAATGTAATGTTGACTTTTTTAAGTTGTTGTTTGACCTTTTGTATCCTTGTGTTTGTATGAGCTTATTGCTTATATAACCCATATAAATACCTTTTGTCTCTTGTTAGCTTGTAAGCACCTTGTCTAAGTCTTGTAACATTTTGTGAGATATATGAATACACAGACTTGTGACAAATTCTCTCTCTAGATTTCATACATTTGTTTCTTAATCTTTGATTGTTAATGCTTGAAATCTGGAACAAAAATTGGTATCAGAGCTGGAATGAGCATAATAAAGATGGCCATGGAGTATTTATGCATGATGTTTGATCCTGTTAAGGTTAAACGTATTATCAAAGATGTGCATCATGAAAATGGTTTCAAAAGTATTGACAACTGGATGCTTTTTGAAAGATGTGGAGTTTATGTTATAACAATTGACAAAAGTTTCCATGAATACTACTTGGTTGATAAGGTGTATGACCACAGCAAAGTAAAGCTGGAGAGGATGCTGAAAGCAAAGTTGGTCTGCCATAAAGGTTCAGAAATGGCAAGAATAGTGATAAGAAGAACCATCAATCAAAGTGTAGGATTGGATCATAATCTGGGGAACTGAGCAATTGTTTTTTTTGAAAGCATCATGAAGACCACTTTCTGAAGAACTTAACTTCTTGTTTTGAAAAGTTAAGTTAGGGGGAGATTGTTGGGTTAAAATGTGTTAAGTACAGTTAGTGCTGCTAAGTATTAAAGAATTAATACTGTTGAGGACTTTAATACTGCTACTTAAGTATTACTACTGCTTACAGGATTACTACTGCTAGAAGTATTAATACTGCTTGAAAGTTAATACTGCTAGTAGTTAGTACTGCTTGAAGAATTACTACTACAAAGCATGGTTAGTACTGCTGAAGAAGTTAATACTGCTAGAGGATAATGCTGCTTATGAAGATAAAGATGGATTGATTGCTTAATGCGAAAGACTAGGAGATTGAAGATAATTATAGACTGAATGCTGAAGATCAATTATGTTTTCATATTTATCTTGTAATCTGTTTTGTATATATATAGTTTAAAATTTTTAGCATAGAGAGATAAAAAAATAATTGATAGAGATACATTATTGATACGTTTTTGATTTAGAGAGAATTAGCCTCAAGATTCTTAGAAATCCTTTCTTTAGAGAAGTATTGAACGTCTGTTGAGGCTGTTCAACAGATTGAGGCTGTGGATGTAATCATTAAGTTAATTCAATATAACTTGTGATTTGATTCATATACTGTTTCATTGATTTACTGTTAAAGTGTTATTCCGCAAACTTCTTTAACAAAGTTTCTGGGTGTTAATTAAATTCTTGTTTAGAATTTCGATCTTGTCAAGTGGTATCAGAGCCAAGGAACTCAGAAAGCAATAATCATCATGGACGGATCACACGACAGTGTTCTTGTTTCAAAGGTTCCCATTCTCAAACCTAATGAGTTTGACATGTGGAAAATCAGGATCAAGCAGTATATACTTCTTACAGACAACTCAATATGGGACATCATTGAGAATGGTCCCTCCAATGAAGGAGAGATGGGAGCAGATGGAAAGAGACCTCCACGAAAGACTGATGGAGAAAGAAAGATGAGGCAGACTGAGATGACAGCCTTGAGCACTCTGCTCTTGGCAATTCCTAATGAATATCAACATCAGTTTTGCAACTGTGCTGATGCCAGAATCTTGTGGAATGCGCTGGAGAAGAGGTTTTCAGGTACCAAAAGCACAAAGAGAAATCAGAAAGCTATTCTCAAGCAACAGTATGAAAACTTCATGTCTACAAAGAATGAGTCTATGATTCAAACCTTTGATAGGTTCAACAAGCTGATTGGAGAATTGGCTACTGTTGGTGTTAAGATGGACCAGGATGATGTCAACAGAAAGTTTCTAAGATCTCTTGGTGAAGAATGGGTAATGTACACTGTATCATTCAGACAAAATGATAATCTGGAGGATAAGGAACTTGATGATCTCTACAATGATCTCAGGGTGTTTGAAGCAGAAGTTGAATCTAAGAAGAAGCCATCTGGATACTCTTACAATGCTGCTCTTTTATCATCTACTGCTGACTCTTCTGCTAATACTGAATCAGTTAATACTGCTCATGGCTCAAAACAGGATGGATCCAATGATTCTGTTTTGGAAGATTTCCTTGCTAGTCATGCAAAATCTTCTCTTATTAATGATGATCTGGAACAGATCAATGTTGATGACCTTGAAGAGATGGATATCAAGTGGCAAATGGCAATGCTCATAATGAGAGTCAAAAGATTCATTAAAAGAACTAGAAGAAACAACTTTGCCATGAGAAGAGAAGATGGTGCTGGATTTGACAAATCCAAGGTGGAATGCTACAAGTGTCATAAACTGGGACACTTTGCAAGAGAATGTAGAGGAGGAATCCATCAACATCATGGGAGCAACAATCAACAATCAAAGTCCACCAACAACTGGAACCCATCTCAAGCTCTTGTCTCACAAGATGGAATGGGATTTGATTGGAGTGATGAAGCAGAAGAGGCAATTCAGAATCAAGCACTGATGGCTGAGGTTTCAGAGTCTTCAAGCACTGCAATTCCCACAGAGGTAAAATCTAAACTTTGTACTAAAGCCTATCTTGAAACTGTTAAGAAATACAGGGATCACAATCAGAGCATGAGTGATGATCTTAAAAGACTGGAGAAACATAGGAGAGAGTCTAACTTGATTATTGTGAATTTTGAAGAACAAATTAAGGCATATCAGGACAATGAACTTCAACATTCATATGATCAAAACTATTGGAAGTGGAAGAAAAAGGAGTTAGAAATTAAGCTAGAGAAGGCTAGGGAAGAATGTGAGAAAGTCAGAAGTGAATTTGAGAAAGCCAAGTTAGACATTGAGAAGTTTTCCAATGAAGAGAGGTATAGGATATAATAACACTCCTCCACCTTACAATAACAACTATATTCCACCCACTTCAGACCTCTTAGAAAGGGAAGATAAGAATGACTTACCTGAAGAAGCCACAAAAGTAGATCCTTTAGACACTGAAGTGGTTGAGGCAGATTCTAAAGAAGAGAACAAGGTAGACCAGAAAGAAGTTCCCTTAGAAAACCACATTCTTACAAATGAAAGGGGAGGTAAACCATTTGTTAAGAGTGAGAAAGTGGAGAAGCCTAAGACTGGGGAAAAGACTGGTAAGAGTGAGAAAGCCGAGACCTCCAGGAAAGGGTAGAAGAAGGTACAGGGAGATCACTATATGCAAACTACTGTTGTACATCCCTGTACTTGTCAATAGAACAAGCCCCATCAACATGTTAAAATAAGGGGAAATCAGAGAAACAGAAATAACCAGTGCGCTCAAAAACCAGGAATTGATCTTAGAAAAGTCAATAGACCAAAGCCTTGTTTTATTTGTGGCAAGTTAAATCATTTAGCCAAACACTGCTATTTCAATCCTATTAACCAAAGATTTACTTTTCAAAGACAACATCAAAATTCTGTTGGTTATAGGAAGAAATCAAGAAGATCAAGGAACCACATGGCTGAGAATGTGAGAACAACACCAGTGAAGATTGGTACTGCAAAATCTCATATTCAGAATGAGTTTGCTAAAGCAAAAAAAAAAATACTCCAAGCAAATCAAGGAGTAACTCAAAGAATAGGAAAGCAAACAACTTTGTCTTAATTTGGGTTCCAAAAGAAACTAAACCTGTTAGTACTGCTACCTCAAATAGTACTGCTAACAGAAATAGTGCTGCTGATAGCAATACTACTGCTGACCAATTTAGTACTGTTAATAAAGTTAGTACTGCTACCAGAGTTAGTACTGCTGACCAAATTAGTACTGCTAATGAGGTTAGTACTTCTAACAAAGTTAGTGCTGCTGACCAAGTTAACACTGCCAACAAGGATAGTACTGTTACCAGTGTTAATACTGCCAAGCATATAATTAAGACAAAGTATTCCAGCCATGAGATTCCTGACTCTGATCATCTCATCAAGACTAAGCCTAATGAATATGAGTATGTTGATGAGAAAGGGCAACCCAAAACCACTTTGGCTTGGGTTCCCTCAAGAAACTAATTGTTTTATCTTATGTGCAGGGTAACCAACAACTCAAGGGGAAGAGCATTTGGCATGTAGACAGTGGTTGCTCTAGGCACATGACAGGTAACATGTCCTGCCTTCAAAATTTCAAAAGGTTTGATAGAGGACGTGTTGCTTTTGGTGACAATCCAGCAGGAGGTAAGATAAGTGGTAAAGGTACTGTATCAAAAGGTAAGATGACTTTTGAGGATGTCTTCTATGTTGAGCAATTAAGATACAACCTGTTAAGTGTATCACAAGTATGTGACAAGAAACATAGTATATTATTTAACGATACTGAATGTATTATCCTTGCTCCAGGATTCAAGGTAGTTGATGAAAATATGATACTACTTAGAACTCCTAGAAAGGACAATGTTTATTGTTTGGACTTAGAGAGAGTTCCGTCTGATTCATCACTAAACTGTCTGTTTTCAAAAGCCTCTTTAGATGAATCATCTCTTTGGCATAGAAGGATGTGTCACATGAATTTTAAAACTATGAACAATCTTGTGAAAAACAACCTTGTAAGAGGTTTGCCTCAAAAAGTGTTTTCATGTGATGATCATTGTGTTGCATGTCTTAAAGGCAAGCAGCACAAAACTTCTCATAAGGCCAAAGAAATAAACACAATCTCATCACCTCTTCAGTTATTGCATATGAATCTTTTTGGTCCTACAAATATGATGAGTATTGGCAAGAAATCCTATTGCTTAGTCATTGTTGATGACTTCTCTAGATTCACTTGGGTGTATTTTCTGAGGACTAAGGATGAGACAAGTGGACTGATCAAATCCTTTGTTCTTAGGATTGAAAACCAAACAGATCTAAGAGTTAAAGTCATCAGATCTGATAATGGAACTGAATTTAAAAACAATGACTTAAACAACTTTTGTGAGACTAAAGGTATTGAGAGAAAATTCAGTTCTCCTAGAACTCCTCAACAGAATGGTGTTGCTGAGAGGAGAAATAGGACATTGATTGAGGCTGCTAGATCTCTATTGGAAGATTCAAAATTACCTATTACTTTTTGGGCAGAAGCAGTTAATACTGCTTGTTATGTCCAAAACAGAGTTCTAGTAGTCAAATGTCATGGTAAGACACCTTATGAACTTTTCAAAAAGAAGAAACCTTTTATTGGTTTTTTAAACCTTTTGGGTGTCCTTGCACAATCCTAAATACCAAATCTCATTTAGGCAAGTTTGAAAGCAAAGCTAAGGATGGATTCCTTGTTGGATAATCCTCTCAGAGTAAAGCATTTAGAGTATTCAATAGTTTTTCAAGGATTATAGAGGAAAGTGACAATGTCAAATGCAATGAGAACACACCAAATCCAACTGGTGCAGGTCCTGATTGGATATTTGATATTTATTCACTAACTAACTCTTTGGGTTTCAGTGATGTACAAATTGCAGGAACAAGTTTAGAAAAGAAACAAGCACAAAAACCAGAGTTTGTGCTGTTACCTATACCTACAGTTGATCCTGTTGAATTTTGTCAACCAGAAAAGAAGGATGATTCAGAAAAAGAGGAGTCTGTCCTAGAACAGAATGAAAAGGATAAAGATGATGAAGAGAATAAGAGTGATAAAGAGGATGCTCATCCTTTAGGAAACACAGGCCCTGAGATGCCCATACTGTCAGAAGATCATACTGATGAAGAAAATTCTTCAGTATTTGGTGGAAGCACTCCTGAGAAGAATGACTCTAATCTGGATGCAAATATCAATGAGGAGGCTGCACATCAAACAAGAACTCAGAAAAATCATCCTCCTCAGTTGGTGATTGGTGATATCAATTATCCTAGGATCACTAGGCATCAAAGTAAGTTAGGAGGATTGAAAGACCTGCAGTCAGGGTTGTTATCTTATTTTCTATCTCAGATTGAACCCAAGAAGACCTATGATGCAATGAAAGAACCAAGCTGGATAGAAGCAATGCAAGAGGAGCTGCTGCAGTTTAAGTTGCAAAATGTGTGGGATCTGGTTGATCTTCCACAAGGACAAAGGGCAATTGGTACTAAATGGGTTTTCAAAAATAAGAAAGATGAGAGAGGAATTGTGATAAAGAATAAGGCTAGGCTTGTGGCACAAGGGTATACACAAGAAGAGGGGATAAATTATGAAGAAGTGTTTGCACCAGTAGCCAGAATTAAGGCAATTAGGCTGTTTCTAGCCTATGCTTCTTTCATGCAGTTCAGAGTATTTCAGATGGATGTCAAGAGTGCATTCCTATATGGGAAAATTGAAGAAGTGTATGTTTGTCAGCCTCCAGGGTTTGAGAATCCTACCTTTCCTGACAAAGTATACAAACTAAAGAAGGCACTGTATGGGCTACATCAAGCACCAAGAGCATGGTATGACACTATGTCTACCATTCTCTTGGAAAATGGTTTTGAAAGAGGAATCATTGACAAGACTCTGTTCATTAAAAGGAAGAAGAAGGGCATACTACTTGTTCAAATCTATGTGGATGATATCATCTTTGGATCCACAAAAGATTCTATGTGCAAGGAATTTGAGGAGCTGATGCACAAAAGATTCAAGAAGAGCTCTATGGGTGAACTTACCTTCTTCCTTGGGCTACAGGTTAAACAGAAGAAAGATGGTATCTTCATCAGTCAATCCAAGTATGTGCAGAATATACTTACAAAGTTTGGATTTTTAGATTCAAAGCCTGCAATCACACCCATGGAAACACACAAACAGATCACTGCAGATCTTGAGGGGGAGGATGTGGATGTTCATCATTATAGATCTATGATAGGCTCCCTCATGTATCTAACAGCTTCAAGGCCAAACATTATGTTTGCTGTATGTGGGTGTGCCAGATTTCAAGTAAGACCTAAGCAATCTCATTTTCAAGTAGTCAAGAGGATCTTCAGATATCTCAAAGGACAACCTAGGTTGGGTCTTTGGTATCCTCATGACTCACCATTTGATCTAATTGCATATTCAGATAGTGATTTGGGTGGTGCAAACTTGGATAGAAAGTCTACATCAGGAGGATATCAGTTTTTGGGTGCAAGACTAGTTTCATGGCAGTGTAAAAAGCAAAGCACAATGTCCACTTCTACAACAGAAGCAGAGTATATAGATGCTACAAGTTGCTGCTCTCAAGTACTATGTATTCAGAATCAGATGTTGGACTATGGTGTTACTTTTCTTCACACTCCAATCTTCATTGATAACAACAGTGCTATAAGCATTGTTAACAATCCAGTCAAGCACTCTAAAACCAAGCATATAGAAATCAGGTACCATTTTATTAGAAATTGCAATGAAAAGAAGCTAATTCAGGTTTTGAAAGTACACACAAGTAACCAATTTGCTGATCTATTCACAAAAGCTTTTGATGTGGGCAGATTCACATTCTTGGTCACTAGTGTAGGCATGATAAACAATGAATAATCCTCTTTTGATTTTCTTTATGTACCATTTCTGTATAGCCTCTTTCATGCTTACTTTCTCATAATGTATTGTGCATGGTGCTGCTAACTATGTGTGTTTAAGTGTTTCAGATTCCCTTGCTGATTAGAAATTAGTACCTCTGGTTAAGCTAATACTACTTTCACTATTAATCCTACTGACAGTTCAAATATGGTTAAGTATGGTTAATACTGCTTGGTGGTTTATACTGCCTATGCAAAGTTACTACTGCTTACCTTATTTCTACTGCCAGACAGTGTTAATACTGCTGGTATGTGTTAATACTGCTAGTCTGTGTTAATACTGCTAGTCTGTGTTAATGCTGCTGGTATGTGTTACTACTGCTGATATGGGTTAGTACTGCGGCCTTGTTAATGCTGCTAGGGTACTTATTACTGCTTCTAACTGAAACCCTCCACCTATAAATACCCTCTCTGACCGCCAAAATTCAAACGGCTCTTTGAATTTCCTACGAGTGTTCATCTTCTCTCTCTCTCTCTCTCTCTCTCTCTCTCTCAAATTCTTGCTTCCCAGTGCATAAACCCTAGAGTTGTTTCGAACCCAAGAACGATGGAAGGACTGGAAATTGTGGACGATCACAATGAACTCGCAATGCTGCAGAAACCCAAACAAGCTGAGGGTTTTGAAGAAACCATGGATTTCCTGAAATCATCCCACATTGCCTATGCACTCACAGTCAATCCCACAATCTATGTGGTACATCTGCGTCAATTCTGGACCAATGCCTCTGTTCAGACTGTCAATGGAAATGAGGCCATCCAATCCAGGGTCTGTGATAAATCCATCACAATCACAGAAAGTTGTATTCGCAATCATCTACGACTAGATGATGCATAAGGTATATCTTCTCTCCCAAAGGAAGACCTATTTCTCGAAATTGGTCGCATGGGGTATGAAGGTCCCACTGAGGTTTACAAGTTCTTCAAGAGCAAATTTTCCCCTCAGTGGAGATTCTTTGTTCATACCCTTCAGCATTGTATTTATCGCAAAACAACTGGATGGAGTGAGTTCAGCAGTACCATAACTTATGCTCTTGTCTGCTTAGCAACCTCCAGAAAGTTTATTTTTTCACAAATGATTTTGAATGATCTACTGTCAAACCTGGATACCAAAACCAAAACAAAAATATTTTATATGTATCCAAGGTTTGTACAAGAATTACTAAACAAAGAATTGACGGATTTACCCTCTTTTCAAGAGGTGTATGTACCTAAACCTCCCAAAGGGAAGGTGTTCTCTAACATGAAAAGACCTAGTAAGGACTTTTCTGGACAAAACACACCATTGTTCTCTACAATGATTGGTGTGTCTCTTTCCCATGGTGAGGCATCAGGGTCAAAGCCCACATCTGACCAACCCACTGATGACCTACCCACACCATTCATTTCTAACTATCCTCCTCAGATCCCTATTGTGAAGCCCATTTCCCCCATCACCAAAACATATGTAAGGAAAAAGGTACAGAAGGTTCCTTCCCTTCCTGTATCTTCACCCCAACATCCTGCAAGCCCTCTAATGGAGCATTCTCCATTAGAGAATACCCAAAGGGAAACCACAGGAGTGTCTCCCAACCCCAAGATGGTGCTCTCTGAGGAGAAGGAAGAGCATGTGGGCAGTAAGGCTCACACTACTGATTCTGCACAAGGAGTGGATCAGGAAAGTGTGAAAATCTCTAAGACCTTCCCCATGAAAACTTTGGATGAGAAATCATCTAAAGGTCCCAGGTGCCAAGAAACCACGGGGGTAGTAGGTGCTTCTGCTAGGCAGAAGGCCTCTAATAAAAGATCCAAGGATCCTTCAAGGGTGGTCAACACACCTAAAGGAGGTGAGGACAGGTATAACTACGATGAATTGATGGAAACAATCGGCAATGTCAACCTGGATGTTCTCAAACAGGGCTTGGAGATAGAGGAATTGAAAAAGGTGATCACTTGTCAACAAGTGCAGATTACCAAACTCAAGAAGATGGTACTCAGTTTGGTGCATAAACAGAAGAAAAAGCAATATGTCTTGAAGAGAAGAGGAAGTGCACATGATGCTTCCAAAAAGGGGGAGAGTTCAGAGGCAATGGAATTTCAAGTTGAGGGGGAGTTTAATGGTGAATCTGAAAAGAAGGGAGAGAAGGAACCGGAAAAGGAAGCATAAACTGATAAGCAGCAGAAAAAGTGGAAGCAGCAGTAACAGATAAATCAACAGTAGAAACAGATGAACCAGCAGCAGAAACTGGAATGTCAATGGAAGAGATAGAGATTGCTGAAACTCTAGTTAAGGCAAAGCATGACACTCCTAAGGCCACTCAAAAGGCTAAGGGAGTGGTGATCAAGGAAGGAGAATTAGAGAAGAAAAAGACAAAGGACAGTGTGTCAGATGTAAAGAAGAAAGGCAAAGAGAAAATGGTTGAACCCGAAAAATCAGTGAAAAAGCAGAAGCAAATTGACTTGGATGCTGAGTTGGCAAAGAAGCTGCAAGAAGATTTTGAAAAGGAAAATGAGATTCAAGCTACCAAAGACAGAAAGATTGCATTGGATCTGGCAAAAAAGGCTAAATGAAGAGTATCAGAAAAGCTTGAAAACTGCTGTGAAGAGGGTTACTATGAAAGCTCCACAGAAACCTTCCTAGCCAATCAAGAAAGAAGAAAGATGATCAACTTCCTGAAAGGATCCATTGGAGTTCCTGAAGGAATGTTTACCAATATGTCCTTCAGTAGAATTGAAGAATTATACAAGAAGGAGATGGCCAAGCTTCAAGGAGACTTTAGTCAGAGGGTTGAGTTTGAAAAGAAAATAAAAGAAAGACATGATCTGAACATTCAACAACCCTTTCCTGACAGTGAAGAAGGCACTCCTACAAAAGAAAGGGCAGAAGTCAAGAAAGAAGAAACACTAGCCCAGAAAATTGGAGCTGTAAAAAGAAACAAAGCCAAAGGCAAAGAGGCCTAGAACTGAGGAAGTTGAGAAAGAAAAGGAAAGTGAAAGAATGGAAGCAGAACCATTAGAACCTACTGTTGTACCTCCTACAGAGCATGTTGATACTGAGCATAGTCAAGAACAGTCAAGTCAATCTGATGTTCAGTTTGATTTGTACATGACAGTAACAGATGAAGAACCAGTAAAGCTGATCCCATCTCAGTGAATGCTCCTGAAATCATTCATTGGGATAATTTGATGGACAAAAGAAAAGAATACATCAGAATCAAGAGAATGGGTGATCAGTATGAAGTTTATTCAACCTAGGGAAAGATCATCAGAAGCTGTTCCAGAACAGATTTGGAGGAGATGTATAACGTTGGTCTGAATCTTTATGATGACTTGCTGAAAGGAGCTGGAATGAGCATAATAAAGATGGCCATGGAGTATTTATGCATGATGTTTGATCCTGTTAAGGTTAAACGTATTATCAAAGATGTACATCATGAAAATGGTTTCAAAAGTATTGACAACTGGATGCTTTTTGAAAGATGTGGAGTTTATGTTATAACAATTGACAAAAGTTTCCATGAATACTACTTGGTTGATAAGGTGTATGACCACAACAAAGTAAAGCTGGAGAGGATGCTGAAAGCAAAGTTGGTCTGCCCTAAAGGTTCAGAAATGGCAAGAATAGTGATCAGAAGAACCATCAATCAAAGTGTAGGATTAGATCATAATCTGGGGAACTGAGCAGTTGTTTTTTTTTGAAAGCATCATGAAGACCACTTTCTGAAGAACTTAACTTCTTGTTTTGAAAAGTTAAGTTAGGGGGAGATTGTTGGGTTAAAATGTGTTAAGTACAGTTAGTGCTGCTAAGTATTAAAGAATTAATACTGCTGAGGACTTTAATACTGCTACTTAAGTATTACTACTGCTTACAGGATTACTACTGCTAGAAGTATTAATACTGCTTGAAAGTTAATACTGCTAGTAGTTAGTACTGCTTGAAGAATTACTACTACAAAACATGGTTAGTACTGCTGAAGAAGTTAATACTGCTAGAGGATAATGCTACTTATGAAGATAAAGATGGATTGATTGCTTAATGCGAAAGACTAGGAGATTGAAGATAATTATAGACTAAATGCTGAAGATCAATTATGTTTTCATTTTTATCTTGTAATCTGTTTTGTATATATATAGTTTAAAAGTTTTAGCATATAGAGATAAAAAAATAATTGATAGAGATACATTATTGATACGTTTTTTATTTAGAGAGAATTAGCCTCAAGATTCTTAGAAATCCTTTCTTTAGAGAAGTATTGAACGTCTGTTGAGGCTGTTCAACAGATTGAGGCTGTGGATGTAATAATTAAGTTAATTCAATATAACTTGTGATTTGATTCATATACTTTTTCATTGATTTACTGTTAAAGTGTTATTCCGCAAACTTCTTTAACAAAGTTTCTGGGTGTTAATTAAATTCTTGTTTAGAATTTCGATCTTGTCAGAATTCACATATTGCTTCATGCGAATTCTCCCACACCATTGTCTTATCTTTTTGCAAGACAATTCGCATCCCTGTGTCATGCGAAAAGTGAATGATGAATCAAATCCTGCCACGTGTCTATTCCATTCTTGGGTATAAATACGTACCTTCTCATTTTTTCAATCACTTTTTCAAAATTTATACTCTCGTACGAATTTCTTCAGTGCACAAAACCCTCCCATACGAATTTTACATTTCTAGAACTTGTTCCTCTTTGATCCTCGATTTAAAGGTGGTCATTGCTTTTGATTTTGTGTTATTACTTGTTTGTTGTTTGTTTGTTATTTGATTCTTGCAGGTTATACCCTGATTGGATTAGATTTTAGGGTTTTTTTGATCGTCGAATGGACTGTTCATATTCATATTCGAATGGGACTTTGAATATTCAAAAATTGGACCTTGAATCTATTATTTTGTGTTGATTTGAACTCACAGATACATTATAATGATATAATTGAACCTTAATAAACAAAAATTTTAACCTAATTCACATATTTTGGGATTTGATTTGGACATGGACTCTTCGACTGTTCTTGATGAACTTCAAGATGTTCTTGGTTAAAAATCAAAATTTGATGGTCAAAATGGGTGTTAATCTCAAAATTTCTTTGTTAAAGTTGTGTGATAACAATCTTCGATCATCAAGGATTAATAATTTCAGGTTAAAAATCAAAATTGATAATTGTTGAGAATCTGGGTTCATACGAAAGTTTATGAATATTTGAATATACTCATGTTAATGTTCTTGGTGTTCATGTGAATTTTTGATGACAACAGTGCCATATGAATTCCTTGAAATTCATTGTCAATTTTTATTCTGTCTAGAATTCGTATATTGTATCATACGAATTCCTTGTGACATTTGTTCTTATTGTCATATTTTTTTCTAAGTCAATAATTCGTATATTGGGTCATACGAATTCCATGTCATATTCACTTCATTTTACTCCTAAGTGAGGAATTCGCATAATTGGTCCATGCGAATTCTATACTTAGTGAATTTTGAAAAATGTTTTTCAATGTCAAATCTTTTGATTTTTCACTAACAACTTAGACCATGTCTATAATGTTCATATTTTTCAGGTACCAAATGGTTGACAACCAATCTGTTGAACAGAATGTTCAGATGGGTGAAAACTCACCACCCAAAGCATCTAGAGAGTGTCCAATGCCATCATCTAGATCAGACTATCAACCAACACCTAGTGTTCATCTAGATCGTGTTCTGATTTCACCATCAGAAATGAAACCTCAGCAACCAAACAATCATTGTATGGACTCCTCTATCAAGATTGATCCACTGGTTCTTGACATACTGAAGAATCATCCTCTGAGATGTTCTCTCACTGCTGATGGGAGTGTGCCAGAATTATATGTCCAACAAGAATGGAAGACTATCAGATTCAGTCATATGAGGGTTAACAATGAAAGAATTCCTATTTTCAAACTAGAGATAGACCATTTCACCTCAGTGCTGAACTATGAGAGATTCAGATTTATTCTAAGTCTGTCTGCTGCTAATGCAAGGGAAGGGAGAATTTCTTATGATGACCTTCCTACAGATGCTGAAGTTTTTCAAAGGATAAGAGACATGGGCTATGTTGGGCAACTAACACAAGTGCATCATTTCAATAAGAACAACTTGCCTCCTTTCTATTATTCCTTGTTCTCTGTAATCAACCGGTGTCTGACAGCTAAGATCTATGGTACAGACAATGCCAGCATTCACATCTTGAAGCGGTTTCATTCAGCGGTATATGATCTACATATAGATTATGTCAACATATTTTGGACATAACTATATGAGAAGGTGGTCTTCAAGAAGACTACAAAGGCACCGAACTACATTCCTTATCAGAGGTTCATGACTTTAATTGTCAGAAGTATGTTGAGAAGCAATAGACAGACTCCTACAAGGATTGATTATCCACTTGCACCAGTGAGTTCTATGAGATATTTGATGAAGCAGAAGAAAGAGTTTTCTTACTCTATGCCCGTACCAAAAGGTTTGCTTGACCATGTTGATCCAGAGTCTAAGAGTATGTTAGCGTATAGAGAGTCTATGGGATAACCAAGACCGGTTGGCCCTACCCAAGGCTCAAACCCGAGGAGAGCGGAGTCGGTAAGGGTTTCTGATACTATGGGAGTACAGAAACGGGGAGAGGAGAAAAAATACCGAGAGGGGTTTCGAAGGGGTTCAGAGACCTAGACTAAAGGAATCAGGGTCACGGGTCATTACCTAACGTTTAGTGACATATCCTACTAATGACGGTCCAGGCTCTGATAATGACTCGAATCATGCAAATGAACTGGCTGATGATGAAAATGAAGATATTCCATCTGCAACAAGTGACACTGAAGTTGCTGATGATGCTGAAAGTGATGAATCAGATGATGATACTACTGATGATGACACAGATGATGATCATGATGATAATCAAGGTGGTACTGCAATTAAAGCTGATGTACAGAATGATGAGCAAGTAGATGTATTTGAACAATTTTATGAGCAAGATGCTATGGAAATAGATGTCAATACTACTGTTAATGCTGTAGTGGGAGATATAAGGAGATCTGAGGGAGTATTAGTTGAAAATTCTGAGAGGTTGAGTGAGAATGCAGAAAAAGAACATGGTGAGAGTGAGTGCCTTATAACCTACCAATCCAAAAGGGCAACCATATCTAATGCTTCACCGCATGTGTTGCGTGCAAGTTTTCAAGACATAAGCAACCCACTTATGCAAATGCACACCCTTGCCAGCCACTCTGTCTCCTCTCAACAAGAGATAGTTTCAACTTCTCACGGGGTTTTAGCACAAAGTCTACCGGTTTCTCATTCAGAGATTCAAGGTATTGAAAATAGAGAACAACATCCCCAGTTCTCAACTTCCTTCAGTGCACCATCAAGTCTAATACCATTTGAAATTCCAATTTTCATTCCTAGGACACATATAGATATGGCTACCATCGGAAGTCTTAGTGACCCGATCGGAACATCCCGAGTAGATTCGCAATCCGGACTACGAGGACAGGATGGAAGACCTGTCATTGGCACATCAATGCAAACAATAAACACAGGCCATGCAGTTGGTTCTACCACTGTCATGCAAACAGATAATCTATATGATTCCAGTGTTACTCACCCTAACTATGTGTCAAAGGGAATTCTCGACGACACCTTAAAGGCTGTTGAAAACAGATTGATGGAGAAGTTTGAGACAGAAATGGCAACTGTTAAAAGTTTGTTAAAGGGGAAATCAAAAGTAGTTGAGCTCGAGCCTATTCCAGAAGTACAACCATGTCGGTCCCTTATTTAATCAAGTTCTTATCAATACAAACACAAATATGATTCACCAACCGATTTTGATTACAAACCACAGATTACAAGATTGATGTTTTTTTCTCTTTGAAGCTCTATCTGTTTTTCTCTCTTGATGAACAGTTGGATTGTTGATGATGATTAATTTTTATATCTAATAATATCTATTCTACCTAATATATACTAACTTAATATCTAAAACAATAATATCCTAAAATATCTATTTATTAGATATTTAGGAATAATATAAAATACATTAATTAACACAATAATTAACTTTGACCTTTTATTTCAAACTAACATTAGACTAATATTGAGAGTGACTTTTCAGCTTTCGCTTCAGATTTCAATCTTCAGATTGGATGATCTTGAATCCAATAAATCTGTGATCTAACAATCTCCCCCTTTGGATCAAGATCATTATTAAAAGGATTTAGCAATTCAGTCTTCTCTTTCAGCTCAGAAGATGCAATCTCCTTCTTTGTCTTCAAGATATAACAATCTCCAGTTTTAGCTCGGAATGCTTTAGCAAAGTATCTTCAAAGAAAATTTCTCTCAAATCAGCATGTCTTCAGAATAGTTTGTCTTTGAAGAATTCTCTAAACTTTTTATCTCTGCCATTTCTTGGTTAGCTGATACCATCTCCCCCTTTTTGATGAAAAGAGCAACGATTTCATCAAAACTTTTAGTAAGAAATGTCTTTCATAAGGAGCCTCTGATTCGTCAATCCAAAAGATATTCTTCCAGATCTTTGCAAATCCAGACAAAATAATCGTGTAACACCTGAATCAACAAATGAACCGGTTAAAATGTCTGTCAGTAACACTAAGTCACTGTGTGTAACGAGTACACAATGGAAAGGAGCTTTTTGATGTTCACTCCCCCAGGGCTTCCATTCAATCATCGAAACACCACAAAGGCAATTTCTATGAATGTTATGACAAAGAAACAAATTCCTTGTGTGTTCGTGCATGTGATAGAAAGAATTTAAGCACGGATGATTGCTTATAGGCTCAAAATTGTGTAAACCACTGAGACAATAGTAAGTATAAACACAGACTCAATGTGCATGATCGAAGTGCGAATGTGGGGCAGACTTCCTTCTTTTCAATATCCAGATTTTCCAAATGAAAATCAGATAGCAAATATTTTGCATCCCCTTTGAAAATGTGAAACACTTTCCTGTTAAGAAGAAAATGAGTGGCTGGTGAGGTTTGATCAAGAGTTGGCATGGGCTAGTTTCCTGTTTCAATAATGTTCACCAAAGAATTGTGAAACAATAGAAATGTGGCTGCCCGACTCAGAAAAAGTTGGTGCAGAGTTCTGATATTCTTTTTAACTCTGTTCTCACACCCTCTTTCTTTTAAACATTAAGCTCACTTTAACCACACTCTATTTTTCTGATTTACCTCATCACACATCCCACACTCATTTCTTTTGACTCCTCACACTCAATCACTATGGATTAACCTCTTGGGTAGGAAACACTGGTTAACGTGTATCCGTAGAAGTTGTGTTCAGTCCTAGCACAATGAAATCCCATGTTTTCCTATGAATCATATGATGCTCAAAATGGTTTAACTATATCAGTTAAAGCTCAAAAATGAAATAAGAAAACATTGAAAATTACACTTCCAAATTATAAAATCTGATGAAGAATCGGGAAGTGATTTGAACTTTTGAGAACATGTTTTCAATGATTGAAAGTTGTCCTTCTTTCAACCATATATGAGATTAATATAAATAATTATACCTTTAAGTGCAATCTTATATCTCATGAAGTCAAGCTTAAAGTCATAAAGATATGATCTTGTAAGCATCTCTCAAACTGCAAATGTCTTAAGTCATAGTCAAAGCAATTTTATTCACTGAAATTAAAAAGACAAAAAGAAGTAAAACAATGAAAGTACAAGTTCTGATCAGAAATAATCAGAAGTCATAGCCTAAATCCTTTGACTTGTAAAAGCTCCCCCTATAATCATGCATCACAAAAATTTGACATAAAAAGTAAATGCAAAAATTAGGTATTCTCTTTCTCAAATTAACGTTGAACATCTATCAATTTCTTCTCACTCTCCCCCTAAGATCATGAACAGAATATTAAAGTGCAGATATCTTGCGGACATAAAGATAAAGAAATGATGAAAAATTTACAATAAGAAACTTTAATAGGTAACCACCGATTAGGTCTTAAGAATCTCTTTTCGTCCAAGGGTTTGGTAAACAAATCTGCAAGATGATAATCAGTTTTTACAAAGTAAAGTTCAATTGTTCCTTTTTCGACATTATCTTTTATAAAATGATACCTGACGTCGATATGTTTGGTCTTTGTATGCTAAACAGGATTAGCTGTTATCGCGATAGCGCTCTTCGAGTCATAGTAGATCGGGATTTTGTTGAACTGAAAATCGTAGTCTCGCAATTCGTTCTCATCCACAAGACCTGAGAACAGCAGCTAGCAGCAGCCACATATTCTACTTCGGCCGTTGAAGTTGAGACACATAATTGCTTCTTCGATGCCCAACTGACGAGTTTATCACCGAGGAACTGTATATGACCTGACGTGCTCTTCCTGTCTAGCATGCAACCAGCATGATCTGCGTCTGTATATGTTGTTAGTTCAAAACTAGTATCTTTAGGATACCACAGACCAAGATCTGCAGTCCTCTTCATATACCTAAAAATGCGCTTAACTGCAGACACATGGGATTATTTAGGATTGGCCTGATATCGAGCACATAAACATGTAGAAAACATTATATCCGGCCTACTGGAAGTAAGATACATCAAAGAACCTATCATTCCTCTATAAGTCCTAACATCAACAGCCTTTCCCGAAGGATCGGTGCCAATCTTAGTTCCAGGTGCCATTGGGGTACCAATCGGTTTACAATTTTCCATTTTGAACTTCCTAAGAATATCAAAAATGTATTTAGATTGATTGATGAAAATCCCCGATGAAAATTTTTTGACTTGTAATCCGAGAAAGAAATTCATCTCTCCTATCATATTCATCTGAAAATGTGACACCATTAGGTTTGAAAAATTCTTACAGTATTTAGGATTTGTAGAGCCAAAAATAATATCATCCACATATATTTGAATTAGAATGATATCGGCTTTCTCCCTTTTAAGGAATAAAGTGGTATCGACCATACCTTTTGTAAAACCTGACTTGACCAAAAACTTAGATAAGACATCATACCAGGCGCGAGGAGCTTGTTTCAGTCCATAAAGTGCTTTGTCGAGAACGTATACATGATTCGGTTTCTCTTGATTGACAAAGCCTTCTGGCTGCGAGACGTAGACTTCCTCCTTGAGTATTCCATTCAGAAATGTTGTCTTCACGTCCATTTGAAAGACCGTGAAGTTCTTGTGGGCTGCGTAGTCCAGAAACATCCGAATTTCCTCTAAACGCGCCACTGGAGCATAAGTCTCGTTGTAATCTATTCCTTCCTCTTGCCTATATCCCTTGGCAACAAGTCTTGCTTTATTTCTGATAACAGTACCATCTTCATCATTCTTGATTTTGAAAACCCATTTCGTACCGATAATAGATTTACCTTGAGGTTTGGGTACAAGTCTCCAGACTTCAAGTGCTTCAAACTGATTCAGCTCTTCTTGCATTGCAGTCACCCAATCGGAATCAGCAAGGGTCTCAGATACGCGAGTAGGCTCGATATTGCTCAGAAAGGATTCATGTATACACATATTCATAGAAGCAGACCTAGTTTGCACCGGTTTTGTTGGATCTCCAATGATTTGACTTATCAGGTGCTCTTTGGTCCATTTGTGTTCATGAGGGAGTGGATTATATGTAGATAGATCAATATCATCATATATGAATCCATTGTTATCTTCTTCAGGATGTTCAGTAGGAATGGGGGGTTCAGTTGAAGTAGTAGGTGCAGAAGTCTCAGTAGGTACAACTTGGTCAGTCTGTAGATCAGTCCTTACAGAACACCCTACTGATGCAGCAACTTCTGTCTCTTCATTATTCGTCACAACTTCAACTGTAGGAGTAGGTATTTGAACTTGAACTTCTTGTTGAATCGGGGAGTCGGATTCAGTAGAAATATCTGAAATGGTTGGATGAGTAGTCATTGAGTCTTCCATCCTGTCAACCACAACAGATTTAGTCACATTAGATCCAAGAAATTCATCATAAAACAGTTCAAATAGTAAATCTAAATCATATAAATGATTAGTAGACTTTGATGCCCCATCTGATTTGTTCACTTGAGACACATGTTCTGGACTGATTTGCCCAGAAGCTAGTACTCCGGTTATCACGGGTTCTGAACGAACGTGCACAGAAGCCATGTCCTCATCAAATGTAACGTTAATGCTTTCAACAACAGTTTTTGACTTCTTCAAGTATACACGGTATGCAGTAGATGTAGAGGAATAGCCAATAAAGATGCCGTCATCCGCCTTAGCACTGAACTTGTTCAGACTCTCTCTGTCGTTTAGAACATAACACTTACACCCAAATATATGAAAATATTTGATTGTCGGTGTTCGGTTGTTGATTAACGCATACAGAGTCTTCTTATATATGTGGTGTATCATGGAACGATTCTGAGTGTAGCACGCAGTCGATACAGCTTCGGCCCATAGAAATAGAGGTAAGTCAGATTGGTTTAGCATAGTTCGAGCAGCCTCGACTAGCGTACGATTTCGCCTTTCGACCACTCCATTCTGTTGAGGCGTACGTGCAACAGAGTATTGATGTGAAATCCTGAACGATTCGAGATATTCTTCAACTGTTTTGTTCTTAAACTCTGTGCCGTTGTCAGTTCTGAGAAGCTTGACTGGTTTCTGTAGATTCACCTGGGTCGTCTTCAGAAAAGTGATGAGTACGTCGGGCATCTCATTTTTTTAACGTAGAAATTTGACCCACGTGTATCGCGAATAATTGTTCACGATAACTAATATGTACTTCTTTCTGCCTAAGCTTTGCGTTCGCATCGGACCACATAAATCCATATGTAATGCCTTGAAGGATGAAAAACTTTGCTAATCTATCAGCTCTTGCTCTCTTTAGGTCTTCACCATCGAGTTCATCAAACTTAAGTTGATATGGTATCTCCTCAGTATCAACCGTACGAGTCTTCATAACAGGTGGTATAACTCCTTCCTCTAAAGATTTCCTGATAAATTCACCCAAATCATGTCTTTCTATAAAGTCCATGAACCGATCTTTCCGCTGTTCATACTCTCCCCTGAAGAGTACTGGTGGCTTTGTATCAGTTCTGATAGCTAGAGCTTCTCTTGATGTCATCCTTTCAGAAAGACTAAGTCAGGAACTGGCTCAAAAAGCACATTTTGCGCTAAAAGAAGGTGGCACAAAAGTCAACTTTGCGCTAGAAGAAGTTGGCGCAAAAATGGACTTCGCGCTAAGAGAAGTTGGCACAAAGAGAAGTTTTGCGCGAGGAATGGGTTGCACGAAAAGGACTTTGTACGAGTAGTGGGTGGCGTAAAACAGAGATTTGCGCGAGAGGAAGGTCGCGCGAATTGGAAGTTTGCGCGAGAAGTTGATGGCGCAAACCGGTGTGTTGTTGCGACCAGAGTGTTGTGCGCCCGGGGTCTTGCCTTCGACCGGAGTGTTGCGTCGACCGGTGTGTTACCTTCGACCGGGATGAGCTGCGACCGGAGTCCTGTTACGACCGGTGTCCTCGACCGGTGTGGACCGATGTGGAACTTTGACCGGTGTCGACCGATGTCTTTAATGGTGCAAAAAAAAAAGGTTTGCGCGAACAATATGTGGCGCAAAAGTACTATGAACTGGCGAGTTCTTCCCTGCAGCTTCGAAAATCGGCTGTAATTCTCAAATAAACCTATCTAGAATTCGATTAGCAGTCCCAAAATTTGACAAATTGACCACTAACACTTCTAGAACAGATTACAAGCTTTTGATCTAAAAAACAAGCACTTTTTGAAAAAAATGATCGATGGAAAAGTGACGTTGAACTCGTGAACAGTTTGACACCAAAATCACAAAATTGGAATCGATTAAAGTGCTATACTGAAATTAAACTATACCCAATTGTTCTAGAACACTATTCGATCACAACCTGATCGATTTCAACACCAATAACACACATACACTCAAAAATGATTTTTCAAGATGAAGAACACAGATTCGAGTTTTAAAAACTTGATTTGAATATGGTTTTAAGCTATGATACCAATTGTCGGTCTCTTATTTAATCAAGTTCTTATCAATACAAACACAAATATGATTCACCAACCTGTTTTGATTACAAACCACAGATTACAAGATTGATGTTTTTTTCTCTTTGAAGCTCTCTCTGTTTTTCTCTCTTGATGAACAGTTGGATTGTTGATGATGATTAATTTCTATATCTAATAATATCTATTCTACCTAATATATTCTAACTTAATATCTAAAACAATAATATCCTAAAATATCTATTTATTAGATATTTAGGAATAATATAAAATAGATTAATTAACACAATAATTAACTTTGACATTTTATTACAAACTAACATTAGACTAATATTGAGAGTGACTTTACAGCTTTAGCTTCAGATTTCAATCTTCAGATTGGATGATCTTGAATGCAATAAATCTATGATCTAACAAACCACCTTCACAATCACAAACTGCTGATTTATCTATTGATGAGCTAAAATCTTTTTTGTTTGCAAAACTTCTATCACAAGCTCCGGATAACCAGCAAAATGCAAACCTTCTTTCACTTCTATAATGCCACCTTCAACAACAACCACCACAATCTGTACAACCAGCAGATTTGGTCAGTGCCACAGAGTTTAATTCTTTTAAAACTGATGTTTTGTATGTTATATCTGATTTGAAACATGTAGTGCAAACTTTATGTAAAGCCCAAGCAGCTGTTTCTGAGAAAAGACATGATCATGATCCAGATCATGACCATGAGGGGGAGATAAGGGAGAAACAGAATGCTGATGATGTGGTTATGGCGGTAGATATTGAGAAAAATGATGATAGGGAGAATATTGATCAAGGTAATGAGATGACTGATCAAAGAGAATGCACAGAGATTGTTCTTTATGTCAATACAGAAGTGGAACCAAGGGTTGGAAAGCCTAAGGTTGCTACAAGAGCAGAGATAATGGAGATTACAGGAATGAATGCAATAGACATTATAGATTTATCTTCAGATGATGAGGAAGATTCAAATGAGAAGTATGAACAATTCTGGAAGATAAAGGAGGAGGAAAAAGAGAATTTGATGAATGAAAATGATGATGATATTTCAGCTGATGAAGCAAATGTCTTGGATATGTTACTGGAATCTCCTAAGGACATTCAGCTAAGTCCTATTCATAACGACATTCCTGAAGCTACAAATGAAGTTCCTGTTATCCCGACCTTTAAGGAAATAAACTTTCCTGAAACTTCTGAACTCATGTAAGTCAAAGAATGCCAAGTCCAGCAAGAATTCCTAGCCCAGTGCAAGATGTTCAACATGTTCAAAGCCCATAACATAATGTCCAATCTTTTCAAGATGCCCTAAATGAAGGTGAAGGTGAAAAGCCAGATGATGAAGGTGTTCATGTTCCAATTATGCCTGAAGAAGAGGCAGGTCCTTCAAATGTTCCTGAAGCACCTCTTGTGCTTACAGAAGCTGAAATCAGGCACATGAGACATGCTATCAGAGATCCATTTTTGGAGGAGCAGATGAAGATGATTTTTGTTCATAGATTGAGGCCAATGGATAAGTACAAAGTTTTGGGTGTTCAGAATCAGCCGAAAGAATATCAGGAAGAGTATGCAAATATGATGAACTGGCTAAGACAAGAAGAGCGTACTGTAAAGAATAAATCCGATATTGTCACAGTTAGAGAAGTCAGATTCAAGAAGTTCATGTGCATCTGGTATCCTGAATTCTTTGTCCAAAGAAGAGATTTAACTGAGTGCAGATTCACTGAAGCTGATTTCTGTTTTCTGAATGTTGATGATCTTGAGTTTCTATACCATCACTTCAGAAATATGGCCATAAGAAGGGAGAACATCGTCTTTGTGCTGGAATCCATTAAAAGATTCATGAGGAGGCATATCTTCTATACCTACTGTTATGATTTTCAGTTGGGTATTGAAACAAATCAGAAGAAGATCAACATGATCAAGCCAAATCTGATCTTATCTGATATTGACATCTATGATCTTTTCACAGGGCTTCAAGAACCTGAGTTGGGGGTGGTCTACAAGAAAAATGAGAATGAGAAGAAGTTCTTCAGAGTGTAGACTGCAGCTTGACTCCAGGTATAAAGAAAGTGAAAGACAAAGACTGTTTGGTGAAGATCATTTGCCTAGAAGAGTAAAGCTTGTAATGCTGAGAATTCTTGAAGCTATTGATGATAGAATTTAATTCAGAAGAGGAATCAGGAGTTTTGAATCATTTCTAGGGATAAGGAGAACTACTACAGGAATATGGGACAGATAAAGCTTCACAAATTGATCTAAAAGGGGGAGATTGTTAGATATTAGTTTGAATCAATTTGTAATATAATGTTGATTTTTGTAAGTTGTTGTTTGACCTTTTGTATCCTTGTGTTTGTATGAGGTTATGGCTTGTATAACCCATATAAATACCTTTTGTCTCTTGTAAGCTTGTAAGCACCTTGTCTAAGTCTTGTAACATTTTGTGAGATATATGAATACACAGACTTGTGAAAAATTCTCTCTCTAGATTTCATACCTTTGTTTCTTAATCTTTGATTGTAAATGCTTGAAATCTAGAACAACAAATACGTGGCCTACAAAATTCTATCACAATCTATCACAGTGTTCTATGGGTGATTATATGATATTGAAGAGTATTACACTCCTATCACAATTTGAATATTCTATATGTAGCACAATATACACGTCAAATGGGATATAACTTATTAACATATACTATTACATGAATAGCACATAGTATCACAATGTTATTAGGATGTTTTCCTAATTGGGAGTGGTACTACATTAGCTATTACATTTTTATCACATTGTGATCAAAATCACAATGTATAACATTGTCCTTATATGGATTATTACAATATGAATGCTATGTGGATAGGAACAATGAGGAGAAGCTACCGGTTATTGAGGAGCAACAAGTTAGAGGAATTTTCTAACATAATAGGGGACCCTCTTGATGTTGACAATGATAGTTTAATTGAAGTAGACATGAACAGTGGGCAAGGATGCGATGTGCGACAGTGACTGCATCAAAGAAAGGTAAAGGATTCAATTTTGGTTGTTAATATAAAGAAAAGACATTACAAGCATCTATACATATCCAAAAATGTATTGTCTTGTATCACATTTGCAACGTTTTGTCTATAAACAATATCTTCAATAATACAATGATTTTTCATGCTGAATCTGTCAGTTCAAAATGTAATAGACCAAAGGCGGGAAAGTTGAAGGAAAAGGAGTCTGCAAAGCCTGTCCAATCGAAAAGTAGTGATGATTTTGTGAAGAAGGATGTTAAAAGAAAAGAGGACATATCTCGGAAAGAGGATATTCGTGAAATAAGAGACAGAGGTAAAGGTTTGCACAAAACACGTCTTGCCCTTTGTACTAGAACATCTCCAAAACCCCTTTACACAACAATTCAAGGCCTGTCCATTGAACAAAAAGATTGTGTTAAAAAACTAGGGTTTGAAGGCCTTCTTGCCATGAAAACAGACGGTATACCGTAAAACTAGGGTATTATGTGGTTGATTGTTTTGACCCCAAGGACATGGTGATTAAAACTAAAAATGGTAGAATACGAATTACCAAAGAAAAAATACTTGATATGATTGGGGCACCAATTGGGGGGATTGATTTTGGAATTTTTAAAAAAACATGACCATGGGCAGTCTATGATGGAGCAATGGAAGAGCCAATATGCCAAGACATCATTACAGATATTGTAATCCAGATGATGTCATGGGACGATGCAACTTTGAACTTCAAGATAAGTTTTTTAATGGTTTTTTGCAATGTATTGGCGCAATGCAAATCGAATGGCATTTATGACCTAAGCGTTATTTCCCATTTATCACAAGACACTAACTTTGTGGACATTGATTGGTCTGATTATCTCTACAAGTGTTTGAATATAAGCAAAAATACATGGAAGGCTGGACCAGTAGAGTGTTACTGTTTAAATATAGGGAATTTGACAGAAAACAAAATGATCAATTTTAGACAAAAATAAGGGCGTGATTAAATCACTATCCTTAAGGAATATTAGCCCCCACTAGGTAGTTGATGGATCTTGGCTAACTCCTCCTCGATTCTAAGAACAGTAGGCAACGACCGTACATGTTCTTCTCATGATCATGATTATTGTGTTTGTGAAGGAGAGTGAAAACCAAAGAAAAAAATTATTTTTCTTTGAAGGAAACTATTATATATATATATATAGCAGAAAAATGAAAAGGTGCAACCTTTCATGAAGAGGTGCAATGATTCGATTTCCCTCAAAAAATAACCGAATTAACTAACTAACGGTGTTAACGAAAAATTAACGGACCGTTAATTATAAGGACCAAAATTCACTCTTCCTATGTAGGACAACAACAAGTGATAAATACTATATGTTCCAACAATCCCCCACTTAGGATTTATCACAAGCATCTGACCTTCATGCTTAAATCAAGGTAACTTTCGCTTTGAACCTTGATATAGTGTATACCTCTCAAGAAGCCCAACAGAACCATAGGAGACTTTAAGCATTTGAGCCATGATTCCATAAGTCAGACTCGGAGAGATAACACACATGATCAGTCATACCATGTTCATGAATAAGGGAGCACTATTATGGCCATGCGCTCGTCCCAGTTTCATAGACACCTACAAAAGCAAAATATTTGCCTAAGCTAGAGCGGGACCACTCTTTGTGTCTACATAGGTGAAGTCCCTTTAATTACCAAAGGAATACTTCATTAAGAGTATAAAACTCACCCTCAAATAATTACTCATTAGTTTAGTAAACTAATGTCCAAGCTGGTGATCAATAACTTGTTTTTTACCACATTGAACCTATAAGTAGATTTTAGTCTAAGTATAGGTTGGGTTTCTATTATTGCCAACTTCAATCAATGGGTTTCAAACCCATATCTCTTGTAGTTCCATAAATCATGTCTCTAGGAAGACCTTTTGTAAACGGATCCGCTAAATTTCTACAAGAGCGTACATAAACAATAGTAATAATTCCATCAAATATTAGTTGTTTCATATAAGCATGCCTAAGGCTAATATGCCTAGATTTACCATTGTAGATATTATTATAAGCCCTAGCTAAAGTAGCCTCACTGTCACAGTTTAAGGAGATGGCTGGCATTGGTTGTGGCCACAACTCTATATCCAACAGCATATTTCTTAGCCATTCTGCTTCCTTACCTGCGGCAACCAAGGCTATAAAATTCAGCCTCCATGGTAGAATGAGTAATACATGTTTGTTTATTTGAAGCCCAAGAAACAGTACCCCCACCTAGGGTGAAAATCCATCCAGTTGTGGATTTGTTATCACTTCCACCAATAATCCAACTAGCATCCGAGTAACCTTCAAGTACTTCTGGAAAACCTTCATAATGCAAACCAAGATTTCTGGTTCTTTTTAGATATCCTAGAACCAGACCAATAGCCTTCCAATGGTCTTTATTCGGATTGCTAGTAAACCTCGAAAGGTTACAAACTGCAAATGTAATATCCGGTCTTGTGCAATGTTTAACACACATAAGGCAACCAATGGCACTTGTATACTCAAGTTGAGCAATAGCTCTACCACTCTTCTCATTTAACTTACATGATGTTTCATACGGGGTATTTGCCTCCTTAATATCTAATAGTTGAAACTTATCAAGTATTTTATCAATGTAATGACATTGATTTAACATATAACCCCCACTATGCCTTTGCACTTTAATGACCAATATAGTATCTACTTCATTCAAATCCTTCATTTGAAAACATGAACAAAGAAACTTCTTAGTTTCAATTATACCTTGCATATTGGTTCCAACTATAAGTATATCATCCACATAAAGGCATAATATAACACCATATTCTTGAGTAAACATAGAATAAATGCATCTATCCGTTGAATTGTGAGAAAAACCATTTGAATGTATAGCAACATCAAATTTCTCATACCATTTCTTAGGTGCCTGTTTCAAACCATACAAGGATCTTTTAAGTTTACATACTTTATTTTTGTTTCCGGGCAATACAAATCCCTTAGGTTGTCTCATGTAAACTTCCTCATCTAATTCCCCATTTAAAAAGGCCGTTTTTACATCCATTTGATGTATGGGTAAATTATGTATAGAAGCTAAATCAAAGAGTATTCTAATTGACGTAATTATAGCTACTGGAGCATATATATCAAAGTAATCTACTCCTTGTCTTTGACTAAAACTCTGTATCACCAATCTAGCTTTGAAGGTTTGAACTGAGCCATCTGTATTCAATTTAACTCTAAAGACCCATTTGCACCCAATAGCCTTGGATCCAGGAGGCAATTCTGTGATTTCCCAAGTATTATTAGATACAAGGGAATCCATTTCGTCATTAATTGCCTCCTTCCAAAAAGCAGCATTCCTAGAGGTAACAACTTCTTGATAAGTCCTTGGGGCATCTTCTACATGAAGAAGAATAGGTATTTTATTAAATACTTTATTATCCCTATCTCCTTCAACTAGAAATATAATGGCTTGAGAGTTAATAAATTCTGGACTTAGATTTTTATTTTTTCTGGATCTTTCACTTCTTCTAGGTGGAACAGAAGTCTCAGGCAATTGGCTTTTATTACTAGTGCCAATTTCTGGAGAGTGAGTACCTTGTGGCACATCAGAAGTGACTAGATCCAAGTTTGTTGAATCATGTCGAAATTTATTCTCAAAAAATTCAACATCCCTTGATTCAACTATAACATTTGTATATAAATCCAAAAGGCGATATGCCTTTGAACTTTCTGCATATCCCACGAATACGCTCTTCAAGGCTTTGGGTCCAAGTTTGGACATTTTAGGCAAAGGAACCTTATAGTAAGCCAAACATCCCCAAACCTTGAAATAACTTATATTTGGTTTTCTACCTTTCCAGATTTCATAAGGAGCTACTTTGAGTTTCTTTGAGATTACTCTATTGCATACATGACAAGCCGTGAGTAATGCTTCACCCCACAAGTTGTTTGGTAAATTTGCATTTACTAGTATAGCATTAAGCATGTTTTGCAAAACCCCATTCTTCCTTTCCCCTACACCATTCTGTTGTGGTGTATATGGAGCCGTCATTTGATGAATCAAACCATGACGTTCACAAAAAGAAGAAAATTACGTAGGAAAATAATCTCCACCTCTATCACTTCTAAGTATTTGTATCTTTTTACCCTTTTGAGTTTCTACTTCAGCCTTATATCTTTTGAATGCATCAAAAGCTTGGTCCTTAGATTTTAGCAAATATACATAAGTATATTTAGAACAATCATCAATGAAAGTTATGAAATATCTATTTCCTCCTTTAGTTTGTTGCCCATTCAATTCACATATATCCGAATGAACTAACTCAAGGATTGTTGTGTTCCTATCAATCTTTGGAAAAGGTTTCCTTTTCATTTTTGCTTGAACACAAATTTTACATTTTTCATTATGATCATTATTATAAGAAATAATTCCTTGTTTGGACATACATTTCATTGTTCTATAATTTATATGTCCTAGTCGATGATGCCATAAACTAAAAGATGACCATTCAATGCTAAAATTTGAAGCAAATAAACAATCAATGATGTAAGTAGAAGTAGTAATTTTATTAATACTTAGTTTGAACATCCCATCGGCAACATAGCCTTTGCCTACAAACACACCGGCTTTAGATAGAATCACTTTATCAGATTCTAGCACAACCTTTATTCCATTTTTACATAGCTTATAACCAGAAACCAAATTCTTCCTAGTGCTAGGAACGTGAAGAACTCCATTGAGTACAACCTTTTTTCCAGAAGTGAAAATAATTTCAACAGAACCCATTCCAAGCACTTTTGAAGTATGATTATCGCCCATCAATACTTCATGCCCTTCTTGTGATTCCTTGTAGTCCTTGAACAATGATTTGTTGTTACAAACATGTGTTGTCGCACCAGAATCGTACCACCAATCATCAAAAATGTTAAAGCTTGCAATATGCATTTCTTGAATCATAGAGATATTCAATTCAGAAACCATGGCAGTAATTTCAGCTGTAGGTTCTGCAATTTCGACCATGTTTGCATCACCACTTCCATTCTTCTTATTTCCCAAATCAATCTTCTTCTTAGGATTCTTGCCGAATTTTTTCGCATGACCTTTTTCACCACAATTATAACAAGTGATTTCGGATAAAGGCCTATTGCCTTTCTTTAGAGTGTTTGTATAAGAGGATGAATCTGCCTTCCTTTTCATGCCTCGATTCTTTCCAGATTCAACATAGTTGACTTTAGAAGTAGATGCACCATCTAAATTCTTTTCACGAATTAGAGTTTCCTCTTCAATTTGTAAATGTTTTTGAATTTGATCTAAAGTGAAATCTTCGGAAGTGTGCATCAACTTTTTTCTATAATTCCTCCATGATGGGGGCAATTTAGTAATGATAGCCCCAACCACCAATTTATCAGGAATTACAATGTTGAGATTCTTGAACTTTGAGACAAGAATTATAAATTTGTGGACTTGATCCATAATAGAAACATTATCTTTCATAGCAAATTCAAAAAATTTAAAAGTAATGAACTTATCTGCTCCTTCCTTTTCAGCGTTGTACTTTTCCTCCAAAGCGTACCAGATTTCCTTTGCAGAAGTCATCAGTGTGTTGAGATCGTACAAGTGATCAGTGAGGGTACTCAGAATGTATCCTCTACACAACATGTCTGTAACACCCTAAATTTTAGCGGAATAAAAATTCGAAAATTCTGCAATATAACGGCTATAAATTGGTAAACCTGGGAATATACAAAAACCTGTTGTAAACAACCCCAAAGTATCATCCCGATAGCACGGGGAAAACAAACTATATCCATACAATTAACCAAATGAAGAATATACTAACAACCTAATAATATAACTTAAATAAGAAAGATTAATATCGGGTGTTGCTATTCTTCCAAAAGTATGCCCGCTATCCAAAATACCGGTCTACACATCTCCCAAAAGGATCGCTCTTGGCCTCAAAGCCATCCACTCATTACCGACGAGCCCCACCGGAAACCTGACCTGCTATACATGTCATTTTAAGAAAAAGTGTTAGGCTAGAGCCTAGTGAGATCAAACATTTGCAGTTTAAATAATTAATGTAAAGGTGAGTAAAAGAATTTCTTTAGTACAATGACAATAATAGAATGATATAATAATGCTCTTTGAAATATAGCAAATACCTCTTGGGTTAACGGGGGAGACCCGCTTACTAACACAAATGATGGAACACAAAAGTAAGCCATTCGATGAGTCGGTAAAGCCAATACACAAATAAAGTACACGCAAGGGATGTCAGGCTCAGTGGCTTTAAACGTACACCCACGGAAACTCAAGTTCAACCCCGAGGGGTTCCTACGTCGAGCTCCTCATCCAATATCGTAGTACTTGAGCACGAAGGACTTATACCTCATCCGGTGCCTAACGTGCCTCGACGTGGAAAACTAGTCGTCCCACGCCGGAACAATAATAAACCAAACACGGCGTCATGACTCCCAAATGTGTCAATTAAGCCAAATAATGCGCATAAGGCCCAACATGTTATTCCAACAATGGTTAATATGAATAAGTGACATGTCGGGTCTGAAACAATAAAAGCCCAGTTTTCTGGATCTATCGGTGAACCTTCATCTTGTTCCTCAGGCTTTTCAACCGTTGGAATATCGTATAATACCAAATCCAAAACCTGCTCCCTTGCCTGTCTTTTCCCTTCCGGTTGAGTACCAGAACCCGAAGCCCTTTCCGTTTCCACCTGTACTGATTCCACTATCTGTGTCTCTGGCTCGGATAGACGTTGGCGCTTCTCCCCCTCATGGTGATCAGGATCATCCTGGTCATCATGCCGGTGGATGAGCCTTTCATTTCAATGAAATCCCAAGTATTGGTAAGCTATTGGAACATTATTAGCATGTATGAATATCCATTTCATCAAATCATCACAAACCCTAAAATATCCAAAATATAAAGTTGGTACAAAGTCTTATAAATCAAATATATGAAAGGGGAGATATTTAGGTATTCAAAATCCACCTTTTGACATGTATAGAGTTTATGTAGATCCCAGTACAGTGCAATCAACAGATAATAATATCAATGAAGAACAATAATATAGCCACAACCTCTAGTCATATGATTAATATTCAATCAAAGGTTTTAGGTTTACACAGAGAATATCTGATAAGAGAAAGTAAACCTATTGACTTGAGGATTATGAAAATAATGAGACTAAACTCATAATGAATCTAAAACAGCCTTTATATACTTAGGCTTACAAGATAATGGGCTTATGGGCTTTAGGCTCAACAAGCTAATAAAACAATTAGTTAATTACACAATACACTCTTAACTTCTATTTAACCAATAAAACACCCTAACAATCTCCTCCTTTAAATAGAAGTTGGTAATCGCGCCAGTTTGGAACATATATCTTTCGAAATCCAAAACTGATCTCGAAATATCTCATTGTAGTTCTGTACTCCAGCCGTTCTTCAATAATACCAAGTGCTTCGAGAACAAGTGGCTTGTATTTAGGATCCAAAGGCTGAACCCCTTTTTCATCTTTATGGATTGCACGCTTCAACGTGTCTCTTAGCAACATCAAAGTACCATCGCAGAATCTGGCTATCTAACTAAAACGGATAAAACGCATTTCACGTTTGTTGTTCACGTAAGTCATGCCGAATTCTAGAAACTTTAGAACTGTGAAAGCTGGTACATTCTGGGATTCAGAAGGAACACTCAAATCAGGCTTAAGCAGATTGGTCTTCGGTTGGTTGCTTTCTAACCCGATCTGAAAGTCTTCTATAGAGGCAAGCTTCATTGCACATTTCATGTATCTGTTGATAGTCTCGAGTTCATCTGTAACTTCCCCAGGTCTGATAGTTCTGGTCTTCAAATCTCTAAGTAGGAACAACAGATCTCTAGGTTCAAGACGCGGAAAATCAGCTTCAGAAAAATAATACTTTTCACCATCTTCTCTAGTTACCATAAACTGTGAATACTTTACACCCATGAAGAAATCAGATTGAATCTGATCGACTGATGCAATTTTGAGCTTTGTCTTGTTGTACTTGTCTTGAAAGTAGTTATACACGAATATGATCTGACGCTGCTTTTCCTTGCTTTTCATCGACTGCAGACCATGAACCACGACTTCATCATATGCATAAATCTAATGGGAAAAGATCTTCTTCTGAGTTTCTTCAAGAAATGGAACTTTGATTCTGACTCAAAGGATGGCTGAACTGGCGGAGTACTTTCTGTTCTCATAACTGGTGATGCTGGAGGAGATCTAACGGGAATATCTTGCTGAGGAAGAACAGAGTGTTTTGCAGGATATGTCAAAAGCGGTACCGCGACAGAAATCTGAACGTCTAGCTGATAATCTGGATGAAGAATCTCATCAATTTCGGCTTGCATGACTACCAGCGCTCTTTCAGTGTTGGCCTGTTCTTCTGTCGGGTCTGAAACATCATAAGGATCGACAATCAAAGCCCAGTTTTCTGGATCTATCGGTGAACCTTCATCTTGTTCCTCAGGCTTTTCAACCGTTGGAATGTCGTATAATACCAAATACAAAACCTGCTCCCTTTCCTGTCTTTTCCCTTCCGGTTGAGTACCAGAACCCGAAGCCCTTTCCGTTTCCACCTGTACTGATTCCACTATCTGTGTCTCTGGCTCGGATAGACGTTGGCGCTTCTCCCCCTCATGGTGATCAGGATCATCCTGGTCATCATGCCGGTGGATGAGCCTTTCTGCCTGGCTTCGGCAGGTGTCTTCCACTGATGATAATCGTTCAGTCAATACAACCACTGTTTGCTGCAAAGACTGAAGCATGGCTTGTTGTTGTTGGAAGACTTCTAGAGATACAGTGGGTTGGGGTGGTGGGGTAGGTGTGGATGCTTGGGCACGTAAGAGCGATAGAAGATCGGCATCCTAGGTGAGTTCCACTGAAGATTGGGCAAGTAATTTGGCAAGAAGGATGGACTTGAGGTCATCTATAGACATGTCGGTAGCAGCAATAGAGGTACTCGGATCTACCAAAAAATCGCATGATAGAACGGACGGTCTTTAGGGCACCATCCAAAAAATCCCTTGAGACGTACTCGGGATGAATCACTCCTGGGTCACTCAGACTTCCAGTTGTGGTTACGACTGTTGAATTCGAAACGCCTACGTTCACAGCTTGCATGATGATAGTTGTGGTAGGACTTTCACCCAATCCTTGTAAACCAACCGAAGTTGGAATTACTATAGGTGTTCCGGACGGGCCACTAAGGCCTCCAGCAGTAGCCGAGAAGGGTATTTGTGTCCTAGGAATAGGAGATATAACATCAAAGGGCTCTAGACTCTGTGCACCCAAAGAAGTCAAGAACGGGGGCGGCTGTTCTCTTGTTTCAATACCGGAACTCTCCAAGCGAGAGACCGGTAGCGTTTATGATAAATCCCCGTGAGAACTTGAAACCACCATCTGTTGAGAGATGGTGGAGTGTCCAGGGGGGTGTGCATTTGCGTCGCTAGGTCCACGACGGCTCCTTCAATACCCTGTTTCAACACATGAGACTAGGTAGCAGATGTGGCTACCTGGATGGATGTGGCTGGGGGGGTACAACCATTGATGGTTTCCCCATACTCGTGTACGCTCATGAAGAAACTTACTCTTCCTTTCCCTCTCTCTGCTCATATCAACATTTTCAACTGATACTCCCTCCGCTCTCCTTGTCGCTCCAGGTGAGGACTCATCATGGTTACCATCAGAGTCAAAAGACTCATCACTTGATGCCGATGCTTCGGTGGCGGATTCCGACTGGCCGGTTTGATTTGTAGTTTCCTCAGATTCTGTGGCAGAAGAGGACTGAACATGTGCGATATCAGTAGTAGTGTCCCCTTCCACCATCTGAGTGGCTGTCGGTGAAGGCGATCGTCGTGAAGTACTGGCCTGGCTTGGTCCAACTGCGCTGCCCATTCCAGATCCCCTCACGATATTTTCTCTCATCACGCTATGTCCGGGAGCCCCAGCCCGCCGGACTCTCCCGCCTCTCTTTCGTGGACCCTCACGTCTCTCGGGTCTCGCTTCCTGGGGAGGTCCTTCCGGTTCTGGATGGACCATAGGAGCTTGGAGGTTGTGTGTGCGCCTATAGTCTATCACACTCAGCGCCGTAGGACGAGCGTAGGCCAGTAACCCTTCGGGAATAATTCGGGCAACAATACCTTCTGGATCAGGACGGGTCGGGATCTTGTGAGTCTGGTTTTGCGGACAGATCGGGTGCGAAGATCGGCGTGCAATTTCCGGATAAAGAACCATGAAGTTGCGGATGATAAGCTGAAGAAATCTCATGAACGGTATGAAGTTCTGTCTTTTTGTAGCGTTGGCTCGTACTTTCTGAAGTAGCTCATACCAAAGGAAGTCGGCGTAGTCAGCATGACGGTGGAATGCCACGACATAGAAAAGACGGAGGATGTTGATACTCGTTTGATCTATGCCTTTCGTGATAGCCGAGAGGCACTGATTCAGGTATGTGAAAAGCGTGTACCAAATCGTTGTGAGATTCTTCCTGTTGAACCCGGATGGAAGTCGTAGATTCGAGCCATAACCAAGGGACTGGATGTCGGAGCAGAGAGTGGCGTCCGATACGATAGGGTCAAAATTGTCTCTCCCCGGAAATGCACTGGCGATCGGTAGGTGAAGAAACTGGCGGAAAAGATCACGGGTGAGAAGCACGGGCGTGTGGTCAATTCGACCCTCCAACTGGAAGTCGTCGTCGGCCTCCAGAGCAGTCAGTGAACGCCAGAACTGTTGCAGATAAATGTGGGGCACCTCAGCAGTCTCTGTGAGTGTATAGGAGGTAGGATGCCTAATGAGGATCTCGATCATCACCTGATATTGGATTGCAGGTTGGGTGACGTCGAGATGAAAGTTGTTGGGTGTGAGTGGAAGGAACTGATCCTCAGGAATCAGTTCGGCATCCGCTATGGGATCAATTCCCGGATTCGGGTTTTGAGCCATGTTACCTGTTACAAATAAGCATGTTTTCACAACAAGATCTCCGTGGAGTTGTTCGGTTAATGGTTGAAAACCATAGCCAAGTCAAACCCTAATTCGGGAATCAGGGTCGACAACCGATATGTCCATCAGAAAATAGTTTTAACCATTTAAGGTTTCTGAATCCCAACAATCACATATTCAACTCACACTTTGAAATAAAACTATGGAGCACATAAGCAAATCAATATCCACCAACAACAGATTGAAAACAAGAACACCAATTGGACCGGTAGGGAGCATCGACCGGTAATGTGCATCGACCGGTAAGGTGTACCGACCGGTATGGTGTAAGGACCGGTAAATTCTACGACCGATATGGTGTAAGGACCGTTAAATTCTACGACCGATATGGTCTATGACCGGGTAAAGGAACGATCGGGAAAGCATACGACTGGTATCAAATTAAACCGCCCGGGGTCCTTATTGACCGGTGTCTATCGGTCCGGGCGACCGGTATAAATAAATGACCGGTATGAAGGAACGGTATTACCTCGGTCGACCGGTATCACCTAATCGACCGGTATAACCCGATCGACCGGTATTAACCCAACCGGTGTTGCGACCGGTGTTAACCTAGGCGACCGGGGTCACCAGGTCGACCGATGTTAATCGAAAAACGAACTGGTAGCCATCGAAATTATCAAAAACCAAAATCAACAAGATTAACCAGATGAATCAACCCGTTAAACTCCCAAATCGATCGAAATCGATGTGAGAAATCCCGAACGCCAAACGACCGAAGTCGAAGGGTTACCATCGGTGAGTTCGTGGGGGGGGGTTACGGTGGGTCGATATAGACACAGAGTAGAGCGAGAGTGCTTCGAGAAACATAGCTGGTGCGTTCGAGATCAAGGACGAAGGAGAGAGATCGAGCGAAGACAAAGAGAGATTGGTAGCGATAGAGATAGAGGAGAGAGTGACCGGAGAGAGAGATAGGGTTGAGAGAAATTGAGAGATCGAAATAATGAGGGAAACCAAGGAAGCCCGGGGTTTTGAACACCCCGGGTCGCGGTTTGATGTCGGTCGAAGGTTGGGCCGGATGATTGGGTTGGGCCGAGAAAGAGGTTTTGGGCCGGTCAAATTAAAGCAATAAATAAAATAAAAAATCTAAAAGAACCACTAAAACTTAATACGGCTCCCCCTGGGATTGGGACCACGTGCAAAAAAAATTCGCTCCCCCTTAACAATATCGGACAGGAAGCGAGAAAACAAGAATAACTTACCTGCTCCCCCTTGAACGGAGGACTAGATAACCTTACCGAACATCTTGCGATAGAGATCCCCCTGAACACATGAACAACTTCGAAGATCCACCACAAACGACATACTCTTTCAGTTATTAACCGAATGGACTGCAAAAGAAAACAAAAACTCCACGAAGAAAAAGAAACACACGAGAGAAAAAAAATAGAAACGAACGAAATCAAATTTATTAATACAGAAGTTTGGAACTGCACAGAACTTAACGAGTAAAATGCAATAAACAGTGAGTGTGGATATGAGCGGCCAGAGACAAGTCATCGGAGCACTAAGTCACAGTCATTCGTGATTGAATGAGACTCGTATGGGTCTGTGAAATAATCAAACTTTCAGATTTAGCATACCTAGCTTGGACACAAGATAATTAAAACATTTTTCGTCCAAGGCTTTGGTAAACAGGCCTGCTAACTGATGCTCTGTATTAACAAAATAGAGTTCGATGGTACCTCTTTCCACGTGATCTTTTATGAAGTGATAGCGCACATCAATGTGCTTCGTCTTCGTGTGTTGGACGGGATTGCTGGATATTGCAATTGCGCTTTTCGAGTCACAGTAAATGGGGATCTTCGAGTAGTGAAAGCCATAGTCTTTCAGCTGGGTGCGCATCCAAATAACTTGTGAGCAGCAACTGGCGGCTGCTACATACTCTTCCTCGGCGGTAGAGGTGGACACGCAGTTTTGCTTCTTCGAAGCCCAGCTGACAAGACGATCACCCAAGAACTGGACATGACCCGACGTGCTTTTCCGATCCAGCATGTTTCCAGCATGGTCAACGTCTGAATAAGTGATTAGCTCAAAACCTGTCTCTTTCGGGTACCACAAAACAAGATCATTAGTACCTTTTAAATAACAAAAAATACGCTTTACAGCAGCTAAGTGAGACTCTTTGGGTTTTGACTGAAATCTTGCACACAAGAAAATCGAGAACATAATGTCTGGTCGGCTAGCCGTCAAGTACATCAGAGAACCTATCATACCTCTATAAGTTGTAGCATTCACCTCCTTTCCGTCAGGATCGGAGTGTAGCTTGATACTGGTAGACATGGGGATTTTCGTAGGTGAAGAATTTTCCATCTGGTATTTCCGAAGAATATCCGAGATGTACTTAGATTGATTAATGAAAATTCCTGTTGCTAATTGTTTAACTTGAAGACCTAGGAAAAAATTCATTTGCCCCATCATGCTCATTTGAAAAAGTTTACTCATGAGGGTTGAGAAGTTCTGACAGTACTTGGGGTTTGTGGAGCCAAAGATTATACCATCGACATAAATATGTACAAGAATAATATCGCGCTTTTCTCTTTTAATAAAAAGAGTTGTGTCGATCTTACCTTTAGAGGAACCAGATTTAACTAAGAAGGATGAGAGTGCATCATACCTGGCTCGAGGCGCTTGCTTAAGACCGTATAAGGCCTTGTCAAGAAAGTAGACGTGATTAGGGTTTTCAGAACTCACGAAGCCTTCGGGTTACGAAACATAAACCTCCTCCTTGAGAACGCCATTCAGAAACGCAGATTTCACATCCATTTGAAAAACGATGAAGTTCTTGTGAGCGGCGTAGGCAAGGAACATGCGAATCGCTTCAATGCAGGCAACCGGTGCAAACGTCTCATCATAATCTATACCTTCTTGCTGGCGATATACTTTAGCTACCAGACACGCTTTATTCCAGACTATTATTCCATTTTCGTCCTTTTTCTTCTTGAAGATCCACTTCATTCCAATCACCGTCTTATTCTTTGGCCGGGGAACAAGGCGCCACACTTTGAGGCTCTCGAATTGGTTGAGCTCCTCTTGCATAACTATCACCCAGTCTAGATCATTCAATGTTTCGGAGATGGTGGAAGGTTCGATACGGCTGAGGAACGAGGAAAATAAGCAGTCATTGGCGGTAGTGGATTGAGTCTGTACAAGTGTATTGGGATCACCGATGATCTGATGCAGGGGATGAGCTCGAGTCCACTTGGTGGTGTGCGGAATAGGTTGATATGTCTATTGTGAGGTATCGGAATCCACATAACCACCTAGGGGTAAATATTGAACTTCTTCAAGGGATGACGGCCTGTGAGGTGGAAGCTCCTTAGCTGGAGTCGTGCGAGTAGCAGAGGACGACTCAGCGGATGATGAGACGATAACGGGATCCAGGATTTCCGGAGAGGGAACTTCGTGAGCACCTTCAACAGGGGTCGGTTCAGGAAGTATTACTGTTGCCTGAGCTTCAGTAGGAACTTGAGAGATAGGAAGGGGATCACTCGAGCTCGGGGATGCTGATTCATTGACAGTAGAGGAGGGAGCACTAGGCGAGGATGGGCCACCTGAGTCGGTTGGACCAGTGACATGTGTCACTTCTGGTGCTTGAGCAGCATTCCTGTTACATGATATAGCATTAGGCTTAATATTAAATAAGTCATCATAGAAATACTCAAAAAGTAAATCCAAATCTGAAATATGTGCTCTTGACGTAGACGCTTGATCTGGATTTACTGGAGTTTGTGTAGATCCTGAACATAATTGTCCAGAAGCTAACACACCAGTTAAAGCGGGTTCTGAACTGAGGTGTTCAGAAGCCATGTCAGCGGCCTCATTAAAAGTCACGTTTACACTCTCAACAACGGTCTTTGTCCGTTTGTTGTAGACTCTGTAGGCTTTGGCTTGTTGTGAATAGCCGATAGACACTCCTTCGTCCGCTTTGGGGCTGAATTTGCCGAGATCATCCTTGTAATTCAGAACGAAGCACGTGCATCCGAACGCATGGAAGTCTCGCTCTACTACCCCGTTTTGCTGAGGAGTCCGAGTAGCTGAGAAAGTATGAGTGATGTCGACTGAAGTCAGGTAACCTGTGAGCACTTGATTCTTGAATTCAGTGTCGTTGTCCGTCCTAATGGTCTAAACTGATTGGTTGAGACTGACTTGAACGCTCTTTAATAGAGTGATGATCAGTTCGTGGGTTTCATTCTTTGTACGAAGGAATCTAACCCACGTGTAGCGAGAGAAGTCATCAACCATCACTAGGACATACTTCTTGTGATTAATACTCTGAATGCGCATAGGTCCACACAAATCCATATTAATGAGTTCGAGGGACCGAGAAGTACTTGGAACGACTTTAGGCTTGTGAGAAGCCTTCTTCATCTTGCCCATTTCACAGGCGGCACACAAGTGATCTTTTTCGAACTTAAGATCTGGCATTCCCTTCATGTGTCCACCGAGCACCAACTTATTGATAGTCTTAAAGTTCAGGTGCGAGAGTCTACGATGCCATAACCAGTTTTGTTCGACTGAGGCTTTGGACATCAAACAAACTTCCTTATCTGCTTTCAGAGACGAGAGATCAATCATGTATAGATTTGTGCGACGCGTTCCAGCAAGAATTTCTTTTCCATCTTCAGTCCGAACGCTGCACCTTTTTGATTTGAAGGTGACCTCTAGATTCTTATCGCAGAATTGGCCGATGCTGAACAAGTTGTGACCAAGACCTTCGACGTAGGATACTTTCTTGATCGTGAGATTATCCTTAACGATATCGCCATAACCCAAAATAGGAGAATAGTGGTCATTCCCAAAACGAACATTTCCACAAAACTTCTCGGTGAAGTTTGTGAAAAGATCTCTTCTTCCGGTCATGTGCTTGGAGCAGCCTGAATCTAAATACCACACATGACTGTCCTGCAAAACAAGTTAATGCTTTTTAGGTACCCATTCGTAAATGGGTCCTTTGGGTTTAGATTTAATACCCGACTTGGATGCCTGTTTAGACTTGGGTCTGTTTCTATGGCGGGGAACATCAAACTTAGAATGAGAATTAGACACATGATAAGAGCCAAACCAATCAAATGCAAAACGACGATCAACAAAATCATTCAATCCACAGTAGGAGAAACAAAGACAATCATGAGACATTTGAAGTAATTGCGGAATTGAATAAACTTTTAAAGGTAAAAATCCATTACATTCAACCAAAGGTTTAGAATTAAAAACATCACGACTGTTATTGTTTTTCCTAGAGTTTAAAACTGGATTAACTAATTATGGCGTCGCCGTGATTTCCTTAGACTTCTTAGCTACCCACGCATATTTGACTTCTTTACATCGACCAAAAGTATCTGAAATACCGTTAAAGCCATAGTCAGAAGATTTGAATTTTGAAGATTGTGTCTTTTTAGAACGACCGGTCTTTTTCTTCTTTTGTGAACGCTTTTTGGATTTAGACTTTGATGAACTGTTCACAGAAGAGTTTTGTGGGGCAGATGTTGAACATTCACCCTTATAAAATTTCACCGGAGGCTCGCAAGTAGACTTTAGAAAATCAACGTGACTTGGTAGAGAGGATTAAAATCAAATTGGTTTAAATCACCGTCTAAACACACCTCAGAATTCAAGAATGCTGAAAATTCCAGTTCCTCATCAGAAGGAGCCTTATCACTTGATGAATTCAGGACATCGGAAGAGTTCGTTTCTTTAGACGGATCATAGGCGGAAGCATTTTTAAACTCAGAACAATGATCCGTTTCTAAAACTTGAGGCTCTTTTCCTTTGTGTGAAAGATTTGGTGACGACTCACCCAAAAAGGCTTTACAGGAAGATGTGTCCGAGGATGGATAGGAATTTTCAGACAGATGAATGTTCTCATCTTGGAGAATTGTAGGCTTAGCTTGAGGCTCAGCCTTGTGAAGTCGCTCTTTCATCCGATCTGCTGCCAAAGCAGCCAGTTGTGAATTTAACTTCTTTATCTCTGTCTGAAAGTATTCTTTTTCCTCAACTGACACAGTTTTCTTTTTATTTGAATTGAGACACTCAATTTGGGATAACAACTCTTGTTTTTCCTTTTGAAAACTGTCCCTCTCCTGTTCAAATGACTCTTCTAGCTGAACAATTTTCTTTTCTAAAATCAGAGGTGGAACATAAACTTTATGGTCTAATGGTTCCTCCTCAGTTTTAACGGTTTTAGCATCTAGTTCAGCTTGAGTGTAACTTCGAAAATAGTCGTTTGACAGGAAACAGGGTTGTTCATCGTTATAAGACGCATTCAAAGAATCATAAACAAAAGGAAGTTTCATTTTAGTAGAGTTCTCCCTTCGCAAATTATCCTCTTCCATTTCCTCATCATCAAGTGGTTTGGTCCAATTGATTTTGTACTCTGGATAGGTCTTGTCTATTCCAAGAAATTCGAACGCATATAACGTAGGAACTTTGGATAAGGCCTTTTTCAAATAATAGGGGTTATCGTAACCGATACCCGTATCCGCATACTTGGGTTCTTTTGGTGCAATTAGATTCAGCGTTTGATGAGATTGACCAATTTTATAAAGTTTCCGTTCAAGATCCTTTAATTGATTAGATAACCTTTGATTTTCATTTTTGTAAGCCACGCTTTGAGTCACAATATCAATTTTCTCATTTTCTGACATACGAAGCTCATAGGTAAGATTATCTACTTTGGTTTTTAGCTCTTTTGATTCTTTTGAACAACTCTCACACTCTTCTTTTAAATTTGAAATTATGCACAGGTTGCTAGCAATTTCTAAGCTTTGATTTTCAATACATTCAAACTGTGCAGTAACTCGTTTTTCTAGATATGAGATGAGTTGTTCATTTTCTTTTATGGTTAGCTTGCAAGATTCTAATTTGTGCATAGTGATTTGCATCTGATTAAGTAAAGCTTCTTGGAAAAGAGCACATACCTGACATGGGGAATTATGATCTTCATCATCAGTGTCAGACGGTGATGAATGCTTGCACATGAAACACAGGTGTGCTTCAGCATCCTCATTTTCTTCATCAGATACTTGCATCCAGTAGTCATCTTCTGCCATGAGAGCCTTACCTGCTTCCTTTTCTTTGGCCAGCAGCATCTTGGCTTTGTAGTAATCGTAGTTGCGCACGACAGGCTTGCGGTAGTCTTTGGCAAAGTGACCCAACCGACCACAGTTATAGCATTTGATCGGCTCCTCTTTTGGCTTCTCTTCATGTCTCTTCTCAGACTTCTTACCTTCTTCAACACGTCTTTTCCCTTCATACTTCTCTTTATTATCACGGCGATTGAGAGGAGTAGTGGAATATCTTTGCTTGTTTGAAGACTTGTTGAAGAACTTCCTCTTCTAGAACGCTTGAGTCAAGAACAACACAGCTTCTTTAATCTGAGTGTATTCTGGATCCGAGTCACTGTCAGGGTCTTCGGGTTCAGAATCACTTTTCATTTGCTCCTTTTCAGACGAGCGGCTGACAGATTTACCTCTTTTATCGGAGACAAGTGCTAACGGATCAACCACTGGCTTTTCATATGCTTTTTGATTTCCCATCAACTCAAGAACTTCCTCTTCATCTTGGATAAGCATTTCATATAGTTCAGGTAGTGAAATCTTCTCCATGGCTTGAGTATGACGGATATGAGAGACGAACGTCTTCCACTCAGGCTGAAGATTGTTCATAAACTTTATGTTGTTCTCGGTGTTCGTCATCGTGATCTTGTTTTTCTGCAGATCGTTCAGAAGCAGGTTGAACCGTTCATAGGTTTCTGTGAGCGTCTCGCCTTTTCTTGCTTTGAAGCCATCATATCGGGTGATGCAATTTGTCACCTTCAGCTGAGCGTTTATTCTGCTACCCATCATCATCTTCTCAATCTGGTCCCACATACCTTTTCCTGTCTCCTTGTAACTATCGATGCAGGCGTAGATGTCGTTGGGTAGGCTTTGTAGAATATACGACTTTGCATGCTTTTCAGCCTCATACATGTTCTTTTCTTGAGGGAGAAACTCACCAATAGTTTTCCGAACTGAACGTTCTGGTCGACCTTCTTCTGGGTTTCCAGGCACGACTTTCATTGGCCATTCTTGCGGCCCCTCTTTCAGACACTTGTATATATCCTCGTAGTTTTATTTCGCTTCAATAAAGTTCATGAAGCGATCATGCCATTGAGGGTATTCTCCCCGATAGAGCACCGGGGGTTTTTGATCGGAACCGATAGCTAAGGCGTCTCTTGAATTCATCTTAACTCTTTTAACTTAAATAGCACTGTAACGATCGTGAGACAAGCAGGATGATCCAAAAACAATATATATCTAAATAATAAGCAGAATAGGACAAGGACCTGGTCAAGCAAGGACCCGGTCGAGCAGGGTCCCGGTCGAACAGAGGTCCGGTCGACAAGGTTACCGGTCAATGGGGTACCGGTCAACAGGGTACCGGTCCACAAAAAAATATCGGTCGACCGCTGAGTATCGGTCAACCAATATACCGATCAAAGATGAACCGGTCAAGCAAGGTATCGGTCAGCAGGTATCGGTTGATAAAATATCGGTCAAGGCAGGGTATCGGTCGATAAGCTACCGGTCGAGTCTAGGTACCGGTCAAAGCAATGTACTGGTCGAACAACGTACCGGTCAAGGCAATGTACCGGTCGAACAAGTATCGATCAAAGAGGCCGGTCGAGAGGATATCGAACAGATAAACACAGAACCGATAGAAGATAAGATTAATGTCCGATAAACTCGATGAACACAAACCGATAAACTCGATGAATTCTGGAAATTGATCGTAATCAAACCCAGAAAAACAAACGATTAAGCAAATAGTCGACACCAAATATGCAGAAACCAATTGAATATGCAGATTTAATCACTAAATCAATACAGATCGATAAACAAATATGCAGATAAGACAATTCGACCGATAGAACTGTATACCAATTGCAAAAACCCAGAAAAATTCGACCAATAAGAGATTGATTTTAAGAACACAGACCGATAAAAAAGAAAAAACCTGATTTTCAAGAACAGTCTATCGAATCACACTTTTTCATAAAAGAATTCGATCGAACTGTTTCCCAAAAATCAATTAAACACGATAAACAAAAAGTCATTCAGATAAACAGATAAGTATGATTAAACCAAATAATCGATTAAAGAGTTTTAGACAAACCTTTTCTGGATCAAACCTTCAGTCTCTTTGCTCTGATACCAGTTGTAGATCCCAGTACAGTGCAATCAACATATAATAATATCAATGAAGAACAATAATATAGCCACAACCTCTAGTCATATGATTAATATTCAATCAAAGGTTTTAGGTTTACAGAGAGAATATCTGATCAGAGAAAGTAAACCTATTGACTAGAGGATTATGAAAATAATGAGACTAAACTCATAATGAATCTAAAACAGCCTTTATATACTTAGGCTTACAAGATAATGGGCTTATAGGCTTTAGGCCCAACAAGCTAATAAAACAATTAATTAATTATACAATACACCCTTAACTTCTATTTAACCAATAAAACACCCTAACAGTTTATAAGGGTGTAAGAACTCACCTTAGTAGTTTCCTTAAAGGAAACCAAGCCCTAGAATGAAGGAGATGAAGATGAGATGCTTAACCACTTGAGAGCTTCTTACCAACAATTCTTAAAAGTGTTAAGGACCACCATTAATGACTATGAATCACCATAAATGAGGAGAGAAGTCTAGATGGAAAATACTTACCGAAATCAGAAGAGAGAATCGCCCCCAAACCCTAGAAATCAGATAAAAATGACTGAAAATCGCGACTTGGCTTTTTATACCCAAAACACCCGTCGGCGATAGTGACAGCGAGAGTGACACTTGTCACTCTCGCGAGGCAAGGTCGCGCGAGACCAAACCACCCGCGGTACAAATGGGGCGATAGTGCCCTGCGATTGTGACCCTTGTCACTCTCGCGGGCACAATCGCGAGAAACATACCGAGGCCACATACCCTCCGGCCATAGTGCCTCCGCGATTGTGACACTCTGTCACTCTCGCGAGCACTGTCGCGAGAAACCCCTAAAACTTCAAATTTGATACTTTTCAGCCCACGGTGCTTAAATCCGATAAGTTCGATATACAACTGATAAATCCGTAAATTTAGAAGGTTCCAACATGAGAAAATAATACATATGTTCTCAGAATTCGGGGTGTTACAATCCTCCCCAACTTGGGAATGATTTTGTCCCCGAAATCCTACTAACTAAACAAATGAGGGTATCTACGCCTCATGTCTTCTTCCGCCTCCCAAGTCACATTGGTGCCACGGTGGTGCTTCCATTGGATCTTTACCATTGCTACCTCTTTATGTCGGAGCTTCTTGATTACCCTTTCCAAAATGGACTCGGGCTCTTCGATGCAACGGTTATCCTCCACTCGAATTTCGGACAAAGGTTTGACGCTTTCTTCTTCCGCTAAGCATTTTCGTATATAACATACATGGAAAGTGGGATGAATCTCGTCCATCTCCGGCGGTAAATCCAACTTGTAAGTTTGGAGTCCGATGCGCTCGAGAATAGTAAACGGTCCTAGGAAACGGGGATTTAGCTTCCTGCGCTTTCCAAACTGAATCAATCCCTTCCAAGGGGACACCTTTAACATCACACGACCTCCCACTTGAAACTCTACCGGTCTCCTCTTTTTGTCGGCGTAACTTTTATGATGATCTTGCGCCGCTTTCAACCGTTCTCGAATAGATTTGACTTTGTCGACCGTCTCTTGCACAATTTCCGGGCCGGAAAATTGCTTCTCCTCCGCCTCTAGCCAACACACGGGGGTTCTACACTTCCGCCCGTACAAAGCTTCAAAAGGCGCCATCCCGAGACTAGAATGGTAACTATTGTTGTACGCAAATTCCACCAAAGGTAGATGGGTATCCCAACTACCGCCAAAGTCGATCACGCATGATCTAAGCATGTCCTCAAGCGTTTGAATGGTCCTTTCACTTTGCCCGTCCGTTTGTGGGTGATATGACGTGCTCAAATTTACTCGCATACCCAACTCTTGGTGTAAAGCTCCCCAAAACCTCGACGTAAACCGACTATCACGATCGGAAACTATCGACAAGGGTATCCCATGTCTAGAGACCACTTCGTCTATGTAAAGCTTCGCCAACTTGTCCATTGCCAAAGTATCCCGCATTGCTAGAAAGTGGGCACTCTTCGTCAACCGATCGACAATAACCCAAATAGTATCGTTTCCTCTCAAGGTCTTCGGTAACTTGGTTACGAAGTCTATAGTGATCTTATCCCATTTCCACTCGGGGATTTCTAGTGATTGAAGGCTCCCATAGGGCCGTTGATGTTTGGCCTTCACTTGCGAACAAGTTACGCATCGCTCTACATAATGAGCCACGTCCAATTTCATAATTGGCCACCAAAAATGTAGTTTCAAATACCGGTACATCTTGGTGCTTCCCGGGTGGATAGAATACTTGGATTTATGCGCGTCCTCGAAGAGTAACTCTCGGCAACCACCAAATTTTGGTACTCAAACTCGCCCATTGAAGCATTTTATCCCTCGACTATCTTCGGTCAACAATAACTGTTGCTTGGTCATCACTTCCTCTTTGAGGTTTTCTTCTTTTAATGCTTTGGTTTGCGCCTCTTTAATCTTTTCCATGAGACTCGACACCAACTCGATTCTTGTAAGCTTGGTTTGGAGTCTCCCGCTATACTCTTTTCGGCTCAAAGCGTCGGCTACCACGTTAGCTTTACCCGGGTGGTAGAGTAATTCACAGTCGTAATCCTTAAGTAGCTCCAACCACCTTCGTTGCCTCATGTTGAGCTCCTTCTAATCAAAAACATACTTCAAGCTCTTGTGATCCGTGTACAAGGTACACTTCGTGCCATAGAGATAATGTCGCCATAACAAGTCGTGAGTGGGTTAGTTCTTCTCATGCACCTTCAATTGCCTAGATGCGTACGCGATCACTTTTCCTCTTTTCATAAGTACACATCCAAGTCCCATTTTGGACACATCACTATAAACCACAAAATCCTCCGATCCCTCCGGCAGGGATAAGATCGGAGCCTCGTATAATTTTCTTTTGCAACGTCCTAAATGCTTTCTCTTGCTCTTCGGTCCACACAAATTTTACATTCTTCTTGGTCAACCTCGTCAACGAAGAAGCAATCTTGGAGAAGTCTTGTATGAACCTTCGGTAATACCCCGCCAAGCCTAGGAAACTCCGAATCTCGGATGGACTTTTGGGCGGTTCCCAATTCATCATAACTTCAATCTTGGCCAGATCCACCTTCACTCCATCTTTCGAAACTACGTACCCCAAGAACTGCACTTCCTTCAACCAAAACTCGCACTTGGAAAACTTTGCATAGAGCTTCTCTTTCCTCAAGATTTCCAAGACGTCCCGAAGGTGACGCGCATTATCGACTTCATCCTTTGAGTAGATAAGAATGTCGTCAATGAACACGATGACGGAATTATCTAGAAAGGGTCGGCACACACGGTTCATTAAGTCCATAAACACCACTGGGGCGTTCGTCAATCCGAAGTGCATCACTCAGAATTCATAATGACTGTAACACGTCCTAAAAGCGGTTTTAGGAATGTCTTCCTCTTTGACTTTCACTTGGTGATAACCCGAACGGAGATCAATCTTCGAAAAGCAACCCGTTCCTTGAAGTTGTTCGAATAAATCATCAATCCTAGGGAGTGGGTATTTGTTCTTCACGGTTACCTTATTCAACTCCCTATAGTCGATACACATTCGCATAGTACCGTTCTTTTTCTTCACGAATAAGACCGGTGCTCCCCAAGGCAAGGAACTCGGCCTTACGAACCCCTTCTCTAAAAGATCTTGTAACTGGCTCATCATCTCCTTCATCTCTGACGGAGCCAAACGGTATGGAGCTCGGGCTATAGGAGCCGCTCCCGGCGATAGATCAATCTTGAACTCCACTTGACGATCGGGTGGTAAACCAGGCAAGTCGTCCGGAAATACGTCGGGAAACTCCCTTACCACTTCGACATCTTCTAACTTCTTCTTCTCGAGTTTGGCATCTATTACATATGCCAAAAAGGATGAGCATCCTTTCTCCAAACACTTTCGTGCCTTCACCATACTAATGATTGCAACTACACCCTTTCGTATTTCACCGTACACGGTCACCGCATGACCATCTGAACCTGGAATTCGGATTAACTTCTTGGCACAAAGAATTTCTGCGTGATTGGTTGACAACCAGTCCATACCGACTACAACATCAAATCCCCCGATGACCATAGGCATTAGATCAATCGGGAACTCTCTCCCTTCGATTCCAAACTTGCAATTTCTTAGAATATCCCAAACCACTACTTGATCACCATCAGCTAGCTCTACCACTAACGCATCTTCTAAACTAGTAGTGGGCATGGATAGTTTTGGGCAAAACGAACTTGATACAAACGAAAAACTAGCTCCCGAGTCAAATAGAACATGCGTAGGTACGGAGTTTAGGAGAAACGTACCCGACACCACATCCGTTGACGCCTTCGCCTCTTCGGTGGTCATCTGAAAAACTCTCCCTGTTGCTTTAGGAGCATCCACCTTTTTGTCCCCGCTAAAGCTCACCTTTGCCTTTGGGCATTCGCTTCTAATATGGTCCGACTCTTTACACTCGAAACAAGTTCGCTCTTTAATTGAACAGTCACTGAAACGGTGGCCGAGTTTGCCACACTTAAAGCACGGACTGGACCCCGAATTACAAGGGTCGGTGTGCTTACTTCGACATCTGGAACAGGACGAGGAATCCCGTCTCGGACCATTTCCCCGTGGATTGTTGTTGAAGTGTTTTGGCCTCTTTGAAGATGTGGGACTCCCTTCCCACTTCCTTTTCTTGACTACCCCGCTCCTCTACACTTTATTCGAGCCGTAAGAGTCTTCTACTAACTTCGCTTCTTCTATTTCCTCTCGAAGGGTAGAGGCCTTAGATACCCGTACCATGTTCATCATTTCCGTAGGCAGTCCCTTGATGTATGCCTTGATTTTCTCCCTCTCGGTGGGGACCAGATGTCCCACCAAGCCCAGCTTGTCCATAAATAGCTTGTTGTACTCCTTCACCAATAAGTTCCCCTTTTTCAAACCTCGGAATTCATCAATGATGCGATCCATAGCTCGTTCATTACAGAATTCCTCCATAACTTTCTTCTTGAAAGTCTCCCAGCTCAATTTAGCCAACACGGTGGCTTCAATAGAAGTGGAATACACGTTCCACCATGTAAGGGCGGCCCCTCTCAACATTTGGGATCCGAACACGGCTTTCTGACTTTCCCCACACTCGCTTGACCGGAAAGACTGTTCCACTTCTCTTATCCAGTTCATGCATGCTACCGGATCATCTGTGCCCTTGAATTCTGGTGGTCAGCATCCCAGAAATGCCTTCAAGGTACAAGCCTTAGACGGTTGCCTCACTTCGGGAGGTGGAGTTTCATTAGAAGGGACAACGGGTCCCGTACCCCCGGATCCCGCCACAATTATGCTCTGCCACCGTCTCATGCCTACGGTGGTTAGCATCTCGGTCATCCAAGAGCTTCAGGAATGCTTCTTCCTGCTGAGTCATAGCTGCATTCATTGCTTACATCATCCGTTCCATCATTCTAGTTTCCGGAGTTACCTCTTCCATAATCGGATGAGTTGCAGCTAGGTTACGTTGAGGTATATGCTCTGGTCCTCCACCCAACGCGTTTATAAAAGGTGGGGACAGATCATTATTCGTTACTCTCGGTTGATCCGCCGTAGACGCCGCAGTATCCTGCCCTTCCGGCCAATTACGCGTATTAACCATAGTCTGCCACACACGCGAGAATATAGGTGAGATGAGGATGAACAGAATATAAACAAGGAAACGTACTACCACCTTCATTAATTATCATAACAACGGAAAACAAGCATAATCACGTACAACATCTTCATAATATCTTTAGTTAGGCGAAATTATGAACATGCGATACATAAAAATTTTCATTCCCATTACTATAACTCTTAATTTGTGTAGCTTCTGTCGACTCTAAGAACATCTTATCTTAAGAGTTCTACCCAATCTCACACGATCATTGCCTACTTTCACAGCTTAAGTCTAGGTACCCTACATCCATACCTAGTTCACTTAAACTAATGCTCTGATACCAACTTGTAACACCCTAAATTTTAGCGGAATAAAAATTCGAAAATTCTGCAATATAACGGCTATAAATTGGTAAACCTGGGAATATACAAAAACCTGTTGTAAACAACCCCAAAGTATCATCCCGATAGCACGGGGAAAACAAACTATATCCATACAATTAATCAAATGAAGAATATACTAACAACCTAATAATCTAACTTAAATAAGAAAGATTATATCGGGTGTTGCTATTCTTCCAAAAGTATGCCCGCTATCCAAAATACCGGTCTACACATCTCCCAAAAGGATCGCTCTTGGCCTCAAAGCCATCCACTCATTCCCGACGAGACCCACCGGAAACTTGACCTGCTATACATGTCATTTTAAGAAAAAGTGTTAGGCTAGAGCCTAGTGAGATCAAACATTTGCAGTTTAAATAATTAATGTAAAGGTGAGTAAAAGAATTTCTTTAGTACAATGATAATAATAGAATGATACAATAATGCTCTTTGAAATATAGAAAATACCTCTTGGGTTAACGGGGGATACCCGCTTACTAACACAAATGACGGAACACAAAAGTAAGCCATTCGATGAGTCAGTAAAGCCAATACACAAATAAAGTACACGCAAGGGATGTCAGGCTCAGTGGCTTTAAACGTACACCCACGGAAACTTAATTTCAACCCCGAGAGGTTCCTACGTCGAGCTCCTCATCCAATATCGTAGTACTTGAGCACGAAGTACTTATACCTTATCCGGTGCCTAACGTGCCTCGACGTGGAAAACTAGTCATCCCACGCCGGAACAATAATAAACCAAACACGGGGTCATGACTCCCAAATGCGTCAATTAAGCCAAATAATGCGCATAAGGCCCAACATGTTATTCCAACAATGGTTAATATGAATAAGTGACATGAAGTGTGATTTCCACCCAAAACCATTTCCATTGTTTACCCAAAATATCACTAGTTAAAAATATACTCGATCTTTCTTATATTTCAAATCCCAAAACATGGCATTAGCAAATATGTAAACTTATCAGCAGTTAACTACAAAATCAATATTTTCAAACCCATAAGTATATATAGTAAATGCCATCCATTTCAATGAAATCCCAAGTATTGATAAGCTATTGGAACATTATTAGCACGTATGAATATCCATTTCATCAAATCATCACAAACCCTAAAATCTCTAAAATATTAAGTTGGTACAAATTCTTATAAATCAAATATATGAAAGGGGAGATATTTAGGTATTCAAAATCCACCTTTTGACATGTATAGAGTTTATAAGGTTGTAAGAACTCGCCTTAGTAGTTTCCTTAAAGGAAACCAAGCCCTAGAATGAAGGAGATGAAGATGAGATGCTTAACCACTTGAGAGTTTCTTACCAACACTTCCTAAAAGTGTTAAGGACCACCATTAATGACTATGAATCACCATAAATGAGGAGAGAAGTCTAGATGGAAAATACTTACTGAAATCAGAAGAGAGAATCGCTCCCAAACCCTAGAAATCAGATAAAAATGACTGAAAATCGCGACTTGGCTTTTTATACCCAAAACACCCGTCGGCGATAGTGACATGCGAGAGTGACACTTGTCACTCTCGCGAGGCAAGGTCGCGCGAGACCAAACCACCCGCGGTACAAATGGGGCGATAGTGCCCCGCGATTGTGACCCTTGTCACTCTCGCGGGCACAATCGTGAGAAATGTACCGAGGCCACATGCCTTCCGGCTATAGTGCCTCCGCGATTGTGACACACTGTCACTCTCGCGAGCACTGTCGCGAGCAACCCCTAAAACTTCAAATTTGATACTTTTCAGCCCACGGTGCTTAAATCCGATAAGTTCGATATACAACTGATAAATCCATAAATTTAGAAGGTTCCAACATGAGAAAATAATACATATGTTCTCAGAATTCGGGGTGTTACAATGTCATCGTGTTCCCTTTGTCTTTGTTCCTCTTCATTAAACACAGCAATTTGTGGTGTCTCCAGTGTGTAATAAACTTTAGCAGCAGTTAATAGAAACTTCATTTTCTCCTTCCAACGAGTGAAGTTCATTCCATCCGTTCTGTCAAGTTTGAGGGAATCTTGACAGACCATCCTTAGCATCGTAGTTGAAGCATCCATGATAATATTCCTTAAGTTTGTTAGATATAGAGAATTTGACAGAAAACAAAATGATCCATTTTAGACAAAAACGAGGACGTGATTAAATCACTATCCTTAAGGAATATTAGCCCCCACTAGGTCGTTGATGGATCTAGGCTAACTCCTCCCATGACATCCTCGATTCTAAGAACAATAGGCAACGATCCTACATGTTCTTCTCATGATCATGATTATTGTGTTTGTGAAGGAGAGTGAAAACCAAAGAAAAAAATTATATTTCTTTGAAGGAAACTATTATATATATAGCAGAAAAATGAAAAGGTGCAACCTTTCATGAAGAGGTGCAACCTTTCATGAAGAGGTGCAATGATTCGATTTCCCTCAAAAAATAACCGAATTAACTAACTAACGGAGTTAATGAAAAATTAACGGACCGTTAATTATAAGGACCAAAATTCACTCTTCCTATGTGGGACAACAACAAGTGATAAATACTATATATTCCAACAGTTACTACAGTGGACCGTTAACCATCTTAACGGTATATTAACCTTTGTCTACTTCATGTTATTATTACGACCTAATCAATGCTACTTTCTGAATATCATAGATCAATTACACTCTTACCACAATCTGAACTTAATTATCACATATTGAACACAATTATCACATTACAACCGTTAGAATACACCTATCACAATTTTAGCACACATAGCACCATTGAGTATCACAATTTACATCTTGATTGCAACAAAGCAATTACCTTTTTTTAATAAATATGATTACCTTTTATCACATATTTATAACTGCTGATATTACGACTGTGTTCATCATGTAACGAGCATCATGGGTCTACACTACTTATTAACAATTATTTGTATCATGTGTAATGAGTATTTTAATTGTTTGTTCTAAATTATTAATGAAGCTTTTGTATGTCAACAACATTCAATGTGATTCGATGCACGTCACACGAGAAAGGCCATGCATAGAAAACTGGTCAATGGATTTGTTGAGGAGACAAGAAGCAACAGAAATATCTTCTAGTGGTTTTGGTATTGGAGTTGTTGTAGAGCCACCTGTTGATGAATCACATGCAGAAATTCCAAGACAATGCCATGACAGAGATATTGACATTAAGGTAAATTTGAATGTTGACTAACACATGTGATAAATATTAGATTAATTCAATTAATTTCAAATATAATGTATAACACATGGAATTATTTTGTACATTGGATTGTGGATTTGTGCAGGGATATTTGAATGAGTCACAAAGCACATTCAATTATTTGAGGACAATGAAAGAAAGTTTTTATGAGATTCTACATAAAGAGAGAAGCAAGTTCCCGGACTTCATTGAATTTGAAGGTTGGCAGCAGAAGGTAAAAGAGTTAGTAGTGAATGATGAAATGGAATGCGATGCATAACAAGAAACAACACCAGGGCCAATCATTAAAAGTCATGGAACAAACAAAACATCGAGTAGAGATCCATGGGTAGGTGTTACAGGCAGCACTACAGAGGTTCTTGAGACACCCACACAATATTTCGAACATCTAGAAACAATTGAGGTGGTTCATAAGACAATTAAAGCATATGATCAGCGACAAATACCAATTTTTAGTTTGGTATGTACGCAAGAGTTCGAAGAAGTTGTTGATCGAGTGGGGAATGATCATAGAAGAACAATAGAGGAGTTAATTCCCGATGCAAGACCTATCAATATGGAATGTTCCCGTCCCAACGCCAAAATTGGTGAAAAACACTGTTCACCATACGTAAATAGACACGTAGACGCAATACGGCCGAATACAAAAGAGGAGATTATTGTTTCTTATCTGATATTTGCAATGAAAGGCTCGAAGACGTAAGTTTCATCCTCTTTCACACAATTACTACATGTTTATACAACCTATCATAGTTTGAACACAAGTATCACAGCACACAAGTAACACAACATATAGAGACATGTCTGGCACAGACCCACAATTGTGACAATTATCACAGTATTATCACAGTTATCACAATTACATACTAATTAGAATTCCATCTCAAATATCTCAAGTTTATTATACAATTATCAACCATAGATGGCCAAATTGTTTGTCTTTCACAGTAGCATCACAATCGTCCATATTTATTTGCATTTCATAATACAATTATGTCTTTTGACCGAAACGGCTTAAACTAATCGCAGGGACCCAATGTAACTGACATCTGAAGGTCAATATGGACCACGTTATATTTTTGAAATCATTGTTGATAAGACTTGGATATATGGTGATTTGATCGACATATGGGCCACAATGTTGAACACTAATGAACAATACAGAAGCAAGTATTTCCCACGTAGGTTGTTTTATGGTACCACAACCCTGATATGTGATACAAACCATTGAAAACTTAATATAGTTTTTTTCTTAAACTGACTGAGATTTACATATTCAATTGCATAAAAGACGGACGATATGCTGCCACTAAAACTCAGCTACCGTGCAATGAAAGGGGAAGCCAAACTCATAACACTAAGGAAAATCGACATGGTATATATTTTCTTTTAAATTCTAAACCTAATGATACAATAGTAGTACGACATTATGTGATTAATCATTCGATTAAATTAATTATGTTTATTTGTAGATTTTTCCCCATTCGAAGGGCAAAACACTTTTATCTTATTGTCATCAACATCAAACATCCGGGATTCCTAATATTCGATAACATTAACTCAGAGGACAACCTAGTAGACAAGTATGGTGATTTGCCCAACCATTGATAAGGAAGTATGATGTTTATCACATGGTTATCACATTTTATTTTAAAATTTACCAATTACTTTCTAACTAACCTGAATGAAATGCAATGCAGCAAAAGGGATTTAATGACTACCTCATATCAGTGAAGCACCCCAAAACAAATATCATGGCAAATGTCGCCCATAAGATGTGAAAACTGAAGTGGAGTACCGTGCAGAATACCATTGACTGCGGCATTTTCGTAATGCGTCACATGGAGCATTTTATGGGACAAGCGGTAAGCCGTTGGGACTGCGGTTTCTTTCAAGAATTTTCTAGACAAGAGCAGCAACTAAGGCGTTTTAGGAGAAAATACCTTGCGATGATCTTGCTTTCAAGTACCAACATTTTGAAGGATGAATTGTATAAGCATACTCTTGTATTTGATAAGCTGGAAGATGGACTAAAGGAATCAATGCTCACACTTGTATTCAATAATAGGGAGATGCGTCTAAAGGATGACTAGATAATATTAGATGCTTTTGTAGGTGGATAACTGATGTTATCATGCGAATTTTATGAATTCTAGTTTTAGTGTTGATTATGCTTGGTGATTTTGTTATTGAGCGGTTCATAAGTTGACATGTTTTAGGAAGTCTTGTTTTAATAGGAAATGATATTCATCGAAATTATCAAAAGTGCTAAAGTTTTTGACACTTATAACAGTGTTTTGTTACATTGTAATTAGTTATCATGCATTTATCACAATTGACATGTATCAAGTTTATCACAACTTTGGTCACTGTGTTTTTTTTTGGGAGGGACAACTGTCATTTATTTCTAATTATGTATCATTGTGAATCTGTGTCAATCATTGAGTACATTTCAGTTACACAATTATTGCAATCAGAAAACCAAATTTATTTTGTATCACAATTTAAGTAACATGTACACAATAATTAGCGGTTAGCATATCGCATGTGATTTTGTCCAACTAAAGTTCTTGAAGCAATAGAATTGTCATATTACATCAAAATAAAAGCATTCAATTTACTAAAATCAATGACCAATAGTTGTCAATCATTTTAAACCAAACTTTATTCACATCCACAAGTGGAAAAACTAAATAAAATAATTCAAAACCAACCAATATTTTTATGAATGTAAACCTATCACTATCATGCAGATAACTACTAACAAACCAAAATGTTGGTCCCAAAGGTGCTTAACAAGTTTGTAGAAGGGGGGTTGAATACAAACACAATTTTTATGGTTTAATAAATTGTTTATTGATAACTCAAATCACAATTTACAGTTTGTTGCGGAATAAGATTAAGTAAAACCTAATCTAAACAAACTTAAGAAACACTAAGAGATTTGCACTTAGAACAAGAGATAGAGGTTTAGAGAATATAGACAGCAAGGGTTTCTATATGTGGTTCAATAAGATAGAAGGGATAGAAGGTAACACTTCAGAATGAGGCTTAACCTTTCTATTTATACCCTATGCATTTAATGCATGGCAGAGGTACTTTATGTAACACCCCGAGTTTTGGCTAGATTCTATTTTATAATATTAAGGATCATTCTAATAAATTCACCTTCAATATTCGTCGCGTATCGAATATCATATTATCAAGTTTCGGAGGAGGGGAGACAACTGGTGACAGTGCCCTTGGGCATTGTCACGAGTCATAGTCGCCCCCAATTTGACACTCGCGTTACATTTCGGGCAAGAGTGTTGGTCGAGAATTCCTGTGGCACTCTCGCGTGTCACAATCTCTCTCTGCCTCAGACCCGCGGTACATCTTCCGCGAGAGTGACAGGCGAGAATGCCATTGTCACTCTCGTCTGGGCATTATCGCTGACAGGCATACACCTTTTACTGACCAACTCGTTTTTATTTTCGGGAAAAGCTCTTTTGGGAAGTTTTCTTGAGGACGATATTCTCTTTTTCACCATCCAAACTCCATCTCTCTTGCATTTAATTCACCCTAGATCTTTGTTGGGTCCATTAAATGCTAATCTAGGGTTCTTCTACATTATGTGTTAAGATTCAAGCTTCATTAAAGTTCAAGATCTCCTCTCCACCTACTACCATAACTCCAACAATTCTAGGGTTTCATCTTATAAACCCATAGGTGAGCTTTTCTACCCTCACACTACTATAAATACTACTACTTGCTTAAATGCATTTCATTGTAGGTACATTGGATCTAACCAAGAAAACTAGGATTTCATCATTGTACTACAATATGAGTTATATGGACTTTTACATGCATTTAATGGTGATTATGGTTTTGCTAACTCAAAAGAGTGTGAAAATGAAGTGAGTGGATGTATTAAACTATTTTTATAAAAAGGGGTTTTAACCCAAGTGGAATATACGTGAAGCTAACCCCAATCTTTACAAATCTATTAATTATCTTATGGGATAGTGAGTATGTTAAGTTAATATGGATATGAAATATGAAATGTCATGAACTTATAAATGTTATGTGTAAATATCATGTATTTTGTATGATGATGGAGTATGTCTTGACCATAACATCCCTACTTGTTCATGATGGTAATTGTTGCATTTAACGTCTAACTCCTTATGCATGAGGATTTAGCATTGGTTCAACCTTTGGGTATACCGGTAACAATTAATTATGATACTATTATGTCAATTATAAACTGTTCAACCGCTAAGATTTCACTAGACTGTTGGTCTAACACTTGTCTTGGTATTTTGTTGGCTCACAGGTCCCACTAGCGGTGTGCATAGGGAACCTTGAATTGTCGGTCGTGCACCTAGGAGTTTGAAGGACCGGGCTTTTTGGGAAACTTTGGAGAAGAGCGTTTTGGAGATATAGCGACACCCACATTAATCTAGTTTTAATTATTGTTCTAGATTAAATAGGTTGTTGTGTTTTATGTCTCTTTCATTCGTTACTATAATTGAAACAAACTACCCCAACTTTATTGGGTTTTAGTTGTCTATATTTACAGGATATTATTTACCTCCGTATTATAGATGTCATGTTGCCAAAATTTTAAGTTTTAAATCTACCCTATTTTTAGTATGTTACAAGTTGGTATCAGAGGTCTAGTTTAAGTGAACTAGGTATACAAAGTCGATGCTTAGACTTAAGCTGAGACCATTAAGTTGTGAATTGTGAGAAGTGGGTAGAACTTTTAAGATGAGACATGTTTTGAGTCGACAGAAACTACACCGTTGAGAACTATAAAAGTGGTAGCGAGAATCCTTGTGTAAAGTATGTTCATAATCGTACTTAGCTACTATCATTATGAATATATTTTACGTGAGCATGCTTAAGTTACTATGATTATGATGATCGATGATTTGTATTAGTACGTTTCCTTATGTATAGTTTTGTATAACCTATCTCTTACTCCTCTCTCGACTGTGTGATAGACTGAGATGGTAAACACTCGTAGTCATCATCCATCTTCTTCGGAGGGCCATGCCGTGACCGAATCCACGGTCGACCGACTGAATGTAACAACGGAAAATGTGCCTCCTCCACTTTCGTCTTTACTTGGTGGGAGGGTGGAGCATATACCAAGAATGAATATAGCCACCGTCGACCCAATTCTGACAGAGGTGACTCCCCAAACTCAAATGATGGACATAATGAGATCCATGAATGAGACCATGGCGAAACAACAACAATTTTTCATGAAACTATTGGAAGATCGAGAGGTTAATTACCACTGACACAAGATAATCGAAGAAAATGTGGTTGTAGCGAATTCTGGGGGTACCGGAGATGAGAACTGCATCGATAGGTTAGTAACTTTGGAAACAAGGCAACCGGGAAGAGGGTGTTCGTACAAGTCCTTCTTTTGTTGTAAACCACCGGAGTTTGCCGGATCAGATGAGCCCGTGGCATGCATGAATGGGCTGAGAGAGATTGAGCACGCTTTTAGAGCTTGCGACTATGAGGAAGTCCAATAGGTAAAATTTGTTTCACAAATACTCAGAGGTTCAGCCTTGACATGGTGGAACGTTTTCACCTCAACTATAGAAGAGTCGGTGTTGACCAAGATGACTTGGACAGTATTCAAGAATAAGATTATGGAAGAATACTGCAACGAGTAATAGATGGATCTAATAGAGGAGGAGTTCGGTCAATCAAGAAAGGAAATTTGTCAGTGCGGGAATACACCCTACTTTTTATGGAGAATCTAAATCTCGTGGGGCATGTAGCCCCATATGAGAAAGAAAATTCGAAGGCCTATCTAAAGGGCTTGCCTGCGGATATGATGTCAATGGTCCACAACTCCAAGACTACCAACCTCCGAGAGATGAAAGAAGAGGCTAAGATTATGGAAAGAGTATATGCAAGAGAAAAAGAGGAGAAGACAAAAGTGGTAGAAAAGAGGAAGTGGGAGAGCCCACCAAGTTCATTCAAGAATCCCAAGTTCCAACTGGGAGGAAGAAATTTTGACAATCGCCAAGAGGCGAAGTGGTGCCTCAAGTGCAAGAGCAAGCACTTTGGTTATTGCAACCCCAACCCCAATCTAATCTTCTGCTTCAAGTGTGGTAAACCGGGTCATACCAGCCCGGATTGTCCTATTAGAGGGACAATTTGTTATGAATGCAAAAAAGTGGGGCACGTGAGGAGGGAGTGCCCCAAACTGAAGGGAATTGCAAGAGGAGGTAGCTCGACGAATCAACCAAAGAAGGAGACCATCCCTAAGGCTCAAGGGAGGGCCATTTAAATGACGAAAGAAGAAGTGAAAGAGACCGCCGATGTGGTGTCGGGTACGTTCTTACTCAACTCCATACCCGCTAGAGTATTATTCGATTCTGGTGCGAATTTCTCCTTTGTGTCAAATATATTTTGCAAGTCTTTGGTCGTGCCTACTAGTACTCTTTGTGATGCTTTAGTTATAGAGGTAGCAAATGGGGAACAAGTGGTCCTAAGAGTCATTCTAAAGGATTGTTGTCTAGAAATCAATGGCGAACCTTTTAAGGTGGATTTGCTTCCCATGACCTTTGGGAGTTTCAACGTGGTAATCGGGATGGACTGGCTGGCGAAATATCAAGCGGAGATCTTGTGTTCAAAGAAACTCATACGGATTCCCGTCCGGGATGGAGATTTCATTTTGTCTATGACGAAAAACGAAAGGGAGAAGTGGCCATCATCTCATACATTAAAGCAAGGAAGTACATGGTGAAGAGATACCCTTCGTATCTAGCTTTTGTAGTAGATGTCAAGGAGGAGAAAAAGAAGGTAGAAGACGTGAAGATTGTCAACGAATTTTCGAACGTATTTCCTGACGACTTACCATGCTTGCCACCCGACCGACAAGTGGAGTTTCGGATCAACTTGATCTCGGGGGTGGCACCGATAGCTTGTGCACCGTACCGCCTCGCGTCGACAGAAATGCAAGAGATGATGACTCAACTGCAATAATTGCTAGAGAAAGGGTTTGTGAAACCGATCCCTTCGTCGTGGGGAGCTCCAGTGTTCTTTATGAAGAAGAAAGATGAGTCGATGCGTATGTGTATCGATTACTGAGAGTTGAACAACGTGACTGTAAAGAATAAGTACCCGCTACCCCGAATAGACGATCTCTTTGATCAACTACAAAGGGTCGGATGCTTTTCCAAGATCGATCTTCGATCTAGCAATCATGAAGTGAAGGTTAGAGAGGAAGACGTCTCGAATACGACATTTTGGACTATGTATGGGATTACGAGTTCCTAGTCATGCCATTTGGTTTGACGAATGCGCGGACGATATTTATAGACTTGATGAACCATGTATGACGGCCATTCTTCGATCGGTCGGTCATAGTGTTCATTAATGACATCTTAGTATACTCCAAGCACGAGGATGATCATGAACAACACTTGAGGGAAGTGTTGGAGGTGCTATGAAGGGAAAAATTATATGCTAAATTCTCCAAGTGTGAATTTTGGTTACGGGAAGTTCAATTCCTTGGTCGTGTGGTGACTCGGGAAGGAGTAAAGGTAGATCCGGTGAAGATTGAGGCAATGATAAACTGGGATCCTCCAAAAGTCTCAACCAAAATTCGTAGCTTCTTAGGACTTGTCGGGTACTACCAAATATTTATCCAAGACTTCTCCAAGATCGCTTTGTCATTGAACGCGTTGACTCGTAAGAATGTGAAGTTTGCGTGGACCTAAACTTAGGAGAAATCGTTCTGCACTTTGCAACGGAAACTTTATGAAGCCCCAATCTTATCCCTACCCGAGGGAACAAAAGATTTCGTCGTTTATAGCGATGCATCTAAGATGGGACTGGGTTGCGTCCTAATGCAGAGAGGTAAAGTGATAGCGTATGCGTCAAGGCAATTGAAGGAGCACGAAAAGAATTACTAAACTCATGACCTCGAGCTGGCGGCAATAGTGTTCGCATTGAATCTATGGCGACACTACTTATATGGTACCAAATGCACACTCTACACTGACCACAAGAGCTTGAAGTGTGTTTTTTATCAGAAGGAGTTGAATATGCGACAACGAAGGTGGTTAGAGTTTTTTAAGTATTACGATTGTGAACTTCTATATCACCCGGGTAAGACTAATGTAGTGGCGGACTCGTTAAGTCGGAAAGAGTATAGTGGAGCGGTGCGAACAACGTTGGAAAGGATTGAAATTATTTTGAACCTTATGGACATGATAAAGACAGCTCAAGCCGAAGCGTTACTTGAAGTGAACCTCAAAGATGAAGCCATGTCGAAGCAACACCTTAACTTGACGGAAGATGGTAGAGGGTTAAAACTCTTCTAAGGTCGAATTTTGGTGCCCAAGTTGGGAGGGTGCCGGAAGTTACTATTGGAGGAAGCGCATAAATCAAAATATTCCATTCACCCCAGAAGCACCAAGATGTACAAAGATTTAAAGTTGAATTATTGGTGTTCGATTAAGAAAATCGATATGGTGATCTTTGTGGAGAAATGCCTTACTTGATCCTTAGTGAAAGTCGAACATCAACGACCTTATGGGAGTTTGCAATCTTTGGAGATACTGGAGTGGAAATGGGATCATATCATGATGGATTTCGTAACGAAACTACCAAAGACGTTGAAGGGCCACGACACCATTTGGGTAGTAGTGGATCAGTTGATGAAGAGCGCGCACTTCTTGGCAATGAGGGAAACGTTACCTTTGGATAAGCTAGCAAGATTATACATCAAAGAGGTGGTCTCGAGGCATGAAGTACCACTATCCATCGTTTCCGATCGGGATAGTCGTTTCACCTCATTTCTGGAATGCCTTTCAAAGAGAATTTGGGACAAGAGTAAAGTTGAGTACGGCGTATCACCCTCAAACGGATGGACAAAGCAAGTGGACTATCTAAACGCTAGAAGATATATTGAGATCGTGTATCATCGACTTCAGGGTAAATTGGGACTCACATCTCCCATTGGTAGAATTCGCCTACAACAATAGTTATTACTCAAGTTTGGGCATGGCGCCGTTTGAGGCCTTGTATGGTCGGAAGTGTAGGACTCTGACTTGTTGGCTCGAAGCGGGTGAAAAACAATCCGCCAGACTATAAGTGGTCCAAGAAACAACGGACAAGGTGAAGACCATCCGGGAATGTTTGAAAGCGGCCCAAGATCGCCAAAAGAGCTATGCTGACAAAAAGGGAGGGCAGGTGGAATTCCAAGTGGGCGACCGGGTCATGTTGAAGGTGTCGCCTTGGAAGGGGATAATTAGGTTTGGTAAGAGGGGGAAACTTAGTCCTCGTTTCCTCGAGCCTTTCCCCACTATTGAACGTGTGGGTCTTTAAGCCTAAAAGCTAGAACTACTACCCAAAATGAGAGTGATTCACCCCACGTTCCACGTGTGTTACCTACGGAAGTGTTTGGCGGATGAGGAAAATATCATAAATTCGAGTGGACAACGACTGATGTGTGGAAGAACCAGAGACCATCTTAGAGAAATAGACGAATAGACTTCGACATAAAGAGGTGGTTATGGTCAAAGTACAATGGAAGCATCATCGAGGGTCAAACGTGACATGGGAAGCGGAGGAAGACATGAAGAGGCAGTATCCCCACCTATTTGAGTAATACGAGATTTTGGGGGCGAAATCTATTCCAAGTGGGGGAGGATTATAACACCTCGAGTTTTCTCTAGATTTTATTTTATAATATTAAGGATCATTCTAATAAATTCACCATCAATCTTCGTCGCATTTCGAAAATAAGTTTATCAAGTTTTGGAGGAGGGGAGGCAACCGACAACAGTGCCCTTGGGCATTGTCGTGAGTCATAGTCGCCCCCAACTTGACACTCGCGATACGTTCGAGCGAGAATGCCCGTGGCACTCTCGCGTATCACAATCTCTCTCAGCCTCAGATCTGCAGTACATCTTCTGCGAGAGTGACAGGCGAGAATGCCATTGTCACTCTCACCTGGGCATTATCGCCGGTGGGTATACACCTTTTACTGACCATCTAGTTTTTATTTTGGGGAAAAGCTCTTTTGGGAAGTTTTCTTGAGGCCAACATTCTCTCCTTTTAGGTACAATTTTCACCATCCAAACTCCATCTCTCTTGCATTTAATTCAACCTAGATCTTTCTTGGGTCCATTAAATGCTAATCTAGGGTTCTTCTACATTATGTGTTAAGATTCAAGATTCATTAAAGTTCAAGATCTCCTCACCACCGACTACCATAACTCCAACAATTCTAGGGTATCATCTTATAAACACATAGGTAAGATTCTCTACCCTCACATTACTATAAATACTACTACTTACTTAAATGCATTTCTTTGTAGGTACATTGGATCTAACCAAGAAAACTAGGGTTTCATGATTGTACTTCAATATGAGTTATATGGGCTTTTACATGCATTTAATGGTGATTATGGTTTTGCTAACTCAAAAGAGTGTGAAAATGAAGTGAGTGGATGTATTAAACTAATTTTATAAAAAGGGGTTTTGACCCAAGTGGAATATACGTGAAGCTAACCCCAATCTTTACAAATCTATTAATGATCTTATGGGATAGTGAGTATGTTAAGTTAATATGGATATGAAATATGAAATGTCATGAACATATAAATGTTATGTGTAAATATCATGTATTTTGTATGATGATGGAGTATATATTGACCATAACATCCCTACTTGTTCATGATGGTAATTGTTGCATTTAAGGTCTAACTCCTTATGAATGAGGATTTAGACCATACAAGTACCCAAATGGTATAATATATTTAGGTATAATTGTGGGCCATGTGTGGTCACTAGCGAGTAGGAAATGTGGGACTTTATAGTCCTTGAGGTGTAACTCGTCTAGATTGGATAGGCAATAATGTCCGTAAGTCCTTGAGGTGTAACTCGACGGAGTAGGCAATAAAGGCATAAATGGTTTAAGGATTGGGATGTCTTGATGGCATGGGAACTAGAACCGGGACATGAGGTGTAATCCAATAACATCATGGGTGACTCCATTCACGTGTTCTCGTCACCCACGATGGAAACGGGCCTCCCCTGTATTTCAAGAGGTATCTCTTGTGTGTATTTGTTCAGGCGTGGAATATCTTTACAACATTGAATGTTAGCGTTGGTTCAACCTTTGGGTATACCGGTAACAATTAACTATGATACTATTATTTCAATTATAAATTGTTCAACCGCTAAGATTTTACTAGACTGTTGGTCTAACACTTGTCTTGGTATTTTGTTGGCTCACAGGTCCCACTAGCGGTGTGCATAGGGCACCTTGAATTGTCGGTTGTGCACCTACGAGTTTGAAGGACCGGGTTTTTTGGGAAACTTTGGAGAAGAGCATTTTGGAGATATAGAGACACCCACATTAATCTAGTTTTAAATATTGTTCTAGATTAAATAGGTTGTTGTGTTTTACGTCTCTTTCATTCGTTACTATAATTGAAACAACTACCCCAACTTTATTGGGTTTTAGTTGTTTATATTTACAGGATACCATTTACCTCCGTATTATAGACGTCATATTGCCAAATTTTAAGTTTTAAATCAACCTTATTTTTAGGGTGTTACACTTTACACGTGTCATCATTTGGTTGGTTGCATGCCTCTGACTTTTAGCGACATGCTTTTGGCCAAATGGTGAACAGTGTAGTCTTCAGAGTTGTTGTACGATTTGCAGCAGAGGTATGTCTCTTCTGACAATTGTACTTTTTGTGCAAGGATAAAACAAAAGAAACATGGAGAGTAAGCTTTATGACCATCGATCGCCGATTGATCTTTTCTTCAGTGAATCTGAATTGAGATCAGCAATCGCTGAAGCTTTTCTTCGTATTTCTTCACGTGCTGTGGGCTTGTCTTGATTTCACTGATATCCGCATCAGATCATGAGTAGACTTGTCACTTGTTCATCAGCTTTGTCTTTGATATCAGCGATGCACGTCTTTGTCGCGAAACTTGTCTTCAGGGATTACATTTAACAGAATACATTAGAAACTATCAGCGATACTGAACAGACACAGTATGTAATCGCTGATGGTGAAACACTAATACATACAGATGTTAAACATAATTTTCACTAAATATTTCTAAGGGTCATCATCAAATCACTGAGAGAGTTTGGATCAACAATCTCCTCCTATTTGATGATGACAAAGCAATAAGAGAAAATTACTTTGTTTCAAAATATAAGGAACATAGATGTCCCAATTACTATTTTGAGGGATCTTTTACAATATTGATGGAGTAAAGTAGTTCACTGAAATTTTCTTTAATTCGTAAATAGAGATTACAAAGGGAATATGAAAATTACAAGTACAAGTGAAGTCCTATACTAATATTGTAAGCCTAACTAATAGATTAGAAGATATAAAAGAGAATCTATCAGCTTAGTTGGTTCTTCCATGACAGGGAATTCTTCTTCTACAATCATATGAGCAGGTACCTCTTCTCCTCTCTGTCTTCGATCTGCTACCTCTTTTCGAATAAGAGATTTGATGAGGATTCCTGATGTTGAATTATCGCACCATATGTAGAGAAGGTCATTTAGGTGTGCAAGAGGACAGATAGAAATCTCTGAGTCTCTTTGAAACCTGATGATTTCATCATCGTCGTGGAAGATTACACCAAGGGGTACACTTATCACCTGCCCAACTACGAACGGTCCACCGGGGGGCAGTAATAAGTTGAGAGTTGAAAGGTCTAGAGATGGACCAACCACTGTATCTCTGTAGAACTTGATATTGGTTTCATTCTTTATTACAACATCATTTTCAGATGTGGAGGCTTGTTTCAGTCTAGTTGTTCTTGGTTTCTGTGGTAGAGCTGAGGGCACACTCATTCTGACAGTGACCTTGCTGATGAGAGCTTCGAGCAGTGCTTGAACATGGCCCCTGTACGTTGATCTTGATTTCTTCAGTGCTTCCTTGAACTCCAACCACTCATAAAAACCGAAGTGTTCCAGTTTTGATAGAAACATAGCTTTAGAGCTAACATCACTTCTAAAGATCTCCATCGTGACATAGAGTCGATTCTTCTTGCCTTTGAGAAGAGATAAAGCTAGTGGATGATCCTGATGGTTCTACCACTTCTTCTTTAATCTCAGCCATGAGATAGAGATTAGCGGTATCCTCTTCATGAGAACTTGATTCTTCTGATTCAGCCAAGTTGTGTTCTTCAGCGATAAGACATTTACCTTTTCGTTTGAAGCCTTTCAGCTTATGATATTTTTCTTTCAGCTTGAGGTATTTGTTATTGTTGGATTTCTTGGACGAAGAAGGTTTGTAGACTTTCTTTGACCTGCATTCGCTGGCAAAATGGCTAACTTTCTCACAGTTATAGCAAGTAGCAGTTGCTTTATCAACAGGGGTTGATTTAGGCTTGTCAGATAGGGAGAGAGGCTTATTTCTTCTGAAATTGATCTTTCTTGGAAATCTCTTAAAAGGGTTTGTCAAGAGTGCTAGAGATTCATCAAACTATGAAAGATCAATGTCTGATAGATTTTCTGAATCAGAATCTAATTCAGTGATAGTGAGAGTAAATCGCTTAGATGGGATAATCTCTGAAGAGACTTAAGCAATATAAGTGCTTTTGAAGTCTTTAGAATCTTTAACAATATTCTTCTTCAGTTGATTTGATTGCTCATAGTTGAGCAAAATCCTATAGAGAGTACTAAGAGAAAGATGATTTAAGTCTTTGGTCAGCTTGAGACACATTGAATAACTGTGCCAACTTCCAGAAAGACATTCCAAGAATTTAGTGAGGACCTCAGAATTAGAATAGGTCCTATCAACAGTCCTTAGATCAATGATTAAACAGTTAAATCTCTGGTGAATATCATATAAGGATTCTTTCTTACCACAGATGAAACTTTCATACTGTCTTACCAAGTTGATCTTTCGGATTTCTTGGATTTCAGTGGTACCTTCGTACTGAACACATATAGTGTCCCACATTTCTTTAGAAGTTTTCAGATGCATGGTGGAATGGAAGGCTTCATCAGGCAACGCCATTGAGATAACGGTTTTAGCCTTTGCATCTAGTCCTACTTTCTTTTTGTCCTCGATGCCCCCATTGTCTTATTTCTTTGGGAGCAAGTATTTTAGGAACAACAGGTGTAGTTGCAGTGGCAGGGACTGTAGCTATGATAACAAATGGTTCATAGGGTTTATTTGCTACATATTCAGGTATAGTAGGATCTACACCTTCTAGAAATAGCATCATTCGATTTTTCCAGAGAGCAAAGTTGTCTCTGCTAAATCGAGGAGGTTTAAAGAGTGAGCCATTATCATAATAGTTTGAGCTTGTGTTTAGTGCCATTTTTAAGAATAGCAAGGAAGAGAATAAATAAATATCTTATTTATGAGTTAAACAATCTGCTCTAATATCACTTGTTGGTCCCGAAGGTGCTTAACAAGTTTGTAGAAGGGGGGGTGAAATACACACACAAGTTTTTATGGTTTAATAAATTGTTTGTTGATAACTCAAATCATAATTTACATTTTGTTGTAGAATAAGATTAAGTAAAACCTAATCTAAACAAACTTAAGAAACACTAAGAGGTTTGCACTTAGAAAAAGAGATAGAGGTTAAGAGAATATAGAAACCATGGTTTTCTATATGTGGTTCACTAAGATAGAAAGGATAGAAGGTAACACTTCAGAGTGAGGCTTAACCTTTCTATTTATACCCTATGCATTTAATGCATGGTACGGGTACTTTACATGTGTCATCAGTGGGTTGGTTGCATGCCTCTGACTTTTAGTGACATGCTTTTGGCCGAATGGTCAACAGTGTAGTCTTCAGAGTTGTTGTACGATTTGCAACAGGGGTATGTCTCTTCTGACAGTTGTACTTTTTGTGCAAGGATAAGACAAAAGAAACTTGGAAAGTAAGATTTATGACCATCGATCTTCGATTAATCTTTTCTTAAGTGAATTTGAATTGAGATCAGCAATTGTTATCCCAGTTCAATCTAGTTGGTAAATAATCAATCAAGTAATCAAGTAACACAATAATAATCAAGAGATATATAAATCAGAGTAACATACCAATCCCTTGAATAAACAATGAAACCCTTGAGTGTTCTTGATACCCTTTGAATACAGAGAATAATATGGCTACCTTTCTCTCTAAACAACAATTATGAAAGTAATAATAATGAGAGTTAACCTAAAACCTAATCTAAACATAACTTTAAATACCCAGGATTTTAGGCCTAATGGGCTTATGGGCTTGAGGCCCAATAGCTAATAACTATTTACTTATTACATAATAAACCCTCTAAATAACTTTGACACAATTGCAGTTTAAACCCTGAACTTTAACTTTAATCTTGAATACAATTATTTGATCCAACAATCTCCCCCTTTGGATTCAAGATTAAAAAAAATTTGCAATTGTCTTCGGGTCATAACTTGTCTTCACTTTTCTTTAGATATGACGTTGATAGCTTCAGAACTTCAAAACTTGATATCTTTAAATACCTTTAGCAGTCTTCAGATTATATTCTCCTTCTTTGATAATTCTCCATTTTTGTATCTTCTCCCCCTTTTTGATGAGTGGTGAGAATCATCATCATCAAAACATACCAAAACAATCTCCCCCTTTTCAAGACAATCTCCCCCATTATGTATGATCACGTAAGCACAGTCTTCATCATGTAACGAGCCCTGTATGGAAATAAGAGCAGCCTTCGCAGATGGAAAGAGTGATTATTTCAATCTTTTCAGATTAAAATAGAAAGTAGTAACCATTTGAATCTTTTCAAATTCAAACAGTTTAATAGATGTAACCCTGAATCAACAAATGGCTCAGTTAGAATGTCTGTCAGTAACACAAAGTTACTGAGTAACACAAAGTTACTATATAAGGTGCTGGTTTGATGTAGACTCCCCAGATCTTCCATTCAATCATCGAATAACACATGGTTATCTATGAACATTCTGACAGAAAACAAATTTCTGTGTGCTCGTGCATGTGTATGAAAAAGTTTAAGCATAGATGATTGTTTTTCAATTTAGGCTCAAAATATGTAAACTTGTTGAGACAGCAACAAATTTTACAAAGACTCAATGTGCATGAGAAATGGTTCGAAGGTGGGGCAACTTTCCTTCTTTTTCAATATTAGTATCTTCCAAATGAAGAACCAATAGCATATGTGTTGCGTCCCCAAAAAATGTGAAACATTCTCTTTTTGAGAAAAAAATGAGTAGCTGGTGGGGTTGTATGCAAGAGATGGCATGGGCTAGTTGCCTTTTTCAATGATGGTCACCAAAGAATGTGAACCAATCAGATTATGTGGCTGCCCGGCTCAGAAAGAAGTTTGGTGCAGAGTTTAATATTCTTTTACTTTGTTCTCTCACCCTCTTTCTTTTAATGCTCACGTCTAACCAATCTCTCTTTTCCATTTTACCTTTTTTCACACACCAACACTCAAATCTTTTGACCCCTCTCCCCTCAATCACGCAGGGTATACTTCCTGGGTAGGAAACACTGGTTATCGTGAATCCATGGAAGTTCTGTTAAGTTCTCACACTGAATCCCATGTATGATCCTAAAAAAAACATGTTGTTCAATAGGCTATTGTACAGGTAAGCACAAATACCACTTGTTACATGAGAAATAAGACTTTCGGAGATGTCAAAACAGTTATGTATGACGATGCAATTCTCCCCCTCAAACTAAAAGAGTTTGACAATTAAGCTCATATCATTTTGTCATGAAGAATAAGATTTTGGGGAATCAAAAACGAATGTTGTTTATATGAACAATATATAAACATAATTTCAATGAAAGCACATGAAATGACGTTTGATTCAATCAACAGTGAATACAAATAACGTGAGTATTACCATAGAAAGATTTAACTTTTGATACATGGTAATAACAAAGTCAAATAGAATGTTCTGAACCGTTATGTGTATGAATACTTGACAAAGTATATTGACAAGATAAAACGCAAGTATTTATCTTTAAGAACACACGATCAGATAAGCATCTGTTAGCATCACAGATATTCTCCCCCTTAATAGAAAGAATTTTTTTTTTTAATAAAGATTAAGAAAAAAAACAGAAAAATAAGGCACTGAAGTGCGGGTTCTAATTCGATTTGATTAGAAGCCATTGTCACTTGACCAAACCTGCATAAATAAAAGAAATAATGGTAATCATTTATGAAAATGATTCCTCTCTCGTTAACAACAGTTGGAAAATAACACACAAGATCAAAACTTGGAATACTCCCCCTAGAATCATGAGTAAGGTTTAAGACATGTTCAACATTCCAAGTTTGCTGATGAGAAATTGAAACGCTTTTCATCCAATGGCTTGGTGAAAAGGTCAGCTAACTGGAAGTCAGTTTGAACAAAGTGCATTTCAATATTACCTTTTTCTACATGATCCTTGATGAAATGATAGCGTACGTCGATATGCTTGGTCTTCGAATGTTGTACCGGATTAGCAGTTATAGATATTGCGCTCTTGGAATCACAATAAATAGGAACACGCTTGTAGTTGTAGCCAAAGTCCCTTAACTGTGTCGTCATCCAGAGGACTTGAGAACAGCAGCTAGCAGCAGCTACATACTCAGCCTCGGCAGTGGATGTTGAAACACAGTTTTGTTTCTTTGAAGTCCAAGTCACAAGTTTGTCACCTATGAATTGACATGACCCAGAGGTGCTTTTCCGGTCTAGCTTACATCCTGCATGATCAGCATCTGTAAAGGCAGTTAGTTCAAAACGAGAATCCTTTGGATACCAAAGGCCTAGATTAGGAGAACCTTTGAGATATCTAAGGATTCGCTTAACAGCAGATAAGTGTGACTCTTTAGGATTAGACTGATATTTCGCACAAAAACATGTGGCAAACATTATATCCGGGCGACTGGCAGTCAGATAAAGTAAAGAACCAATCATGCTATGATACACCTTTTGATCAACAGGTTTCCCGGAGGAATCCGCGTCTAAGAGTGTACCAGTAGCCATTGGTGTTTTCATGACTGAACTATCTGAAATATTGAACTTTTTCAAAATATCGTTTATATATTTAGCTTGATTAATAAATATGCCGTCGGGTAATTGCTTTACTTATAGACCAAGAAAGAAATTCAATTCACCCATCATCGACATCTCAAACTTTGTTTCCATTATTTTTGAAAAGTTCTTACAAAATTTCTGATTTGTCGACCCAAAAATTATGTTGTCAACATAAATCTGAATGAGAATCAAGTCCTCACCTTGCCTTTTAAGAAATAAGGTTGTATCAACAGTACCTTTCTTGAAACCAGAAGCAAGTAGAAATTTAGTGAGAGTTTCATACCAGGCTCGCGGTGCTTGTTTAAGACCATAAAGCGCTTTGTCTAAAACATAGACATGATCAGGGTGATGAGGATCAACGAAACCTTCAGATTGAGCCATGTAAACCTCCTCATGCAAAACACCGTTTAGAAAAGCCGACTTTACGTCCATTTAATAGATAGTAAAGTTTTTGTGCGCTGCATATGCTAGAAAGATTCTGATGGCTTCGATCCTTGCAACCGGGGCGAATGTTTCATCATAGTCAATGCCCTCTTGTTGACAATACCCTTTGGCGACCAGTCGAGCTTTGTTTCTCACGACTACTCCAGCTTCGTCTTTCTTATTTCTGAACACCCACTTTGTTCCAATAACGGATTTACCTTTAGGTAGTGGGATCAAGTGCCATACCTTGTTCCTTTCGAATTGTAGAAGCTCGTCTTGCATAGCAGAAATCCAGAAGGGATCACGTAGAACTTCAGACGCTTTCTTTGGTTCTAGGGAACTAAGGAAGCTTAAAAACATGCAGAAGTTGGCTGTTGCAGATCTTGTCGTGACACCAGATTGTACGTCACCTATCACATTGGTCAGGGGATGATCCTTAGTCCAACGATGTGTGCTTGGTAGAGCTTCAACTGTTTTTTGCGTATTCGACGCATCGTTTTCATCATGCACGGCAGGTTGCTCCATAGATGTACTCGGGATATCTTGTACTGGTGTTTCTGATACTGAAGCTTCTGGACTAACAGTTGAAGTGCTCGGGACTTCGTTTCCAGAAGAACTATCTGTAGAGACAGATCCAGCATTAGTAGAGTCAGAAACTAACTTTGTACTCGTACCTTATGGAGATGAAGTGTCAGTGACTTCTTCGGAAGGTCCAGACATGTCTTCAGAAATAGTAGGGACCTCCGAGCTTGTACCACTTGTTATTGATGTGGATATGCCTTTTTTCAAAATCTACACATATATCATCAAAGGCATCAATAAACAATAAATCTAACTCAGATGAAGTAGAGTTAGAGTTAGAAGAAGTGAATCCTTTAGGTGCTGGTTCTATTCTTGATTGAATAGAAGCTTTGTCGTTAAGACCGAGTTCTTAACTGTTGTGTCCAGAAGTCCTTGTAGAATTCTCATCAAAGGAGACATTCATGCTCTCAACAACCGTCTTAGTTCGAATAATGTAAATTCGATAAGCTTTGGATGTCAGAGAGTATCCAACGAGATATCCTTCATCCGCTTTCTTATCAAATTTTGATAATCCTTGACGCTCTTTAAGAATGTAGCACCTGCAACCAAATACACGAAGAAATTTGATATTAGGTGTACGATTGTTGATTAACTCATATGCTGTTTTATTAAAGCGCTTGACCACAATGGTACGATTCTGAGTAAAACATACTGTAGCGACTGCCTCAGCCCAAAGGTACATGGGTAGATCTGAGTAAGCAAGCATAGTCCGAGTTGCTTCAACCAGAGTGCGGTTCTTCCGTTCAATAATGTCGTTTTGTTGCGGAGTGTAGGCGGCGGAGAAATTATGTGAAATACCCACGGAAGTAAGATAACTCTTCAGGGTGTCATTCTTGAACTCCGTGCCATTATCACTGTGAATGGTTCTGACTAGCAGTTGAAGACGTACTTGAATGCGCTTGATGAAAGCGATAATCAACTCTGGCGCATCTGACTTGTTGCGAAGAAACTCGAGCCATGTATACCTTAAGTAGCCATCTATCATTACCAACACATATTTCTTTTCGTTGATAGATGTTGTGCGCATTGGGCCACAAAGGTCCATATGAAGAAGTTCCAGTGCAGATGAGGTCGATGATTCAGCTTTGGACGTGAAGGAGCTTCGCTTCATTTTGCCCAACTCACATGCAGAACACAATGAGTCTTTTTCGAACCTCATTTCTGGTAGACCTTTGACCAGACCTTGTCTCTGTAGCTTTGCTATAGATCTGAAATTTTGATGAGACAAGCGTCGATGCCACGTCTACGATTGTGCTTTGGAAGCTTTGGCTAGTAGGCATACTGGACGTGTGGCAGACAGTGTAGGAAAATCTACATAGTATAGATTTCCATGGCACTCAGCCTTGAAGACTTCGTAACCATCTGGATCCTCTAGATAGCAATGAGTTGTTGTGAAGCGGACTTGATATTTCATGTCACAGAAGTGACTGGTACTGAACAGGTTGTGATCAAGTCCTTCAACATATAGAACTTTTTGAATCTTCACAACACCGTTATCGAGCATTCCATATCCTCTGACGTGGCCTTCGACTTCAGAATTGGCAAATCTAACTGCTCCGGCAGGCTCCTCCACATAGTTATGCAAGAGGTTCTTGAATCCTGTCATGTGGCGTGAACATCCGGAATCTATTACCCACAATCGACAGGCCTGCAAAAGAGAGAATTAGTTTTGCTTAGGCACCCATATCAGGATGGGTCCTTCGCGGTTAGCATCAAGCAACTCAGGAATATCATCTGGTTTGATTTTCACTCTCCATTCATAACGCGGTTTTGCAACCCATTTCCAAACCATCTTAACATTTAATTCCTGAAAGTGCTTTTTAGAAGTAGGATTGGCAACCTTAGCTCGATACACTTTGGGTTGTGTAGAAGAATCAGAATTAGAATTAGACTTAGACTTAGAGTTCAGCTTAGCTTTGCTTTTATTCTTTTTGGACTTAGGAGGGGAGTAGTATTTGAATGAATTATCCAACAGTGTTTGCAATAAAGATTCTTTCGAGCAGAATTCATAAACTTAGATTTATCGGAACAAATCTTACATTCATGTTTATCAAAAGAAGTACTATTCAAAATAACAATGTCTGTAGGACAACTACTAGAATTCAAACTATTCTTTTTATTCAAACTAAGATCTTTATTCTTCTTACTCTTCCCAACTCCATTTCCTCTTATATCTGAAACAGAAATAGGAATCTCATTAGTCTCATGCTTAGAAGGTGATTCTTTTGTATAATTAGTTGAAGTTTCACCCTTCTCAAAGATGCTCGGTGGATATTCAGGACAGTCAGAGTAAACAACTGAAGGTTTTGTAGGAGCATCAAATTCTGGATTTGTTCTTACCTTCCAGCTTGGATCGTTGAACATCTGTGTATCATTTGAAGCATTTTTAAATAGAGTAATTTTCAAATCATTGATTTCTGTGCAAAGCTCTTGATTTTCTTTCAAAGATTTTTCAAGTTTAAACTTGAGATCAAAGTTTTCATCTTCAACCTCATCAAGAGACTGTTGCAACAGATCAATTTGTTTCATCAAGTCAAATGTATGATCACTCATAGAATTTGACTCCTTTGAATTAGAAACAGGATCAGAGTCTGAAGCATTCATCATTTCAGAAAATATATCTTCAGTCATGGACTCAATAAACTCCAGTTTTTCATTTTGAGAACAAGAGCCATTCGTGATAGCATGTTCTTCTTCAACCTCTTCAACAAGTAAAGGTTTAGAAGCAATAGGATTTGAGACTGATGTCATAGTGGATGGATCAACATCCGATTCATACTTATCATATTTGCATGCAGTCTCAGTAGAACTGTGTTGGTGCTTACTGATTCGTTGGAAGGTGTGGTAAATAGTGATTCAAACTCAGTAAATTCGATCTTTCGAGTCGCATAACTTTTGTTTAAATCACCATATTGAAAACCAACTGATTTAAAAAGATTTTGAGAATCAGTGTCACCAGACTTGTTCTTTCCCATTTCTTCTTGACCTTTGGTCTCAGATAAAGGTGTAGGAGTACTTGCTTCAACAAAAGTTGCACGAATGTCAGGAATGGGTCTAATTGCGGAGCCGAATTTATCAAAATTATATAGATGCTCCGGTGCCTTTTTCAAAACATCATTAGTTGGCACACCCAAACCTGGTTTCAGTTTATAAAACCTTTCATCTTGGAGTTTATTAGTCAACAGATTTAGCGTCTACTCAGTCTGACCTCGTTTCATGTTAATATCCTCCAATTGCTTAATCTTTGTATAAGCTTCATTTCTTTCTTGAAAACAGACTTCAAATTTAATTTTGAACTCACCTTTTTCAGCTTTCTTGGCAATAAGTGACTTTCGTGCATAATAGTCTGAGTTCTTGATCTTCTTGAATCTGCAGTCTCTTGAGAAATGCCCAAATTTGCCGCAATTGTAGCATCTTCCTGGTTCATCAGCTCTATCTTCTTTCTTTTCTTCTCTCTTATCTTCTCTTCTGTCTTCTTTTCTCTCTTCTCGTCTTTCCTCTCGCCGTCCTTGCCTTGGCTTGTATCTTAATTCAGCCTTCTTTTTCTTGTGACCTTCGTACTTAGGCTTTGAATAAAACTTCTTCTTGCCAAAGGTCTTCTTGAATCTTCGAGTAATAAGAGCCAAGTCCTCAGAGAACTTCTGAATATCTGGATCAGAATTAATCTCCAGTTCTTCATCACTTGAAGCAGAGTCAGAGTCGGTAACTTCAGTAACTAGAGCTTTTGTCACCTTTTTCTTTGACCTTGCGGAAGATACAGAACTTTTGCCAGCTATGAGAGCCACAGAATCCTTCAGTTTATTGGACTCAAGATTGATGGTTCTCACCTCATCCTCATGCTGAGAAAGAGTAGAGAAAATATCAGTGACGTTTTCTTGAGCCATGTTCTTTGACATCTAAAGGTTGATGGCAAAGTTCTTCCATTCTGGATTTAAGTTCTTGATGAACTTATAATTAATCTTCGAAGCAGACTTAGAGATGTTGTTCCTCCGCAGGTCATTGAGAATGATGTTATATCTGTTGTAGGTCTCTAGCAGCGTCTCTCCTTCTTTTGCATGAAACCCTTCATATGCATTTATGCATATATTCTGCTTAGCTTGGATAGAGGCTTCACTTCCTTCAAACTGTCTGGATAGTTCATCCCAGATTTCCTTTGCAGAGTTCCGATTGTCTACACGGTTGTAGATGTCGTTCGGGATTGCCATGGTCAGATAGATAAGAGCCTCTTCATCTGTCTTGTATTGTTCCTTCTGCTTTTCAGTAAAGTACTGATAAGGTTTAGGAACATATCTGTCTGGGATTTCTGGAGAGGTGTCAGTTGCTGCTTGGCCATCAACTTTGATCATCGGATTGACCGGACGATTGATGATTGATTCCATGTAGTCTCTGTTTTTATGATTCAGAAAATGGACCATTCTCTTCTTCCATTGTTGATATTCATCAGCCATAAGGACAGGCGGTTTGGACTGAGAGTCCATCAAGATAAGCTGGTTCGACATCTTAGCTATACGGTTAGTAATTAAACTTATCTGTACCAAGACAACCAACTAGATGAGATCGTTAGAATCAAGAGTAAAGACTACACTCAAAAATTTTCAGAAAAATAAATTTCCAAAAATAATCAAATGCAGTCCTCGCACACAGTATAAAGCACTAATATCTGAAAAAAAAAAAGAAGATTTTGATCAAGAGCAAAACTTTGTCCCCCTTCGCAGACTTAGAACGGGGGTCCCGCTACCCGGTTAGCGGGTGGGGTCAAGGGGCAACGCCCCTAGAGAAAAATTTTTGACAATTAGATGCCCTATTACAGTTTGCAAAAATCGACCGGGGATGTGCTTCGACCGGTACCTTGTTTGACCGGTAAGATGCAACAACCGGTATTATGCTCGACCGGTAAACGACTAAGACCGGTAGAGAGAGTTCGACCGGTAAGTTGCTTGTACCGGTACTTTGTTCGACCGGTATGCTGCAAGACCGGGAGACTTCTTTGACCGGTAAACTGTCTTCGACCGGTATAGGCAAGGGTTCGGGCGATCGATAATGAATACTAGACCGGTAATCTGCTATGACCGATAATGGTCTTCGACCGGTATGATGCTTGTACCGGTCCTTTGCTCAACCGGGAATATGGTTGACCGGTATTGATTCGACCAAGGTGGAATGTGATTGTACTGGTCGACCGGGATAGTATGACATGGGTGTATTCGACCGATACTAAGCTTTGACCGGTAATGAGAATTCAACCGATAAAGTGGACTCGACCGGTAAGACTAAGGACCGATAAGTTCTTTTGACCGATAAGAAATATAGACCGGGGACTTTTCGACCGATAGAGTGACATGACCGGTAATAAGATTGGGCTGATAGTGGCTTTGACCGATAAAACTATTCGACCGGTATGTTCTTGGTCGACCCAGAAGACGATGAACAACCCAGAAAAAAAAACACTTTAATTACCGAAAATTGAATCCAGAAAACTATATCTTTGTAACCAGAAACACATATCAATCACAACGAAATCAAAATCATAGATCAATTGCAACTTTCATGCATCAATTTTATGAACACAGACGATATTCATGCAAACCCAGAAAACACAAAATCAATAAATTCAACCACTTGTTAATTCTCAAAGCAATTAATCGATCAGATAGTGTTCAATAGCACAAGACACACCTAATCAGATCAATCTTAAACCGAAACGCACACAGATTCATGAAATCGGATAAACAGTACTCGCGTGAATAGTAAAATCGAAAAAATATAGATTTAATCCTAAAACTTGATTCTTTAGGCTCTGATACCACTTGTTATCCCAGTTCAATCTAGTTGGTAAATAATCAATCAAGTAATCAAGTAACACAATAATAATCAAGAGATATATAAATCAGAGTAACATACCAATCCCTTGAATAAACAATGAAACCCTTGAGTGTTCTTGATACCCTTTGAATACAGAGAATAATATGGCTACCTTTCTCTCTAAACAACAATTATGAAAGTAATAATAATGAGAGTTAACCTAAAACCTAATCTAAACATAACTTTAAATACCCAGGCTTTTAGGCTTAATGGGCTTATGGGCTTGAGGCCCAATAGCTAATAACTATTTACTTATTACATAATAAACCCTCTAAATAACTTTGACACAATTGCAGTTTAAACCCTGAACTTTAACTTTAATCTTGAATACAATTATTTGATCCAACAATCTCCCCCTTTGGATTCAAGATTAAAAAAAAATTTGCAATTGTCTTCGGGTCATAACTTGTCTTCACTTTTCTTTAGATATGACGTTGATAGCTTCAGAACTTCAAAACTTGATATCTTTAAATACCTTTAGCAGTCTTCAGATTATATTCTCCTTCTTTGATAATTCTCCATTTTTGTATCTTCTCCCCCTTTTTGATGAGTGGTGAGAATCATCATCATCAAAACATACCAAAACAATCTCCCCCTTTTCAAGACAATCTCCCCCATTATGTATGATCACGTAAGCACAGTCTTCATCATGTAACGAAACTGCAGTGGTTCTACTCGGTTTATCACATGTGATAACCCAATAAATTCAAAATACAAAGACTATTCAATCGACATAAACTATAGTTACTACTACATTAAATTAAATGAAGATAACCTAATCAATGTGTTAATCGACTAAACCTTTCACATACATGCCACCAATAAAAACCACATTGTTATCACATGTGATAAAACGAGTTTCAGACTACAGCGATTATACAAACAAAAATCATACCCCCATCTTCATCATCAGAACTATCATCAGAAAAAATTTCTTCAGAATAACTTTCATCAGAAAAATCATGGTCCAACAAACCACAGGGATCATCCGATTCAACCTCATGATAACTTCCTCCGCAAAGTTCCTTACCACCACCGTTGACGTCAACCATCTTGGATAGACAAAAAAAAAATTGAATGTCAATTATTAGAACTAGTGTGGAAACCGCGTGTTGCATGGTAGTGTGAGTACTTTGGGTTCAATAATATGTAAATCAACCATATAAATATTAGTTGGTAAATATAGTTATCTACAAATCCTATTCATATCATTTGTAAAATTTCTTAGAATTTAATTATTGGAATTTTAATATATATATATATATATATATATATATATATATATATATATATATATATAGGGAGAGGTTCATTTGAGAAATGGTAAATATATGAGAAATAGAGAAGTAATTTTAACCTTTCATCTAGTCAACATTTGCGGCTTTGACCGCGAAGCACCGGATAATTCCTTGCGTGGTCTATAGAAGGTAGAGGGGTAATTTCATAAAATACACGGGATGAGTTCATATATGAATCTGTATGAATCACAAAGATTCATATATGAATCTGTTAATTAGTTCAACTGATTCATATATGAATCTTTGTGATTCATACAGATTCATATATGAATCAGTTAATTGGTTCATATATGAATCACAAAGGTTCATATATGAATTTGTTAGTTAGTTCAACTGATTCATATATGAATCACAAAGGTTCATATATGAATCAGTTAAAAGAGTTCAGATGTGAATTGCACTGGTTCATATGTGAATTATACAGGTTCATATATGAACACAGCCCGTGTATTTTGTAAAAATTACGAAAGTATCCTTCTATTTTTGGAAGAGCCACAACTTTTGACCAGTCAAATCCGATCTTGACCGTGTGAATGGCTAGGACTACTTATCTATTTCTCATATATTTACTATTTCTCAAATGAACCTAAGACTATATATATATATATATATATATATAGTTAAGGAATAAATTTATAAAGTGAAATAAAATGAGTAACATTAACGATGGAACCATGGATAATGTTTGCATTGTTTGCATAATTTATGATCTTGCATGAATTTTTTTCTTTTTGATAATAGAATGGCATCTCTGACAATTTTGTTAAGAAAGAAACAAATGTAGACATAGATGACACGTAACTACCGTCCAAACATATGCTCACTCTCTAAATGGGAAAGACCCCAAAGGTTGACATGGATTGAACTTATCCAACTCACTAAACATAAGTGGTCGAACCAACAAAGGTCTATAATTCTCGACAACCTTGAGATTTTGCAAAACATATACATTTCTTTCTTGTAACAAACAATTAAACTTGGTGACCAATTTTTTACAAACCATTGTCGTCCTCAAAGACACCTATACAACATAAAATTATATAACCAAACGATAAGCATAACATAATTTGTTAATAATTGGTATGAGCATAAGAATAAATAAGAACATACATTTTCGTCAAGGAAAACCATGTCAAAACTAATCAAATCCTCATTTACAAAAAAAAAAAAATTGGTACGCCTCATAAACGAGGCGTTTCAAAATTGTGTACTGCACTTATTAATCGAAAATCATTTAAGAAAATATCATCATCTTATCACATGGACATAATCTACATAATATAAAGAAATAAGAATCCTTCTATAAACCAAAGCAAAGTCACAAAAACAACATCAAATGCCTTTTTTAAGTATAAAATATTATATATTGCAAATACCCACACACTCCTCAATGGGAAGAAAAAAAATTCAATTAAGAAAGATGATCTAAAAGATCAGTCTCCTACTAATTCAAAGCAAAACCCATAGAAATCATTAGAAGTTTTGGTTAGCTTGTGGATAAGGCTCAAATTCATAATAGCTAATACGATCACATATGCTTAAAATTTAATCTAGAATTTTGAATACAATATTTTATGTGGTTTGGATTCACAAATGCATAAAAACAATACCGGTAGAAATAGCAATTGAGTGGCCTTTTTATAATATAGAACATGAAGTATGCAAAGTTAATGGAATGAAAAAAAATATACAAAAAAATTGAGATTACGGTTCTAAAGAAACAAAATAAAATCATAAATGGTAGTGTTACAAAGATATTTGATTAGATCGCTAGTTATAAGATTCATGATCATTATTTATTTTTACATGTATGTGAAGATAACACTTGTTTTTTATATAAAAAGTCACCTCTTCCATGGCAAAACATTCTTAATGCAGTTGCCGCTAAGAGTAAAACGAAATTGTCACTAATCCATGCATAGAAAATAAATAGTGTCAAGAATTTCGTAGATCTTGATAAGCAAAATTTCAAATTGTTGCTTGAAATCCAACAATAACATTGATTACTTTAGAAATACGATGAAATCAAATAAAATAAATATGATGACATCAAATAAAAAACGAAACTGAAATTAATAGATTGAAATGGTGTGCACGAATGATTTGTTGAAACATAAAGAAGTAAGGATGAAATAATATCTCTCATTTTTGCGAAGCTTTACAATGTCATCACCAAGGAGGTATGAAACAAAAAACAAACTTTTAGTAACATAACAAAAGGGCATGCAAATATCAACGCCAAAATAAAAGATGAATAAAAAAACAAGAGTTTTGTGATCATTAAAATCAATATATATAAGGTATCAAATTGTTAACAAATTTTCATAAAATAAAGTATAAGCATCAAAATTTATTCTAACACATTGCACGATAAACATTTAGTGCATATCATATGTACATAACATACATCCGTTGAGAAGGAAACGTTGTAGAAACTACATATTAGTAGTTAAACGAAGTTTCTAGGTGATAAGAGACTTGTAGTAACAATATACTTAGCATATGGAAATCTTACTTGAGATTGCTTGAAATCCAAATAAATTGTGTTTTGTTTCTTGAAATCAAACCTTCATGAGAAGACACAATCGAATCAAATAAATTACGAAACTAAAACCAATAGGTTGCTTTGAGAGACCCATAAGGCGTTGCGTATACGATGCATCGGAGTCGAGATGGGGGATGGTGAAACGAAGTCTTGAACTCAAAACACAACCAAATAAAGTAAAATATGGAAATTAAATTGATAGATTCTTGTGAGATTGTTTGATAGATGAAGAAAACCAAAAGTTTGGGAAAACAAAACGATTGGAAGATGAAGAGGAACTAGGGAAAACGAAAAGGACGATTTTTAATGGGAACATAAATGTACTCAATATTTATAGAATTAGAAATTAAAAAAATGGTTAAAAGGAGGACGAAGGAGAAAAAAGATGAGTGAGTTTCTTGATTGTAGGAGAGGTCATCTTGATTGTAGGAGAGGTCATGTCATCAACCATGGTTTCTTCTTTAATATATATACTAGTGTTCGACATCGTGCGTTGTACGATGATCATATTTTATATTAAAAAATTGTGAAATTTATTTTTATTGACTATTTTCATAAATATGGATATATTGCAAATGTATATACAAAAATTTATTTTAGATAAAAATTGGTTTTGAGCATGTTCAATTAATAGAAAATAAATTGAAAAATTATCATGATTTATGTTATTTTCTACTACGCTGCCAAAGCCTTTGTGGCCATGGAGGTTCGCCTGGAAATTAGACGTTGCGCGTAAGTTGAACTGGAAACCCACGGTTACCAATATATATATATATATAAATATATATATGTAGGATGTGTGATCAAAATTATTAGTAATAACCATAGTTTAAATATTTATATAACATTAATGAACTTCGTTAAAATAAATCAATACAAAAAATAACATAAAATTGAAAATAAATCAAACATCACCAGCATAGTAGAAAATTTCGGATAACTAAGACTCGAAAATACAATAAATAAAAATTATAAATATTTAGATTTATAATAAATATCCTATATTTCTTAAATAGAAATAACATATATACAAATTGTATCAATAATTACAGAATAAAATACGTTATAAAATATTTATATTATGATTAAAACAGGTAATTTGAGTAATATTCATATTAAAAACCAAATAATGTGATCATTTATAAAATTACAATAATCTTTTAAAAGCAAATACGACAACACATGATTAAATATAATAAAGTGTTTATATTTATCAATATTATTAATTTTTTATAAGAAAAGACGTATTAGTCTTTAGATTCTAAGAAATGTTTTTATCAAGAATCCATTTCCTTTTTCTTTTAGTCACTGGTTTATTTTCTTCCAATATTTTCTTCTTCTTTATCAACAATTCATTGATTCTTTTTTTTTTTGGGTAGTTTAAGTCAAAATTTCATCATTGATGCATGGGCCACATAGACACGATTACATAGCATTGTCAGTCAGTTTTTCACTTTTCTTACGTAAAGGTGATTCATCAACATCATTTTCTAAATCAATTGCCTCAGATACATTGTTGATAATGATATCGATCTCATTAGATTGTAGTAAAATTTCAACGTTGAAACTGTTAAATTGTATGAAGCAAAAAAGTAAATTCACAAAATGAATTCGATCTGATTTTGAACATAATTTAAAACCATTGAGGACCAAGAAAACGAACTTTAAAGAATATTAGTCGATTTACATTTTAGTAGAAATTTAATTTTCCAAATGAAATACTAAAAACGTATATTAGTATATACAAAATCAATAAGCGAATATAAAAATGAAGATTTATTGTATCAAAATAAACAATATACTCAAATGTTCTTTTAGCATTGTGGGTTACATTCCTGAAAAAAGAGACATAGAAATGAGAATTAAGGTAGCAATAAATCACGAAATTACAAAATAGACAAAATCAAAAATACATTGAAATTGAAAGAATACTCGAATGAAAGACTTACATGTAATAATAACGTGTGTGCCTTGATGATAAAACTAAGATGTTCTTTTTTTGGCATATTTAGAGATCTTTGTATAGCTTGTATCCTTTGTCACTTACTACAAAAACAGACACAATAAAAAATATATTTAAAGTCAACACAATAGCAAATAACTTAATAATAAACAAAAATCGATAACAAAGATTGATCTTTTAGCAATACAAATCTAGTGAGACAAAATATGCTAGAGGAAGAGATTGAGAGGTATGTTGTTGTATGACAAAAATCTTAAAAAAACCAATAACATAGCAAACTAAAAAAAAAAACATTTATGCTTAAATAAGGAAAAATGAATGATTAATTAAAGTAAAGAAAGGAAAACAAATGGTTAGTAACATAAAGAAAGGAAAATAAAAAGTTAATTTACATAAATTGCAATAAATTGAATGATTATTTAAAATAAATAATGGAAAATTAATAGTTAATAACATAAAAAGGGAAAACAAATGGTTAATAACATAAGTTGCAATAAGTGTGTAAAATTAGTAAAAATACCCTCATTCTTTTTTGCAAATCCTTTTATGGCAATGTTCGTAAAAGAGTCTGTAGCAAAAGAAATTGTTTCAACTTGGAAAATGAACTACTTCATGAAACTTTTGTTAGCACTTAGATTAACACTTCCACAAATCCTAGTAAAACCCATTTTGGGTTACAAATAATTTTATTTTAAGTTACAAAAAATACGAATTTTAAAACTCAAACAAACATTACAATTCACATAGATATGTGCATGATAACATGACATAGTAAAAGAAAGTTCACCTAAATGAACGTAGTTGTGAGTTCAAACCCAAAAAAGCACTCGGACATTTAGAGAAATAGTTTGTGTTCGTGTGTAGGAACAAATATAGCGATCAAAATTATAACAACCGAGTGAAAATGGCACAAAGATATAAAGTTATCATTATCGGCAAAATTTCACCGTGCTAATCTTCACCTATGAAGTAGTCCTACTTGAAGTTCGGTGCGTGTAAATGTTAGTCGATTGTTTCTTGATAGCAATGACTAGGGGTGTAAACGAGCCGAGTCGAGTCGAGTAGTATGTTAATCGAGCCGAGCTCAAAAAATTAATACTGGGCTCGAATATTTTTTGAGTTATCGAGCTCGAGCTCGATGCTCGTTTATGGGTTCGAACTCACGATCGATTAACTCGTTTATCGGCTTGAGCTCGATAACTTTTATATTTTTATTGTATGATTAATAAATATATGAGCATATTTGGCTCGAAAAAGGGTATATGCTCGAATGGCTCGGCTCGGCTCGACTCGAAAAATTTAATCGAGTTTTCGAACGAGCCGAGTCGAACATCGGTGTTATAAAGATTGGCTCGATAAGTTAAACGAGTTCTATTTTGTGTTCGAGATCAACTCGAGATCGAGAATAATTAAGCTCGAGCTCGAGTAGCTCGTTAAAAGCTCGACTCGTTTACACCCCTAGCAATGACGTTAAAACTAAATGAAGAGAAAGAGATGGAGAGATCAAAATTATAACAGCCGAGATGAAATGGCATAAAAATAAACATTACCATTCTCGATAAAATTTCACCGTACTAATCTTCCGCTATGAAGTAGTTCTAGTTGAACTTGAGTGCATGTGAATATTTTCAAGAACATAATTGATTGAATCTTGGTAGCAATTATACCAAAACCTAAATGGTGAGGAAGAAATTGAGAAATAAAAAGAAATGGAGAGATGAAGAGCTGGAGAAAGTAAATCGATTGCAACAAAAGAATAAAGAGAATTTCTATTAAGAAGTTGCATAGTTTTGGAAGCTAACTTTAAATAGAATGGTTATCAAAAAGTTGAATAGTTTAGGAGGTTAAACTTAAGGTGGATGCAAAATTACCAAAAAATCTCATTTGTTATGAAACATGCAATTTGCCTATAGGGGCATAAAAGTCTTTAATTTAATTAGTATTTTAAAAAATTGAGAAAAAAAAAAGATAAAAAGCTCCTAACCTTTAGAAGATGTCACATCATACATAGTGGTTTTTTCTTTAATATATATATTGATTGATTGATTATATGTATAAAGATATATCTCCAGTAGAAAATCAAGGGATAATTATCATTAATTAGAAAACCTAAAAATAATGATAAATGAAAATTACATTAATGATTTATTTTTATTTAGAGTAAATTACATTTTTGGTCATGTGGTTGTCACCTATTATCAACTTTCGCCCTCTTTTAAACTAATTATAGTTTTGACCATTGTGGTTGCCATTTTGTTTCACTTTTGGTCCCTGGGACTAATTATGTTAAATAGGTCCGTTAACATAGAGGGTATATTTGTCTTTTTGTTATATCTTCTCTTATATTAATTTAAAATTATATATATAACACATACATCATCTTCTTCCCTAAATTAAACCGTTGGAATCCCCCAGCCACCCCCTCCTTCTCCGACAATATTTTTCACCGTCAGTCATCCCCTTCTCCTCTCTCTCCCCTCTTCTTCACCGTCGGTCTTCACGTAAACTATACCGTCCAAATCTGGTCTCAAATCTGTTGTTGATCCATGTAATCTGAGGTCTCAAATCTACTATCCAGATTTAAAACCATCAAATCTCAAGTCTATTGCTGCATTGAAGAAGAACCAGATCCAACAGCGAAGTTGTCCATAGTGGATTTAGATCTGGATCGATGGTGGTTTTAGATCAACGTCTACCGCGCGTAAACAACATGTGTTGTCCTTTCCCTGTGTGTGTGTGAAGGTCTTCCTTAGCAAAATCGAAGCACCGCCGACGTTGACCTGTTACCATAAATCCTTCCTTGACCACTTTTTTTGAACTGTCCCCTTCCCTGATCTCGTTCAAAGACCGGCGCCACTTGGCTCTCACCACCTCCACCAGCCATCTCCATCTCCATCTTATTGGCTCCGAGTTTCATCTGTTAATTCTCGTTTTTAATGTTGCTTGTTTATTAGTCGCAAGTTTAGGAGGGAATCAAGGTTGGTTTATTTAGTCTAGATTGTTGTTAATAAATGGCCTATTCTATAGTAATCAATTAGAAGTTGATTTATTTTGATTTCCTTTGTGTTCGTTAGACTTTGTATAAGGCTATTTAAAGGCATGGTGTCATCTCTTAATAGAGCATTGAGTTCTTCATTTTCTGGGGTTTCTGTTTCTTAGAACTCAACACCGTTAACCGACCATAATTGTTAGCCTGATGACCATATTGTTAGCCTATTTGTTAGCATAATAATTGGCAGAATCCTGTCTCATTTCTCATTGATAAAGCAAATATATATACAAACTGGAAATCTCGATATATAAGTGAAGAATATTTACAATGAATACAAATAAATGCATAATGAATATTGCTAACAATTAGGCTAACAATATGGTCATTAGGCTAACAATTATGGTCGGTTAACAAACACCATCTCCATCATTTGAGTATACCATAACTTTAATGTTCTTCAAATAAATTTAAAACCTCCATCTTCATCTTCTGGGTTTTGATTTAAGTTTTGGATTTTGGGTTTTGATTTGAGTTTTAGATTTGGGTATTGATTTATGATTTAGTTTTGATTATGAAGTTGGATCTAGGTTTGTTCCGAAAGCAAAGGTTATTTTTGAAATATGAGTTCATTTTGAAAATAAGGATTATGTTAGAATCATGGTTTTGCCAGAGAAGATGACCGGAGGGGGTGAGGATTTGTCGGACCGTGAAGGGTTAAGCGGAAGGGTAGGATGCATCAATTTGTTATACACATGCTTTAGGTATATGTACATTAAATTTTATTTTTTAAAAACGAAAAAAGAGAAAAAGTCTTATATGAGCAAAAAAAATACTAAAAAGACAAAGTTACCCCTGGGTTAAATGATCTATTTAACAGAAGTTAGTCTGAGAGACCAAAAATGAAACAAAATGATAACCACAGTGACCATAACTGTAATTAGTTCAAAAGAGGGACGAAAATTGATAACGGGTGGCAACCACAGGACCAAAAGTGTAATTTACTCTTTTATTTATTATTATTTAAAATATTGGTTAAATAAGTTCGAGGCTAACAACCATTCTAACATTTTCGCAAAACTGGAGGGTTCTCGTTTGAACCTCCACCTATATATATAGGGGCCTAATCGAATGAGAACTAGGTAGTTTGTGGTAACTGTGAGATCCAATATGAGCCACACATTTAGAATAATTAATATTAATTTTAAATAAATAGAAAATGATATTTTAGTAAATTTGTTTAATTCCTAAAATATAACCTAATTCCTAAATTTTCTTATTTCCTTTTACAAAAGGGTATCAGAGTGTGTTATCACATATTTTTTATGTTTACAAAAGGGTATCATAGTGTACTATCATGTATTTTCGATCTTTACAAAGTGTATAATGGTGTGCTATCACGTATTTTTGATGTTTTTTCGATGTTTACAAAAGGGTATCATAGTGTGCTATCATGTATTTTCGATCTTTACACAGTGTATCACAGTGTGCATTACGTATTTTCGATGTTTATAAAGTGTATCACAGTGGGCATCATGTATTCGCCGGAATAATATTTGTTGGAGAGAGGAGACAGAAGAGAAGAGAAGAGAGAGGAGATCTCAAAAATACCAAAAATTCCTTTAATTAAAATTTTTAATTAAAATTACCAAAATTGTTGATTTCCTAATTTATCTTCTGATTTGTGGTTAAGATTGGATCTCATGGTTACCACAGATAACTGAGTTCTCCCTTGAATGACCCCATATATATATATATGTATATATATATATATAGGATTAGGTTCATTTGAGAAATGCTAAAAATATGAGAAATAAAGAAATGATCCTAACCATTTATCTGGTTAACATTTGCGGCTTTGACCGTGAAGCACCGGATAATTGTTTGTGTAGTCTTTAGAAGATAGAGGGGTAGTTTCGTAAAATACCCGGGACGAGTTCATATATGAACATGTATGATTCACATGTGAATTATATGTTCATATATGAACCAATGTAATTCACATATGAACTCTTTTAACTGATTCATATATGAAGTTATGAAACTTTGTGATTCATATATGACCTATACGTTCATATATGAATCAGTTAATTAGTTCATATGTGAATCACAAAGATTCATACATGACTCTGTTAAATTAGTTCAACTGATTTACATATGAACCTACAGTTAATTAGTTTATATGTGAATCAGTTAATTGATTCATATATGAATCACAAAGGTTCATATATCAATCAGTTAAAAGAGTTCATATGTGAATTACACTGGTTCACATATGAATATATAGTTCATATATGAACTCGTCTAGTGTATTTGTAAAAATTACGAAACTGTCCTTCTATTTTTGGAATAGCCGCAACTTTTGACCAGTCAAAGCCGTAATTGTTGACCAGTCAAATCCACAATATTTGACCAGTCAAAGCCGCAATATTTGACCGGTCAAAGCCGATCTTGACCAAATGCAAGGCTAGGATAACTTCTCTATTTCTCATATATTTATCATTTCTCAAATGAACCTCTCCATATATATATATATATATATATATATATATATATATATATATATATATATATATATAGGGGAGCGATCATTTAAAAAACACTCCTAAAATGCAAACTTTGTACACCAATATCAACCAATCAATGAATTTTTTTTATTTTCTATTTTTTTAATTTACAGGGGTGTAATAGTCATTTACTTAAAATGATTATATATAGTAATTATCTTTTTAATGTTAAAGGGAAAAACGAATAGAACAACAATAAAATAGAGGGAGGAAATATGTCTTTCTCATTAATCAAAAGTCCTTTAAATATGGATGAGTTACAAGTAGATAGCTATAAGACATATCAGTTCTAATTTATCTCTAATATGTTTATCAGTATCTATATCTCTATCTCTATCGTCACATCCTTTAGACAATGGTACACTTATCCTACAACACTCCCCCTTGTGCTGAGTTAAAGGAGTGGTGGTGCACAGTTGTTGCCTCGTTAAAACCTTACGCCAAAATAAAACCCAGTGGAAAAAAATAACAATATGACGAAGGAAAGAGTACAACGCACCAGTTTCCATTGCAATACATAGACTTTTCCTTCAGTCTAGTTTTCTCTTAGATTCGTACTTTAATCATGAGAGTTAGGAAAACATGTTGGTATATAAACAGTTGCCTCACTAAAACCTTACACCAAGGAACAAAACCCAATGGGAAAAATAAAACCTTGGTTGAAGGAAAGAGCACAACATACCAATATCACAAATATTGTAGACTCCCCCTTTTATCTACTACTCCCCCTGATTCGTGCATTAATCAAGGGAGTTTGAAAAACATTTGCATTTACTTTCTACATGTTTCCCAATATATGGTTTTAGGTAATGACTTGGTAAAATATGTCACATTCTTTTGACACCTTACTTGATTCACTTGAATCTAAAGGAGAGTCTTTTATTGTTGATTGTATAGAAACTTAAACAGAATATGCTCTGTGTTATTACCCTTGATGTATCTTATGTTCATTTATTTGATATATGGTGCATTATTTCCATATATGTAAGTAGGATACTGATTTGTACCCAAAATTACTAGTTCCTCTAGTATATATAATGATAGTCCTTAATCATATACATTCTTTAATTATCTCATGGAGAGTAATATTCTTGGAATAGTTCAAGGAGGTAGTTACAAGGGTTTGCTTAGTTTGCTTTCAAGCAATCTGGGTGTTCATTGTGGTAATTCCATATTCAGTAGAACAACCTTTGTATGGATTAGGCAGATACCTAATATCAGCAAAGACATACCAAGACATTGTTTGGTGTTTTTCTATAAGAGCTAGTACTTTTGCTACTTACATTTTAAGTAGGTATTGAACTTCCATTATCAATCTCATTTTTCTTTCTATAGGGAAAGTATAAGCCCATGTTAATGGTTCCAAAATATTAACTTGATTTTATTCCAATGATGTTGCATTGGCGTTGAGCTAAATCTAGCTAACAAGTTCACTGAGAAATATAATATATGGTCAAATGTATTATGCTAAGTACAATAATGCGCATATTGTACTTAGATAGGGAATTCCAGCTCCCAGCATTTTTCGTCATCATCCTTTAGACGAAATGGATCTTTCCTTATATCCGACACTTCGACCGATCATAGGAGTGCTAACCGGATGCGCTTTGTCCATATTAAATTACCTGATTATTTTCTTGACATATGCGATCGGTGAATTAATATTTCACAAACTCGGTGTCCTAGCTCAAATATCTAGACAAAACCAAGTTTTTCCAAGATCTTTCCTCTCAAAATCAGATTTCAAGTAGTTTATGGTTCCTCTTATTTCATCAAGAGTGCCTATTATGTTCATAACATTGACATATAGAGCTACTTTGAAAATCTGGAAGTTGTTTTCCATAATAAATACGCAAGAGAACAGTTCATCGTTCTTATATATCCTTTCCCAATCAAGTATTCCATTAGGCGGGTATACCACATCCGCTTAGATTGTTTTAATCTATAAAGTAGGCGTTTCAATTTTATTGCAAACGCATTTCGTGGTTTAGAGTTTGTTGGATCTGAATGTGCTAAGGATGGATATTGCTGCTACTTGAAAGGTATTACTACTGCTTGTAACATTACTACTGCAAGATGAACAATTACTACTGCTAGTAGATTTAATACTGCTTGAAGAGTTAGTGCTGCTACTTTAGTATTTAATACTGCTTGGAGAGTTAGTACTGCTAGTAGTTAGTACTGCTTGAAGATTACTACTGAAAGTGAAGGGTTAATACTGCTAGCATGTTTATACTGCTGAGGATGATAATATTGCTGAGGATGTTAATGCTGCTGGATAAGGATGAAGTTAATACTGCTTATGAAGATAATGCTTGAAGAGAAAGAATAGGAGCTGGAGATAGAGATGAAGATAATTATGGAATGGATTATGAAGATCAATTTTGTTTTGATAATTATCTTGTAATCTGTCTTGTATATATACTGTATAGAAGGCATAGTTTAGAATACACATTGATAGTTTTTCATATATGTTTAGAGAGAATTAACCTCAAGGTTCTTATAAGTCCTTTCAATAGAGAAGTATTGAACGTCTGTTGAGTCTTGTTCAACAGATTGAGGTTTTGTGTTTGTAATCATTAAGTTAATCAATATAACTTGTGATTTGCATTCAAGTATTGTTTCATTGATTTAGTGTTAAAGTGTTTTTCCGCAACTTCTTTAACATTGTTTCTGAGTGTGTTAATTAAATTCTTAATTAGAATTTTTCGATCTTGACAAGTGGTATCAGAGAAAGGAAACTCATAAACCTATAATCATGGAAAGTTCAAGCGTCAGCGTTTTGGTATCAAAGGTTCCCATGCTCAAACCCAATGAGTTTGACATGTGGAAGATCAGAATCAAGCAATATATTCTTCTCACAGACTTCTCAATCTGGGATATCATTGAGAATGGTCCCTCAGATGGAGGAAAGATAGGACCAGATGGCAAAAGACCTCCACCAAAGTCTGGTGGAGAGAGGAAGATGAGGCAGACAGAGATGAAAGCCTTGAGCACTCTGCTCTTGGCTATACCTAATGAGTACCAACACCAGTTCTGCAACTGCACGGATGCACAAATTCTATGGAATGCACTAGAGAAAAGATTTTCTGGTACCAAAAGTACCAAGAGAAATCAGAAGGCCATCCTGAAGCAGCAATATGAAAACTTCATGTCTACAAAGAATGAGTCCATGACTCAAACTTTTGATAGATTTAATAAGTTAATTGGTGAATTGGCTACTATTGGTGTCCAGATAGATCAAGATGATGTCAACAGAAAATTTCTAAGATCTCTTGGTGATGAATGGACTATGTACACTGTCTCCTTCAGACAGAATGACCAACTGGAGGACAAGGAACTGGATGACCTCTATAATAACCTTAGGGTGTTTGAAGCAGAGGTAGAAGCAAAGAAGAGGCCCTCTGGATACTCATACAATGCTGCTCTTTTATCATCTTCTACTGATTCTGCTGCTAATACAGAATCAGTTAGTGCTGCCTATGGATCAAAGCAAGATGGATCTAATGACTCAGTTCTAGAAGCTTTTCTAGCCAGTCATGCTAATTCCACTCTAATTAATGATGACTTAGAACAAATAAATGCTGATGATCTGGAAGAGATGGATATAGAGTGGCAGATGGTTATGCTCACAATAAGGGTAAAAAGATTCATCAAAAGGACTGGAAGGAACAACTTTGCTTAGAAAAGAGAAGATGGGGTTGGATTTGATAAATCCAAGGTTGAATGTTACAAGTGTCACAAGTTGGGGTACTTTGCAAGAGAATGCAGAAGTGGAATGCCTCAACAACATACTAGCAACCATCAACCATCACAGTCCACTAGCTTCAACAACAGGAACTCTTCTCAAGCTCTTGTTTCCCAAGAAGGAATGGGATTTGATTGGAGTGACCAAGCAGAAGAAGCAGTTCAGAATCAAGCTTTAATGGCTAAAGTTTCAGAGTCAGCAAGCACTGATATTCCCACAGAGGTAAAATCTAACCTTTGCTCAAAATCTTGCATAGAAACTGTTAAAAAGTACAGGGATCACAATCAAAGCATGTGTGATGACCTAAAAAGGTTAGAGAAAGATAGAAGAGAGTATGTTGTGATTGTTGAGAATTTGGAAGAAAAGATTAAGGCATACAAAGCCAATGAACTTCAACACACATATGATACTAACTACTGGAAGTGGGAAAAGAATCAGTTAGAGTTTAAGCTTAAAAAGTCTGAAGAGGAATGTGAGAAGATAAGGAGTGATTTTGAGAAAGCCAAGATGGACATTGAGAAGTTTTCCAATGCCTCTAAAGCAATGGACTCACTTCTAAAATCTCAAGTCCATGACAACCTGAAAAGAGGTTTAGGATACAACAGTACCCCTCCACCCTATAACAATAACTATATCCCTCCCACTTCAGACCTCTTAGAAAGACAAGAGAAAATAGACTTACCTGCAGGAGCCACAGTGTAGTGATTGAGGAAGAGGCTGAAGAAGAGACCACTAAGGGTAAAAATAAGGATGACCTTAAAGAAATCCCTTTAGAAAATCATATCCTTGCTAATGAAGGGGGGGTAAACCTTTTGTAAAGAGTGAGAAGGCTGAAAGTTCTAAGAGAGGGAAGGGAAAGGTACAGGGAGTCCATTACATGCAAACCACTGTTGTTAATCCCTGTACTTGTAAACAGAATCAGCCTCAACAACATGATAAAACAAGGGGAAATCAAAGAAACAGAAATAATCAGTGGGCTTTAAAACAAGGAATTGATCTGAGAAACATTAACAGACCAAAGCCTTGTTTTATCTATGGCAAGTTAAATCATCTAGCCAAACACTGTTATTTCAATCCTATTAACCAAAGGATCACTTTTCAAAGAAATATACAAAATCCTGTTGGTTATAGGAAACAAATAAGGAATCATATGGCTGAGAATGTGAGAAGGGCACCTATAAAATCTCATGCTCAGAATAAGTTTGCTAATTCAAAGAAAAATACTACAAATAAGCCAAGGAGTAACTTAAAGAAAAAGAAAGCAAACAACTTTGTCCAGGTTTGGGTTCCAAAAGTAAAGAAATCTGTTAGTACTGCTACTACAAATAGTACTGCTGACAGAAATAGTGTTGATGCAAGCAATACTACTACTAACCCAGTTAGTACTACTAATGATGTTAGTACTGGTAACAAAGTTAGTACTGCCAATCAAGTTAGTACTGCTTCCAGTGACAGGCCCATTCTTCTGACAAAGTATTCAAGCAATAAGATTCCTCAGTTTGATAATCTCATCAAGTCTGAATATGAATATTTTGATGAGAATGGGAAACCTAAGACCACTTTGGCTTGGGTTCCTATTAAAAACTAACTGCTTTATTATATGTGCAGGGCAACCAACAGCTCAAGGGAAGGAGCATTTGGCATGTTGATAGTGGTTGTTCCAGGGCACATGACAGGTAACATGGCCTGCCTTCAAAACTTCAAAAGAATTGATGGAGGACATGTTGCTTTTGGTGATAATCCAGCAAGTGGAAAGATAAGTGGAAAAGGTAATGTGTCAAAAGGTAAGATGACCTTTGAGGATGTATACTATGTTGAGCAATTGAGATACAACCTGTTAAGTGTATCACAGGTCTGTAACAAGAAACATAGCATATTATTCAATGATACTGAATGTATTATCCTTGCTCCAGGGTTCAAGGTAGTTGATGAAAGTATGATACTACTTAGAACTCCTAGAAAGGACAATGTTTATTGCTTAGACTTGGAGAGTGTAGCTTCTGAATCATCTTTAAATTGTTTATTTTCAAAAGCTTCTTTGGATCAATCATCTCTATGGCACAGAAGGATGTGTCACATGAACTTTAAAACAATGAAAAAACTTGTGAAAAACAACCTTGTAAGAGGTTTGCCACAAAAGGTATTTTCATGTGATGATCATTGTGTTGCATGTCTTAAAGGCAAACAACACAAAACTTCTCATAAGTCCAAAGAGATAAATACAATATCTTCACCTCTTAATTTACTGCATATGGATCTGTTTGGTCCTACAAATGTGATGAGTATTGGTAAGAAATCCTACTGCTTGGTTATTGTTGTTGATTTCTCTAGATTCACTTGGGTCTATTTTATGAGGACTAAGGATGAGACAAGTGGACTGATCAAATCCTTTGTTCTTAGAGTTGAAAACCAAACAAATCTAAGAGTTAAAGTCATCAGGTCTGATAATGGAACTGAATTTAAAAACAATGACCTAAACAACTTCTGTGAGGAAAAAGGCATTGAGAGACAATACAGTGCTCCTAGGACTCCTCAACAGAATGGTGTTGCTGAAAGGAGAAATAGGACTCTGATAGAAGCTGCTAGATCTCTGTTGGCAGATTCAAAACTTCCAATTACTTTTTGGGCAGAAGCAGTTAATACTGCCTGCTATGTTCAAAACAGAGTTCTAGTAGTGAAATCCCAAGACAAGACACCTTATGAGCTTTTTAAAAAGAAGAAACCTTTTATTGGATTTTTCAAACCATTTGGGTGTCCTTGCACAATTCTCAATACCAAAACTCACCTAGGCAAGTTTGATAGCAAAGCTGAGGATGGGTTTTTGTTGGATATTCATCTCAAAGTAAGGCCTACAGAGTTTTCAACACCTCTTCTAGGATTATTGAAGAAAGTGACAATGTCAAATGCAATGAGAACACACCAAATCAACTTGGTTCAGGTCCTGATTGGCTATTTGACATTGATTCACTGTCTAATTCTTTGGGTTTCAGTAATGAGCATAATGCAGGAACAGGGACAGAAAAGGTACAAGTACAAAGACAAGAGTTTGTGTTGTTCCCAACACCTACTGCTGATCCTGTTGAATTCTGTGATCAAGATAAGAAAGATACTTCAGATTCAAAGGATACTGAACCAACTCAGAATGAAGAGGAAAGAGGTGAAAAGGAAGATCAACCCTCAGATTCAGGAATCAAAGGTCCTGAGATGCCATGTTTGGAAGAAGATGACACAGATGATGATAACTCTTCAGTTTTTGGTGGCAGCACTCCTGAAAAGAATGACTCTAATCTGGAAGCAGATATTAATGAAGAGGTTGTTCATCAAACAAGAGTTCAGAAAAATCATCCTCCTCAATTGGTGATTGGTGACTCAATTCTCCTATAATCACAAGGAATCAAAGCAAGTTGGGAGGATTGAAGGACATACAATCAGGATTACTATCTTGCTTTCTATCACAGGTTGAACCCAAAAAGGCATATGATGCAATAAAGGATCCAAGCTGGATAGAAGCAATGCAAGAGGAGCTACTGCAGTTTGTGTTGCAGGATGTATGGGATTTGGTTGACCTTCCAAAAGGACACAGAGCTATAGGCACTAAATGGATCTTCAGGAACAAGAAAGATGAGAGAGGAATAGTAATAAAGAACAAGGCCAGATTAGTGGCACAAGGGTATACTCAAGAAGAGGGAATTGATTATGAAGAGGTATTTGCACCAGTGGCCAGGATTGAGGCAATCAGGCTATTTTTAGCCTATGCTTCTTTCATGAAGTTCAGGGTCTACCAGATGGATGTAAAGAGTGATTTCCTGTATGGGAGAATTGAAGAAGAAGTGTATGTCTGTTAGCCTCCAGGGTTTGAGAATCCAAATTATCCTGACAGAGTATACAAATTGAAGAAGGCACTCTATGGGCTACATCAAGCACCAAGAGCATGGTATGACACTCTGTCTACCTATCTCTTGGAAAATGGTTTTGAAAGGGGAATAATAGACAAGACTCTGTTCATCAAAAGGAAGAAGAAGGACATCCTACTTGTGCAGATCTATGTGGATAACATCATCTTTAGATCCACTAAAGATTTTATGTGCAAGGAGTTTGAGGAGCTAATGCACAAAAGATTCAAGATGAGCTCTATGGGTGAACTTACATTCTTCCTTGGGCTACAGGTTAAACAAAAGACAGATGGTATCTTCATCAGCCAATCCAAGTATGTGCAGGATATACTCACCAAATTTGAATTTTCAGATTCAAAGCCTGCAAGCACACCCATGGAAACACACAAACAGTGTTGGGAATTCAAAATTATACAAGTATGGTTAATGCTGCTAGCACTAAATGGTTACTACTTCTGAAGTTACTACTGCTGAGAAAGATTAATGCTGCTAGTCAAGATTAATACTGCTTAATGAAGTTACTACTGCTAAGCAATTTTAGTACTGCTAGTAGTTAGTACTGCTGAACTTAATACTGCTCAAAGTATTAATGTTGCTGAAGACTTAATACTGCTTATGAGATGAAGACTTCATCTGGCAAGGATGACAGCTGTACTGAATGGAGATATTCATGGAAAGCTTGGATATAACTTTGGAAGATTATACTGAAGATCTTTTATTCTTTGTAATTATCTTTTATCTTCAGTATATGTATAGAATAGTTTGTATCTTTAGGATAGAGAATTATTCTGAGTTTTTAGTTTTCTTAGAGAGAATCAACCTCAAGGTTTATAATCCTAGTTCTAGAGAAGTAGAATTCGTATTGGTGAGCCTGTTCATCAATATTGAGGTTGTGTGTGAAATCTTGTAGCTTTATAACCATTCAATAAAGTTTACGAGTTGTTATTATGATTCACTGTTTCATTGATCTTTGAATATTAAAGTGTTATTCCGCAAACTCCTTTAATATTGTTTCTGAGTATTTATTCTTGTTAAGAATTCAGATCCTGACAAGTGGTATCAGAGCTAGTATTCTCAAAAATCTTATTCATCATGGAAAACACAGTTGAATCAAACAGTACTCTTGTCTCAAAGGTTCCAATGCTCAGATCCAATGAATTTGACATGTGGAAGATTAGAATCAAGCAATACATTCTCCTCACAGATTACTCCATGTGGGACATCATTGAGAATGGCCCATCTGATGCAAGAAAGATTGGTGCAGATGGAAAAAGGACCCCACCAAAGACAGATGCAGAAAGGAAGACAAGACAGACAGAGATGAAAGCCTTGAGCACACTGCTCTTGGCTATTCCCAATGAATATCAACACCAATTCAGCAATTGCACTGATGCACAGATGCTCTGGAATGCTCTAGAAAAGAGATTCTCTGGTACCAAAAGTACCAAGAGAAATCAGAAGGCAATATTGAAGCAACAGTATGAAAATTTTATGTCAACTAAGAATGAGTCCATGACTCAAACTTTTGGCATGTTTAACAAGTTGATTGGTGAACTAGCTACTATGGGAGTACAGATTGATCAAGATGATGTAAACAGAAAGTTCTTGAGGTCCCTTGGAGATGAATGGACCATGTACACTGTTTCGTTCAGACAGAATGAACAATTGGAAGAAAAAGAACTTGATGATCTGTACAATGACCTTAGAGTATTTGAAGCTGAGGTGGAGGCAAAGAAGAAACCTTCTGGATATATTCATAATGCTGCACTTCTATCAGCATCAATTGATTCTAATGCTAACCCTGAATCAGTTAATGCTGCTAATGGAGCAAATCAAGAAAAAGGCACTGAATCTGTGTTTGAAGCCTTTCTTTCCAGCCATAGAAATTCCTCTTTAATTAATGATGACTTGGAACAACTTCATCCTGATGATCTTGAAGAGATGGATATTAAATGGCAGATGGCCATGCTTTCCATGAGGGTGAAGAAGTTCATAAAGAGGACTGGGAGGAATAACTTCTCCCAAAGAAGAGAAGATGGAGCAGGCTTTGATAAATCAAAAGTGGAGTGCTATAAATGTCATCTGAAGGGACACTTTGCCAGGGAATGCAGAAGTGGAGTGTCTAACAACAACAACCACCAACAAGCTCAGTCTGGAAGCTTCAATCACAACAGAAACTCTGCTCAAGCCCTTGTTTCTCAACAAGGAATGGGGTTTGACTAGAGTGATCAAGCAGAAGAGGCTATCCAAAATCAAGCTCTTATGGCAGAAGTATCTGATCTCCCAACTGAGGTAAGTTCTACTCTCTGTTCTAAAACTTGCATAGACACTGTTAAAAGGTACATAGATCACAATCAGAACATGAGTGATGACCTTAAGAGGTTAGCAAAAGATATAAAAGACTATGTAAGAATTGTTGAGAGGTTTGAGGAACAGATTAAAGGTTTTCAAGCCAATGAACTCCAACACTCATATGATACCAATTACTGGAAGTGGGAGAAAAAGGATCTAGAACTCCAACTGACCAAATCTAAAGAGGAGAGTGAAAAGTTGAGAGAGGAGCTAACCAAGGTTAAGCTTGATGTGGAAAAGTTTTCCAATGCTTCTAAAGCAATGGACTCTTTACTAAAAACTCAGATTCATGACAAATTGAGAAGAGGAATTGGGTACAATACCACACCACCACCATACAACAACAACTACATTCCTCCTACGTCAGATTTGCTAGAAACCAAAGATAGGAAGGACTTGCCTGAGGGAGCCACTGAGATAGATCCCTTAGATGAGGTAGTTGTTGAGGATAAGACTGAGAAAGAGGTTGGTAAGAGTAAGGAGAACAATGTGAGTGGTGAGATTCCCCTAGAGAATCACATCATTACCAATGAGGGGTGTGGAAAGATTTGGGTCAAATCAAAGGACATAGAGAAGACAGAGGGAAAGTCTGGTAAGGTCCATTACAAACAGACCACAGTTATGAATCTTGTTCCTTGCAAACAGTGTGCATGCAAGAAATCTGAGCCCCTAAAACATGATAAAAATAGGGGAAATCAAAGAAACTGGAATAATCAGTGGGCACAAAAACAAGGGGTTCATCTGAGTAAAATCAATAGACCAAAACCTTGTTTTATCTGTGGCAAATTGAATCATCTTGCCAAATACTGTTATTTCAATCCTATAAACCAAAGAATGAATTTTCAAAGATCTATGCAAAAACCCTTGGGTTATAGGAAGAAGGAAAGGAACCATGTGGCTAAGAAATCTGTTAAATCTAAAAGCCACATGAAGAAAAAGACTGTTAAAGAAAGTGTCAATATGTGGGTTCCTAAATGCACTAAAACGGTTAGTACTGCTACCCCAAATAGTACTGCTGACAATGATAGTGCTGCTAGAAGCAATACTACTGCTACCAATGTTAGTGCTGCCAAGAGTATTAGTACTACTAAAACTAACATGGTTAGTACTTCTTCAAATGTTAATACTGCTAACTCTGTTAGTGCTTCTAACAAGGTTAGTACTGCTAAACCTGTTAGTGCTGCTAACTCTGTTAGTACTTCTAAAGTTAGTACTGCTCCTAGTGTTTGTGCTGCTAGACCAGTCATATTGACAAAGTACTCCAATAAAGAGTGTTCTGTGTTTAAAAATCTCATCAAAAAGGAATGTAAGTACTTTGATGAGAAAGGGAGACCCAAGACCACTTTGGCTTGGGTTCCCAATCAATACTAACTATTTAATCTTATGTGCAGGGCAACCAGCAGCTCAAGGGGAAGAGCATCTGGCATGTTGATAGTGATTGCTCTAGGCACATGACAGGGAACATGTCATGCCTCAAGAATTTCAAGAAAATTGATGGTGGGCATGTTGCCTTTGGTAATACTCCAGATGGAGGTAAGATCAGTGGTAAGGGGGATGTAACCAAAGGTAAAATGACCTTTGAAGATGTATTCTATGTTGATCAGTTAAGGTACAACCTGTTAAGTGTATCACAGGTTTGTGACAAACAGCATAGTATATTATTTACTGATTCTGAATGCATTATCCTTGCTCCTGGATTCAAGGTAGTTGATGAAAAGATGATACTACTAAGAAAACCAAGAAAGGATAATGTATATTGCTTAGATATGGAAAGTGTTTCAACTGATTCATCCCTAAACTGTCTTGTTTCAAAAGCTTCTTTGGATGAATCATCACTTTGGCACAGAAGGATGTGTCACATGAACTTTAAAACAATGAATAAACTTGTTAAAAACAACCTTGTAAGAGGTTTACCTTCCAAAGTCTTTTCATGTGATGATCATTGTGTTGCCTGTCTCAAAGGAAAACAACACAAAACTTCTCATAAGTCTAAAGAGTTGAACACAATCTCTAGTTCTCTTCAGTTGTTGCATATGGATCTGTTTGGTCCTACAAATGTTATGAGTATAGGTAAGAAATCATACTGCCTAGTTATTGTTGATGATTACTCTAGATTTACTTGGGTATATTTTCTAAGGACTAAGGGTGAGACAAGTGGACTGATCAAATCCTTTATCCTAAGAATTGAAAACCAAACAAATCAAAAGGTAAAAGTCATTAGGTCAGACAATGGTACTGAATTTAAAAATCATGACCTAAACACCTTTTGTGAGGAAAAAGGAATTAAGAGGCAATACAGTGCTCCTAGGACTCCACAACAAAATGGTGTTGCTGAGAGAAGGAATAGGACACTAATTGAAGCTTCTAGATCTCTGTTAGCTGATTCCAAACTTCCAATTACTTTCTGGGCTGAAGCAGTTAATACTGCTTGCTATGTCCAAAACAGAGTTCTAGTAATCAAGCCTAAAAACAAGACACCATATGAGCTTTTAAATAACAGAAAACCATTTATTGGATTTTTCAAACCTTTTGGGTGTCCTTGTACCATTCTCAATACCAAAACTCACTTAGGAAAGTTTGATAGCAAGGCAGATGATGGTTTTCTTGTTGGTTACTCATCTCAGAGTAAGGCTTACAGAGTTTTTAATTCTTCTTCTAGAATAATTGAGGAAAGTGACAATGTCAAATGCAATGAGAACACACCAAATCCTATTGGGTCTGGTCCTCAGTGGTTATTTGACATTGATTCACTAACTAACTCTTTGGGTTTCAGTAGTGATTATCATGCAGGTTCAGGAAGTGGAGGATCAGGGGATGAACAAGTACAAGTACAAGACATTATTCCTCAGTCTGTGATCTTTCCCATACCTCCAATAGAGCCTGTTGATGTCTGTGAAAAGGAGAATGCTACTGAACAAATTCAGAGTGAAGAAAGAAGAGATGAGGAGAATCCAGTGCATGAAGAGCCAGAAGCAGCTGATGAGATCCCCTCAGCTGACTTAAATGATTCCAATCTAGATGTGGGAATCAATGAAGAACCTAGTCAGCAGACTAGAACTCAAAAGAACCATCCTCCAGAGCTGGTCACAGGAGACATCTCTTCTCCTATGATAACAGGGAATCAAAGCAGACTTCAAGAGCTGCAGGATCAGCAACACACAGTACTCTCTTGCTTTCTATCTCAGATTGAGCCTAAGAAGGTTTATGATGCAATGAAAGATTCCAGTTGGATAGAAGCTATGCAAGAAGAGTTACTGCAGTTCAAATTGCAAGAAGTTTGGGACTTGGTGGACCTTCCAAAAGGTCATAGAGCTATTGGCACCAAGTGGATTTTCAGAAATAAAAAGGATGAGAGAGGAATTGTGATCAGGAACAAAGCAAGGCTTGTGGCACAAGGGTAAACTCAAGAAGAAGGCATAGACTATGAAGAAGTGTTTGCTCCAGTGGCAAGGGTAGAGGCAATTAGGCTATTTCTAGCCTATGCCTCATACATGAAGTTCAAGGTATACCAAATGGATGTGAAGAGTGCCTTTCTTTATGGTACAATTGATGAAGAAGTATATGTCTATCAGCCCCCTGGATTTGAAAATCCATCATATCCAGACAGAATATACAAACTGAAAAAAGCACTTTATGGTCTTCATCAAGCCCCAAGAGCATGGTATGATACATTGTCTACCTATCTCTTGGAGAATGGGTTTGAAAGAGGAATAATTGACAAGACCCTCTTCATTAAAAGAAGTAAGAAGGACATCCTACTTGTTCAGATCTATGTGGATGATATCATCTTTGGATCCACAAAAGATCAGATGTGTAGAGACTTTGAAAAGTTTATGCACAAGAGCTTTAAAATGAGTTTAATGGGTGAACTTACCTTCTTCCTTGGGCTTCAAGTGAAACAGAAGAAAGATGGGATCTTCATAAGTCAATCAAAATATGTGAAAGACATCCTGGATAAGTATGGTTTAACAGACTCAAAGCCAGCAAGCACACCTATGGAGACTCATAAACAGATCACTGCTGATCTTTAGGGGGAGGATGTTGATGTCCATCTATATAGATCAATGATTGGATCTCTCATGTATCTCACAGCCTCAAGACCAGACATCATGTTTCCAATGTGTTTGTGTGCCAGATTCCAAGTCAAGCCAAAGCAATCACATCTTCAAGATGTTAAAAGGATTTTCAGATACTTAAGAGGGCAACCTAGATTAGGTCTTTGGTATCCTTATGAATCCAACTTTGACTTGATTGCATACTCAGACAGTGACTTGGGTGGTGCTAATATGGATAGAAAGTCTACTTCATGTGGATGTCAACTTTTGGGTGCAAGACTAGTATCTTGGCAGTGTAAGAAACAAACCACAGTGTCCTTATCAACAACAGAAGCTGAGTATATTGCTGCTGCAAGTTGCTGCTCTCAGGTTCTATGGATTCAGAATCAAATGCTGGACTATGGGGTAACCTTTCTTCACACTCCAATCTTCATTGACAATAGCAGTGTTATAAGCATTGTTAACAATCCAGTCAAGCACTCCAAAACAAAGCACATTGAGATCAGGTATCACTTTATTAGAGATTGTAATGAAAAGAAGCTAATTCAAGTTGCTAAAGTTCATACTGACAACCAGTTTTCTGATCTATTCACTAAAGCTTTTGATGTGGGTAGATTCACTTTCTTGGTCACAAATGTGGGCATGATCAACTCTGCATGAGCTCATGTTTTTAAAAAGTGTTTACATACCTGGTATTGGTTTATTCTTTGGTGCTACTAACTTCTTTCTCAGAAAGTTATTACCTTGCTCAGAGTACCTCAAGCTTCAAAAAGTGTAAGTATAGTTAATGCTGCCAGTGCAGTTTTAATACTGCCAGTGCAAAGTTAATACTGCTAGTGGTTAATACTGCTCTCAGTTAATACTGCTAGTTAGTTAATACTGCTAGTGGTTAATACTGCTCTCAGTTAATACTGCTAGTTAGTTAATACTGTTTATGTCCCGAATCGTATAAATACCCTTTTTGCCCGCCTAAAAGTTCATAACGACTCTTTGATTTCTATTCATCTGCTCTCTAACCCTTTTCTCTCAAGCACCAAGTGTTTCAGTCCAGAATACTCAAGCTCGATGGCAGCTATGGCGTTCATTGATGAACATAATGAGATTGCAATGCTACAGAAGCCTAAACAAGTTGCTGGATTCCATCAAATTGTGGATTTTCTCAAGTCCAGCCACATTGCCCATGCTCTTACAGTGTCGCCAACAATCTACATAGAGCATCAAAGACAATTTTGGGCAAATGCCACTGTAGTCACAGAAAATGGTGTGCAGATAATCAAGACAAGGGTGTGTGACAAACCCTTGTCGGTTTCTGAAGAGGTGATTCGCATCTGTCTACGTCTAGACGATGCTGCAGGTATTACTTCTATTCCTAATGAGGACTTGTTCTCAAATCTTTCAAGAATGGGGTATGGAGGCCAATTGGGTTGTTTCAAATTCTCAAAAGCTAAATTTTATACCCAATGGCGTTTTCTTGTTCATACCCTTATGCATTGCATTTCTAAAAAGACTACTGGATGGAGTGAGTTCAGCAGTACCATCGCTTATGCTTTGGTCTGCTTGGCCACTGCCAGAAAGTACAATTTTTCAAGAATGATATTCAATGACCTTGTGTCAAACTTGGGAAACAAAAAGAGTTTTTATATGTACCCAAGATTTGTCCAGGTAGTTATAACCAATGAATTGACGGATATGCCTCACTTTGATGCGGTATATGTACCAAAAATCCCCAAAGGTAAGGTCTTTTCAAATATGAAGAGATCTCCATTGGACTGGGAAGGAGTTGACACCCCATTGTTCTCTACAATGATGGTGGTGTCCCACAATGAAGAAGATATGGCTTCAGGGTCAAAGCCCTCATTAGACCATCCCAATGAAAGCCAATCCCAACCTTCAATCACCATATCAATCCCACAGTCCCTTATTCAAAAACCCACTTCTCCAATCACCAATACCTACATAAGGAAAATGGTAAAGAAGGCTCCTTCCCTTCTTGTACCTTCACCCACTGAAGATAATGCTTGAAGAGAAAGAATAGGAGCTGGAGATAGAGATGAAGATAATTATGGAATGGATTATGAAGATCAATTTTGTTTTGATAATTATCTTGTAATCTGTCTTGTATATATACTGTATAGAAGGCATAGTTTAGAATACACATTGATAGTTTTTCATATATGTTTAGAGAGAATTAACCTCAAGGTTCTTAGAAGTCCTTTCAATAGAGAAGTATTGAACGTCTATTGAGTCTTGTTCAACAGATTGAGGTTTTGTGTTTGTAATCATTAAGTTAATCAATATAACTTGTGATTTGCATTCAAGTACTGTTTCATTGATTGAGAGTTAAAGTGTTTTTCCGCAACTTCTTTATCATTGTTTCTGAGTGTGTTAATTAAATTCTTAATTAGAATTTTTCGATCTTGACAAGTGGTATGTAATATCATCAAGAACTTTTATATATCTCTAAATCTAGATCCCCGTAGAGATATGTGGTAACCACATTCATGAGCTGCATTTCTAGTCCTTCGGAAACTACTAGGCTAACAAATTATTCGGATGTCATAACATCCATCATGAGAGAGTAAGTCTCCTCGTGGTCAATCCAGGGCGTTGTGAGAAACATTGCGCCAAATGAGAGTCTTACATATTAGGACTTCATTATTCTCGTTACGCTTTCTGACAAAGACTCAGTTATGACCTACGGGCTTTACACTTGGTAGGTTAGCACTACCTGACCAAATACCCAATCCTTTGTCAGAGAATATAATTCTTTCTGGATTGTTTCTTTACATTTCGGCCAATATGCTCTTTGTTGATATTATTCAACTGAGCCTGGTTCGAAGTCGTAGTGCTCGATCATCTTATGAGCCATCGTATATGCGAATAAATCATCATTGATTATATATGATTTGTCCATCAACTCATATGTACTCTCATAGTTCATTTGAGATTAATATTCATCTTTAGAATCAATATTAACTTCGGAGCGTCCTCCAGTGATGATTCATGGACATAATTATAATTAGAGACAATCTCATGAGAGTTTTGTGTATTGATGATAAATGGATGTGCCTAACTATTCTCTTCCTTTAGAATAGTATCCATCGAACCAAGTAGCTTCCACCACTTCCATTTGGTAGCTACGACCTCAACCACACCTCCACTATGTGTGATTGCAACGCACTTTCCAATGGCGTTGTGCCCCTGTTGGGGACTTTATAACCTTGCGAGTATATTTGCAGCTCGTATATGTGATATTGTCACTTTCGGAATAACATTAAACGTATCAGGTATCAAGTCTGATTCGTTTGACTTCAACATTACGTTGTGAAGTTTTGGGGATCAAAATGAGACAGAGTGGGAATATTCAATGACACTTCCTGTCGTTCCCATGGAAAATCCTTTTTGCTATCTCCCCCTAACGACGGGAAGACTGTCTCATGAAAGTGACAACCTGCAAATCTAGCGGTAAAGAGATCACTAGTCAAATATTCTAATTAGCGGATAATTGTTGGGGATTCATATCCAACATATACCAATTCATCTTTACGGACCCATTTCGATGCGATGTGGGGGCGCAATTGGCACATATACTACAGAACCAAACATGCGTAAATGTAAACTATCAGGCTTAGATCCAGTTACCAACTGGTACGCATGAGGTTGGTTAGCAAGCAGTGGGTCTAAAAACGAAAAAAAAAAAACTGCATATAATAATTGCATAACCCCAGATAGATGTGGGTAAATTGGTGGGCATTACTAATACCCTAGAAGTCATCATATTCTTTTGATAACAACTTTTATGAGACCATTTTAGATATACACATGGGGTATAGGAAACTCTACACTGATCCTAATACATATGCAATTAACATCAAATCCTTATGATGTAAATTCTCCAACATTCCAAGTCATGTAGACTTGATGAAATAATCATGGTGGTGAGCCCTTAAACGTAAAACTAGTGTTAGGAGTGCATTATTTCATGTGGACAATAATACAACATGCGTTCATCGTGTCGAAACCAAAACCATAAAGTACTTTAATGGCCCGCATTCTGGATGTTTATGTCCATAAATATCACCTTGTATTCGTTGTAACAATGGAATATTTTTGTATTATGTCCTTAGCTTTAGGATGGTCTCATTCCTTTCTTGGCTAAGGATCAGGGAATACAAAAGTTTAGGTATTTGAGGGGGCATATTATGATGGCGGTGTTGCTTCTTATGCTGCAGAAGTTAACAGTTGCAATTTGCCTCGTTTTGCCTTTCACTCGAAAGAGGATGTGTCTATGTGTATTTTGCAATACACGGATCACTATGTCATAACCACGGTGTCCCACATGGTCATGCCGAAACATATATGTGTTATTGCCCCCAAAAGTTCTTTATTGGTGACAAAATATGTTTCGATGACCCAATAATCTACTAGTTTGACACATTAGTTTCCATGATATATGTTTACTTTTATATTCATTAGAACTTATGTATATATGCTCATTTCTATTTCCATTTGATACGAATATCTTTACAAGGTTCCTATTAATCTTGTACCAACAAGAGAGTGACAGTCCATCGTCTAAGTAATTTGGTTGGATGTATTATAAAACAAGTATTAGTCTATCTTTTTTTCGATTGTGTGATAGGTAAAAAAAATCAATTATCCTCGATGCATTCCTACACGGAACGGAGAATATTGAAATTTTTGTATTTGTTTTGATGTATTTCTTTACATCTATAATGGTTACATATTCGATTTTATTTTAGCAAATAAATTAATTTTGGTACTTAAAATTAATTTCAAAGAAACATATGCATAATCAATATTAAATATTAAATTAATATGTTATATTTCATTTTCAACGTGTTCCCTTTTTGATAGAAGCACTTTTTAGTGCATATCTTATTTGATTGTCCATTATCACCTGGGTAGTAGTTGTATCCTACTCCAGGTGTTGAAAAAATCATTCCTGACCCTTACCAATACCCTGACCCTTTTTAGGGTCTCGTCTACATGGTGCAGAATGTCACATGTGTGAAATTATTTTTAACTCACAATTATTTGGAGTTGTTTCCACCTCTAACACTTTCATTATAGATATCGGGATTTTTTTTTTATCCCGACATATGTGGTGTTATTCGAAAGAACCTTGTTATGTCTCTCAACCACTTGCAGTAGGTTGATGAGTTTGTCTAAAGGTTACATTCCAACTTATATTGGTTCATTAATATTTACTTATATACGAAAGGTGGAAATAATATTATGAATCATGTCATCTTCTGTGAGTTCTTTGCCACAGAGATTGAGACGCTTTTTGGATATAACATTTCTTTGTTGAAATCAGTTACCTTTTTGTAATCGAGTAAGTGGGTTTCATTCCACTGTACGATTATTTAGGGAAGTACATATTCATAAGTACTCCCAATTATCCCTTTCGGAACATCCCACATTTCTTTGAGGGTTTCTAGTAAAGGTATCCTATGAAACTTAGGATTTATATGCCGTCTCAAAACATGAGGGTATTTGTTTGTACCTTTTCAAGAGGTTGGTTTTAGAGTCAATGAAGAGTTGATGGACTTTAGGTATGTACTCATTTATGATACTCAGATTCTTTTGAGTTTACGACGTTGATTTTGGGATGAGTTGTTTCAACCATTTACATATATAAATAATAATATATTATTTTATTTTTGATAAGGAAATGAATTGTGGTTATGAAATTTCATTATCATAACAATATTGGATTTTTGTATGCTTTAATTTTATTGATAATACTTCATCAATATTTCAATTTGCGAAAAAGAAATCACTCGATCTATTGGATTTCCAGGTAGTAGGGGAATCACATTGATTTCTTAAATCCCTACAAACCTTAGGGCTGTTTACACCCGTTTGACAAAATCCAGTCGATATTTTGTGATTCATTTCATTTAAATATAACATTATTAATTATAGAGATTTGGGATGAGACCAAAATGACTATGAGTTTGGCATATGAAGCCAATTTTAATATTTTAGTACCTTAATAGTATTTTTGGAGTTTTTGGTAAAGACCAAAATATATGAGGTTAGAAGTGTAACTTCCAAAAATTAATTATATGGTTGAAAATTATGAGTAGGAACTCACAATTAAAATAGGCATTTAACATTCATGCTATTTTGGAGCTTTTGGTAAAATAATAAAAATTATGGGGGTTGGAGGTGTAACTATCAAAGAGTAATTATAAGATTATTAATTATTTATAATTATGATAGAAATCTAAATATTATATTCAAGGATAATAATCAAACATTAAATCCATACTTATCTCTTCCAAAAAGAAAAGAAAAATCTATAACCAAATTAATAATAATAAATCCAGATAATTAAATAAAATGGTAAAATAGTTAAATAAATTAATCGTCAATTTAAGTAATAAATGATTATCATTACTCATAATAATATATTATTCTAACTTAAATGATCAAATCAAATTAACTAGTGATCCAAATAAATAAATAACATTAATGTGATTAAACATTCTTGAGAATGCAATGAATAATATGTTCCCAAGAATAAAGTTATTTTAATCCAACTAGAAATAAATTAATTAACTAATAGCTTAATTTAATATTTAAGCTAGTCTACAAATAGATTAAGAGATGAAACTAAGTAATGATGTCTAGTATGAATAAAATAAATAAATCAATAAATTTAATTGTTCTAGATTAATATAAATTAATTCATCTACATAAAAATAAGAGATAACGACCCAAAATAAATAATTGTTCGTCATTTAATCAATTAAAATCAACAACAAAAATAAGTGCAAATCTTTTAACCATTTAAAGCAAATATTGGCTCAATATCTAATGAAAGATTCGAGCAATAGTATCGAAATGTAACACCCCGATTTCGAAAAGCTATCGTTTCAAGTTAATACAGAAATCGGTAATTTAAGGGAAAAATAAGATATTTGATTTTGGACTTTAATCTTAGATTTTATAGTCTAGATGGATGAAGGATTCAATTACGAGTCCAACGGTTCTTTCCAGAGCGAAAACGGAGCTATAACGAAGAAGTTATGGCTAAAACAGTGAACGAGAAGAAAACCGGGCGAACGGTGCATCTCGCGACTTACGCCGCGACTTAGGATGTATTCTGCGACTTAGGGGTAAACGGGCGACTTATGCCGCAACTTAAAGTCGCGGCATAACCCGCGAAATCCACTGGTAGGGCATAAAACCCGATTTTCAGCCCTAAAACTTCATTTCTTCATAACTTTTGATCCACAACTCCAATTTGGGTGATTCAAGTTGCCACGGTTTCGTTTTTGAGAGATCTTCAAGTATCTAGCAAGATATTAGAAGTCTATTGGAGTATACAATAGTATTTTGTGGTGGTAATCTCCTCATCTCTCTCTCTTCATCTTCTTCACCAAAGTTTTCTAGGGTTTCATCCACCATTTGTTCTCCCTTTCGTAGATTGGAGGTTTGTAACCATTTTGGTGAACTAGAGGTGTTTGGTTGGTGGATTCAAGCTTGGGTTAAGGTAATCTTCTATTCTCTTTAGTTATGGAAGTTAGGGTTTCGGTATTAGTTGAGGTATTCATGTATAAGGTTGAGAAACGATTCTTTGTGGTTGATTATGTATATTTATGGTTGGAACCTTGTGGATTTAGGTTTTGGAAGATTTGGTTTGAAGAATCAAGTTCTTCAAGGAAATCTCTAAGTGGGTAAAATCTAGATTTAGCCTAAATCTATCAAGGTGAGTTCAAGTTGATTCGTGAAAACGGTGTACATGCCAAAATGTTTATTTTAAAGTGTTTTACATGAAAGGGTTAACTGCTGATAAGTTTTGAGTATTTAGAAGTAAAATATGTTTTACTTGGTTATTTGTCAAAGTGTGAGTATTTTGATAAGTCTTCATATTTGGTAAACTTGGATTGTGTTAACCTCTTAAAATGCTTATATTGGGTTTTGAACGTTTCGACAACTAAATAGCATGAATTACGTATTCTTGGTAATTTTTTACAAGTAAGGTCTATTTCATGAGTTATACATCTTTGACGATTTTGTACAAATGAAGTCTATTTCATGTTATATGCTATTTGGTTTATTGGCATTCATAAACCCTTTGGAAAACCTTTGGTCCCATTATGCGTTGAGTTTTGGGTTAATCTCGTCTTTGGGGTATGTGTCTTCGTAAACGTTGTTTAAAGACATTTCATTATTTGGGGGACCGGTAATTGTTGGTCAAATGGATTTTGAGCATTTTAGCTCGGTATTAGCTTAAAAGAGTCTTGAGGACAATTGTCCGGGTTTAATGGCTCGATGTAGAGTCCAGTTTGTGATTTACATCTTACTGCATTTTATTGCATATTATCGATAGTTACAGACTCGAGTGCTTTAGTCATTCATGAGTAGTCGTGTAACTTTAGACTGTGTTGCATTGGATCCATAGGCACGTAAGTCAGTCTTATTGGATGGTCAATTGGGTGGTACGGGGTTGGACTCCGGGACCCATGGTTTATGACCTTGTCCTTACAAGTAGGCACTAGGAGGGCAGAGCCCGGTTGAGCTATTATGACTGTGGGTAGTCCTCTGATGGGCGTTTGGGGCCTTCGCCGTGTGGGGCAATGCCTTAGTTGTATCCCCCATGTGCCGAGACTTTGGCGATAATTCCGGTGGTATTCGCTAAGGTCAGTTGTCTCTTTGGGTGAAACTTTTCAAGGAGTCGTAGGGGCACTTGGGCTAGCGTGTCGTGAAGTGTCATACGACCAAAGTTGTTTGAGTGACATACTTTTGTGTTCCTCCGCTCTCAACGGATACCGATATCCCCCGTTGTCGGCCCACGATAATTTAGATATTTAATTGTCCATGCTTTAATACTTGGATTTCATTCCATTTTATTGTCGCGTGAGTATTAAGCTTCAGTTTCATGTTTTAATGGCGTATCATATTTATATGGATTGTTTTCCGTTATTTAAGGGTCGAGTATTATGTCCCACCCGAGTTTTGGGTGTTTTGGGCTATGAAGTATTATTTACATTTTTAGCACATTTGAGTATCGAACTATGACCCCGTTTTGGGTGAGTTACGGGTTGCATCGTTTTATAAGAAATGCATGTTTAGGAACATTGTCTTTAAAAGTGTATATTATTGGAAAATGTGTCGTTTCCATTTTGAAGTATAATATTTCGAAGGATTTTGGCTTAAAACTGATTTCCTGTCTTTTAAAGGTATATTCATTCATGTTAAAACTCTTGAGCTCAATAGGCGTTAAGCCTAACCTTTTTATTTGTCGGCATGTGCATCAGGTTCTGTCGGGGGTTCGGTTCTAGCAAGTGTTTTGAGGAGTGGAGCCTTAGCTTTATTCAAGAGTAAGTAACTGGTGAAGTCTTCCGCAGGTTAGAGATAATGATTGTTATTGGGTTTAGTAACACCCGTCCTTTTCATAGATGGTATGTATAGGATGAATGTGTGTATTGAGGTTAATTCTCAAATTGTGCTTGTAGTCAAGGTAATTATTGATGTATTTAGAAAATTTTTAATAAGTTGCTATCTTTCGATTTTAGGGTGTTACACGAAACAAATACAATATTTATTAAATTAACCAAAATATATACACACTTTGCAATGAGATAGAAAAAAAACAAATTTTATAATATTTTGATCTAATTCAATTATAACTTAATTGGTTTAATAAAATATATTATTGACTTAAAGTCATGAGCTTGAAGCAATTACAAGAAACCACACTTAAATAACATAAATATGTGTATAGTACTCATGATTTTTATAGTATATAGAAGTCGATTCAGTAAAAGAGTTATATAATAATGGAAGCATTGATATATTATAAATATAATTTCATAAATTCAAAAGAATGGATATGGAAGTATATAAGCGTCGTCATGTGTTCATGAGTGGGTGAAACTTCAAGATAACAGTTTGAACACTTACAGAGATATCACCATATTTCGTACCAAAAAAAATGGAAGTTCGGCAAGCGATGTACTAATGGCGACAAAGCATGATGGAACAGTAGCCCAGTTAGGCAGTGTCAAATCATTTCTTGTAGAAGTGTCACGTGCTGATAACGTGTTAAAGGGAAAAACGAATAGAACAACAATAGAATAGAGAGAGGGAATATGTCTTTCTCATTAATCAAAAGCCCTTTAAATAGGGATGAGTTACAAGTAGATAGCTATAAGAGATATCAGTTCTAATTTATCTCTAATATGTTTATCAGTATCTATATCTCTATCTCTATCGTCACATCCTTTAGACGATGACACACTTATCCTACAACATTTAACTTATTTTAGGAGATATTCATATCACTGTTATTTAATTATGGCAATTAAAAATAATAAACCAAATATGCCTTTGTAAGTGGAGATGGCATCACCATTTTAGCATCATCACCATTTTTGAATGCATTATCACAATTTTAATAGTCATCACCATTTTCATGCGGCATTCGTCAGTGATTAGATCAAGCAAAACCACACTGTAAGTAGTTTATTACTCGTATTAGCACACCAGATTTCACCATTATCGTCGGTATCACATATTTCATCACACCAGATTCATCACATCGTTGTTCATCGCCGTTCATCTCCATGTCATCTCGGTTTCATATTCGTTTTCATCACCGTTCATCTCCGTGTCATCTCGGTTTCATATCCATTTTTATCTCCGTTCATCTTCTTTCACCGCCGTTCATCTCCATTTCATATCCGTTTTCGTATCCGTTCATCGTCGTTTCATCTATGTTTTCATCGATGAAGCGTTAGATTTATAATCGATAAAACACAAGGGAATCGGTGAAATCGTTGAATTGTTATCTCCATTCAACCGAATCATTGTGGATGAAATAGTTCAAGATGTTCTTCGACTTTTTGGTAACTACGATTAAAGATTTGAAATCAAAGAAGATTTGAAATGAGAGATAATATATTTCCTTAAAAAAAGCAATTTCATTTTGTTTCCATATTTAAAAGAACTACTATACCCTTTCCGTCCATTTTTTATTTATTTTTTATATTAAATTAATTACTATATTAACATAAATAGCACAAAATGATCTTAACCATTGATTGATTTCATCTACGGCTTAAACAAGGGTTGCATAGTTTTCATTATAATGGTGGTTTACAAATGAAACCACCTATATATATATATATATGTGTGTGTGTGTGTGTGTATATATATATATATATGGAGAGGTTCATTTGAGAAATACTAAATATATGAGAAATAGAAAAGTAATTATAGTCTTTCATTTGGTCAAGATCGACTTTGACCGATCAAATATTGTGTCTTTGACTGGTCAACAATTATGGCTTTAACTAGTCAAAAGTTACGGCTATTCCAAAAATAAAAGGACAATTTCGTAATTTTTACAAATACACGGGACGAGTTCATATATGAACCTGTATGATTTACATATGAACTATATGTTCATATGTGAACCAGTGTAATTCACATATGAACTCTTTTAACTGATTCATATATGAACCTTTGTGATTCATATATGAACCAATTAACTGATTCACATATAAACTAATTAACTATAGATTCATATGTGAATCAGTTGAACTAATTGACATATTCATATATGCACCTTTGTAATTCACATATGAACTAATTAACTGATTCATATATGAACGTATAGTTCATATATGAATCACAAAGGTTCATATATGAATCAGTTAAAAGAGTTCATATGTGAACATATAATTCATCTGTGAATCATACAAGTTCATATATGAACTCGTCTCGCGTATTTTACGAAATTACCCCCTCTATCTTCTACAGACCACACAAGCAATTATCCGGTGATTCACAGGCAAAGCCGCAAATGTTGATTAGATAAAGGGCTATGATCATTTCTTTATTTCTCATATTTTTAGCATTTCTCCAATGAACCTAATCATATGTGTATATATGTGTGTGTGTGTGTGTGTGTGTATAGTGATGAACCCTCCCTCTCGACCTTTAACTTTTTGACTCACCCGGCTCTCAAACTCCGGTGAACACCAAGATCTACAAAACAGTGATCTCCGGTACAAACAGTCACAAAGACCTCTAACCCCAAACCTATATTTGCCATCAAGCATCCTATCACCTGTAAAAGCAACCACTAGGGGTGTAAACGAGTCGAGCTTTTAACGAGCTACTCGAGCTCGAGATCGTTTATCTCGAGCTTAATTATTCTCGAGCTCGAGTCGATCTCGAACACAAAATAGAACTCGTCTAACTTATCGAGTCGAGCTTTATAATACCAATGTTCGACTCGGATCGTTCGAAAACTCGATTAAATTTTTCGAGTCGAGTCGAGCCGTGCCGGGCCGTTTGAGCATATACCCTTTTTCGTGCCAAACATTCTCATATATTTATTAATCGTACAATAAAAATATAAAAGTTATCGAGCTCAAGCCGATAAATGAGTTAATCGATCGCAAGTTCGAACCCATAAACGAGCATCGAGCTCGAGCTCAATAACTCAAAAAATATTCGAGCTCGAGCTCTACATTGAAAAGTTAATCGAGCTCGAGTTGAGCTCGAGCCCAATATTAATTTTTTGAGCTCGGCTCGATTAACCTACTACTCGACTCGACTCGTTTACACCCCTAGCAACCACCACACAGAGATCTCTACCCGCAAACTCGTGTATGCCATTGAAGTGTCCATCATCTTTCAAATTAACTCTAAGAACCTCCTCCCAACCCATCTTTCATCTTCTTAGCCGAAGCTTCCTAACAGTATAAGATGAAGAAGTGATGTGAACTTAGAGAGATAGAAGAAGAGATGTAGACAACACCTTTGACTCCAACATCAAACTTTACCCACCTTCGAACTTTGCTATCATCGGAGCTTTCAACCGAGTTCGTCAGCGGTGAAAGTGAATTTTGAGCTGGTAGGGCGTGAGAGAAGAAAGATATATAGAGGGTGTGTGTTTTTTTTTGGGGGGGGGGGGAGGAGAGAGAGAGAGAGGGGGGGAGAGAGAGAATAATAGTTTTCTTCAGGGTTAGAGAGGAATAGTCTAAAAAGACAATTATGCCCCCATGTGCAAGTCACTGAGGAGGTTTAACAGAAGGGAACTAACGGTGTTAGTCTTAGGGACCAAAACCAAGCACTTTTGCATATCACGAGGGTTTTCTTAAATAAAAATTTTGTAGGGACCAAAACCGTGAAAAACAACAAACCAAAGGGACCAAATTAGCAATTTACTCTATGTAATAAAAACTATATATTTTATTTGAATGTTATAGGCCCAATGTGCATTGACCCAATGTCCCAACCCAAGGATGGATTAAAATAGAAGATCAAAAAGGCCTAGGTGGAGTAAAGGCCTTCAAGCCCAAGTCATAGTTATTTATTTATTCATATTCAATTAATTACTTTTGGAAAATGAATTATACCGACGGTTAAAAGTATTCCATTAAATTATAAAAATTTCTAAGGCGGATAGAGAAAATATTTTTATGATTATATCGTTTCACAAAATAAAGCAAAATGATAACATTTTAAAAGACCATAAACTTATTACAAGACGATCGAAAATTTAATGGTTGCAAGAGCTTTCGTCACCAAAACCTCTAATCCTCCTCTATATAAAACCAAGTCCATTTTCATCGAATCTGTTCAGAATAAATGTGATTATATAGTCCAACAATTTTTTAACGATCTAATATTTTAACAATATAAATCTTTTTAAGAAACTTTCATCACCAATAACATTACCAATTCATAGTTATTCATCATTGACCTTATCAATAGTGGTTTTTTTTCATCGTATCATCAAACAAATTATTATAAAAATTACTTTATATTACCGTCAGAACCATAACATCACGTATTTATTATTTTTCAAGAGACACTTGTCCCATACTGACAACAACCGTGCTTTTCCCGCAATCGAAAATCCGTTTGCATCAAAATATTTACCGAACGTCAGATATTATACGATACAATAACTTGTATATTATGCATTAAAAATCATACATTATTTCGAGTTTTTATATTTTAGGTATCGGAAAAGAGAGAGTAGGCGATATTTATGATTTTTTAAATATATTTTGCCCTCACCCTCCTTCTTCACTGGTCCTTCCAGGCTCTGCCCATGCGCCCTTCTGATCACACTCAGATAACGAATCACACTCTAGTGTTCGTGTGTGTGCTTTTCCCACAGATCCAATAGATCTCGTCGCCCATCTTATAACGACGTATTTTTCTCTTATCTATCCCTGTTTTTGTCGTCATAGATGCATTCAATTACAAGATCAGGCCTTCCGATCACACGCAATGAATAAATTAAGGTGATATTAGGATGCTATAATGCTCGAATTGAAATGGGTTTTTGATTTACGGCAGTGAATCACCGGAAAAAAACTGCTCAATTTTGGTATAATCACTACGATAAGTTCTTGATTTTTCTTGAAGTTGAATTGGGTATGAAATTGAAGCATGCCCTAGTTAATGGTTTACAAGAATTCATCGAGTTTCAGTGTTTTAACGCAAGTTGAATTGAAGAAGGTGGGTTGAAAGGAAGACTCGTTCGCCTTTTTCTGGAAAGGAGGTATGCTTTTAGGTTTCATTTTTATTTTCCATGAATTCGTTAGTCCCTACCTTTCTTGCTATTTTGGGTAATTTTTTCTTTTATACTTTGTTTAGATTGGTTTAATACCCAAATCAACAAATGTGCCTGCATCTGTTCATCAGTTTTATTTTGGTTAATTGTTGTTTTACTACATATGATTTAGTTCATGTTCTTGTTGTTCTTCAAAACCTAATTATTCGTTGTGGAAATCCATCAATTCATGAGTTTAAAATTGGAATGTTTTTTGTGCATTATTGTCAATTTATCATTCATATGCTCTTAGGATTATGTGGTTGATGATGTTGATTCTAGATTTACCCCTTTGATCCATCTCAGGTGTTAGAGCAAAGAGAACATTAATATGCATATTAGGTGTTTGATCTAATGTTATTTATTCATAATTAGTGTTATATGATCCTTGTGTAGAAAAATGGCAACTCCAGTTGAACCACCAAATGGGATTAGATCAGAAGGGAAACATTACTTTTCTATGTGGAAGGCATTGTTTGAAATCGATACTAAATACGTTCCCATCAAGCCCATTGGTCGAGGTGCTTATGGCATCGTTTGCTCTTCTGTTAACCGAGAAACCAATGAGAAAGTAGCAATAAAGAAGATACACAATGCCTTTGACAACCGTATTGATGCCTTAAGGACCTTGCGTGAACTTAAGCTTCTTCGCTATCTTCGGCACGAAAACGTTATTCGTTTGATTGATGTGATGGTGCCCATCCACCGCAGAAGTTTTAAGGACGTTTATCTGGTATATGAGCTTATGGATACGGATTTGCATCAGATTATTAAGTCATCTCAGGCGCTTAGTAACGACCATTGCCAGTATTTCCTCTTTCAGGTATGTGGATTGAATCTTGTAATAATTGATCAATTGATATATTGGGAAACTAACTTATTTTCATTATGATTCATCGTTACAAAGGCCACAATCTTGAAAGAAACCTAAACTAATGGTACAAAATTGGCTTTCTAGGACGACAAATATGTGTAAAAGTTCTAATGATTGTTTTATAGGATTTAAGTTTATAGGACAAAACATTTGTGCATTCTAAAAGGGTTGCAGTAAGTTGTAGGACGCTTTTGGGCATCCAAAAACAAGTTTTTAAGGACAATTTTGAAATAAAGTGTCTTATTAGTCTTTTTATGTGACATTTTTTGAAAAATGTCTTATAAAAACAAGTGTCTTGTAAAAAGATGTGTTCTTAGGACACTTCTCAAAATTGTCTTATAAAAAAGCTAATAAGATTATAAGACACTTATTTCAAAGGTGTTTTAGGATGCCCAAATATGTCCTAACATTCTCTATTGTAACATCTTTATATATGACGCACAATTATTTGGGCCAATTAACTGAAGCCCTCCTATAAAGATAGGACATTTAGACATATTTGTCGTCCTATAAAACCGATTTTGTTGTAAGAAATCTCACAGTGAGGGAGATACAATCTTGAAAGAAACTTATAAAGTAGTGGTAGAATCTCACAATAGGGAGATACAATCTTGAAAGAAACCTAAAGGTGGTGGTATAATCTCCCAATGGGGAGATGCAATCTTGAAAGAAACCTAAAATAGTGGTATAATCTCACAATGAGAAAGATACAGTCTTGAAAGAAACCTAAATTACGTGTATATGTTGTTACGTGATTCTTGAAACTATTCGTTTTTCATTCGTAGCTGTTGCGAGGCCTGAAGTATCTGCACTCGGTAAACATCCTCCACCGCGATTTGAAGCCCGGGAACCTACTCATCAACGCTAACTGTGACCTAAAAATATGCGATTTCGGCTTAGCACGCACCAACAACGGCAAAGACCAATTCATGACGGAGTACGTGGTCACTCGCTGGTACCGTGCCCCAGAACTACTCCTCTGCTGTGACAACTACGATACCTCCATTGATGTATGGTCCGTTGGATGCATCTTTGCTGAACTTCTTGGCCGAAAACCCCTTTTTCCGGGCACAGAATGTCTCAACCAACTGAAACTGATCATCAACATCCTGGGCAGCCAAAGAGAAGATAACATTGAATTTATCGATAACCCAAAAGCAAGAAACTTCATAAAATCACTTCCTTATTCACCAGGAACATCGTTTTCTCGGCTTTATCCTCATGCTCATCCATTAGCCATTGATCTGTTGCAAAAGATGCTGGTTTTTGATCCTTCGAAAAGGATCAGTGTGTTTGAAGCCCTTCAACATCCTTATATGTCACAACTTTATGATCCAAATACGGATCCACCGGTTCAAGTTCCGGTGGATTTGGATATAGATGAGGATTGGGGGGAGGAGATGATAAGAGAGATGATGTGGAAGGAGATGATTTATTATCATCCTGAAGCTGTTGTTGCTGCTGCTAATGCTAATGCTGATGCTGATGCTGATACTGATGATGTGGGAGTCTTGTGAAACTTGTTATGAGTTTAATAAGCATTAGATATAATGATGCATTGCTAGTTTATGTTGTTGAATGCATTATAATTGTACTGCAAAAACAATATGTTTTTTAGGAGGTTGAGCTCCTTTTGTGTACATATTTGTGTGTGTTTCACCGGACTTTATTAGTTTAAAGATTTCTTGTTGTTGCAACTCTTGGAGCTTTGATCTTGTATATTATGTTATGACTTTATGAGTATACTACAACTAAAATTCTTTTGTTCAGGGGGATGTTTTCAAACTGACACTGGAATATATATGTGAACAGTTTGCATGCGTTGAAAGAGATGGCGATGGTGGTTGTTTTCTTCTCTTCTGTTGAATGAGTATTTTTCTTGTTAGTTTCACAATAAATTATATCTGAATAAATAAAACGGTTTGTTTGCTACAAAACTACAAATACTTGTTTGCGCTTGTGTTAAGTTTTTTTTTCCTTTGTTTTTTAGCAAGTAAAAGTACACCGGTTAAAGACGGATCACTTAAGAGTTGTTTATAACCAGTCGGTTCTTTTTTTATTAATGTAAATTGCATTTTTGGTTTTTGTGGTTGTCATTCATAATCAACTTTAATCCCTCTTTTAAACTAATTACAGTTTTGGTTATTATCGTTGCTAATATGTTTCACTTTTGGTTTTTGTTGAAAAAGGAGTAAACAAAAATTTGGTCCATGTGGTTTGTCGAAAATAACATTTCGTCCCTGCAGTTTTAAAACTACAAGATAGACATTGTGGTTTGAATAAATGTCAGGATTTGATTTCTTCCTCAACGGTCTTTAAAATATTTTGTTAAATGAAGAGTATTTTCATCCTTTACCAATTATTTTGTCTTTTACACAATCAAAAAGACCAAAATTGTAGTTTACTCTTTTTTACTTTTTTGTCTTTTTACTTTTTATTTTTGTAATGATTTTTCAATACCACACACACATATATATATATATATATATATGTGTGTGTAAATTGTTTGTTTTATTTAATGTCTCACATTTAACGGAATTTTTTAACGGTTGTTAGAGAGAGACCAAATCTACACGTTTTTGCAAACCATGATAGCCATCTTGTATTTCAAAACCGGAGGGACGAAAAGTGTAATTTTCGACAAACCATAGAGACCAAAGTTGTACTTTACTTCTTTTAACAAAAGTTAGCCAAAGGGCGAAAATGAAACAGTTTGGCAACCACAATGACCAACTTGTAATTAGTTTAAAAAAAAATAACTAGAGTTGATATTGAACGATAACCACATAAACTAAAAATGTAGTTTACTCCTTTTTTAAATTACTAGTGTTCGGCACCGCACGTTGCATGGTGATCAAATTTTACTTTATGAAAAAAATGCAAATTTTGTTTTCATTGATTATGCATGTTCATGTGAAATATTGCAGGTAATGAAATTGAGTGTATAAAAATATTATTATTCTCAATTTAGCTTTTAAATATTAGTTTCGAGTTTATTTAATGAATATGATTATAAAAGATGTTGGATATGTGCAAATTTCGAGAAGAGACATTGTATTTGATTTATTTGTCAAAGGATTGGAAGCAACTTTTGTACCCCTTACAATAGATCTCTTACCAATCCTTTCTATGTACAATTCAATGACATGTATCACATTTATTAATTAATATGCTTTAAAAAATTACATGTAACACTTGGCGTATAAAGATTTCTTGAAATACATGAATTTATATACATAATATCATGTATCACAGTGAAATAGTTTGAAAAAAATCACTTGCTTGCGTATTTGGAGGAGTGACCACATCAATATATATCGAATATAATAAGTTTTCTTTAATTGTAATTAATCTTTGATTATATATATATATATATATATATATGTTTTCATAATGATAATTATGTAAAGTTATGATGGGGTAGTATAATGATTTTTAATATAAAAAATAGATGAAAAATAATAATAATAAATATTGAAGATGAAATGTTTGATTTTGATGGTATATTGATTGTTTAATTTTGATTTAAACGGAAAAAATAAAATTAAAACTTTTTTACAATTAATGTGATGAAATTATTTAGAAATAAATAAAAAGTAGACGAAAAACAAATATAAAAGATATTCTCAATAAACTTGGAGTTTTTGCTTTTATATATATATATATATATATATATATATATATATATGCTAGATTTCTTAAATCTAGAATTTTCTGAAAAAAGTACTAATATTTACACTCAGATAATATACATTTAAACGGAATAACAAATCTAATAATAAACTTAGGAACAAATTTAGAACAAGAATCAAAACATAACCATCAAACTTTTGAAAAACTATACAGTTATATCAAGGTTCTAAATGGCGTGAGGCGTGGCGTGACGGCGAGGCCAAGCCTCAAGCATTAGGAGTCATGACGAAGCCATGGCGTCTTCATAGCGTGACTTATGGCATCAAATTTATAATTCATATATAATATTATATATAAAAACGTATGTTTTGTAGTGTTACTCAATGAGTCAATAGTAATAAGCAAGTTAAATTAGGTTATATGTTAAAAACTTGCAAATAATACATTAAAAACATAAAGAAAAATCAAATATCTCATTACGATAACTACACATTAGGCCATGGCGTGCCATGGGCTTAACGCGGCGTGACATACAAGCCTTGGTGTCATGACACGCCATGGCGGCTGTGCGGCGAGTTTTTTAGAACAATGAGTTATATAGAAAAAAGAAAAGAATTAATAAGTAAATTAGCAGAAAACTTAGATTACATTAAAGAACAAAATAATCAAATTATAAAAGATATTAAAAAGAGTTTACCTTTTGACAATTGTATTTTGTACTTTTGTATTTTTCTATTACGTGTATAGTCTAGATTAACTTTTTAATTATATAGACTAGGCCTAGACTAGATATGTGGCACCTAGAATTGCCACCTAACGTTTTCTTTTTCAAATTGTAATGATGTAGATTCTCAACGAATGCTTATAAATACCTTCGTCTAGTTCATTGTAGATCATTCGAAAAATGCTTGGAATTTAAGAAAGTGAAATAAAAACCTTCATGAATTGCTAAATCTCTTGCCTCCTATCTTCTTTATTTAAGCCTTCAATCCTTCTTCTCCTTTTCAAGTTCTTCATATTATATTCCTTACCTTATAAAAAAAATACTATTATATATAATTCGGCCACCGCTGCACATGTTCTCTGGTGATTCTGCCTTCTTCCTAGCATCTCTGTAAGCTTTCTTCTTCATGTTGTTATGTTATTTTATGTGGTTTAACGGAAACCCAAAAAATCCGCCACTACCCCTGCTAAATCTTTTGCCTCCTATCTTCTTGATTTAAGCATTCAATCCTTTATTATTAGATAAAAGTTGGAAAATAGACTTAAAAAAGGCGAGCAATTATGACTGTATTAAAATTTAATACTCCTGTTTGATATAATAATTTTGGATTTAGAATATCTAATTGAAGTTATTGATTTTGATGCTATTGTGTTTACTATTAATTCGGCCATAGCTGCACATATTCTCTGGTGATTCCGCCTTCTTCCTAGCATCTCTGTAAGTTTTCTTCTTCATGTTGTTATGTTATTTTATGTGGTTTAACGGAAACCCAAAAAATCCGCCACTACCCCCCTCAATGGTATCAGAGTATAGAACGATTCATTGATTTAAAAGACTGAGACAGACTTGTTTTATTTGGTGGCATCATTTGAATGTAGTAAGCTCCACCGTTGTCTTTGCGAGAACCCGCTCAGGTGAAAATCAAGGGATTAGTTAATGTTTTGGTATTATTAAGACGGTATGATGAATTTATTAGGTTAATGATAAATCATACTTTCTGTTACTAGCTCTCCCTAATACTCCTATATTTATTACAATATTATTACGTTCATAATTTTCATATCCTTTTGTTTGTAATGCTATTTTTATTTTCTGTAAATCATTTATGTCTTTTAAAATTCCTAGTGTACAATAAAATAGTGCTGTATTTTGATTAAGATCAACCTCCATTCCAGATATTATCTCCTTTTTTAAGTCTGTTTTCCAACTTTTATCTAATAATAAAGCTAGTAATTTTGTACCTAAATTTTTTCTTCCTAATGCTTTAATTCCTATGACTACTAATCCTACATGTGCAAAATGTTTTCCTGATTATTTTATTTTTTGTATTGTTTCAGGTTACCAACCCAGATTGAGAATGCAGTGCTTAAATAACAGATTACACTTCTCGAGGCAAAGAATACACAATTCCAACAAATGCTCGAGACTAAAGAAACAGATACAGTTATACATAGAGATTTTGACAATTTCAAAGCAAGGATATTAGATTATCCTTGGAAACAAACTATGAAACAACTATTAGACAGATTTCCAGACTTCGAAAACATAGTATCCACAAAAATTTGTACATAATTCCCTTTAATTTTGTATAAATTACAACAAGATATCATCGACATTGCATTTCAAGAAAAGAAATACAGAGGCGTAATAGTCGTACAAAGGCTACACCAGAGGAATCCTCCGTTAACAATTCCAGAAGAATCAATTCCAACAAATCTGTTCCTTCTACAAATCGATCTAAAGACAACAGATATGCCAGAAGAAAAAATCCTACAATTCTATCACAATTAATGGCATGATCGATTTTTTGGAATTCAGCCTCACTCCATCAACAGAAGCACTTCTCAACAAATTTGGAGACAAATTCATCTATACAGCAGGAAATATTGCATCTCATTCCCACGACTCAATTGTAGGATGCAAGATCTTTGCTTCATTTTCTGAAGCAAATGTTTACACATACAGACCTGCAAGAAAAAGAATTTTTATCAGCGACAGAATGTGTGAACAAAATTATTTGCGAAAGCTCGCCTGTAGTACTGAATATACATGGTGGAATAGCATTAATCATTCTGACACACTTGAGCAGCTAACAACAATGATTTTACAAGGCCAAAAGACACCTTCGATACCTTGGGAATTCGAGATATCATGGTGTAAAAAATACAAGTTGGTAGCTGAAGGCCATTATAGGAACTGTTTTAACCCGAAATGTTCTTGTGCTACTGTCATAGCATCTGAAAAACTGTAAAATCCTTTGAAAATGGGACTTTGACATTGAATAAATTTTGCAACTGTTTCCCATTTGTTAAAAATTCCAACTTTCATTCAAACTTCTAAAAGATATTATAAAACTAAATAACTGATTATATTGATTATTATGAAAATTTAAGAAAAATATTAGAGAAAACTTTATTCTTGATAATTTTTAAAACTTTATTTAGGGATGAGATCGGGACCGTACCGGTACCGAACCGGTTGGTACCGAAAAAATTGGGACTAAAAAACGGTACCGAATACCGAACCGTATGTACCGGTACGGTTTCGGTTTCGGGATGGGAAAATCGGTACTGGTACCACTTAGGACCGAAAATTAAAAAATGTATCAAATATATATCAAAACCAATCACAAACCAAAATATATTCATAATGATTCAAATGTGTTTCAAAATCAATCCCAAACAATAAGAAGTTTAATAATCAAAAGTTCAAAACCAAGCAAAAGTTCAACAATCTTCGATATTCTTTAATGCTTTTCCTTTTTCCGTTTTGTTCGTTGATTGCCTCTCCAATATCTATATATACAAAAAGAAACAAAGATAGTTAATATCAACAACAATCAAGAAACAAATAAAGTTAATACTAAGTTACTAACATAATTTTCATTACCTTTGGCAATGTCGTCGTCCTTTAATATATCATCAATGTCATCTACAATCGGTTTCCTCGACTTTCTCACCCAATCTTGAGTGCAAACCAAAGCCTCGACTATGGAAGTTGACAAGTTTGTTCTGTATGAGTCTAGTACACGACCGCTTGTACTAAACGCCGACTCGGATGCCACGGTGGAAATTTGTATTGCCAAAATATCTAAAAAAAAATACAAAGTTCATAAACAATAAAATGTAAAACATAATGTTAAAAAAGCTTGAAAAGTCAAATAATTACCTTTGGCCATCCGAGATACAATTGGGAACCTCATAGCATTTTGTTTCCACCATCTAAGTATATCAAACCCGGTAGTAAACACAATTTTAGGCTCATTTAGGTACCTCTTTAACTCGATTTCAATTGCAACTGAATTACTTTCTTCCACATGTAGAAATTCCCCCAAAAAAATCATTACCCCCATGACATGATATCAAATCTTCTTCATTACACGCTTCTTGAGATGCCGAAGTAAGGTCAACCGTGTCCAACCTTTCTTTGTATATTTTAAACAAAACATCCAATCTTTTCTCAAGCTCTTACACCATAGTTGCCACATTCATCTCAAGCACTTCTTTTGACATGGGTTTGTCCTTTGGTATGTTATACATAGTCATCTTTCTAAACACATGTCCAATAAAAGATGATTTCATTGTAGGATCCAACATAACGGCAAAATACATGAAGTCATTAAGTTCGTCAAACTTCCCCCAATACTTATCGTATTTTTGTCTCATTGACTGAGCCATGAAACAAAAATCGGGGTTCTCCTCCCACACACATAGATGTTTGTCTACATCTAGAATTTCTCTAAAAAAGAGACGAGCTAAGGGCTTTGAAGTGGCCGATACAATTTCCGTTTTAATCTTGAATTTCTCTAGAAATTCGACCACTAGTTTGCACATACCAAAATCCGAATGTTCGGGCACTCTATCAAGATCACGAAAATAACTAGCATCTTTAACTTCAAACATGAAAAATACCTCCCTTAACTCCACGACAATCTTCAACATCTCAAAGGTGGAATTCCACCTAGTAGGGCAATCACCACACAAAAACCTTTTTGATTCAATGTTACAAACGTTCATGCACCTTTTAAATTTGGCTATTCTTTGTGTCGATTGTCTAATATACCTAACTGCCTTTTGCACAAAATCAATATGATAATTGTTCTCCTTTAAACCATCTTTCACAATTAGGTTTAGAATATGCGCCATGCACCTAACATGAAAATGTCTCCCACCATCATACATATTAGGTAACTTTTTCACCAAATACTCTAGCGCCTTATCATTACTAGATGCATTATCAACCGTCATAGTCATAACATTTTTTATCCCCCAACCATGTATGCACTCTAACAGTTCACGACCCACATCATCCCCCCTATGACTATCAATGGGTCTAAAGTTAATAATCCGTTTATGCATTACCCAATCGTCGTCTATGAAATGAGTCGTAACAACCATGTAGTTCACCCTTTGGCACGATGATGTCCATGTATCCGTAGTCAAGTGAACGGTGTTTGTTGGTTTACTTAAATAAGTCAATAACATATTCCTTTCATCGATATAATATTTTCCAACATCCTTAGAGACTTTGTGACGTGATGGTAAAGTAAACCTTCCATTTAAAGCACTAATGTAATCAACAAAGGCCTCAATTTCAACAAATTTAAAAGGCAATTCACCAACAACAAACAAATTCAATAAAGCCTTTTTTATTCTACCCTCATCATGCTTCCAAGTTTGCACACTACTTTCCCCACTAGCTTCTTTTTTAAATGATAAATGACTTTGTTTTTTCATGCGAAACTCAGGATTCTTGTCACAATTAGGATAATGCTTTTTAAGGCCAGAAGTATCGTTTCTTACCGGATCGACTTTAAGTATCGTGTCACAAAACTTGCACTTTGTATGTTTTCGTTTTACTCCATCCTCTTCAATAAACAAAATATCAAAGTATTTCCAACACTCGGCCCTCTCGTTCCCTCCTTTAGGACCTTTGTTTGCTCGTTTTCTTTTGCCATTTGATTCGACATTATCTTCTTTTTCACGTGTCTCATCCGAATCATTGTTGAGTACCACATAAGGGGTTTCCTCAACAAATGAATCATCTCCCTAAAAAAAACCATATTAAATAAATAGATTTTATATGTTTATTTTTCCATTACATTTTCAAATACTATTAAATAAAACACGATCTATTATGATATAGGTGATACTATGTTGTTTCAAATAATGCAAAATTCAGTTTTACATATAATAACAAATTAACAAGAAAATGTTTATCATTAAACGTTTGATTAAAACATCTATAAAAAGGTGATAAATTTTTTTGACTAAAGAAATGATTCTTTGATTAAAAAAACAATTTGGTAGTGAAAATTTCTTACCAAAAATCGAATCGGTACAAAAATCGAAGTGGTTTACATAATTGAAATAAAATTAAAATTTTTTTGGTCAAATTATAACAATCAATTAAGAAGACTATCACATCTTTGATAATTAGTGGTATTGCACTGCATTAAAATAAAAAAAAACTAAATTTAATATCCACTGAGTTTTAGATGAAGATTTATATTGTTTATGTGTGTGTGTGTGTGTATATATATATATATATTCATGGAAAAACCTCCGAAATTGATAGAAGCTAGCAGAACCAAAGTTTTGGATAGAGACTGATAGAAAAGCCAGCACAAAACTTATAAAGGATTATGTTGTTTAACGATAATCATAAATAAAATTATAAACAACGATTAAATTCACAAATATCCAATTAAAAGAAATCCAATTGATATGAACAAATCAAGAAATACATATTCGTCAAGAAAATAATCACATCATTATGTGCATAATGAAGTTAAAGCTTACAAAGCCGCTTGTCTTTGTACCCAATAAGGGAGTCATCCTAAAGAAAGCTAATTCACATCATAATGTGCAGAACGAGGTTGAAGTTCATAAAACCATCTGACGATCTACCAATTCAAGAGTCATCCCCAAGAAAGCTAATCACATCATTAAGTGCAGAATGAGAATTCTTACATGAAAGTAAGCTAAGTTGGAGCTAGAAGGAAAGTTTCAGATTCGCCTTCTCTTAAAGAAAATTTGATCTTATGCATATGTTGAGTTAAGACTTAAACGACTATCTTGTTTATGAATTGGGTTTTCTTTCGTGTAATGTTTTAATCGTTTACGAATGTTGTTATTTTTAATTGTTCTTGGTTGATAATGAACAATGATGATAAAATGACTTGCAAGATTTTCAAGATTTGAATTGGTTTCAACTGTTCTTGGTTGATGACGAACAATGATGTATATTTAGGTTTGAAAGAAATATAGCAAATTTTAATGTGTTTTCCCTATTACACCTTTCTGTTGAAGGATTTTAAGTAACAGTTACAAAGCCAAGGACGAATTTGGTACAAAATGTTGAACCGAGGAACCAAAAAAGAAAAATTATTTGTCAAGTGACCAAAGTAGTATGTAGTAACCTATTAGGCTCGCGTTTGAAGTGGCATAGCAACTTGCACCAAGTCATATGGCATAGCAAAATTATTTAACCAAAAGCATGTTTTTACATCTTTTTAACGAAGAACATAATTGAAAAAAGGTGCAAAACATAAAAACTTACTTGAGTTTGATCCATGGAGGTGCCAAATCCCGAATCCCAAATCCTGAATCCGTCGGTTTTTTGATGTGAATGTAGGTGCCAATTTTTTGACGTGAATGTAGGTGCCAATTTTTTGACGGTGATAAAAAAATTTGGAGAATAATAGGTATTTATGGAGAAAGTTTAGGTTGTTTAGGAGATGATTTAATTTGATTAGGAAAAGATAATCTTCATAATATTAGGAAAAGATTGCAGAATCGAAGAAGCTTAAAAAAATCTAACCTTGAAAATCCCCGGTTCGATTTCGGTATTTTTGGGAAATTCCCGGTACCGAATACCGAAATCCCGAATACCGAATTTCTCGAATAGTTGGAACCGAATCCCGGACCGAATATATGGTACCGGTACGGTACCGGTTCGGGAAAACGGTTCGTTTTGCTCATCCCTAACTTTATTCTTATTATTATCATTTACATTTGTTTTTATTATGATCAATTTTCTTCATTTTTATTATCAATGCTTATAATTTAATCATGAAAAATTTATATATATATATATACATACATATATATATGATTGGTTAATTTTGGTTTCCAAAGTTTCCAATGTAATATTGGTTTCCAATTGATCTCTCCCCTATATATATATATATATATATATATATATATATATATATATATATATATATTGATGTTGGATTCATTTAATCAAAAAGGTTTTTGATTTATAACCATTGTTGGATTCCTTTTAATTTTTGATTATGTAGGAAAGAAAAAAAATTAAATATATGTGAAATGATAAAAATGTTATAATATTATATATTGTTATTAAAAATGTAATGTAAAAGTGAAATATATAAATATAAAATGAGTGTTATGTACAAATTGGTGTTTTAAAAAAGTTTATTTAGTAATATAAGATAATTGATTGTCATCAATATTGAATAAAACATAAATGATTTTTTTAAATAAAAATTTTTGATTTATAAACAATTTTATCTTACTAAAAATATTAAAAATTTAAATAAACAATAAATACACTCATTTAATAAATTTTTTGATTTATAAGCATTGTTAGCTTATTAAAAAAAATACAAAATTGAAACAAAAGGTTTCATTTATAGTTATTGTTAGTTCATTCAATAAAAATGTTTTATTTATAAACATTGTTAGCTTGCCCAATAAAAATGTTTTATTTATAAATATTGTTAGTTTATTCAATTAAGTTATGGATAATGTGAATAAAAAAAACAATATTTCAAACCAAAATATATTTAAATAAATAAAACAAAACTAATTAAAATATAAGCTTGATTTTAAATAATTGTTATTAGAAATAAAATAAAATTTAAAGTAAATAAAATTAGATTTTTAGTTATATTAATGATTTTTATTTTAATTAAAATGAAAAAAAATAATATGAAAAGTTATTGTATTTAATGTGAATAGACTATTTAAAAATAAATTAAAAATGAGAGAAAAAAGAAAAATAACCATGGAGGCCTCTGCTTAAATAAAATAAAATTTAAGTTAAATAGAATTAGATTTTTAGTTATATTAATTATTTTTATTTTGATTAAAATAAAAAAAAATGAAAAGTCATTGCATTTAATGTGAATAGACTATTTAAAAATAAATCAAAAATGGGAGAAAAAAAAACCCATGGAGGCCTCTCCTTAATCCTCTCCCAAAGCCTTTTCTTATATATATATATATATATATATATATATATATAGGGTCCCGTTCATTTGTTAACCACGGGATTGGTGCTAACCAATTTTCAACCAATCAGAATCATCCTAGAGTTTATGTCCTGCGTTCAATCCTATTAATTATCAAAAGTTAATATGAGCATTTCATAATTCACACTTATTTAATGTATTTTCATATTTCAAAGAGTTATTAATATGGTAGTTATTAAAATATTAAATATAATATTTAATATTTAATGTATTTCCATATTTAATATATTTCCATATTTCAAGTAATTATTAATATGATAGTTATCTAAATATTAAATATAATATTTTATTTAATGTATTTCCATATTTCGAGTGTGCATATATGCATGTCTAGATGTTAGTGTGTATCTCAACTGCAGAATAGATTAGCTGATATACACATATACAACATGTACATATTCACAATACTCAATGTGCACATATGCATATTAGATACCAGTGTGCAGATATACATATGCATATACTCAATATGCACATATGCATATTAGATACCAGTGTGCACATATGCATACAATATTTCAGCAAACATATGCATATATGCACTATATGCAAGTGTGTACATATGCACTATGAAAGAGATCATTAGGTGAGTAGAACAATTTCTGATTTCTTCAGATCGAAAACAACAAATTTCTTGAAATCGTTTTCTCCAAATCGATTCTTCAGATCGAAATCCTGAAAATCAATTTCTTCAAATCCTGAAAATCGTTTTCTTGAAATCGTTTTCTTAAAATCCTGAAAATCGATTTCTTGATCGATTCTTCAGATCGTTTTCTCCAAATCGATTTCTTGATCCTGAGTTTGACGATGATCGTGAATATCGAAAGGATTTTACTCTGATTCCTCCTGATTCGTCGTGATAGAGAGGATTGTTGGAATCGATTTCAACAACATGGTGTTCGTGCGTGTTTTTTGTTGGATAAAGCGATTTTGGGGGATCAAATCCCTAATTATTTGGGTTTTTTATTTAGTAGGCGCATGTTTCCCAAATTAAAGGTATTGTATTTTTACCAAAGTACTTCTGTGCATACATGTAATGTATTTTTTTACAACCATTATGAATATTTTAATTTAATTAAAAATCAATTAATTGTGGACCATTGATCTCATCAATCTATGGTTGAGATTGGTTAGCACAGTTAGCAATGTCGTGGTTAATAAAGACAGGTTATTAAATCTTATATAAAAGAAAAAGGTATTTTCAAAGTTTGATTTAAAATCAGGATATAATCAGTTATAACTTGAAGAAAACTTCAAACCATGGACAACCTTTACATGTTTAGAGGGACAATATGAATAGAACGTTTTTAGTTTTGGACTTAAGAATGCACCATCTATATTTCAAAGATTTATGGACAATATCTTTCCTAGTTATACTGATAAGATAATAGAGTTAATAAATAAATTAACAGAAAATTTAGATTATATTAAAGAACAAAATAATCAAATTAATGGCATATTGCATTAACTTTTCTGTAGAATCTGTTCTCTTTTCTTATTTAGAAGAAATACTCAATGAGGATGAGCTTTTCTTTGACTGTATAGGCTGTATAATTTCATATCTTCTTAGTATAATCCTTAACTCCTTACACTCCTTTTAAGTGTTTCGTATTATATCCCTCAGAGAAAAAAAATATTCTTCCTTAGAATCATCACTGCAAATACACTCCGGTGCTTCCATCTCTCTCTGTAAGTATGTGTTCTTCCTCTTTGTCTTTATTTCTTAATGTTTTGTGGTTTAACGGAAACCCAAAAAATCTGCCATATTCCACTAGTAATATACAGGATGTTATTAGTTCAGATAGTTTTCTTAACAGAATATATATATATATATATATATATATATATATATATATATATATTCATAAGGTACCCGTGTATTTTCAAAATGGGAAAATTACAAGTATGACTCTTAGGTGGCGTTTGGTTAGCAGAATGTTTTTGGATGAAATGGAATCTGTCAAAGGAATTTGACTTTAAAGGGATTGAAATGAAATGTTGTCAGGTTTGACCACCTGTTTGGTTGACAAAATTGGAATAAAATTTGTTAAAGGAATTGGAATATGTCTGTTTGGTCCACAGAATGTGGTTTTGGAATTGGAATGAAATGTTGATAAATGACCAAAATACCCTTTTTGATAATTTTAATTTTTATAAACAAAACATGCTTTAATAAAATAGTCATTAAAAATACTCTATTTGTAACGGTGGTTCAGATTGTTAGTGGTCAGTGATGGTTTAGAATGGTGGTTCAGATCGGATGTGGTCGGCGGTGGTTCAGAGCGGTGGTGATTCAAATTGGCGGTAGGCAGTGGTTCAGATCGGTGGTGGTTGGTGGTGGTTCAGATCAGAGATAGGTAGTGGTTCAGATCAGTGGTGGTCGACGGCGGTTCAGAACGGCAGTGGTCGGCGACGGTTCAGAACGGCGGTGGTCGGCGGCGGTTCAGAACGGCGGTGGTCCGTAGTGGTTCAGATCGGCGGTGTCGACGCTGGTTTAGATCGGAGGTAATCAGTGGTCGGCGGTGGTTCAGATCGGCGATGGTTCAGAAAGGCGATGGTCGGCGGATGTCAGTGGTTCAGAAAGGCGATGGTTGGCAGTGGTTCAGAACGGCGGTGGTTCAGAACGACGGTGGTCCACATCGGAGGTGTCAGTGATGGTCGGTGGTGGTTTAGATCGGAAGTGGTCGACGGTGGTCAGTGGTGGTCGACGGTGGTCGGTGGGTGGTGGTGGTTCATATTGGTGGTGTCGGCGGTGGTTCAGATTGGCGGTGGTCGATGGTCGACGATGGTTTAGATCGACGGTGATTATGTTATATTAGATTGAGGGCATATGTGACATTATGATAAAAAAGGATTCCATTCCATCAAAATACTTTATAGTTGCTAAGGAATGTTAAATTCCCCCATGAATGGAATTTGGTCAATGGAATTCAACATTCCAATTCCATCAAATTCCTTCAGAATCTGCGAACCAAACGCCACCTAATAGAAAACTTCGATGTGTGAAAGGGTCCTCATAGTTTCCGATTTTAATTTTGAAAGTTATATCTTATACCCTTATAAATTTTATTTTCTCTTTTTTTAATTTTTAATTTTATGCATGTATCATATTAATTAATTATAAAAGTTTCAACTAAAATACATTTAACATAATACATATTTTGTGTTATAAAATTACATTATTAGAAAAGTCTCATCAGGCCTTTAAAATGAGAATAATATTGTATATTTATAAAAATTAATTTATATCTTTAACACAAAGTATACATGAAATGGTCATTCTAATTGCTTTAAAATATATCATATTACAAACAAAATTTTGAATGTAATCATACTCATGATTCGTAAATATATTGTTTGAATATCATAAGCTAATTGTTAGCTAATAAACTAGTTGACAAACAAATCACATTGGATAAAAACTAACAGATAAGCTAGATGAACATGTAAAATGATCAAAAAAGACATCTTGAAAAATTAATTAATTACAATATTTTATAATATGACAAACAAAACTACTTCAAAAAAAACAAACAAATCCTTAATAATAGAATATGTTAATTAATACAAACAAGAAATAGAAAAAAAAAATAATATAATATATTAATCAAAAGAATTTCAAATTGATTATATACATACACACATATATATATATATATACACATACATATACACTAGTTGTGTACCCGACCAATGCGGCAGGATTTAAAAGGTTCATTCTGATTTATTTAATTTTGAAATATAATTTTTTTTAAGATTTCATAAAACCTACTACATTTGTATCTACGTAACCATCCATCATAAATGTTAGTGTTAGTAGCTTCTGCAACCATTCATAAAAAATAAATCTTTTATATGGAATGTGTATAAAGACAACCCCCTTTATTATTGTAACTATGGCTACAAGGAATAAGATTCAAAGTCCGGTTCAACAATAAATCTTCTCGCCGATCCTTTCCAAAACAAGATATCTAAAAAAGCTCTAAAAATGCGGTGTTTTAAATAACTTCTTTGGACCATTCCTACTCCAAGTAAACTTTTAATAAAAAATTATTAAAATTATAAAATTATACGTGACCTAATTTTACAAAAAAGTGTGTACCCAAAATATATTTTGAGTGCTTAATAAGTATCAGTGATACGCTATCTCATGTAATCTCCACTCCAGATTAAAGGAAACCATAACAAATTTATATTAGACACAAAAGCCATTATGACCAACCATAACATTTACTGTGAAGTAGACGATTCGCTGTAACAAGCATTCCACTATGTAGTCCTCATTAAGATAAAAAAAAAACAAAGCAATCTGCACCCATATCATATCATATTATTTGTTTGTTGGCTACAATTACAACATAAGTGCCCAATCTTTTTTCTAAACAAAAGACATAAGGGGATAGCTATAAAAAATAATTGAGAGTGCAAACTTGTACCATGAGAGTGTTAACATTTATGGTAGATTATATGAATTGCTTAAAGTTTCCTGGAAATTACTGTGCATTTGTCTACTCTAGCATTTTGTTGTTATTACGAAGATAAGAGAACCAAATTGCTTCTCAAAAAATGGTGAGTTTTTCTTTTAAAGGCGAAACCCAGATTGATATATGTATATATAGAGAATCATCATATATGTCAACAAAAAAAGTTATGGGCTGTTTACCAAACACTTACCGGGTAAGTGCTTACTGCAGGAGCCACCGCTCTCATTTAGCTTAAGTGATAACATTTCTGATCAACAAAATAGATCGATGGTAAGCGTTTATAACCCGGTAAGCGCTTACCGGGTAAGAGTCATCACCCTAACTAACCGGGTAAGACTCTCGATCCTTGCCTTCCCTCTTACCGGATAAGATTCTGAAAAAAGAGAAGTATCAATAATAACAATAATACACAAGAAATAATAATTGCCATGTAAATTCACCATCATGATTTAGTTGCAACCAATAAGATTTGGTGCCCAGACAAACATGGGTTGAAATGTTATTACTCCGGTAGGGATGAAATAAGAAGCGAAGTCTTACATCTTCTCTGTCTCACATGAAGTACACAATCTTGTAATTGATCATAAACCATTAATTTTGGTTGATTTTGTTGTCTTCGAAGTGATTGTTTTCGTGGTCCGATTGGTTGTAGGTCTTTTAGCTGCTGCCATTACCATTCTTTGGTCTGCTTTTTCTCTAGGTACAAACTTAGGTTCGACTCGTAGACTTTTCTTCCTAACCATGTGATTTCTTTCTCGACTGTAACACCCTCAAATTTGGAAGAGCAACTAAACAAAAACTTCGATAAATAACCAAATAAAGGATACAAAGGCTTTCTACAAATCAATCCTTGAAATACTTCAACTTTAAAACATAAAATTAACACTAACATTCAATAACTTAGGTCACACGCTAAGATTAAAAATGTAGGGTGTTACTTAAGCCAAATACAAGTTGCTATTCCCAAAATAAATGCGGAACACTTCACCAAGCTAATCTCTCTCGTGCATATAACTAGAACTCATCTCTTCACGTACAGTGCCGCTAATACCATTCCCCAACCGGGACCTGATGCACATGCCGACAAATAAAAATGTTAGGATAACGCCTAGTGAGTTCAAGAGTTTTCAACACGAATAAATATATTGTAAAAAGTAAAGAACGCAACGTAAATCATAATCTTTCAAAATGATTTACTTTAAATATGAAAACGATCCGTTTTCCAATAACATGCATTTTAGGCGATGGAAACACCAATATAACCGTTTTCCAATCCACACAATTTTTAAGCCAAAAACCCCCAATATAAAACATTCCTTCGTGAATTAAATTCAACCAAAAACTCACTCAAAACGAGAATAGAAATTGAACTCCAAATTTATGAAAGCGCGGATAAAACGTTATATCTTAAAACACCCAAGATATGGGTAGGGCATAATACTTAACTCATAAATCATGAATAATAATCCATACATATAAAACGTCACCGAAAACATGGATACTAAAACTCAATACCCAAAAACAACACATTTCGGTGACGGGGGAGACTCGATTTCATCGAATGTGGCGGGCGGACTGGTCTTCCTCTATTTATATACGTCATATTGCCGAATTTTCAATTTTTATTTCACCTCAAATTTTAGGATGTTACACAAAGTTTCCCGCATCGCTAAAAGTGAACACTCTTTGTCAAACGGTCCACAATTACCCAAATGGTGTCATTACCTATCAACGTCTTTGGTAGCTTGGTCACGAAGTCCATGGTAATCTCGTCCCATTTCCACTTGGGTATTTCTAATGATTGTAGGTTCCCGTAAGGTCGTTGGTGCTCGGCCTTTACTTGTGAACAAGTCACACACCTTTCCACAAAATGTGCTACATCCAACTTCATGACCGACCACCAATAGTGCAACTTCAAGTCTCTATACATCTTGGTGCTTCCCGGATGAATGTAATATTTGGATTTGTGGGTGTCCTCCAAAAGTAGCTCTCGATTCCCTCTAATTTTCGGTACCCACACACGCCCATTAAAGCATTTGATCCCACGACTATCGTCCGTCAAGAGTAGCCATTGCTTGGTCATAATTTCTTCTTTGAGGTTTTCTTCCAATAAGGCTTTGGCTTGAGCCTCTCTAATTCGATCCATAAGACTTGACACCAATTCAATTATTGTATCAAAATAGGTTTTCCGTGTGATCAAAAATACATTCAACCCGGTATGTTGAATGATTCTACTAATTCCGCGGGATTGGACTATGTTGATGGAGGAGCTGATGTGTATAATTGTTCATCATTGGTATATACATTGACGTGATTAGTTTGTAGTATTTTTGTTCGATTAGTTGTTAGATGGAATAGATTTGATAAAATAACGATTTTGTGCATTTACTAACAATAAGAATGTATATTAGTATCAATATCCATATTAATCATTGAATTTCACAAACTCGTTTCATGCATGTTCAACTTTAATAAAAGGGGTTAAACTTTATTGGGGTTGTATATGTTCATCAGTTCACACACTGACAATATTGGGTGCATTGTAATTGTGATAAATTGTTTCATGACTGTTCACGTAACACCCCGAAATTTGCGAATTTAATGAAATGCTCATTCCTTGTTTAAGGTTTTATTATGTTATAGGGATCTGTTATTAATTTAAGTTAGTCCTTTTGATCGAACCTGCACAACCGAGAAGTTGGAGACCTTTGGGAGTCTCGGTACAAGGCACGCGAGAGTGCCAACGATTGTGACAAGGTGTCACCCTCGCTGGGGGAAGAGACCATGCGGTATAGTTTGGGCGAGAGTGCCCGACGATTGTGACAATGTCACTCTCGCCGAGGCATAATCGCTAAAGGGAGGCCGAAGTCTCGATACATATTCGGCGAATATGCCCCGCGATAGTGACATTGTCACTATCGCCATGGCACTATCGTCGGCGGAGGTCTGGGGTATTTATTGAGCAGCTCCGTTTTTATTTCATTTATCTGATTTTAAGGAAGCACCTAGGTCATTTTTCTCTGCACTTTAAGGGTAAGTTTTCCACCAAATCATCAATCCTCATTAATACTCTTAGCTACTACCTCTCTTGAACATTTATAACATTCTCTTGGTGTTTGTAAGCATTGATTGGAACGGGTTCAAGTTTAGTCAATCTCAATCCACCATCCTCTCCATTCTAGGGTTTGGTTTTCTCTTTGAAAACTACCAAGATGAGTTCATTCTATTTTATAAACTTTATACATGTTAAAATGTGAATTTCAACCTTCTAAACATCTCCATTTTGATTTACTTGACTTGGGTGAATTTTCACCAAAACCTAATTTTGGAGATTTTAGGGTTTTATGTGAATGAGTATGACTTTAAGTTGATGAACTTATATCTTGAACTACTTGTGGATTTGTACATGGGAAGCTTGTTCACCTCAAATTTCATGTCTAAATACTTGAAATCAAAACTAGGGTTTTCGAGATGTTGATGGGTATTTATTGAATGAGGACTTGGGTGTTTGAATTTAAATCATGTAAATACTACCCAAAGCATTATTTTGGAACCCCTTGGGAAAATTAGGTGAGTAATCATATGGGTTCTTGATTTTTGTACAATTGTTGGCATATTGACTATTGGAGTTATTGGTTGGCCTTGAAGGCATTGGATTGGCATATTTGTTGCATTTAGGCGTCATAAACCCACAATTATTTATATCATTTTGTCCGACGACGGAACACTAGTTTTCCACATTGAGGGACGGTTAGGCATCAGATAGGGTATAAGTCCTACGTGCTAGTAGACGATATTGGATGAGGATCTCAATGTAAGGAACCTATGTGGTTGAAGTTGACTTTCCGTGGGTGTACGTTTAAAGCTACCGAGCCTAACATCCCTTGCGTGTATTTTATTATGTGTTTGGTTTTACTAACATGTCAAGTGGCTTACTTTTGTGTTCCGTCACTTATGTTAGTAAGCGGGTCTCCCCCGTCAACCCAAGAGGTATTTGTATCCATGTAAAGTTTGTCTATAAATATCCTATCGACTTTCTCTTATTACCGCATTTACGATTTTACGGAATTTTAATATATATATATATATATATATGTTTGTTCTCACTAGGCTTTAGCCTAACACCATTTCTTAAAATGACATGTATAACAGGTCATTCTAGCGGTGGGACCCCTCGGGATTGAGGTGAGAGTCAAGAGGAGAAGTAGCAATTTTTGGTGACATATAGAGGCGTACATTGAGTATAGTGATAGTATATTTTTTAAAGACCCGATCTTAATCTAGATATAGATGGTCTAGATTAGTAGGTTGTTGGGTTCCTTTTCTCTTGTGTTGTAATGTAAATGCCATACAATTATTCCCCTTTTTGGGTGAGTTGGTTATGTTAGTCTTGATTTTTCCTCTTTTGTTCAGGTTTAAACTAACCCCACTTTTAGGGTGTTACAAGTTGGTATCAGAGCTATTATGAACGTACCGTACATGATCATCCTTGCCACGTGTCGTCACATCAAGGTAGTCTAAACTTACACGTTTAACTCGTAGGTTCACCATAACACTGACCATGTGCTATTATGAACGTACCGTACATGATCATCCTTGCCACCTTCGGCGTGTTTCCCGTTCCTAGTGACTCCAACCACCTGAATCATCCAATCTTAAAGTGCCTATTGGTGCAACTTCACTTAAATTAACGCTAGTTTGAGTCTAGGCATCCAAAAAAAATACCTAATTCTCTCAAACTTAAGCTCTGATACCAACTTGTAACACCCTCAAATTTGGAAAGAACGACTAATTAAAAACTTTCAATAATACCTTAAAGGATAATAAAATTTCCTAGTACCAGTCCATAATTGAAATACATTTCTAGGTTGAACCATCAACAATTAATTAAAGTCTTACATAAAGACTAACTAAAGTCGAGTGTTACTATAACCCAATACCAGTCGCTATCTCCAATATAAGTGCGGAAGAATTCAACAAAGTTAATCACCTCTTCGAGCACGCAACTAGCACTCATCTCTTCACAGTGTCGCTAGAACTAATCCCGGAATGGAACCTGATGCACATGCCGACAAATAAAAAGGTTAGGCTAACGCCTAGTGAGTTCAAGAGTTTTATATCATAATTATAAAGGAAAACATAAAATGGAAATATTGTATCTTACAATCATGATCATTTAAATGATCTACTTTAAAATAAGAGTACAACTCATTTATCAACAATAAGTATTTTATAGATGGACGCCTCAACGCCAAAACATTCTTTCATGAAATAATGCAATCCAACACTTACTCGAAACGAGGATAATGGTAATGCTCGAATAATGAAATTTGAGTAAACTTTATAAAACAAACGACCAAAATATGAGTAAACTCAAGTCTCCAAAATTATAGCATAAGGGAGATAACCCAAACTCAAAGCGTCACCGAAAACAAGGATAAAACTAAATACCTCAAAACAACACCTCTCGATGACGGGGGAATCCCGAATTCCAAGGCTAGTGGCGGAACACAAAAGTAGGCCACATTCAAAGTTACTGAGCTCACCATACTAGGAACCCATATATGTCCACAAGCTCTCCGACTCGTACTAAGATGGGGAGGGGGCGCCCGAGGATTACCTAGTCATGCTCATTCGCTAGGATTACATTTACGACCCATGGCTAGTAACCGGTCCCACATAATCGTACCAAGTGACCTCCGAGGACCCAATGTCTCAACTAGCTACAAATGGGAAGTGACTATCCCATAAAAACAGCCTCAGAAATTAACTCGCGGATGCATGTCCGGTTATTGGACTCCAAGAGCCCTCACCGACAAGTCCACAAAATCCCAAGACTAATTCTGACACCAACATATAAATAATAGCCTATTTTCTTTTTAAATAATAAAGACAAACTCATATGCCTATGGATCCACTGCATTATAGTCTAAAACAGTACATGACTCCAATTGAATGACCAACGCACTCAAAACATGTAATTCTCAAATAATGCGTATTAATCGCCATCATACTCAAAACTCCACAACGGGCTATTAAACCGGACAAACGTCCTCAGACTCATTTTATTTTCAAATATGCATTTCCATGTTTAACTGCTGATAAGAATGAAAATCATAAAATGAGACTATATACATTCTTTCGTGTACCTCACATAAATGTGCAAGTAGTACTTTATAAAACATCCCCTTTCATGAATGATTCATAAACCCGACAAACACTTAAAAGTTTATTTTCGACCAAAGACCCATTTATGCAAAAATCATCAAAAACTCATTCATTTATGACACATTTATCGAAATGCCCAAAAATCCCAAATGTGGGTGTTTTACAAAGTTTATAAGGTTAAATACTTCAAATAATCAAAGATCACCAAATAACCCAACATTTGATAATTTTATGTAAAACACATAAACACTTTAAATGGACATTTTGGCATGTACAACGTTTTCACAAATCAACTTGAACTCACCTTGCTAGATTTAGGCTAAATCTAGATTTTACCCCCAAAACTTGAATCTCCAAAGATGAAGGCTTGAATCTCCAAGAAACTTCTCTAGATCTTAGATCTGACACATCTACGAGGTTTCCTTCAACATAAAAGTCACCAAAATCACACCCAAGTTGAAGGATGAAAGGAAAAAGGGTGAAACCATCAAACCCTAGCTTAGCATTGAGAGAGATGAGGAACATACCACCACAAAATACACTTGGATATTCTAATAGACTTCAAATATCTTGCTATATCCTTGAAGAGATCTCAAAAACGAAACCATGGCAACTTGAATCATCAAAAACGGAGTTGGGATGCAAAAGTTATGAAGAAATGAAGTTTGGTGGCTGAAAATCGGGTTTTAAGCTTGAACAGGGCTCCACGCGGGTTACCCGGCGGCCTAAGTTGCCCCACAACTCGCCCGGATGTGTTTTATGCTCGAATAGGGCTCCGTGCGGGTTACCGGGTGGCCTAAGTCGCCCCGTAAGTCGCCCCGTGCACTATTCGTCCGGTTTCTTCATTTTTCATGCCCGATCACTGTTTTGGCCATAACTTCTTCGTTATAGCTCCGATTTCGCTCCGGAAAGAACCGTTGGACTCGTAATTGAATCCTTCATACAACAAGACTATAAAATCTAGGATTCAAGTCCAAAATCCTATATCTTATTTTCCTTTAAAATTACTAATTCCTACATTAACTTGAAACGATACTTTTCGAATTTCGGGGTGTTACAATCCTCCCAACCTTAAAAGAGATTTCGTTCTCGAAATCTGGCACCGATCAAACACCCAACGTCGCCTTTAGGGAGGTCAATCAGTTCTCTACTCAAAAGGAATTCCTCCACGATACCTTGCCTCATGTACGAAATCGATTACATCCCATTTAAGGTTGTTGCTGCGTTTCTCCTAACGAGCCATCACAAACTCAACCCCAACGTTCGATATAACTTACCCACGTCTGGATGAACGTTGAGTCCTTGCTTAATCATTTTCTTAATCATTACATCTCGGTTGCCTCCCAACCTTATGTTGCCCATATTACCTCAAGAGTAACTTACGACCTTAATCAGTCATTTCCACCAAGAATACCCTAAAGTAAACTTTTCCCTTAGATACCTCTAATTACGACGCATCAAGGTCTCCTCACTAATCGATTTGTACTTAAAGTATACCTCGACATTCTAAAAAAATGCCTCCAAAAACAATACCACCAAAGAGTTATCGTCCTTCGACGAAATTTTCTAACGACTAGTTTGGTCTGAACCAACACAACCTTAAATCCGATCTTCAAAGCTGACACATAAACGATGTCTTCAAGGGCTCACCACTTCCATAGATCCTAGCATTGGCCTGCTGTTTTTCCCCAGAAACGTACCAACGCACTCTACAGATATTCTCTTATCCCAAACTCCAAGGTTACACGACTCCCGTCATGCACTCAAGCATCGATCGACGAATTAACGAAAGTATTGATAATTATCGAAAAACAATGATTGATTCCTATTTAACAACATCTAATTTCATTGAGGTTACCGCTTGACCTACAGACACCAGGGCCAACGGAAGTGCACTGAAACACACCAACAATCCTTGTCCTGAAAACCGAGCGTCGACACCTATCCTCGAAATGGCCATTCTGCAAACGTGGGTATACTACAAAATATTTCGTTCCGAGTTGCTATGCCAAAAGTTGACGCCTACTCAAGGAAATAAAACCTCAACTCAAACAGCTTCACTAGCCAGCCATAACCTCATCAATATTCACAAATACCATCAAGATAGTACACCACCGACACATAGTATACCGTCGTACCAATGGCCCACAACTTCAAAACCAACTATACCCAAACAACCGTACACGGTTTTAACCCGAAGATTTATCGAAGCATAGAGATCATCACTTAATTAACGAGGATAGAAAGTATAAGGGGTTGTTTGGCAGTTGTTGAATAGTTTAGTGCAGAATGATTAAGTGGTCTGAATGATTAAGAGGTTTTTATGGTATAGTGTAAAATGAAATATGGTTGTTTGCTAATTGTTCCTAATGAAATCAGGGCTCTTAATGGTTAAGGGAGGGTCTGGATACAAAACCATTAAGAGGATTTTGGAACCACTAAGAGGCAACACTTTTTTTTGCCAAACAAGATTTACCTCTTAACGATTCAGAGGTTGCCTCTTAATGGAACCTGTTGGGAACTGAAGAATTGCACAAGTACAACACAAGTAAAGTTAATGCTGCTAGAAGAAAATAGTTACTACTTCTAGTTAGTACTTCTGTGATTAATGCTGCTAGTTACAGATTAATGCTGCTTAACAAGTTTAGTACTGCTAGTTCAAAGTTAGTACTGCTTGAAGAGATTAATACTGCTGAGCATGGTTAGTACTGCTGGAGTTAATACTGCTCAGAGTATTAATGCTGCTGAAGAATAATGCTGCTTATGTGAAAGAATTCGCATGGAAGGATGACAGCTGGATGAACTGAAGATATTCATGGAAGTTGGAGATAAAGATGGAAGTTTATATTGAAGATCTTTTTATGTTTAGTAATTATCTTTTATTCTGCAATATATATATAGATTTGTTTAGAATAGCTAAGATACTTTTGTGAGAACTTTAATTCTGAGTTTTTGTTTTAGAGAGAATCAACCTCAAGGCATAGTTCCTAATTCTAGAGAAGTAGAATTCGTCTTGAAAGAGTCTGTTCTTCAAGATTGAGGTTGTGTGTGTAATCTTGTAACTTCAATCATTCAATATAAGTTTGCAAGTTATTCATCAGATTTACTGTTTGTTTACTGTTTCATTAAATATCAAAGTGTTATTCCGCAAACTTATTTGATATTGTTTCTGAGTATTTATAATCCTTGTTAAAAATTCGATCCTGACAAGTGGTATCAGAGCAAGTATTCTCAGAAACCTACATTCAAAATCACATCATCATGGCTAAAGGTTCAGAGTCTTCAAGCTCAGAAATTCCTACAGAGGTAACATCTAATCTTTGTTCTAAATCCTGTATTGAAACTGTTAAAAGGTACAGGGATCACAACCAGACAATGAGTGATGACCTTAAAAGATTAGAGAGAGATATAAAAGACTATGCAAAAATTGTTGAGAGTTTTGAGGAACAGATTAAGAGTTTCCAAGCCAATGAACTCCAACACTCATATGACACCAACTACTGGAAGTGGGAGAAAGATCAGTATGAGTTGAAGCTGAAACAGAAAGAAGAGGAGAATGAGAAAATAAAGAGTGAGTTTGAGAAAGCCAAGCTGGATATTGAGAAATTTTCCAATGCTTCAAAAGCAATGGACTCTTTGCTCCAAACTCAAATCCATGACAAACTTAGAAGAGGAATAGGCTATAATACCACACCACCACCATACAACAACAATTACATCCCTCCTATATCAGACTTGCTAGAGACCAAGAATAGGAAGGAATTGTCTGATGAAGCCACTAAGGTAGATCCATTAGACAAAGTGGTGGTTGAAACAGATTCTGAAGAAGAAAACTCTAATGATAAGAGTAAGGAGAACACTGTGAGTGGTGAGATTCCCCTAGAAAATCACATTATCACCAATGAGGGATGTGGAAAAACTTGGGTCAAATCTAAGGACATAGAGAAGACAGAGGGAAAGTCTGGTAAGGTACATTACAAACAGACCACAGTTGTGAATCCTGTCCCTTGCAAGCAGTGTACATGCAATAAATCTGAGCCCCAAAAACATGATAAACCAAGGGGAAATCAGAGAAACTGGAATAATCAGTGGGCACAAAAACAAGGGATTGATCTGTGTAAAATCAACAGGCCAAAACCTTGTTTTATCTGTGGCAAATTGAATCATCTTGCCAAATACTGTTATTTCAATCCTATTAACCAAAGAGTCACTTTTCAAAGACAACCACAAAACTCTTCTGGTTATAGGAATCAAAGAAGGAATCAAATGGCTGAGAAAAGAGCACCTAAAAAGTTTCATACTCAGAACAAGTTTGCTAATATAAAGAAAAATACTCCAAATAAGCCAAGAAGTAATTTAAAGACAAAGAAAGCAAACAACTTTGTTCAGGTTTGGGTTCCAATTGTAAAGAAACCTGTTAGTACTGCTATCCCAGATAGTACTGCTAACAGAAATAGTGCTGCTAACTAAGTTAGTACTACTAACCAAGTTAGTACTGCTAACAAGGCTAGTGCTGCTTCTAGTAGTAATGCTGCCAAGCCTATAATCTTGACAAAGTATTCCATCCATGAGATTCCTAAACAACTCATCCAGACTAAACTTACAGATTATATTGATGAGAAAGGACAACCCAAGACCACTTTGGCTTGGGTTCCCTCCAAGACTAACTGATTTATCAAGTGTGCAGGGCAACCAAAAGCTCAAGAGGAAGAGCATTTGAAATGCAGATAGTGGTTGCTCTTGGCACACAACAGGTAACATGGACTGCCTTCAAATTCTTCAAAAGATTTGATGGAGGACATGATGCATTTGATTCAGAGGGAAGTAATAATAAATGCTCAGAGCATGAGTTAAAAGATAAGTTGCCTTTGGAAGATTTCATTGAGCATGATACTACTAACCTGTGTGTTTAAGTGTTTCAGGTTGAAGTTAGTAATACTCTAGAGGGAGTAATGATCATGAAGGATCAAGAAGAAAAGGATCAGGGGATGAACAAAGTAGTAAAAAGTATGAGTAAAAGGATGGTGTCAAAAAGTGTAAGTGTAGTAAATGCTGCCAGTGCAGTTTTAATACTGCCAGTGCATTTTTTAATACTGCAAGTGCATTGTTAATACTGCTCACAGTTAATACTGCTAGTTAGTTAAAACTGCTAGTGGTTAATACTGCTCTCAGTTAATACTGCTTTCAGTTAATACTGCTAGTTAGTTAATACTGCTAGTGGTTAATACTGCTTTCAGTTAATACTGCTAGTGGTTAATACTGCTCTCAGTTAATACTGCTCACTGTTAATACTGCTTTCACTATCTTTTTAAGGTTAATACTGCTTATAATCCACAAGCTATAAATACCCTTTCCCCGCCTAAAAGATCATAACGACTCTTTGTCTACTGTTAATCTTCTCTCTCACTCTTTTGTCTCAAGTATCCAGTGCTCGCTAGTCAAGAATCCTTGCGTACAGATGGCTTCAATGGTGTTTATTGACGAGCACAACGAGATTGCAATGCTAAAGAAGCCGAAACAAGCCGATGGATTCCACCAAATTGTGGACTTTCTCAGGTCAAGCCACATTGCCCATGCTCTCACTGTATCACCAACTATCTACATAGAGCATCAAAGGCAATTTTGGGCCAATGCCACCATTGTTACTGAAGATGGTGTCCAAATGATCAAGACAAGGGTATGTGAAAAACCCCTAACAGTTACTGAAGAGGTGATACGTATCTGTCTACGTCTAGATGATGCTGCAGGTATAACCTCTATTCCTAATGAGGAATTATTCTCAACTCTTACTAGAATGGGGTATGGAGGCCCATTGGGTGTGTTCAAGTTCTCAAAAGCTAAATTTTCACCCCAATGGCGTTTCTTTGTCCATACCCTTATGCATTGTATCTCTAAAAGGACTACTGGATGGAGTGAGTTCAGTAGCACCATTGCTTATGCTTTGGTGTGCTTGGCCACTGCCAGAAAGTACAATTTTTCTCAAATGCTTTTTAATGATCTTGTCTCAAACCTGAGAAGTAAAAAGAGTTTTTATATGTACCCCAGGTTTGTACAAGAAGTAATAACCCATGAATTGACGGATATACCTCATTTTGATGGGGTATATGTACCAAAAATTCCCAAAGGTAAGGTCTTTTCAAACATGAAAAGATCCCCTCTGGACTCGGAAGGAGTTGACACCCCATTGTTCTCTACAATGATGGTGGTGTCCCACACTGAAGAAGGTATGGCAGCAGGGTCAAGGCCCTCATTAGACCATCCCACTGCTAGCCAATCCCAACCTTCCCACTCTATATCTATCCCACAGTCCCTACTTCATAAGCCCACTTCTCTAATTACCCAAACTTATACAAGGAAACAGGTAAAGAAGGCTCCTTCCCTTCTTGTACCATCACCCACTAAGCCTTCTAGCCCTCTAAGGGAGAATTCTCCCTTAGAGAATATCAATAGGGAAACCAAAGGGGTGTCTCCCAACCCCAAGGAGGTGTTCACTGAGGTGGAGGTTGAGCATATGGGTGCTAAGGCTGCCACTACTCCTGCTAGCACAGAGGAGGTCAGTGGTAACATACATAAGACCTTCCCCATGGCAACTTTGGGTGAGCAATCATCCAAAGGTCCCAGGTGCCAAGAAACCAAGGGGGTGGATAGTGCTTCTGCTAGGCAGAAGACTTCCACTACAAAAAGATCCAATGATCCATCAAAAGAGGGTAACACTTCTGGAGAAGGTGAGGACAGATATAACTATTATGAATTGATGGAAACCATGGGAAACATCAACATGGATGTACTCAAACAGGGCAAAGATATAGAAGAACTTAAACTTATAGTTCTGTCCCAACAAGTCCAGATTGCCAAGCTAAAGAAAATGGTGACAAGGTTATTGCAAAAGAAGAGGAGAAAGCAGTTTGTTCTAAAGAAGAGGAACAATGCTCAAGATGCTTCCAACAAGGGGGAGAAGCAAGAAAGGGAAACAGAAAAAGAAAGTTCAGCTGAAAAGAGAGTTGAAGTTGAGGGGGAGACAGAGGATGCAATAGAAGCAGAAACAGAAGTTGCTCAAGCAGCAGAAACTGTTAATGCTGCTGAAACAGCAGAAACAGTTAATGCTGCTGAAACAAAAGAAGTAGCAGATGCAGAAGAAGCAGTAACAGGGCTCTCTGTAGAGGAACTGGAGATTGCAGAGACATTGGTTAAAGCCAAGAATGACACTCCTAAGGCTAGTCAAATGGCCAAGGGAGTGATCATTAATAAAGGAGGAGGCTCAAAGAAAAGAAAAGAATCAAGTAAAGAAACTTTGAAAGATACAAAGGGAAAGGGAAAGGGAAAGGAAAAGCTTATTGAAACTGAACTGCCTTCAAAGAAGAGGAGTCAGATTGAAATGGATGAGGAGATGGCAAAGCAGCTTCAAGAGCAAATGGAAAAGGAGGAACAGATTCAAACAGAAACAGATAGAGAGCTTGCAAAGATAATGGCCAGAAAACTAAATGCTGAGTATCAAGAAAGTTTAGCCAAGAAAAGCTCTGTGAAAGTGTCTAAGCAGAGAATGCCAGTAATGAAGCAGAAAAGACAACCTTCTAAGACCTTTTTGGCCAATCAGGAAAGAAGAAGAATGATTAACTTCCTGAGAGGTGCAATTGGTGTCAAAGGGGAAATGTTTACCAACATGGCATACAGCAAGGTTGAGGAGCTATACAAGAAAGAAATGGCCAAGCTTCAAGGGGACTCATCTCAAAGGGAAAAGGCTGAAAGAAGAATGAAGGAAAGGCATGACCTAAATATTCAACAACCATTCCCTGAGGAGACCACACCTTCAAAGGACAATGATGAAGAAATGAAGGAAGAACAAGAGAATGCTGGTATAGAAATTAAATCTGCAAAGAGGGTGAAGACAATTGCTTCCAAAAGGCAGTCTAAAAGGCCAAGAGTGGAAGAAAGAGCAGAAACTGAAGCAGAACCTTCAGTTACACCTTCAACAGAACCTGTGCAGAACCCAGAACAGTCCAAAGAGCAATCAGATGAGCATGTGGGGCTGTATATGACTATAGTAAAACCTGTACAGGCTGTTCCAATTTCCATGAAGGCTCCAGAGATCATCTTTTGGGATATCCTAAGAGACAATGGAAAGGATTTCTTTAGACTCAAAAGAAATGGTGGTGCATTTGAAGCATATTCAACCTGGGGGAGAGTAATCAGAGATTGTTCAAGAGCAGACATAGAGGAAATGTACAAAGTGGGAATGAAACTCTATGAGCCTGTGTTGAAAGGTACTGAAGAAAATCTTCTCAAAGTGGCAATGGAATACTTATGTATGATGTTTGATCCAGAGAAGGTGGTGCATAGGATTAAAGATCTTCATCATGAGTATGTGTTAAAAAAGATTGATCATTGGATACTTTTTGAAAACTGTGGTGTGTACATGATTACAATTGATAAATGTTATCATGAATACTACCTAGTTGACAAAATATATGATCATAGCAAGCAGAAACTTGAAGGAATGCTGAAAGCTAAGCTAATATGTACTAAGGATTCAGAAATGGCAAGAATTATGGTGAGAAGAACTATCAATCAAAGTCTGGGCCTAGATCCAAATTTGGGCAACTAAATGTGAGGTGTTGAAAGCATCTTGAAGATCAGATCTGAAGAACTTGACTTCTCTTCCTAAAAGTCAAGTTAGGGGGAGATTGTTGGGAACTGAAGAATTGCACAAGTACAACACAAGTAAAGTTAATGCTGCTAGAAGAAAATAGTTACTACTTCTAGTTAGTACTTCTATGATTAATGCTGCTAGTTGCAGATTAATGCTGCTTAACAAGTTTAGTACTGCTAGTTCAAAGTTAGTACTGCTTGAAGAGATTAATACTGCTGAGCATGGTTAGTACTGCTGGAGTTAATACTGCTCAGAGTATTAATGCTGCTGAAGAATAATGCTGCTTATGTGATAAAGAATTCGCATGGAAGGATGACAACTGGATGAACTGAAGATATTCATGGAAGTTGGAGATAAAGATGGAAGTTTATATTGAAGATCTTTTTATGTTTAGTAATTATCTTTTATTCTGCAATATATATATAGATTTGTTTAGAATAGCTAAGTCACTTTTGTGAGAACTTTAATTCTGAGTTTTTGTTTTAGAGAGAATCAACCTCAAGGCATAGTTCCTAATTCTAGAGAAGTAGAATTCGTCTTGAAAGAGTCTGTTCTTCAAGATTGAGGTTGTGTGTGTAATCTTGTAACTTCAATCATTCAATATAAGTTTGCAAGTTATTCATCAGATTTACTGTTTGTTTACTGTTTCATTAAATATCAAAGTGTTATTCCGCAAACTTCTTTGATATTGTTTCTGAGTATTTATAATCCTTGTTAAGAATTCGATCCTGACAGAACCATTAAGAGGTAAACAAATAACCCCTAAGTCTAACGCCTCAAATACTTCTGCATGAACTAGTTTATGAGTTGAAGTCCAAAGATTCAAAATTAACCATAAGTCAGGTCCTCTGACGCTTCAAACTCCAAGGACTCCTTTAGTCCTTAATCTCGACCTCTATCACAAGAGGGCTTTACATCTACAGCTCTACTGAGTTCAAGGTTTTTCAAACTACTATGCTAATTTAAAATTTTATAAAACCTCTAAATGTAAAAGCTTTATAATGTTTAATCATACGAATAAAATTCAGTACCTTTTACTCGGTAGGTGTACAAAGTGGTCACAACCGCCACACGTATAAAACCATTTCGGAAAAATATTTGGTCAATAATCAAACTAATACTGACACCAACGAAAGATGTTGCAACAATCTTTTTCAAAGGGGCCGCTACGGTCCCTGCTTGCATAAATTTATGTAGTTAATGATAAATAGTTTTACCTACTAAAACAATGCATAACAAGGCGTTTGCATAAACTACAGAAGGGAAATTCATGAAATCAATTTCTAGAAATGTTTTCATTAACCTTAAAATGCCATGAAATAAAATTTCCCAACGTGACTCGCATACATCGGTTTATTCCTCAAAACTAGTAAAGTGACATGTGTACGCACTTTGGTTAAAACATGAAATATTCTATGTCGATTTCAAGTTCAAAGCCAACTAATGATATGCTCTCATCATTCTAAAATGCTAGATAAAACTTATTGACGGAAGTTCCAAATAGACATGTATGCATACTATATGCAACTCACACAAAACTCAAGGAAAATGATACCACTTGACGCCATTAAAGTCACCCCATTAAATTCACAAAATCGCATGAATTAAAATCCTCAATAAAACAGAAACACCAAGATAATGGGAGATAACTTTTCGACCAAAACTTTAACATATGTGGAGGAGATCCAATGTTAAAGTCATAAACCGCAGTTACTTATCCAAGACCCAAATCAACATCAAGATACACACATCGTAAAATCCGAAATAACGTTGGACAACAATATGAATAAAGAAAATCTTCAACAAAGTTTGCAACCTCATGTTATAAAACAATTTTATACATGCTCGAAATCATGGTTCAAAACCTTATGTGTGCTAAAACATTGCTTCAAGATTTGCAATTTAATCCACATGGCGATTTGAAAACATGAGAAATAATTTATGCAATTTAATTTAGAAATAAGTTATGTGCGTGCAGTTGATTGGCACTCAACAACTCGAAACCACGCTCCTTAATTTCTTAGTCACCCTATCGTCATCTAGATGCTTAAACATCTCAAAACAATAATCGAATATTCCATCAGTTCACCTTATCATTTCTCCTCAAATAAGTTAATTCCACAAGGCTAAGGTTCTACCACGACCATTAATTTCGACCCGAAACGGTACACTTAATGCAATCACCATGCTTATTGTCACTCCAAGTGACGAATGCTAAAATCATCAGCCTCTCCTAACGGTTACTCACCTAGTAACTTCTTTACTACCCCAACGGTCGTCACGTCAAGGTAGTCTAAGCATACACCTGTAACTCGTAGGTTCACCATAACACTGGCCAGGTGCTATTATGAAGGTACCGTACATGATCATCCTTGCCACCTTCGGCGTGTTTCCCGTTCCTAGTGACTCCAACCACCTCGAATCATCCAATCTTAAAGTGCCTATTGGTGCAACTTCACCTAAATTAACGCTAGTTTGAGTCTAGGCATCCAAAAACAATACCTAATTCTCTCAAACTTAAGCTCTAATACCAAATTGTAACACCCTCAAATTTGGAAAGAGCGACTAATTAAAATCTTTCAATAATACCTTAAAGGATAATAAAATTTCCTACTACCAGTCCATAATTGAAATACATTTCTAGGTTGAACCATCAACAATTAATTAAAGTCTTACATAAAGACTAACTAAAGTCGAGTGTTACTATAACCCAATACGAGTCGCTATCTCCAATATAAGTGCGGAAGACTTCAACAAAGTTAATCACCTCTTCGAGCACGTAACTAACACTCATCTCTTCACAGTGTCACTAGAACTAATCCCGGAATGGAACCTGATGCAGATGCCGACAAATAAAAAGGTTAGGCTAACGCCTAGTGAGTTCAAGAGTTTTATATCATGATTATAAAGGAAAACGTAAAATGGAAATATTGTATCTTACAATCATGATCATTTAAATGATTTACTTTAAAATAAGAGTACAACTCATTTATCAACAATATGTATTTTATAGATGGACGCCTCAACGCCAAAACATTCTTTCATGAAATAATGCAATCCAACACTTACTCGAAACGAGGATAATGGTAATGCTCGAATAATGAAATTTGAGTAAACTTTATAAAACAAACGGCCAAAATATGAGTAAACTCAAGTCTCCAAAATTATAGCATAAGGGAGATAACCCAAACTCAAAGCGTCACCGAAAACAAGGATAAAACTAAATACCTCAAAACAACACCTCTCGGTGACGGGGGAATCCCGAATTCCAAGGCTAGTGGCGGAACACAAAAGTAGGCCACATTTCAAGTTACTGAACTCACCATACTAGGAAACCATATATGGCCACGAGCAAGCCGACTCGTACTAAGATGGGGGGGGGGGGGGGGGCAGCCGAGGATTATCTAGTCATGCTCATTCGCTAGGATTACATTTACGACCCATGGCTAGTAACCGGTCCCACATAACCGTACCAAGTGACCTCCGAGGACCCAATGTCTCAACTAGCTACAAATGGGAAGTGACTATCCCATAAAAACAGCCTCAGAAATTAACTCGCAGATGCAGGTCCGGTTATTGGACTCCAAGAGCCGTCACCGATAAGTCCACAAAATCCCAAGACTAATTCTGACACCAACATATAAATAATAGCCTATTTATTTTTAAATAATAAAGATCGACTCATATGCCTATGGATCCACTGCATTACAGTCTAAAACAGTACATGACTCCAATTGAATGACCAACGCACTCAAAACATGTAATTCTCAAATAATGCGTATTAATCGGCATCATACTCAAAACTCCACAACGGGCTATTAAACCGGACAAACGTCCTCAGACTCATTTTATTTTCAAATATGCATTTCCAAGTTTAATTGCTGATAAGAATGAAAATCATAAAAGGAGACTATATACATTCTTTCGTGTACCTCACATAAATGTGCAAGTAGTACTTTATAAAACATTCCCTTTCATGAATGATGCATAAACCCGACAAACACTTAAAAGTGTATTTTCGACTAAAGACCCATTTATGCAAAAATCATCAAAAACTCATTCATTTATGACACATTTATCGAAATGCCCAAAAATCCCAAATGTGGGTGTTTTACAAAGTTTATAAGGTTAAATACTTCAAATAATCAAAGATCACCAAATAACCCAACATTTGATAATTTCATGTAAAACACATAAACACTTTAAATGGACATTTTGGCATGTACAACGTTTTCACAAATCAACTTGAACTCACCTTGCTAGATTTAGGCTAAATCTAGATTTTACCCCCAAAACTTGAATCTCCAAAGATGAAGGCTTGAATCTCCAAGAAAATTCTCTAGATCTTAGATCCGACACATCTACAAGGTTTCCTTCAACATACAAGTTACGGAAATCACACCCAAGTTGAAGGATGAAAGGAAAAAGGGTGAAACTATCAAACTCTAACTTAGCATTAAGAGAGATGAGGAACTTACCACCATAAAATACACTTGGATCTTCCAATAGACTTCAAATATATTGCTATATCCTTGAAGAGATCTAAAAAACGAAACCATGGCAACTTGAATCATCAAAAATGGAGTTGGGATGCAAAAGTTATGAAGAAATGAAGTTTGGTGGCTGAAAATCGCGTTTTAAGCTCGAACAGGGCTCCACGCGGGTTACCGGGCGGCCTAAGTCGCCCCAAAACTTGCCCGGATGGATTTTATGCTCGAACAGGACTCCGTGCGGGTTACCAGGTGGTCTAAGTCGCCCCATAAGTCGCCCCGTGCACTCTTCGTCCGGTTTCTTCATTTTTCATGCCCGATCACTGTTTTGGCCATAACTTCTTCGTTATAGCTCCGATTTCGCTCCTGAAAGAAATGTTGGACTCATAATTGAATCCTTCATACAACATGACCATAAAATATTGGATTCAAGTCCAAAATCCTATATCTTATTTTTCCCTTAAAATTACTGATTCATGCATTAACTTGAAATGATACTTTTCGAATATCGGGGTGTTATAGTCTTAGAGTCGACGGAATTTACACGAATTGAGAGTTGTGGTAATGGTAAAGAGAATTCTTACATATCATATGTTCATAATTTCACTTAGCTAACGTTATTATGAAGATGTTTTACGTGATTATACTTGATCTACTATTGTTATGACAATTGATGAATGTAGTAGTATGTTTCCTTATGTTTAATTCTCTCAGTCTATTTCTCATCTCTATTCTCGCATATGTGTGGCAGACTAAATGGTAAACACTCGAAGTCAGCCAGATGTACAAGATGCAACGGCATCCACAACCGACCAACCTAGAGTGAGGACGACAGAATTGCCCCCACCTTTGCAAGGAGGGGTGGAGCAAATACCTCGTCGCAACATAGCAACGTCTGAGCCAATAATGGAGGAAGTAACCCTAGAATAAAGAATTATGGATGTATTATTCAATCCATGAATGTGGCTATGGCCCAATAACAAGAAATGTTTCTGAAACTACTTGAAGACAGAGATACTAACAATCGCAGGCACGAGACAGTTACGGAAAACGTGATTTCGGTGGGTTCCGGGGGTACCAGAGACATAATTCCCACAGATGGAGTAGCAACTTTAGAAGCAAGGCAACTGAGTTCAAGGGAAATGATGATCCAATAATCTGCATGAATTGGATCCGAGAGATGGAGCAAGCCTTCTGGAAAAGTGGGTGTGGAGAGGGCCAGAAAGCAACTTACGACTCTCAAATGTTGTGAGGGGCGACCCTTACATGGTGGAACATCTACTCTATGTCTTTGGAGGCTTCAGTGCTAGACAAATTGGATTGGGAAACTTTCAAAAGGAAAATGCTTGAGGAGTATTGCAATGAGAGATTTATGGACCAGATTATAGATGAGTTCCGGGGTCTGAAGAAAGGGAATATGTCAGTTAAGGAATACAATAAGTTGTTCATGGACAAGCTGGGTTTGGTGGGACATCTGGTCCCGATTGAGAAGGAAAATATCAAAGCCTACATCAAAGGGTTGTCGACTGAAATGATGAATATGGTTCGGGTATCCAAGGCCTCCACCCTCCGGGAGGCAATAGAAGAAGCACAACTGGTAGAGGATTTCTATGGCCAACCTAAGGTGGAAAGAAGTGGAGTGAGTGAGAAGAGAAGATGGGAGGGAAGTTCCACACCCTCCAATAGGTCGAGGCAATTCAACCATAATCAACAAGGGACCGGTCCTAGACGCGAGGTCCCATGGTGCTCCAAGTGCCGAAGCAAACACTTCGGTCCTTGTAATTCAGGGTCTGAAACATGTTTCAAATGTGGCAAGCTTGACCACAACTACAGAGATTGGCCGGTTAGGGTGCAAAATTGCTTTGGATGCAAGGAGTCGGGCCATATCAGAAGTGAATGCCCAAAGTTGAAGACCAGAAGTAGCGGGGGAAAAAAGATGGATCCTTCAAGAGAGATAGGGAGAACATTTCAGATGACCACCGAGGAGGCGAAAGCTTCAACGGATGTACTGTCGGGTATGTTTCTCCTAAACTCCATACCTACACGCATATTGTTTGATTCGGGCGCAAGTTTTTCGTTTGTGTCGAGTTCTTTCTGTCAAAAGTTATCCGTGCCCAATAGTATCTTAGAGTATGCCTTAGTGGTAGAGCTAACATACGGTAATCAAGTAGTGGTTCGGGAAATTTTTAGAGGTTGCAAATTGGAAATCGAAGGAAAGCAATTTCTGGTTGATTTAATGCCAATGGCTATTGTGGGATTTGATGTGGTCATAGGAATGGATTGGTTAGCAAATAACCATGTCGAAATTTGTTGTGCGAAGAAACTAATTCGAATTCCAATTTCGGATGATGAGACGGTGACCGTGTACGACAAAAGGTGGAAAGGCTAGGCAACAATTATCAGCATGGCGAAGGTACAAAAGTGATTATCGAAAGAATGCTCATCCTTTCTGGCGTACGTTATAGACGCTACTTTGAGTCCAAGATCACTAAATCTCTAGAGAGATAAAGTAGAGAGAGAAAGCAATGTAAGTGCAAAGTTACTGTTGTATTGAATATGCGTGATTGTGATACAAGGACACAAGACCAAAGGGACTTAAATACCCTTGGTCAATACAACACAGTATAAGATTTTAGACACAGTATTTGACCAAGCCTATAAATACAATGATTACTATAAAATCAGACTTAACAATCTCCCCCTTAGTAACCATTGGCGCTTTGGTCTTCAAAATTCATCTTCTATATCAGCACGGACCATAAAAGCGACTTTATGAAGCAATCTGACTTTAAAAAGAAAAATTCTTCTCAGCATCTTTCAGTTTGAATTGTCTTTGCTGCCTTTGACAAGTCTGGATCAGAAGCTTGTGCTCTAAACGACACACCTCTTTTGAAAGATCTTGAATGAACTGTGGTGGTCGGAGTAGGAACAACAAAAGAATTAAAATGGCTGAGAGAATAGAATCTTTGAGCGAATCTTGATCAGCAGATAAACGTTTTGAGCTCTTTGTCTCTTTAACTTCTCCTTGACTTCTCCCTCTCATGACCTTGATGATCTGGATCAACTTGGTCATGTAAATGTTGAAGACGAGACAACTTAAGATCTGCAAAATGAAAAAAACGGAGAAAACAGAAGAGGTTTGCGCGACACGCAGGAGGCGCAAAGTAAGGTTTGCGTTACACCAAGGTTGCGCAAAGTGAAGTTTGCGTTACACCAAGGTGGCGCAAAGTGAGGTTTGCGTTACACCAAGGTTGCGCAAAGTGAGGTTTGCGTTACACCAAGGTGGCGCAAATTTGACTTGAAGTCTGAAATTTTTTACCTGTTGAGCTCTTTGACTCCCCCTACACAAATGCACTAAATTTGACAATTCAAGTTAGCATTTATATTGAGAATCAGATACTCCCCCTCAAAAACAGATATGATCATTAAGAAAATTCTCCTTTTTCACTCCACCTTGAAAAATGCTCAAACCCATTTAAAAGGATATGAGAACACAATGAATGTAAACATCAATGTAGAAAGAAAAAATATACTGAATATGTATTTTGAAACGACTAAATATATAAAAAATTTAAACAGAAACAAATAAAATTCTACTTAGTAAAATATCACAATAAAATCCGTCAGATGAAATCAAATGTATGTATTTGGATACAGAAACAAGTTTTATTGCATATCAAGTTAAGACATGTTCAGTTTCAAAAACTTTCATCAATCTATTTAGTGTGCTCGCATGTGAACTTCGATTAGCTTCAAGAAAATGCAATTCTAAAAATATAATAGAGAACTTTGCAAATAATCACACTAATCCATCAAAAATTCAGACTTTCACAAATTTACAGGTTTATTGCAACTTAGAAATATATAACCAAGTATCATGAGATGTGTGCTCATTGACATCTTTTAGCATTGTGCACTATGGCATCTTTTAAACGCGTGCACTTTGGCATCTTTCGAATCAAATAGACTTCAAATATGAAGGATTTGGATCAGCCACTCCCAGACCAGTTGGCCTTAGGGGACTAGGTGTCAAGCACCCCTTGGAACTTACTCTCCCAAATCAGAAAGGCTACATCGACATATCCTAAACCCATTCATACCAGTAGAACATGACTTTCGATTTGATTCTATTGAAGGATTTGGGTTCGATCACTCCCAGATCAAATGACCTTAGGGGACCAGATGACAAACATCCCACAGAACTTACTTTCCCAAACCAGAAAGGTCACATGTACAAACTTTCAAACTTAGAGATTTCTGATTTATAAGAATTTAATAATCATCTCAAACACAAGGTTTTACGTCTAAGTGCTTAGCCCATATTTTCATTACGATCTGAAATTCCGACTTTTTAGGTTTTCTAAGCATTGTAAACTATAAATATTCCGAATCACACAACTTTAAAGCAATATCAAAAGCTACAAACATGTTGCTGACTTTTCGACTTTTGTTAGAACTAAAATTTGAACATATAAAAACTTCAATATTAACAAATCAACTTGAAAATTTATCCTAGACACACATTTTATTCAAAAGAAAGAAAATTGTAAAAATTTTACTTTATAGAATAAAATTTGTAAAGGTTTAAACTTTTAAAACAACATGCCGAAATTTTTAAAAATAGAAATATTTGATCGACAAGTTTATATTCAGTTGAAACAAAATATAATTCAATAATATCATCTTTCACACAATGTAAAAAAAAATTTGTGTCTCATTTGTAAAAATTGGGTTGAACAAATTCAGGGGTTGAATTGAAAAGCTCAGATTTTTTTAAAACATTTGAGAAAACTGGAACAACATCATTATCAGAGAAAAATGCAGCGGAAATTAAGTAGATGTACTCACAGTTTCTCATTTGTCAGAAGCTTAAAGCATTGAATAACGAGTCCTAGACTGATATGTCTAGAAGTCATATTCTTTGAAGCACGGGTTCTGAGCTGAATTACTCAGAAGCCAAAGTCTTGACATTTAAGACCGGGTTTTGAACTGCTGTGTTCAAAAGCCATTCTTTCTCTTACTCCCCCTTAACATGAGGTGACTGCAACTTAGAATCAGATTTAGACTTAGGTACCCACTCGAATTTGGGCCCGTGTTTGTTAGTTGCAGTTCGTATGGGGAAATATTTATAATATTTGACATGAGAAGCACGAAAAAGATGATCACAAGAATAGTAAGCACAATCATCAGAAGAATACAAAGCATAATCATCTGAACTAGAATCAGAAGAAGAATATGAGACATTTTTGGAAATTTGAAACATTTGCTTTATATAATATTTTGAAACTTTATTACAATAAGCAAATGAATCACTTTTATAATGTTTGTCTACATATCAAACTTCATCAGTCTGAGAATTAGTAGATGTCCGCTTTGCTTTCCAGATTTGCCTTGAACGAGCTCTTAAAGTCCTATTTGTAAGAATTGAATCGGAAGAATTAGAACTGTCATAAAGAACTTTATCTTGTTTCTTTGACTTCTTTGACTGTCTTCTTTTACGCTTAGGTTTATAATACTGATCATTGAGCGTAAAAGAATCATCAAGAATTTTAGACGAAATATTTAAATCAGAAGAAATAATTTTATCCAAGCAACCAATCTGATCAACTAATAAATCTGAATTTACTTCGGAGTTTGAATTATTTTGAGAAAAGATTTTAAAATTGGAAACTTCCTTTTTATTTTCCTTAGAATCAGAAGAAATGTCAGAAATAGAAACTGAATCTTGTTTTTGAGAAAATAAATTTTCTTCAAGACTAGAAGTCATGAAATAAAGAATAATATCAGATTCAATTTCCTTTAAAATATTTTGATCTTCTATCTTATCTTCAAGATCGATGATTGTACTCTCTAATACTAATGGAGGAGTATATTTCTTAGAATCATAAATGATTGGAGAAATATTTTCCTTATCAGAATTAGAAGCATAAGGATCAATAAAATCATCAGACATTGAAGATTTGATAGGAGATATATCATTTAAAATTCTTCTGCCTCTCATTGATTTTTCAGGGAAATATTTTGCATTTTCGCTTGTGTAAACAAAAGGAATTTCCTTTTTCTTGTTATTTATCCTTTTCTCATTTTCGATTTCTAACACTTGCTTCTCATTCATCCAATCAATCTTAAACTGAGGAGCATAATGAGCAAGAGTCAGATAATCGTATTTATATAAAGTTGGGGATTTTTCAATCGCATTGTTTAAACAATGAGGATTTTCAAAACCAACTCCCCACCTTTGTTTTAAAACTTCTTTACTCCTCGGTTTGTTCATAAAAATTGTTTGTTCAGATTGGTTCCTTCGATAAAGCTTTTCTTCTAATTTATTTATTTTATTTGAAAATTCATCTTTTAAAGAAGTTAGTTTAGTCAAAGACTCAAGATAAGTCTTATTTGAATTTTCTAAATCATCCAATTTCTTTTGAAAGATGTCTTTAGTGTTTTCCAAAATAGATTTTTCATCTTTCAAAGAAATTTTCAGTTTGTCAATCAAATCTGACTTTTCGAAATTTGAATTCTTTTCAGATAAAAGCTGTGAACACAAATCAGATAAAGCAGTTATAATGATATTCATCTGAGATGATATAAAATTGTAATCAAATTCTGAATATACCTCATCTTCATCAGTATCAGAATCGTCAGACTGATCAACTCCAATCAAGCATATCTGAGTGATCTCGACATTTGCAGCTTCATCGTCAGAGTGATCCATCCAAAATTCTTCTTCTGCTAGCAAAGCAGTTCCGTTCTCTTTTTTCTCAGCCAACTCTAATTTCTTTCGATAATAAGCTGAGTCCCTAACTTTCTTCACTCTACACTCCTTGGATATGTGGCCCGACTTTCCACAGTTGTAGCAGGCAACAGTCTTTGGCTCGGGCACTTTGACTCTTGAACCGAAAGTGAAGCGAAGATTGTTGGATCCCGATCTTGGTTGGAACTTTTTCTGGTAATGCTGAGAGATAAGGATCATTGCTTTCTGCAGTTCCTCACCATCGTCATCAGTTGACCCGTTGTAAGCGTTATCAGACAACGCCTGTTCAGCCAGTTGGCTCGTGAGGAGTGCAACCAGGTCTACTGATTTCTTGTTCTTCTTATCCAGTTTGACCTTCTTCTCAAGCACCAAGCTCTCATCAATCATCAGAATTTCATAAAGTTCTTGGATTTGCATAGTGGAGATTCTGACATCGTTTCTCAATCTGTGACAAGTTTTGTTCCATTCAGGCTGAAGAGCATTGAGGAATTTCAGATTTGTTTCAAGCTCAGTCTTTTCAACTTTAATCTTCCTCAGATCATTGATAATGGCACAAAATCTGTCGAAAACACTCTTTAAAGACTCACTGTCTTTGTCTTTGAACTCCTCAAAGTTGTTCATGAAGCGTGTATGTCTAAGTTGAGTTGCAACTGATGAGCCAAACATAATCTTTTCCAACTGTGTCCACATATGATTTGGATAATTCTTGTAATGATCAACACGGTTGTATACAGAATTTGGCAATGCTAGCATTAGATTAGCAAATAATTCTCGATCGGCTTTCATTCTCAAAACCTCTTCGGGTGTTGCTGGAGTCTCTTTGTTAGTCTTTATGAATGGTCCTTCATTTAGAGACTTCATCATGTTGGCTCCATTAACTTGTCGTTCAATGAAGTTGAGAAACCGATCTTTCCACTGAGTGAATTCGTTTTCATCTATCAGTACTGGAGGACGAGTGTCTGTACCCAATGACATCATGAGGTCATTACTGTAGAACTAAGTTTGAAAGGCTAACTTTTGTAGAATCCATGTTTCAGATATTCCAAGAAAAAATTCAAGTCTGAGACTGGCGCAAAGTTGATGTTTGCGTGAGAGGCAGAAAGCGCAAACTGAGCTTTGCGTGAGAGGAAGGTAGTATAAACTGAGATTTGCATGAGCAGCACGTGGCACAAACTAGTCTTGCACGATTAGTTGATGGCATGAACTGAGGTTCTCTTGAGCAGAAGGAAACGCAAACTTAGGTTTGCGTGAGCTGAGTCAGACACAAACTATACTTCTCGCGAGCAGTTGAACCAACTTTGTGTGAAACAGAAGAGACGAGAACTGAGATTCTCTTAATAAACGGGAGACGCAAAGTTATACTTTGCGTGATGCACGGGAGATGCAAAGTTCTCTTTGCGTGATACACGAGAAACGCAAATGTTACTTTGCGTGAGACTAGAACTTGACTTTGGGTTTTCTAGAGGAAACGCAAATCACTCTTTGCGTGAGTGAAGAGAAACGCAAAGTTTGAACTTTGTGTGCTATTGATAACCTGAAACACAAACAAGATTAGTAAGATCTAGCGCAAACTAAGATGAACTCACGCAAACAATAGATCTAGCGCAAACCGAAGGAAAACCACAAAATCTTCTAAAAACTCGATTTCAAAACTGATTTTGACGAAATTTTCTTACACCAACACGTTCGAAAACAACTTTTCAACACTTTTCAATCAAGCTTTTCGATTAAAATCCACACTTTCAAAATTTCACGAATGAAACAGTACGTGAACACGAGTTTTTCAGAAAAGCTCTAAAACTCAAAATTGATGATCAAAACTTCAATTTCTTGAAATTTGATGTGAATTAAAAGTGTTCTACTTGTAAAATCGAATCCAACAAACCAAAATTCAACGAAAATCAACCACAAACAGGGCCGAATTTGATAAAAAAAACTAAAAACGAGATTTTCTTGAAAAAATCAAGAAAATCGATCAATTTTTTGATTTTAATCAACAAATTCAGAAACGAAAAAGATTTCTCTCAATCCTCTCAAGATTCAGATGGCTCTGATACCAATTGTGAGTCCAAGATCACTAAATATCTAGAGAGAGAAAGTAGAGAGAGAAAGCAATGTAAGTGCAAAGTTACTGTTGTATTGAATATGCATGATTGTGATACAAGGACACAAGACCAAAGAGACTTAAATACCCTTGGTCAATACAACACAATATAAGACTTTAGACACAGTATTTGACCAAGCCTATAAATACAATGATTACTATAAAATCAGACTTAACAGCTACGCTCGAGAAGAAAAGGCATGAATATGTAAAGGTAGTAAAGGAATTCCTTGATGTGTTCCCGGATGACTTACCTGGATTACCACCCGACCGTCAGGTAGAATTCAAGATCGACTTAACACTGGGAGCGGCTCCGATAGCTAGAGCTCCGTATCGTTTGGCCCCGTCGGAGATGAAGGAGATGATGGGACAACTATAAGACCTTCTTGAGAAGAGATTTGTGAGACCGAGCTTGTCATCGTAGGGAGCACCGGTCTTGTTCGTGAAGAAGAAGGATGACACCATGTGGATGTGCATAGATTATAGGGAGTTGAATAAGGTGACCGTGAAGAATAAGAAACCACTCCCTAGGATCGATGACTTATTTGATCAACTACAAGGAGCGGGATGCTTTTCGAAGATCGACCTACGTTACCATCAAGTGAAAGTCAAGGAGGACGACATCCCAAATACGACATTTAGGACGCGCTACGGACACTACGAGTTCTTGGTGATGCCTTTTGGTGTGACGAACGCCCCAGCGGTGTTCATGGACTTAATGATCCACGTATGCCGACCATTCCTTGATAAGTCGGTTATCGTATTCATTGATGATATCCTGATTTATTCCAAGGATGAATCCGAAATGTGCAACACCTTTGCGAGGTCTTAGAGGTTTTGAGAAATGAGAAGTTGTATGCCAAGTTCTTACATTGCGAATTTTGGTTGAAGGAGGTGCAGTTCTTGGGGCATGTAGTCACGAAGGACGGTGTGAAGGTGGATCCCGCGAAGTTAGAAGCCATGATGAATTGGGAACCTCCTAAGAGTCTATCCGATATCCAAAGCATCTTGGGATTAGCGGGTTATTATCGAAGGTTCACCCAAGATTTCTCCAAGATTGCTTCTTCATTGACAGCCTTGACTAAGAAATATGTGAAGTACGTGTGGACCGAATCTCAAGGGGAGGCTTTCCGGACATTGTAAAGGAAGTTATGTGAAGCCCCGATCTTGTCCTTGCCGGAAGGGTCAGAAGATTTTGTGGTTTATAGCGATGCATCCAAAATGAGTCTTGGGTGCTTGAGAGGAAAGGTGATTTCCTATTCGCCAAGGCAACTAAAAGTGCACGAGAAGAATTACCCCACTCATGACTTGGAGCTAGCGGCGGTAGTGTTCGCGTAGAAGTTGTGGCGACATTACCTCCACGGCATGAAATGTACCTTGTACACGGATCACAAGAGCTTGAAGTGTGTCTTCGATCAAAATGATCTAAACATGAGGCAAAGAAGATGGTTCGAACTACCCAAGGATTACAAATGTGAGTTGCTCTACCATCCAGGTAAAGCAAACGTGGTTGCCGATGCTTTGAGCCAGAAAGAATATAGCAGGAGACTTCGAGCCAAGCTCTCAAGGATTGAATTGGTGTCGAGTCTCATGGATCGAATTAAAGAGGGCCAAGCCAAAGCTTTATTGGAAGAAAACCTCAAGGAAGAAGTAATGACCAAACAACGACTACTCTTGACCGATGGTAGTCGTGGGATCAAATGTTTTAACGGGCATGTGTGGGTACCAAAGAAAGGAGGGGTGGAGCAAACACCACCCACATACGAACGGACAAAGCGAAAGGACAATTCAAACTTTGGAAGACATGCTTAGATCTTGTGTGATCGACTTTGGTGGTAATTAGGATTCTCACTTACCCTTAGTAGAGTTTTCTTATAACAATAGTTACCAATCTAGTCTTGGAGCGGCACCGTTTGAAGCTTTATATTGGAGGAAGTGTAGAACCCCTGTGTGTTGGTTAGAGGTGGGCGAGACGCAATTTTCTGGGCCAGAAATTGTACAAAATACGGTCGACAAAGTCAAATCAATTCGGGAACGTTTGAAGGCGGTACAAAATCGACAAAAGAGTTACGCCGACAAGAAGAGACGACCTGTAGAATTTCAAGTGGGAGACCGGGTGATGTTGAAGGTGTCCCTTTGGAAGGGCCTAATCCGGTTTGGGAAGCATGGGAAGTTGAGCCCCCGTTTTCTTGTACCGTTCACCGTTGTTGAGTGCATTGGACTACAAGCCTATAAATTAGACTTGCCACCGGAGATGGACAGAATCCACCCTACGTTCCATGTGTGTTACCTCCAGAAGTGCTTGGCGGAAGAGGAAAGTACCATACCATTGTCAGATATTTGATTCGACGACAACCGTTGAATTGAAGAACCCGAAGCCATTCTAGAGAGAGACCAAAAGACTCAGTCAAAAAGAGGTCACAATGGTTAAGGTTCAATGGAAGCACCATCACGGTGCCAGTGTGACTTGGGAAGAGGAGGAGGACATGAAGCATCGATATCCTCATTTGTTCGCTAAGTTAGGATTTCAGGGACGAAATCATTCCCAAGTTGGGGAGGATTGTAACACCCCGAAATTTGTGAATTTAATGAAATGCTCATTCCTTGTTTAAGGTTTTATTATGTTATAGGGATCTGTTATTAATTTAAGTTAGTCCTTTTGATCGAACCTGCACAACCGCAAAGTTGGAGACCTTTGGGAGTCTCGGTACAAGGCATGTGAGAGTGCCAGCGATTGTGACAAGGTGACACTCTCGCTGCGCATAATTGCTGGGGGAAGAGACCTCGCGGTACAATTTGGGCGACAGTGCCCGACGATTGTGAAAGTGTCACTCTAACCGAGGCACAATCGCAAAGGGTAGGCCAAAATCTCGGTACATATTCGGCGAATATGCCCCGCGATAGTGACATTGTCACTATCGCCGTGGCACTATCGCCGACGGAGGTCTGGGGTATTTATTGAGCAATTCCGTTTTTTTTTCATTTATCTGATTTTGGGGAAGCACCCAGGTCGTTTTTCTCTGCAGTTTAAGGGTAAGTTTTCCACCAAATCATCAATCCTCATTAATACTCTTAGCTACTACCTCTCTTGAACATTTATGACCTTCTCTAGGTGTTTGTAAGCATTGATTGGAAAGGGTTCAAGTTTACTCAATCTCAATCCACCATCCTCTCCATTCTAGGGTTTGGTTTTCTCTTTGAAAACTACCAAGCTGAATTCATTCTCTTTTATAAACTTTATACGTTTTAAAATGTGAATTTCAACCTTCTAAACATCTCCATTTTGATTTACTTGACTTGGGTGAATTTTCACCAAAACCTAATTTTGGAGATTTTAGGGTTTTATGTGAATGGGTATGACTTTAAGTTGATGAACTTATATCTTGAACTACTTGTGGATTTGTACATGGGAATCTTGTTCACCCCAAATTTCATGTGTAAATACTTGAAATCAAAACTAGGGTTTTTGAGATGTTGATGGGTATTTATTGAATGAGGACTTGGGTGTTTGAATTTAAATCATGTAAATACTACCCAAAGCATTATTTTGGAACCCCTTGGAAATTCGGTGAGTAATCATATGGATTCTTGATTTTTGTACAATTGTTGGCATATTGACTATTGGAGTTATTGGTTAGCCTTGAAGGCATTGGATTGGTATATTTGTTGCATTTGGGCGTCATGAACTCATAGTTGTTTATATCATTTTGTCCGATGACGGAACACTACTTTTCCACATCGAGGCACGGTTAGGCATCGGATAGGGTATAAGTCCTACGTGCTAGTACACGATATTAGATGAGGATCTTAACGTAACGACCCTATGTGGTTGAAGTTGACTTTCCGAGTGTGTACGTTTAAAGCTACCGAGCCTAACATCCCTTGCGTTTATTTTATTATTTGTTTGGTTTTACTAACATGTCAAGTGGCTTACTTTTGTGTTCCGTCACTTATGTTAGTAAGCGGGTCTCCCCCGTCAACCCAAGAGGTATTTGTATCCATGTAAAGTTTGTCTGTAAATATCCTATCGGCTTTCTCTTATTACCGCATTTACCATTTTACGGAATTTTAATATATATATATATATATATATGTTAGTTCTCACTAGGCTTTAACCTAACTCTTTTTCTTAAAATGACATGTATAACAGGTCATTCTAGCGGTGGTACCCCTCGAGATTGAGTTGAGAGTCAAGAGGAGAAGTAGCAATTTTTGGTGACATATAGAGACGTAAATTGAGTATAGTGATAGTATATTTTTGAAAGTGAAATGGAAACACCCGATCTTAATCTAGATATAGCTGGTCTAGATTAGTAGGTTGTTGGGTTCCTTTTCTCTTGTAGTTGTAATGTAAACGCCATACAATTATTCCCCTTTTTGGGTGAGTTGGTTATGTTAGTCTTGATTTTTCCGCATTTGTTCATGTTTAAATTAACCCCACTTTTAGGGTGTTACAGTTTAATATACCAACCATGAACAAATGTAAAACCAACCATGTGTCTGCTTACATAAATGGGTTCATCAGTTAAGATTATCAACCATGAACAACAATGAAACCAACCATGTGTCATGAACACATATGAAATAGAATTAGTGGTGCGAGATGAAGACATATGAACAATTATAAAAGGGGTTAAAAGTTCATGAGGTTGTATGGGTTCATCAGTTCACAAACCGACTATATTTGGTGCATTGGTGGTGTGAGAAATTTTTTCATAAGTGTTTAATGTACCAACCATGTTTTCTTTTACTTGAATGTAAATTAACATCTATGAAAGCAAAAAATACGAGACATGCAATCCATTAAATGAGGAGTATGTTAAGCGGGCTTACAAAGGGTAAGAGAAATTAATTTTCCTGTTTGTGTGTGTGCAAGATTTCAAGTAAGGCCTAAGCAGTCACACTTTCAAGCAGTCAAGAGAATATTCAGATATCTCAAAGGCCAACCTAGATTAGGTCTTTGGTATCCTCATGACTCACCATTTGACCTACTTGCTTATTCAGACAGTGACTTGGGTGGTGCGAATTTGGATAGAAAGTCAACTTCAGGGGATGTCAGTTTTTGGGTGCAAGACTAGTGTCATGGCAGTGCAAGAAAGAAACCACAGTGTCCACCTCTACAACAGAAGCAAAGTATATAGCTGCTGCAAGCTACTGTTCACAAGTACTCTGGATTCATAATCAAATGCTGGACTATGGTATATCTTTTCTTCACGCTCCAATCTTCATAGACAATAACAGTGCTATTAGCATTGTTAATAATCCAGTCAAGCACTCCAAAATAAAGCATATAGAAATCAGGTACCATTTTATCATAGACTGTAATGAAAAGAAGCTAATTCAGGTTGTGAAAGTCCATACAAGTGACCAATTTGCTGATCTATTCACCAAAGCTTTTGATGTGGGTAGATTCACATTCTTGGTCACAAGTGTGGGCATGATAAACACTGAATAAGCCTCCTTTGATCTGCTTTTTGTACCATTTCTGTATAGATTCCTTGCTGTCTACTTTCTCATATTGTATTGTGCATGGTGCTGCTAACCTTGTGTGTTTAAGTGTTTCAGATTGCTTAAATTGAATACTTGGTACTTCTAGTTCAGTTAATACTGCTCTCTATATTACTCATAATAACAGTTCAAAAAGGGTTAAGTATGGTTACTACTGCTAGGTCGTTTATACTGCCAGTGCAAAGTTACTACTGCTTGCTTTATTTATACTGCTAATCAGAGTTACTACTGCTGGCAGGTGTTAATACTGCTAGTTTCTGTTACTACTGCTAGTTTGTGTTAATACTGTTAGTCTGTGTTAATACTGCCAGTATGTATTACTACTGCAAGTATGTATTACTACTGCCAGTATGTATTACTACTGCTACTCTGAGTTAATACTGCGGGCTTGTTAATACTGCTAGGGTACTTAGTACTGCTTCTAAATGAAACCCTCCACCTATAAATACCCATTTGTGACCGCCAAAATACAAACGACTCTTTGAACTTCCATTGTTTCTCTTTCTCTCTCTCTCACTCTCTCTCTCTCGATTTCTTGCTCACCAGTGTACACCCTAGTTGTGATTCGAACCCTAGAATCAATCAGAACGATGGCAGGACTAGAATTCTTTGATGAACACAATGAGGTTGCTATGCTGCACAAACCCAAACAGGCTGAAGGTTTTCATCAGATTGTGTCACACATTGCCTATGCCCTCACTGTCAATCCCACAATCTGTGTGGAACATCTACGACAATTTTGGGCAAATGCTACCATCTATACTGAAGCTGGCACTCAGGTCATCAAAACAAGGGTGTGTGATAAACCACTGACCATCTCAGAAGAGTGTATTCGCATCCATCTACGCTTAGATGATGCCTCAGGTATTACCTCTCTTCCTAAGGAAGATCTCTTCCAAGTTCTTAATCGTATGGGGTATGAAGGTCCCACAGAGGTATTCAAGTTCTTCAAGAACAGATTTTCACCTCAGTGGAGATTCTTTGTTCATACCCTACAACACTACATTTCAAGAAAAACAACTGGATAGAGTGAGTTCAGCAGCACCATAGAAAATCTATGCTTTGGTCTGCTTAGCGACCTCTAGAAAGTTTAATTTCTCTCAAATGATCTTAAACGATTTAATGTCAAACCTGGATACCCAATCAAAAATCATTTATATGTATCCAAGGTTTGTACAAGAAGTAATTAATAAGGAATTGACGGATTTACCTACCTTCAAGGAGGTATATGTACCAAAACTCCCAAAAGGGAAAGTGTTCTCTAATATGAAGAGGCCTAGTAAGGACTTCTGAGGCATAGACACACCATTGTTCTCTACAATGATGGTTGTGTCCCACTCTCAAGGTGAGGCATCAGGGTCAAAGCCCACATTAGACCAACCCACTGATGACCTACCCACACCTTCCACTACAAAGCATATCCCTTAGTCCCTTCTAAAGAAGCCAACATCACCCATTACTCATACATACACAAGGAAAAAGGTACAAAAGGTTCCTTCCCTTCTAGTATCTTCACCCCCACAACCTCAAAGCCCTCTGATGGAGCATTTTCCATCAGAGAATATCCAAAGGGAAACAACAGGGGTGTCTCCCAACCCCAAGAAGGTGCTCAATAAGGAGGAGGAAGAGCATGTGGGCAGTGAGGCTCACACTACTAACTTTGCACACAGTGCAGGGCATGACAGTGTGAACATTTTTAAGACCTTCCCTACGACAACTTTGGGTGAGCAATCATCCAAAGGTCCCAGGTGCCAAGAAACCAAGGGGGTAGAGGATGCTTCTGCTAGGCAGGAGACCTCTACTAAACGTTCCAATGATCCTTCAAGGGTGGTAAACACACCTAAAGGTGGTGAGGATAGATATACATACGATGAATTGATGGAAACTATTGCCAATGTCAACCTGGATGTACTCAAACAGGGTGCAGAAATAAAGGAAATGCAAAAGGTGATTATCTCCCAACAAAAGCAGATTGCAAACCTCAAGAAAATGGTTCTAAAGTTAGTGCACAAGAAGAAGAAAACCAAATTTGTGCTGAAGAAGAGGAACATTGCTCATGATACTTCCAAAAAGGGGGAGACTGAAGCTGAAACTGCAAAACAATGTAATGATGGGATGGAATATAAATTTGAGGGGGATATGGGTGCAGAAGAAGAAATTAGCAGAGAAGCAGAAACATTTACAGTAGTAGCAGAAATTGGCTTAGAAGCAGTAACTGAAGCGGCAGTAGAAACTGAAAAAGCAGCAGCAGAAACAGGGCTGACAGTTGAAGAGATAGAGATTGCTGAAACTCTGGTGAAGGCAAAAACAGACACTCCTAAGGCTAATCAAAAGGCCAAGGGAGTGGAAATCAAAGAAGGAGGATTTAAAAAGAAGAGAAAAGGAAAAGAAAAGATAGTGGAACCTCTGAAGAAAACAAAGAAGTCAGTCCAAGTAGCTCTAGATGAAGAGGTAACCAAACAGCTGCAAGCTGAAATAGAAGCAGAAGAAGAGTCTCAAACTGCCAAAGATAGGCAAATGCTTTAGATCTGTCTAAAAAGCTCAATGAGGAGTACCAAAGGAGTTTGAGGGATGCAGCTGAAGTCAAGAAAGGTCAAGAAAAAGCATCTATGCCAAGGCAGCCAACACTGACAAAGAAAAGAGAACCTTCAAAGACTTTTGTTGCCAACCAAGAAAGGAGGAAAATGATCAATTTTCTAAAAGGATCAGTTGGTGTTAAAGAAGGCATGTTCACTGGTATGTCTTATGGCAGAATTGAAGAGCTGTAAAAGAAAGAAATGACCAAACTACAAGGAGACTTTACTCAAAGGGTTGAGGTTGAAAGAAAAATGAAAGAAAGGCATGATCTGCATATCCAACAACCTTTTCCTGAGAATAAAGAAACCACTCCTACAAAAGAAGTGGAAGAAGAACAGAAAGAAGAAAACTCTTGCTCAAACAGTCAATGTTGTCAAAAGAATAAAAACCATTGCTTCAAAGAAACAGACCAAAAGGCCAAGGATTGAAGAAGTGCAAAAAGAAGTTGAACCTGTTGTTGCAACCCCTGAAGAACAATCAAGTCAACAAGGTGCAGAACAATCTGAGGTACATGTTGGTTTGTATATGACAGTGACTGACAGTGAACCTGTAAAAGCTGACCCAATATTAGTCCAAGCCCCTGAAATTATCCATTGGGATATCCTGGAAGATCAAAGAAAAAAATACTTAAGGATTAAAAGGATGGGAGACAAGTATGAGGTTTACTCTACTTGGGGCAAAGTCATCAGAAGTTGTTCCAGATCTGACTTAGTAGAAATGTTCAAGGTTGGAATGAGCTTGTATGAGAAGGATTTGTCAGGAGCAGGAATGAGCTTAATAAGATTAGCCATGGAGTACTTATGCATGATGTTTGATCCCAGCAAAGTTCAACATGTTGTCAGAGATCTGCATCTGGAGATTAAATTCCAAAGAATAGACAATTGGATGCTATTTGAAAGGTGTGGAGTCTATGTCATCACCATTAACAGATCTTATCATGAGTACTATCTGGTGGATAAAATTTATGATCACAGCAAAGCCAAGTTGCAAGGTATGTTGAATGCTAAGCTGGTATGTTCAAAGGATTCTGAAATGGACAAGATAGTAGTCAGAAGAATCATCAATCAAAGCTTAGGTTTGGATCCTAATCTTGGAAATTGAGCTTATGTTTTGAAAGTATCATGAAGACCAAAGTTTGAAGAACTTAACTTCTCAATCTGAAAAGTTAAGTTAGGGGGAGATTGTTGGGTCTAAAATGAGCAAAGGATGATTAATACTGCCAGATACTACTTCTTGTGTAATTAATACTGCTAGTTCAACATTACTACTGCTGGTGAAATTAATACTACTAGCATGTTAGTACTGCAAGATGGTTAATACTGCTGGAAGAATTAATATTGCTTATGAAGATTAAAGTTGCTGAGAAGATAATGATGGAATGATTTGATTAATGGAAAGTCAAGGAGATTTGAAGATAATTATGGACTGGATCATGAAGATTAGTTTTTCTTTTATAATTATCTTGTAATCTATCTTGTATATATACTGTATAGAAGGCATAGTTTAGAATAGACTTTTTGATAGAATTTCAATATACGTTTTAGTGAGAATTAACCTCAAGATTTATTGTAATCCTTTCTTTAGAGAAGTATAGAACGTCTGTTGAGCTTGTTCAACAGATTGAGGTTGAGTTTGTAATCATTAAGTTAATCAATATAACTTGTGATTTTCATTTAAGTATTGTTTCATTGATTGAGTGTTAAAGTGTTTTTCCGCAACTCCTTTAACATTGTTTCTGAGTGTGTTAATTAAATTCTTCATTAGAATTTTTCGATCTTGACATCAACGATTGATAATTGGGTTAACAAGGTTAGTACAATAATTTCGGTTAACAAAATAACCCAACCCTATATATATATATATAGGGAGAGAGAGAGAGAGAAGGTCTGAACCACTTATTTTTACTTTAAAACATGTGCCTTTTTAAGACCAAAATAGGAATTAATTTTCAGCAGGTATATGTTTGCATATTGAAAGATGTATATATATATAGAACGATAATCAAATGAGAACCACAAAAAAGTTGAAAACCGTGAGAACTGATCTAAGCTGTTGGTTTTGATCTTATGGTTTTAATTGAAAATTGTTTCACCACATGAAAAGGGCATAATTGTCATTTTTGTAAAAAAAGATTCACCATGTGAAACACATACTCACCAATTGAATCATAATAAAAATTATTATTTTTATAAGACTAATAATGACTATGTTTCATTTATATGCTATTTCACCATATGAAACACAAATTCAGCAAATGAAACACTAATTCAGTAAATGAAACACACAGATTCACCTGACGAAACACACATATTCACTAGATGAAACACACATATTCACTAGATCAAACACACAAATTCACCAAATGAAACACAAAGATTTACCAAATCTAGGAAATCAAACACAAAAAACCCTAAATCTGGGAACAAACTTCCACTCTTGAAAAAAACCCCTAAAAAACAAGAAATTTAATGGAGAAATCTGGTAACCACGTTTTTCTCGCATTCTCCTTCCACCTTCACCGTTGCCGCCCATCGCCGGCCGTCGCCACTCCTCCTCCCGCTGTTTATAATCACTCTCCAGAAAATTAGTGTTAGAGCATAAATCTATTGGATACAAGATCAAGAAGACTGAAGGTCAAAGTTTAAGAAGTCATAGCTGAGAAAGTCAACTCTCATCAAAGTCAAAGTCTTTTGTAATGAAAAGTCAAAGTATTGTATTTGTATTTGTTTTTCTTGTATTTTAGATGTAGGTATAAATAGCTTTGTATTTTCTGTTCTTAGTAGAAGTCTTATTGAAAATTTGAGAATACGATTCAGAGAGAGAATCTGTAGAAAGAGAAAGAGAGTTCTAGAAAGAGAAAGTTGTATTTGAAATTGAGAATTGAAATCAAAACAGGTAATTTGATTGAAATTTGTTTGTTCATTAATTGTTTGTGATTAGAAACTAGAAACAGGGAATAACAATTGGTATCAGAGCAGATCCAAACTAAAATCAATTCAAGAAAATGAGTTATGCACTGTTCATCGAGTTTGGAGGTTGATTTTTGTTTTTCAGTGTGAATTTTGAGTTGTAATTGATTAGGTTGTGATCGTATAGTGTTATTGATCGAGTCTGTATTGTTCAATTTGTCAATTGCACTGTAATTGATTGTTAGTCTTGGATTTTGTTGAGTTTTTAAGGCACGAGTTCTTGAGCACTGTTTCATAGATCAAATTGTAATTTTAAATGTTTGATTTTGTAATCCGTGTATTGTAAACTGTTAGAATATTGAAATCAAGCATCCCTACAAAGTTTCAAGTCAATTGGACAAGTATTGGACCGAAATCAGATGGAAAAATCAAGTTTTTGTTCGACAGACTGAAGAACGCGCAAGATCTACGAAACACGCAAGTTCTTCGCAAGAACGCGCAAGTTGAAGAATTTGGTCTCAAACGTGCAAGGCATTATTAGCGAGTTCATAAAACGCGCAAGGCGTTATCTGCGAGTTCTAGAAACGCGCAGATCGAAGTCTGCGAGTTTGAAATTTGGGAAAAAGTTTCTAAGTGTTGAAACGCGCAAGTAGACACTTGCAAGTTTAGGAAACGCGCACGCCACTATCTGCGAGTTTCAGCGATTCTTTCGGTCTGCAAGTTTGACAAAACGCGCAACCCTTTGCTTGCGAGTTTCACAAACTCGCACGCCTCAGTTTGCGAGTTTCACTGTGAATAGTGATCTGCGAGTTTCTGCGCCTGCGAGTTTGAAGCTTCTGATTGTGATCAAAATTTCTGAATTTTATTTTCAATATCATTTCTATATTCTTGTGATTTCATAATTGGACTAACGATCAGTTTCTAGTTTCTTATTGCATATATTTCTCAAAACAGGTTCATACAGGATGACTTCTAAAGACGCTCTTTCTATTGGCACGGATGTCAAGCCTCCAGTTCTTTTTAAAGGAGAGTACGAACAGTGGAAGGATCGATTCCTTGATTTCGTGGATCAACACACAAATGGAGAAAATATTCTTCTGTCCATCATGGAGGGTCCTATGGTACCAATCACAGTTCAAATACCTGATGATGACTCATCTGATAGTGAAGATGGTACTGAGGAAAGAGATCAGAAAATGAAAACAGTTCCAGTTGAATATGCTCAGTATTCTGAAGAGCAAAAGAGTCGTTTCAAAGCAGACAAGCAAGCAAGATCCCTTTTTCTTCAAAGTATCCCGAATGACATCTACGTCAAAATAAACAACTACAAGGCAAATGCTAAGAAGATGTGGGATCAGTTGCCGAAAATGATGTTGGGTTCCAAGGTCGACAATCAAATGAAAGTGGCTAACTGTATAAATAGCTACGAGGAATTCAAAGCAAAAGAAAATGAGAGCCTAGAGGAAACCTATGAGAGGTTTGTGCTTCTTCTGAACGAACTCTCAAAGAACAAAGTGAAGAAGAAGCAAATAGAAAACAACGTCAAGTTTCTAAGCATTCTGCAACCGGAATGGAAGAAACATACCCGTCGGATGAAGCAGATGAAAGACTTGAGCGACATAACTCTTCACGAAGTCTATGAGACTTTGCGTCAGAAAGAAGAAGAAGTTGAAGAGAAAAGAAGTGAAAAGAAGAAGAAAGATGAGAAAGTTTCTGATCCTATTGCTTTGGTAGCCGGAGAGAAGAAGAAAGAAAAGAAAGAGAAGAAGAAAAAGAAGAAAGTGCTTACAAGTTCTGAGTCAGAATCTGAATCAGATGGTGATGATGGAGAAAGTCTTAAACAAGCTATGCTATTATTGACCCGTGCATTTCAAAAGAAATTCTACAAGAAGCCGGGACCCAATTCTCAAAGATATTCTTCATCAAGCTCCAAGAATCATGAGCATCGAGAAAGAGTTAAAGGAAAGCGACATGAAGAGAACCGGTATATGGAAAGGAATCCGGAAGAAAATAAGAAGTTTGTGAATGATTACTCCGTTGCTGAAAAGCCAACAAATGATCCAATTAAATGCTACAACTGTGGCAAGATTGGACATTTTGCTAAAGAGTGTCGAAAGCCAAAGGTTCGAAACTCCCAGTATTATCAGAACAAACTGCTATTGGCCAAACGGCAAGAAGCTGGCATATCATTAATGGCTGAAGACGAATTATGGTTGGATCATTCTGATCAAGAGGATGAAAAAGAGAAAGAAGAAACTGCTCATCTCTGTCTAATGGGAAAAGAGGTCAAGTATGATGAGTCAGATGACGAGACAACTGATGAGGTATTAAACTTAACTGAAAAAGATTTCATAACCAAAATGGAAGCTATGATGGTTGAGCTTAAAGACCTTCAAGTAAAACTGAAAAAGGAAAAAGACAGAGTTGCTAAAAGAAACAATAAGATCTTTGAGCTTAATAAGTCAGTTATTGGGAACAAAGATCTAATTGATTCTTTACGCAAGTCTGCTTCTGATTCTAAACTTCAAGTAGATTGTTTTGAAAAGAAGATTTCTGAGTTTGGAGTTAAATTTTCTAAGTCTGAGTTTGATAAGAAAGAATCTGCACTAACTATTCATAAATTGCAGGTTGAGAACAAGCTTTTGAATAAGAAGGTAAATGGTCTGGAAGCCAAACTCTATGCAAGAGGCCAAACAGATCAAACCATTTTTCTCAATGCACCTAACGAAGAGGTTGATGTTAAAGAAAAATGGGGACTTGGTTTTCAAAACCCTCATTACTTAAAGAAAGCCATCAGAAAACAACCAACATTATATAATTTTGATTTTCTTGCTTGTGCTGGTAAACATACTCATTTAAAACCCAAATTTGTTACCAAATTACCAGAAGAAGTTGAGGCCAAAGAAACTGAAAATAGAAAGAATGTTAAGAAAATGTAACTACCATTTAACTATGCAAAGTTAAATGATAGTTATCTTTCAAACGACTATTTTGCTAGTTATTCTGTTTCTGAAATGAAGGCAAAACCTGCAATTGCAAAGGTTTATGTTCCTCCACTCATTCTTGAAAGCAAAATAGTTGAACTTGAAAATATTGTTTCTGATGAAAGACTTTTGGTAGATATTGAACAAAGTGTGTTTTCTACAGTTTTAAAGAACACTGTTTTTCAATCTAAATCTAGAAAGTGTTCTACAGTTTCAAAGACACCTCAAACTTCATCTGATAATTTTGATGACTTATTTGTGTCTGCAAATGATTTTCTTAATTCTGATGATGGGTGCATAGAAGAAATTGATATGTTTGACTTCAATGCTCCTCTTCCTGATCATTCTACTTGTCTTATAAATGGAAAAGTATTATCAAGTGTTTTTAAAACTGATGAATCATCAACTAAGGTTGGTGAACCAGTTTCTGTGACTGCTGAATATTATTCTAAAGGTAAGAAAAATAAGAAACAGCAATCACAGAAACGGATAAAAACTGGTAAATCAAAGAAATCTCAATTTCAGAAATCTGATTTTCCTAATAAATCTAAATCTTTTGTTTCAGATATAAACAAGAAAAGGTCGAAAGCTCGAACCGAATGGCGACCAAAAAGGAAGGATGATGAGATAGCTGAATCAGTTTCTGATAACTCTTGTAATAGATCAGTTAGTAGTGATAATGATGTAGTTGATCAATTTGCTTCATCTAAACAAAACCTTGTAACTTCTTAAAAGCGGTATTCAATAAAGCAATTGATTCAATTATCTCCTATTACTACTAAATCTTATCATTATCGAAGAAATGACTTTGCTTATTCTCATAATTCTTCTGATTGGTTTGGATCTTATCATGTTTATTCTTCAAGATTAAATGTTTTTAGAGGTTTTCAAAAGAACAGAGGGTCCATTTTCAAACGGATACCAAAATCTTGTGCTAATCTGTTAGGACCCGTTTTTAAATGGGTACCTAAATCTATTGTTTCCTGATTTCTCTTGCAGACCCGACATATGTGGTACTTGGACAGTGGATGTTCTAAGCATATGACTGGGCAAAAAGCTTTATTGTCTAATTATACAGAGAAATTCAGTGGAAATGTCAGATTTGGAAACGATCAGCTTTCACCAATCTTAGGATATGGTGACATCATTCAAGACAACATAACGATTAAGAAGGTGAATTATGTCGAAGGATTAGGGCACAACTTGTTTAGCATCGTTAAATTCTGCGACAAATGGTTAGAGGTCAACTTCAAAGCTAAGAGATGTTCGGTTCGTTCTGAAGACGGCACAGAACTCTTTGTTGGCAAGCGAAAGACAAATCTCTACACCATCAATCTTTCAAAGGTTCAGAATGACAGTCATGTTTGCTTATTATCAAAAGCTCCGATGCAACAAAGTTGGCTTTGGCACCGACGACTATCACATCTGAATTTTAGTTATATCAACAAGCTGGTCAAACATAAGTTGGTAAAAGGACTTCCTGAACTGAGATATGAGAAAGAACACTTATGCGCTGCATGTGAAAAGGGTAAGATGAAGAGAGCTGCACATAAACCGAAGCCTGAACAAAGCACCAGTTCTCCACTAGAGTTGTTACATATGGATCTCTGCGGTCCGATGAGAACACAAAGCTTAGGAGGAAAGAAATACGTGTTGGTTATTGTGGACGATTATTCAAGATACACGTGGGTGAAATTTCTACGATCAAAAGATGAGACGCCCGAAGTTCTCATTACCTTCTTAAAGACGACCCAGGTGAATATGCAGAGACAAGTCAAGCTTCTTCGAACTGATAACGACACATAGTTCAAAAACAAAACAGTTGAAGAATATCTCGAATCGGTCGAGATATCACATCAATACTCTTCTGCACGTACACCTGAACATAATGGAGTAGTCGAAAAGAGAAATCGAATGCTAGTCGAGGTTGCTCGTACTATGCTTAGCCAATCGGACTTACCTCGATTTCTGTGGGCAGAAGCTGTGTCAACTGCATGTCATACTCAGAATCGATCCATGATACACCGTCGTTTCCAGAAGACTCCATATGAGCTGATCAATAACAGAACACCTACAATCAAGTATTTTCATATATTTCGGTGTAAGTGTTTCGTGCTTAACGATAGAGAGAATCTAAATAAATTCAGTACTAAGGAGGACGAAGGCATCTTCATTGGTTACTCTTCCACATCTGCAGCATACCGTGTTTATCTGAAGAAGTCTAAGACAGTCGTCGAGAGCTTCAATGTAACATTCGATGAAGACATGGCTTCTGAACAATTCAGTTCAGAACCCGTGAGCACTGGAGTATTAGCTTCTGGGCAGATCAATCCAGAACCTGTTTCTATAGAGAACAATTCGGATAACGCTTCTACTTCACTTTCACATTTATCTGATTTAGATTTGTTATTTGAATTCTTTTATGATGAGTTTCTAGGATCTAATTTGTATAAATCTGCTGTGACTGACAGGTCTGAAGACACAAGTTGTAATCATCCAGTCACTTCAGAAGTTATAACTGAACTTGTATCCCCCGTTCAGTCAGAAACTCATATTCCATTGAATACTCCTACAGTTGAAGATATACAAGTAACTGCTGAGCCAGAAGTAACTAAATCAGTTGGGTGTGATATACTGTCTACTCAACAACCAGAGTCTGCTGTTCCAACTGATGCTTCTGCACCTAAACCTTTAACTGCAAACCCCCCTTCAACTATTCAAACTGAAGAGCCTGATAGTGGATTTCAAGATGATGATCATGTTCAATCAGTATCCAATCCACTCCCTCATGAGCATCGCTGGACCAAAGAGCACCCTTTACACCAAGTAATTAGAGATCTTAACAAGCCTGTGCAAACTAGGTCAGCAACCTTAAACCAGTGTCTGCATGACTCATTCCTCAGCAAGATAGAGCCCACACGTGTATCAGAGGCTTTAGCTGATTCGGATTGGGTATCTGCTATGCAAGAAGAATTAAATCAGTTTGAAGCCCTGAAGGTCTGGAGATTAGTTCCAAAACCTAAAGGTAAATCCGTGATTGGCACTAAATGGGTATTCAAAAACAAGAAGGATGAAGATGGTATCGTCATAAGGAATAAAGCTAGACTTGTTGCCAAAGGTTACCGGCAAGAGGAAGGCATAGACTACGATGATACATATGCTCCAGTAGCGCATATAGAGGCAATCCGCATGTTTCTTGCCTACGCAACTCATAAGAATTTCACAGTCTATCAAATGGATGTGAAAACGGCCTTTCTGAATGGCATTCTTAAGGAGGAAGTCTACGTGTCTCAACCAGAAGGGTTCGTGAATCCAGATAAGCCAGATCATGTATATATCTTGGAGAAAGCCCTGTATGGTTTGAAACAAGCCCCTCGAGCATGGTATGATGTTCTATCTAAATTCTTGGTCAAGTCAGGTTTTTCCAAAGGTAAAGTTGATACCACTTTGTTCATCAAAAAGGAAAAAGCTGATATCATCCTTATTCAAATATATGTTGATGATATAATATTTGGCTCTACAAATCCTAAATACTGCAAAAACTTTTCTAACCTCATGGTGTCTCGTTTTCAAATGAGTATGATGGGAGAGATGAATTTCTTTCTCGGATTACAAGTAAAACAGTTTTCAACGGGGATTTTCATTAACCAATCTAAGTACATTTTGGATATTCTTCGGAAGTTCAAAATGGAAAATTTCAAACCAATTGGAACCCCGATGGCACCAGGTACTAAGATTAGCACTGATCCTTCGGGTAAAAGTGTTGATGTTAGAACTTATAGAGGTATGATAGGATCGTTAATGTATCTTACTTCAAGTAGGACAGATATTATGTTTTCAACATGTTTATGTTCTAGATATCAGGATGCTCCTAAAGAATCCCATTTGGCTGCTGTCAAAAGGATTTTTAGATATCTGAAGGGCACCGCAGATCTTGGTCTGTGGTATCCTAAGGATACTGGGTTTCAACTGACTGCCTATTCAGATCCAGATCATGCAGGTTGCATGTTGGACAGAAAGAGTACTTCAGGTCACATTCAATTTCTTGGAGACAAGCTCGTTAGCTGGGCATTAAAGAAACAATTATGTGTTTCCACATCAACTACTGAAGCAGAGTATGTAGTTACTGCCAGTTGCTGCTCTCAAGTTCTGTGGATGCGAACACAGCTGCGAGACTACGGTTTCAAGTTTGATAAAATACCAATATGTTGTTACTCGAAGAGTGCAATCGCGATATCTGCTAATCCTGTCCAACATACGAAAACCAAACATATTGATGTCAGGTATCATTTTATCAAAGATAATGTAGAAAAAGGAACAATTGAACTTTATTTTGTAAAAACAGATTATCAGCTTGCAGATTTATTTACAAAACCATTATATGAAAAGAGATTTAATTTTCTTATCTCTAAGCTTGGTATGTTAAATCTGAAGACATAATCAGTTGTTACCTAATAAAGTTAAGTATTGTTATTTTTCATTATTTTTCTTTATTATTATTTCTGAAGGATATCTGCACTTTAACATGACTGTTCATGATCTCAGGGAGAGAGTGAGATGCACTTTAAGATGATCTACATTCTTTTGAGGGGAAGCATATCTAATTTCTGCATTTTACTTAACTGACAAATTTTTGTGATGCATGATTTTAGGGGGAGCATATAAATCATATCAAAAGGAGTAAGACTATGATTTCTGATTAATTCTGATCAGAACTCGTACTTTAATCGTTTTACTGCTTTACGTCTTTTATATTTGAATAATTTTGTGAATAAAGTTGCTTTGACTAGACCTTGAGACTTATGCAGGATAAGCGAAGCTGACAAGATCATATCTTTATGACTTTAGCTTGACTTCATGAGATTTAAGATTGCGCGAAACGGTAACTTTCTTATCTTAATCTCAAATGTATCTGAAAGAAGGACAACTTTCATTTTTTTTATTTTTGTGCTTCAATGTTTACAAGCCGTGTGTTTCCACAGATAAATACTTGCGTATTATCTTTTCATACACTTTCAAGTATTCATACACACCGGTTTAATTTTTGTTCAAATTGTTCTTACCATGTCTCATATTGAAACATATTTTCGATGGTAAGACACCCCGCTTGTACTTTAATGAATTTTGAGCGTTGTTTCATTTCGAAGCGTTTATTTCAAGAAAGTCTGTATTTTTGTTTCATATGGACAATATCTGTTATTTTTGACCATAAGCCTTAATTGCTATATCATTTCATTTCTGATCATTTTCATACAATGTCAGATTTTCAAACAAGTCTCTTGCATTCATGTTCATTCATTCAATTAACTTGTTTGAAATATCTTCAATGTTTTAAAATACTCATATCTTCATGATTAAATTTCTGAGCATATTTACATCTGACATTTGTATATGAGCTTTAACTGCTAAAGTTAAATCATTATGAGCAACACGTTCTTTTAGGATCATATATGGGTTCTTTGTGCTAGGAATTAACTGAACTTCTATGAAATGACGTTAACCAGTGATTTCTACCCAAGAAGTTAATCCATAGAGATTGAGTGTGAGGAGTCTAAAAGAAATGAGTGTGGGTGTGATGAGATAAAATGTAAAGGAGAGTTTGGTTAGTAGTGAGTTTAATGATCAAAAGAAAGAGGGTGTGAGAATAGAGTAAAAGAATATTAAACTCTGCACCAACTACTTTCTGAATTGGGCAGCCACATTACTAGCGTTTCACAACTCTTTGGTGAACGTTATTGAAACAGGCAACTAGCCCATGCCAACTCTTGACTAAACCCCACCAGCTACTCATTTTATTCTAAAAAAGAAAGTGTTTCATATTTTAAAGGGGACGCAACATATAATCTATCTGGTTTTCATTTGGAAAATCTGGATATTGAAAAAGAAGGAAGCCTGCCCCACCTTCGCACTTCAATCATGCACTTAGAGTCTGTGTTTATCTACTGTTGTCTCAGTGGTTTATACTATGTTGAGCCTTTATAAAAGCAATTATTCGTGCTTAATTCTTTCTACACTTGCACGAACACACAAGGAATTCGTTTCTTTGTCAAAACATTCATAGAAATTGCCTTTGTGGTGTTTCGATGATTGGATGGAAGACCTGGGGGAGTGAACATCAAAAAGCTCCTTTATATTGTGTATTCGTTACACACAGTGAATTCGTGTTACTGACAGGCATTTTAACTGTTTCATTTGTTGATTCAGGAGTTACATGTTCTTATTTTGTCTGGATTTGCAAAGATCTAGATGAATACTTGGTTATGGATCACAGAATCAGAGGCTCAGTTTGACAGATCAGAATGGTCAAAGACATTTCTTGGAAGAAAAGTTTTGATGATATAGATGCTTAGATCATCAAAAAGGGGGAGATGGTATCAAGAAATGATAAAGTTTTGAGAGATGATTTTCAGAAATGTCCAAGTCAGAAGATTCAAAGTAAAGACTTGAAGAAGATCAAAGTATTTCTGAAGATGTACTGATTTTTGAGGAAATTTTCTTTGAAGATTATTTGCTAAAGCAATCCGAGCTGATTCTGAAGACAATTTCTTTCCAAAGTCTGAAAGTGTTTTGTGAAGGTTTTTAGGGAGGTTGTTAATCGTTTTGAAGACAGTTTTGGAAAGAATACCATCAAAGAAAAAGGGGAGATTGTACTGACAGAGCTTAAAAGTGAAGACTGAATTGCTAGATTTTTCAATAATGATCTTGAATCCAAAGGGCGAGATTGTTAGAGCATAAATCTGTTGGATACAAGATCAAAAAGACTGAAGGTCAAAGTTTAAGAAGTCAAAGCTGAGAAAGTCAACTCTCATCAAAGTCAAAGTCTTTTGTAATAAAAAGTCAAAGTATTGTATTTGTATTTGTTTTTCTTGTATTTTAGATGTAGGTATAAATAGCTTTGTATTTTCTGTTCTTAGTAGAAGTCTTATTGAGAATTTGAGAATACGATTCAGAGAGAGAATCTGTAGAGAGAGAAAGAGAGTTCTAGAGAGAGAAAGTTGTATTTGAAATTGAGAATTGAAATCAAAACAGGTAATTTGATTGAAATTTGTTTGTTCATTAATTGTTTGTGATTAGAAACTAGAAACAGGGAATAACAATTAGTCTTTGTTGTCTCTCCACGGAATTGTATGGCAGCTCTGTCGTAAGCTCTCGCCGCTTGCTCCGCTATCCCAAACGTCCCCAACCAAACCCTAACTTTCCTCCATGGATCCCTATTCAAGCATCTGATATCTCGAAGGACATTCTTTTTGATCTCCATTCAAATAAACAATTCGTGGGGGGTTTCATAGTATTAATGGTGTTAGTGCATAGAGAGAGAGAGAGAGAGATGAGGTGGGGGCTTTTAAATGGATTTGTTCTTCATATGTTCTGGACGTGATATGTGATATGATACTCTAGTTTTAAAAATGGAATCTAATATGATATATGCCCAAAATAACCTTTCAATTTAATTCTAATTTGACAAATGTACCCCTATTTCACTATTTTATTTCAAATAGGCCTATTTTTTTAAATGACCCTTGATTTAATATAATCTATGGATTAGATTAGTCCTCATGGTTCTCAACATATTTTTGGTCCTCACATGATTTAGCCACTATATATATATATATAGTCGGGTTCAAACGAGAACAATACATATTTAAAAGAACACGAGAACTAACAAAATTATTAGTGATTTTACATTAACACACGAAAAAAGGACTTTGGCCGCGGCTTCAGGTCTGCGTGGCTTTTTTGCGCGTTAATGTAAAATCACCAATGATTTTGTTAGTTCTCGTGTTCTTTTAAATAGTTATTGTTCTCGTTTGATCCTCGTTCTATATATATATATATATAAATATATATATATATATATATATATATAAGGTCTTCTGATGCTATTGTTTATCATCACACGCGATGCAATTTTTTGAAGTTGTGCCTGCAATTTTTCATCCGGAGAACATAGAATTTGTAAAAGGAAAGGAAACAAACTTAGTTCTTCCCAAAGACGAAAATTCTTTGTTCCACCACTGATGTTAAGTTGTTCATGTAAGTAGTCAGAACCGTTAGACATGCAAACTAAGAGAATGGACTGTTCTTTTTGCACTTTGCACAAATTATGAACTATTCTTTTACACTTTGCTATTTAGTTGATAGTAGAAAGCACAAGTAGATATCCTATTAAGTTAAAAAGATTTGTTCCAATGTAAGTCGAAAGCTCTATATGATTGTCTATGCAAGCATGAAATTTTAACATGCCATGACACCATCACCAAATATAAAGTAGAATCCTAAACAAACGATGTGGCATCTTCTAAGCTCAGTATTATATTTTTCTTTTCTTTTTTCTCAATTTACATGCATTCTTTTAGTTTTTTCAACAATTTTGGGTTTAAACTCTAGACCCTTCATATATTCAATCTTCCTCTTTAGGGTTTAACTCCATACCCTTCATCTCCTCTCTTTCCAGTTTTTTTTGGGGGAAAACCATACATGGAGAACGAGTCTGAAATCTCGAAAAAATCACTACAAAAGCATATTTATTCTCCAATCGATACCGGAATGTTGTATCATTTTTTTGTAGACTGTCACGCCCATCTTTTCTCTTTTAGGGTTTGTAGAACTTCGATCGATCAATCAAACTGCCCAAACCATTACCTCAAACACCGTATGCCGGTGTTGTTTCTCACTGGTTGCTCAACATAGATTGTGAAATTGAAGTTATCATGATCTGGTATGTCACCCTTATAAATAGCCATATATTATTTTCATTTTTCTTTCACAATTTTGGTTTGCATTGCGTTTTCAATCACTTTTAACATATGTTTTTTCTCTTTTGACTATCTGGATGCCTAATTTGAGTAGGGGTATTCCATTTGGAACGACAAAAAAAGTCTTTAATAACCTTTCTATCCTTGAATTTCAGGTAATTTCTGTTCGATTAGATTTTGTGTTTAGTTGTGTTTAGTTGGATCATGAACTGGTATTGTGATTTTAGATCAATTATGTGTTGGATGTTTTTTGTTTGTGACACTGAAATTAACATCTCTTTAGTGTACTTCTAGACTTAATATCTTCAAATCATTAGTGAATCTGCAAGGAAGAATATAAACCTATGAGCAACAACAAAAAGGTTGTGTCTTTAAGAACCCTTTTAGCCTTGAATTTGAGGTAATGTATATTCGTTTTCATTTTGTGTTTTAAGTTGGATCATATGAACCGGGTATTGTGATTTTAGTTCATTTATTTGTCGAGTATTTTTTTTGTTTGTGCTGATGAATTAACAACCCTTTAGTGTACTTTTAAACTTAATTTCATCAAATCACTAGTGAATATATGAGAAGAATGTGTGTCTGCATGTGTTTGGAGGAAGGTGAAGGTACATCTAAAGTGATAAAAAGAGTTTCCTAATAAGTACTTATACACATGTATGAACCTCTAATCTTTCGGTTTTTCTCCGTTATCATATTTCGTTCATGTTCAAGCCATTTGGATTGATTCTACAAATGAAACACATAATTCTGTGGCTACTGGTTTCAACGTGATACTCATCACTTCCATTATAGCAACCTGCTAAATAGAACGAGGTTAATATTTGATAACAAATACAAAGTAAGTTTTTGGCGGTAATAATTCAGAAGTGAAGATTTGCACAACCATTGAATATTGTTTGGGTAAAATTTCATAAGTCTCGACCGACGGAAGAAAACCAAACGTCTCCAGACTAAGGACCATTCTTGTATTACGATAAGGTCCTGACGATTACACACGTCAGAAGACATCATCGTCCCCAACGACGATCGTCGAGAGTTTCTCACGTCCACGACTAACAGGAATCTCTCGACAAGCTTATATTTCACGACTTATGTAACGTTACTAACGATCATTGATCATCTATTGCATTCAATCGTTTTTCCTCTGTGAATCTTTCATTATAGGTTTAATGCACATAAAGACCAACGGGTATAACAGACAAGTACCATCAAGATCAATCAATATCAAGACCGTTGGACAATCAATGCTCATTTATGGCGACCAAAGCTATATATACAACCTTGAAGAGCAACGCAACAAGATCATCTGATTATAGAGCAAGTTCAATATTCAACCTTTAACAAATTCTCTCAAGAAAAATCTCTCAACATAGTGTTCTAGCCTACATCTATCTCGATCGCACGATTACATTACTTCTCTAATGTAATATTGTTAATTGTACTTGTAATCACTCCTTCTAAAGGACGACGTCCCTGTTTGACGTCCATAGTGCACTTGAAGATCTCTGCTATCATCCGCGGTTTTTACCCTCGACGGGGTTTTCTGCGTCACCAAATTCTCTGTCTTATTTATCTTTAACCTTTGTCGTACAATTTGTCAATCGATTGTTTACTTTAGTTGTTAAAGTACCACACCGACCTTAGATATTCCTTGGGACAATTTTAACATTAACAACTACATAAAATTATTTCTACTCACTCAATGGATATGGAAATACATTGCCAACCTAAACAACCAAGAGATAATAATAGCAAACATATGCTTCTGATAAGAACCGACATATAAGGTTAAGTAGAACAATTGAAAAATAAAATCATTTGAGACCACAACATATTACGTTTTAGTGGTATCATAGTAATTTCCAATAGCTTTTGATGTTAGAATGTAAAATATGTAATTCTTTACTTAGGCCCAATTAGCTCGCGGGCCCTTAGAGTTTTCTCTTTTAGGGTTTCCTTTTCTAGCTTTCTTGCCTATATATATATCCTTGTAATATTTCATTGTATTTATAAGAAAATAAATAATATAATCTCTGATTACATGGTATCAGAGTCGCCGCTCCTAAAACCCTAATAGTCGTCGCTCCCAAAACCCTAATAGCAGCCGCCCTACTTTCTGTCGGCGTGAACAGTAACCCGGTGTGAACAGTAAATCCGGTGTGAACAGTAACTCTGGTATGAATAGTACTCCGGTATGAATAGTAATTCCGGTGTGAATAGTAACTTCCGAGATTTTGGTGTTTTTTTTTATCAATGTTCGCTTGGTACGTTTTGTCTGGATCGAAGAATTTTCCCCTTTTTTTCGCTTGGTATGTTCGTCTTCTAGCACCCTGTGAGTGCGTTGTTTGTTCTCGTTTTTGTTCGTTGGTTTTCTGGCACCTTGTGAGTGCATTCTTTGTCCAACTTTGATTTTCTGGTTTGTGATTCATTGGAAGATGACCGGAGAAGACAAACCATCTGGTAGTACGGTTACTATACCCGCAGAAGAATATGCTCGACTTTTAGGGACTGAGAATTCCACTGCTCCGACTACTACTTTTGCTGAGACAGGTAACTCTAGTACATGCCTATTATCCTCTGCCTCCAAATGGGTCATTGATTCAGGTGCTTCAGATTACATGACAGGTAATCCCACTATCTTCTCTAATTTCAATAAACGCACGTCTCCATCACATGTCACAATTGCTGATGGGTCTATCACACCTGTCCTTGGTTCTGGCACCATTGATCTTACTCCATCTGTTTCGTTATCTTCTGTCCTGAGTCTACCCAATTTCTCGTTCAATTTGTTATCAGTCAGCAAAATTACTCGTGCTTTAAATTGTTGTGTCACATTCTATCCTGATTTCTGTGTCTTTCAGGATCTGTCGACGAAGAGGATTATTGGTAAAGGGCGGGAAACTGACAGCCTATATATATTTGAACATCAAATACCTTGCTCTTTGGCTTGTTCCAACTCATCGTCTCCACTTGAAGTTCATTGTCGATTAGGTCATCCTTCTTTACAGAATTTGAAGAAGTTGTGTCCTGAGTTTTCTTCTTTATCTTCTCTACAGTGTGAGTCTTGTCAGTATGCCAAACATCAACGTATTCATTTAAGTCCTAGAGTCTATAATAAGCGGGCCTCGTCCCCATTTGAGTTAGTCCATTCTGATGTTTGGGGACCATGTCGGGTCACTTCAAAACTTGGATTTAAGTATTTCGTTACTTTTGTTGATGATTACTCTTGTACTACTTGGCTTTACTTTATGAAAAATCGATCTGAGGTGTTTACCCATTTTTGTTCATTTTATACTGAGATTAAAACACAGTTTAAAGTCTCCATTCAAACTCTTCGTAGCGATAATGCAAAAGAAAATTTGTCTCAAATATTTCGGTCATATATGCTTCAAAATGGTATTCTTCATGAGTCTTCCTGTGTTGACACACCAGCCCAAAATGGGGTTGCTGAACGAAAGAATCGTCATCTCTTAGAGGTGGCTCGGGCTCTATTATTTCACATGACTGTTCCAAAACTCTTCTGGGCTGATGCTATTGCTACTGCTTGTTTTCTCATCAAACGAATGACATCTGTTGTTTTGGATGGAAGAAGTCCTTTCTCAGTTATGTTTCCTACAAAGTCATTGTTTCCTGTCGACCCAAAGATCTTTGGTAGTACCTGTTATGTCCGTGATACCCGACCACACATAACTAAGTTGGATCCAAAATCTCTGAAATGTGTCTTTCTTGGTTACTCTCGACTTCAAAAAATGTATAAGTGTGTTAAAGCACATATTTATTGGATTCAAGATCATAATTATCTGAAGATGGAAATCTGAAGTCAAAGCTGATAAAGTCGTCTCAACAAATAGTCTAGGGTCCTTTTGTAATAAATAGTCAAAGTCTGTTTACGTATTTTATTTATTAGTTTTATTTTTAGTTAAATAGGTTTAGTTTGTTTTGTTGTTGGGCCCAAGCAAACCAAGCCCATTAGGCTAATTAGCCTAAGTATAAATATGATTAGGTTAGTTGTAATTAGGGTTAAGGATCTTAATTAGAGAGATAATTAGAAAATTATCTTTGTGAGAGGAGGCTTGTGGTGGTGGTGTGTGCCGTGAAGAACAAGAAGCAGAGAGAGTTTTGATTTTATCAAGAACACTTGTAATCCTTTGAATCAATTGAATAATCATATCAGGTTTGCATTATCGTTGTTGCTTAATTGTTTACTTGTTTGAATGATTACGTATTGGGACACACAATTGGTATCAGAGCAGGACAGATTGAATTGAAAATTTTTGTTTTCGGTTCTGTTTTTTCTGTCAAAAGATTCATAATTTTTATTGTGTGATTGTTCTTTCAAGTTATTAGTGGTTGGATTGTGTTTGTTTTACCTATTATAGTGATTGGGTATTGATTGATTTGATTATTGCATCGATTTTGATTATAAATTTATTGAATTTGTTGTTCTGGGTTCGTTCACGAAGTCGGCACTGTGTCATCAATCAATTTGTTCTTAAAGTGGTTTTTATTGAAATTAATTGATTGTAATCTGTTCTAGTTGGTAAATTGATCATATTGGCAAAGTTTGGTACTTTAATTCGTGGTATCGAGTGTTTTTCTGGACTGATTTTGGTTTCTGGGTCGATACTGCATCAAGAACATATCGGTCTTTGCACTTCCGGTCGAACACTTTTTTATCGGTCTATTGCATTCGACCGGTACTCTCACAGTCCACCCGGTCGAAGATTATATCGGTCGAACATATCGGTCTTGTTTAGTGTCGGTCGAACATCCATCCGGTCTTGCATTCTATCGGTCAAAGTTATATCGGTCCTTAGCATTCGACCGTAACTCACACAGCACACTATCGGTCTAAGGGTATATCGGTCGAGTAACACCGGTCTAAGAGTATATCGGTCGAGTCATATCGGTTAAAGCATCTATATCGGTCAAATCACACGACCGGACTTTACAAGTTCCCGGTCGAACTCTATATCGGTCAAATCACTCGACCGGACTTTACAAGTTCCCGGTCGACCATAATATCGGTCCTTTCACTTACCGGTCTTCACATCTACCCAGTCGAAGCACATCCCCGGTCAGTATATCGGTCGATTTTTGCAAACTGTAATAGGGCTTCTAAATGTCAAAATTTTTTCTCTCTAGGGGCGCTGCCCCCATACCCCCGCAAGGGCGTTGCCCCTTGACCCCCGTGCTAAGTCTGCGAAGGGGGACTAAGTTCTGTTCATGATCAGATTTTTCTGAATTTCATTCTACAATTTTCAGTATTGTGTGATTTTATCTTGATTTCTAACGATCTCATCCAGTTGATTGTCTCATATCAGATAAGATTGATACTAATCGTATAAGTAAAGATGTCTCGGGAAGCTCTTGCTATTGGAACAGATGTGAAGCCACCAATACTCTTCAAGGGGGAGTACAAGAAATGGAAGGATAGATTTTTGGACTTCATTGATCGACATGATTTGGGAGATGAAATCAGAAAATCTCTGAAAGACGGGATCATGACACCTCCGACCAAGGTTCTCACTGTAGCTGGAGAAAATGGTCAAGAAGAAGAGACAGTGTATAAATTACCGATTGGTGAATATTCAGAAGATCAGTTGAATAGACACAAGGGTGACAAGCTGGCAAGATCATTTATTCTCCAAGGCATACCGAATGAAATATATGTCAAGATTGACAGCTACAACGCTACCGGTAAGCAAATGTGGGATCAATTGGAGAAGATGATGATTGAATCTAAAGTCGGCAACCAGCTCAAAGTATCCACCTGCTTGAATAATTATGAAGAGTTCAAAGCCAAAGCTGGAGAGTCACTCGAAGCCACTTATGACAGATTTGTCACATTGGTGAACGAGCTCAGCAAGAACAAGATCAGCAAATCTCACGTGGAGCTGAATGTGAAATTTCTCAGCAATCTTCAGCCTGAGTGGAAGAGGTTCACCCGACAAATGAGGCAGTTGAAGGATCTGCATGACATTCCTCTTCATGAAGTTTATGAAATTCTCAGACAGAATGAGGAAGAAGTAGAAGAGATCAAGGCTGAGATGAAAAAGGCTGACAAAGCAGTTGCTGATCCAGTTGCTCTTGTGGTTAAGAAGTCTAAGAAGAAGAAGGTGATAGAATATGAATCGGAAGAAGCTGATTGCGAGGCAAAGTCTGAATCTGAAGATTGTAATGAACTGAAGGAAGCCATGATGTTGATAACCAAGGCTCTCCAAAAGAAGTTCTATAAAATGTCAAACTCCAATAGTCAGAGATACTCGTCTGGTCCTAATAACTACAAGCATAAGGAGAAAGTTGAAGAAAGGAGACCAGAAAACAAGAAGAAGGATGAAGCTGAAGAGACCAAGAAGGAAGAACCGATTAAGTGCTACAATTGTGGGATACTCGGTCATTTTGCCAAGAACTGTCGCAAATCAAAAGTCCGAAACTCCGACTATTACAAGAATAAGATGCTTCTGGCCAAGCAACAAGAGGCTGGAAAAGCATTAATGGCCGAGGATGAATACTGGCTCGACCATTCGGACGACGAATCTGAAGAAGGAGAGAAGGACGACACAACACATCTGTGCTTGATGGGAAAGAACCAGTCAGAAGCTCAAGCTGATTCTGATGATGGAGATAATGATGAGGTATGTAACTTAACTGAATTTGATTTACTGAACCAAATGAATGCCATGATGTCTAAACTCCAAGAGTTAGAGTCGAAACTGAAGCGTGAGAAAGGTGTCATAAATGAGAAAAATCAATCTATACATAAACTTAGTAATGATATTGCTGAGAAAAATGTATTAATTGAAACTTTGCACAAAAATATAGACACCAGCGCTAAAGAAAAGACTATATTCATAAAGAGTTATCTGAAACTAATTCAAAGTTTAAAGAATGTGAGTTTAAATCCAGAGAGATTGCTAAAAGGTACTTTTCTACTTCAAAAGAGAATAAATCCTTAATAGAAAAGGTGAATGCTTTGGAAGAGAAATTACATTCTTTAGGTCAAACTGAACACACTATTCATTTGAACAAACCTAAAGAGAAACCTGATACTTGGGGACTTGGTTACAAGAACCCACATCATCTCAAAAAGGGTATATCTGAAGTGCCTGCACTTTATGACTTTGGGTTTATGTTGTTGTCTCCTCAACATCAGGAACTCAAACCCTTTTGGACTAGTCTGTCTGAAAAAGATAAAGCCAAGGAATATGATAAAAGAAAGAACACAACTAAAGTTCAACTTCCATTTCTCTATGAGAAGTTGAATAACAGTTATAGTTCTAATAAATCAAAATTTCTTTCAAATGATTATTTTGAGAGTTATTTTGTAAAAGAGTTGGAGGCTAAACCCATCGAAGGTAAGATTTACGTACCTCCTCTAGTTTTGGAAAGTAAAATTTCTGAACTCGAGAATACTCTTACAGAAGAAAGACTTTGGATGGACTTAGAACAAACTGTATTTTCAACAGTGTTCAAAGATACTGATTTTTCTAAATTCTCTAAGGCTTTAAATTCTGATGACAGATCTGGCTCACTTGAGAATGATCTTAATTTCTTAAACTCTGATGGTATTTTGAATGATTGTGTTGCTCAATTTGATTTTACCTCTAAACTTCCTGATCATTCATCTTGTGTTGTTAATTCTTTTGGATTACCCAGTGTGTTTGAAAAAGGTGAAACATCAACGAAAGTTGATAAATCAGTTTCTGTGAGATCAAAGAAAGCAAAAGGTAAGAAACAAAAATCTCAGCTTTCACAGAAACCGATCCCCACTGGTAAGCCAAAGAAGAAGCATTCTCTTAATTCTCGTCATTCTAACTCTAAAGTTTCACATGTTTCAGATTTGAGAAAGCAAAGGGTTGGAGTTAAGACAACATGGATACCGAAACAGAAGATAGACGAGAAAGCTAAATCTAGTTCTAGTTTTGTTTTGAATAAAAAGACTTCTAGTAAAGATGATGTGATTGTGAATGTTTCTAATCTTGTTGATTCTCGCAAGAAATACTCTATAAAGCAATTATTCCAGTTAGCTCCATCTAAGAATAAAAAGTTTTTAAATTATGGTGAATGTGATTATGCTTCTCGTAAATTTTCTGATGTTTGGTATGGTTCATATAATGTTTCATCTTATCGTTATCATTCATCTTATCATGATTATGGTTTTCAAAGAATAAGCGGACCCAATTTTAAATGGGTGCCAAAATCAAGTACTAACACTGGAGGTCCCATTTTTAAATGGGTGCCTAAACCTCTTCTTTCCTGATTTGTGTTGTGCAGACCCGTCATATGTGGTACTTGGATAGCGGGTGTTCCAAGCATATGACCGGGCAGAATAGTATGTCGTCTAATTTTACGGACAAATACTGTGGCACAGTTCGTTTTGGGAATGATCAGTTTTCACCTATTCTGGGATATGGTGATGTTGTACATGAAAATCTTACGATCAAGAAGGTGAGTTATGTTGAAGGCTTAGGGCACAATCTGTTCAGCATTGGCCAGTTATACGACAAAGACTTAGAGGTTAATTTCAAGGCCAAGACATGTTCGGTACGCACTGAAGACGGGAAAGAACTCTTTTGTTGGCACTCGCAAGTCCAACCTCTACACCATCAACTTGTCAAAGGTCCAGACTGACAATCAGGTCTGTCTACTATCAAAGGCCTCGATGCAACAAAGCTGGTTATGGCATCGACGGTTTTCTCACCACAACTTTCGGTACATCAACAAGCTGGTCAGTGGCAAGCTAGTGAAAGGACTTCCAGAGATGAAATATGAAAGAGAACATCTATGTGCAGCGTGTGAAAAGGGAAAGATGAAGAGAGCCCCACACAAACCAAAGCCTGAACCTAGTACCATCTCTCCTTTAGAGTTGTTGCATATGGACTTATGCGGTCCTATGCGAACGCAAAGCTTAGGAGGAAAGAAGTATGTGCTAGTTATCGTGGACGACTATACACGATACACTTGGGTTAAGTTTCTACGGTCTAAAGATGAGACTCCTGATGTTCTCATTACGTTTCTGAAGACGACCCAAGTCAATCTGCAAAAACAAGTAAAGATTCTCAGGACTGACAACGGTACAAAGTTCAAGAACAAGATAGTTAAAGAATATCTCGAATCGGTCGGGATATCACATCAATACTCTGCTGCTCGCATGCCTCAATAGAACGGAGTCGTAGAAAGGCGAAATCGTACACTTGTTGAGGCCGCTCGGACAATGCTCAACCAATCTGAATTACCTTTATTTTTGTGGGTTGAAGCTGTATCGACTGCATGTCACACTCAGAATCGCTCCATGATACACCGCAGATTTCAGAAGACTCCGTATGCGTTGATCAACAATCGAACACCAACCATTAAATATTTTCATGTTTTTGGTTGTAAGTGTTTTGTTCTAAACGACAGAGAGAATCTGAACAAGTTCAGTGCTAAGGCGGATGAAGGCATCTTCGTTGGTTATTCCTCGACATCTACTGCATATCGGGTTTACTTAAAGATGTCGAAGACTGTGATCGAAAGCGTAAATGTTACATTTGATGAGGACATGGCTTCTGAGCACATCAGTTCAGAACCCGTAATTACTGGAGTATTAGCTTCTGGACCAACCAGTCCAGGACCTGCACCTCAAGAGAACAAATCAGATGGCGCTTCGTCGTCTACCTCTAATTTATCTGATTTGGATTTATTATTTGAACTGTTCTATGATGAATTTCTTGGTTCTAAATTGCCTAACTCTGTTGTGGTTGACAGGATAGAAGACTCGATGACTACTCATCCGACCACTTCTGATATCTCTACTAAATTCGATTCCCCTATTCAGCAAGAAGTTCCAGTTCAAAAGCCTACTCCGACAGTTGAAGTTGTGACCAACACCGCCGAGACAGAAGTAGCTGACTCAGTAGGATGTACTGTAAGGACTGATCATCAGATTGACCAAGCTGTACCTACTGCAACTTCTGCAACGACTACTTCAACGGAAGCCCCCGTTAATTCTGAACCATCTGAAGGAGATACCAGTGGATTCCTAGATGCGGACAATGATCAACATGCATCTAATCCACTCCCTCATGAACATAAGTGGACCAAAGAGCATCCGGTACATCAAATTATTGGAGATCCTTCTGCACCGGTGCAAACTAGGTCGACAACATCAAATCTATGTATGTATGAATCCTTTCTGAGCAAGATTGAGCCTACACGCGTATCTGAGGCCCTTGCCGATTCAGATTGGGTAACTGCGATGCAAGATGAGCTGAATCAGTTTGAAGCACTGAAAGTCTGGAGACTCGTACCCAAACCACAAGGTAAAACCATCATTGGTACGAAATGGGTGTTCAAAAACAAGAAAGATGAAGATGGTACCGTTATCAGAAACAAAGAACGACTTGTCGCCAAAGGATATAGGCAAGAGGAAGGGATAGACTACGATGAGACTTATGCTCTAGTGGCGCGTATAGAGGCGATTCGGATGTTCTTAGCCTACGCAGCCCACAAGAACTTCACCGTCTATCAAATGGATGTGAAGACAGCTTTTCTGAATGGAGTACTCAAGGAAGAAGTCTACGTCTCACAGCCAGAAGGGTTTGTAAATCCAGATAAGCCGAACCATGTCTACATCTTGGATAAAGCTCTTTATGGACTGAAACAAGCTCCTCGCGCCTGGTATGATATTCTATCTCAATTCTTGGTCAAGTCAGGTTTCACAAAAGCTACGGTTGATACCACTCTTTTTATTAAAAAGGATAAAGGCGATATCATTCTTATTCAAATATATGTGGATGATATTATTTTTGGTTCTACAAATCCTAAGTACTATAAGAACTTTGCAAACCTCATGGTGTCACGTTTTCAGATGAGCATGATGGGAGAGATGAACTTCTTTCTCGGATTGCAAGTCAAACAATTTTCAACGGGGATTTTTATCAATCAATCCAAATACATTCTGGATATTCTTCGGAAGTTCAAAATGGAAAATTGTAAGCCGATTGGTACCCCAATGGCACCTGGTACTAAGATTGGCACCGATCTTTCGGGAAAGGCTGTTGATGTTAGGACTTATAGAGGGATGATAGGTTCTTTAATGTATCTTACTTCTAGTAGGCCGGATATAATGTTTTCTACATGCTTATGTGCTAGATATCAGGCCAATCCTAAAGAATCCCATTTGTCTGCTGTAAAGCGGATCTTCAGGTATCTAAAGGGGACTGCAGATCTTGGTCTGTGGTATCCTAAGGATACAAGCTTTGAACTAACATCTTATTCAGACGCAGATCATGCTGGTTGCATGTTAGACAGGAAAAGCACCTCGGGTCATATACAATTCCTCGGAGATAAACTCGTCAGTTGGGCTTCGAAGAAGCAATTATGTGTCTCCACATCAACGGCCGAAGCGGAATATGTAGTTGCTGCTAGCTGCTGTTCTCAGGTCTTGTGGATGAGAACACAACTGCGCGACTATGGATTTCATTTCAATAGAATCCCGATCTATTGTGATTCGAAGAGCGCTATTGCGATTACCGCTAACCCTGTTCAGCATACTAAGACCAAACATATAGATGTCCGGTATCATTTTATAAAAGATAATGTAGAAAAGGGGACAATTGAACTTTAATTTGTAAAAACCGATTATCAGCTTGCAGATTTGTTTACCAAACCTTTAGACGAAAAGAGATTTAATTTTCTTGTCTCAAGACTTGGTATGCTAAATCTTAAGACCTAATCGGTAGTTACCTATTAAAGTTTCTTATTGTATCTCTTTATCATTTCTTTATTATTATTTCCGCATGATACCTGCTCTTTAACAGTTTGTTCATGATCTCAGGGGGAGTGTGAGAAGTATTTAATTGATGGTCAATGTTAGTTTGAGGGGGAGCATATTTAAATGCATTGTGCTTACTGATAATTGTTAGTGATGCATGATTCTAGGGGGAGCATACAAGTAAAGAGTATGACTATGACTTCTGATTATTTCTGATCAGAACTCGTACTCTAAGTGTTTTACTGCTTTATGTTATTTCAATTCCAGTGAATAAAGTTACTTTGACTAGACTTTAGACTTTTGTAGGTTGAGAGATGCTTCAAAGATCATATCTCTATGACTTTAAGCTTGACTTCGCGAGATGTAAGACTGTACTCAAAAGGTATAATTCTTAATCTTCATCTCATCTATGGTTGAAAGAAGGACAACTTTCAATCATAAGAAAACATGTTCTTAAATGTTCAAACCACTTCCCGATTCTCAAACAGATTTCTTGAATTGGAAGTGTGATTTTAAATGTTTTATGATTCATCATTGAGCTTTAACTGATCAAGTTAAATCATCTAAGCAACATATGCTTCATAGGAAAACATGGGATCAGTGTGCTAGGACTTCATTGAACTTCTATGGATTCACGTTAACCAGTGTTTCCTACCCAAGAAGTAAATCCTTTAGTTATTGAATGTGAGGAATCAAAAGAAATGAGTGTGGGATGTGTGATGAGAGAAATGTTAAAAGAGAGTTTGGTTAGCTGTGAGCTTAAAGATTAAAAGAAAGAGGGTGAGAGATCAGAGTAAAAGAATTTTTAAACTCTGCACCAACTACTTTCTGAGTCGAGCAACCACATTTCTAATGCTTCACAATTCATGGTGAATATTATTGAAACAGGCAACTAGCCCATGCCAACTCTTGACATTACCCCACCAGCTACTCATTTTCTTCTCAACAAGAAAATGTTTCATTTTCAAAGGGGACGTAGCACATATGCTATCTGATTTTCATTTGGAAAATCTGGATATTGAAAAGAAGGAAGTCTGCCCTACCTTCACACTTCACTAATGCACATTGAGTCTGTGTTTAACTAACTGTTGTCTCAGTGGTTTACACTTTTTGAGCCTTATAAGCAAACATCATATGCTTTATTTCTTTCTATCACTTGCACGAACACACAAAGAATTTGTTTCCTTGTCATAACGTTCATAGAAATTACCTTTGTGGTTTTTCGATGATTGAATGGAAGCCCTGGGGGAGTGAACATCATAAAAGCTCCTTTATATTGTGTATTTGTTACACACGGTGACTTTGTGTTACTGACAGGCAATTTTAACTGATTCATTTGTTGATTCAGGTGTTACACTTCATTTTCTAATTTGTCTAGATTTGCAAAGATCTGGATGAACATCTTAATGAATTGACGGATACTCAGTGGTTCTGTTTGCAAGATCAATGGTGGAAGAAATTTCTTGAAGACATGTTTTGATGAACTCTTTGCTTTTCATCAAAAAGGGGGAGAAGCGTTAATCAAGAAATGGAAGATATTCTGAAGATATGCTGAAATGAAGAAATTTTCTTTGAAGATGATTTGCTGAAGCATTCCGAGCTGAAACTGGAGATAATTTCTTTCCAAAAGATATTCTCATCGATTGGGGAGATTGCTACATTCTGAAGACAAAGAGGAAGATTATTCATTTTCTGAGCTTAAAGAATGATCTTGATCCAAAGGGGGAGATTGTTAAAGCACATATTTATTGGATTCAAGATCATAATTATCTGAAGATGGAAATCTGAAGTCAAAGCTGATAAAGTCGTCTCAACAAATAGTCTAGGGTCCTTTTGTAATAAATAGTCAAAGTCTGTTTACGTATTTTATTTATTAGTTTTATTTTTAGTTAAATAGGTTTAGTTTGTTTTGTTGTTGGGCCCAAGCAAACCAAGCCCATTAGGCTAATTAGCCTAAGTATAAATATGATTAGGTTAGTTGTAATTAGGGTTAAGGATCTTAATTAGAGAGCTAATTAGAAAATTATCTTTGTGAGAGGAGGCTTGTGGTGGTGGTGTGTGCCGTGAAGAACAAGAAGCAGAGAGAGTTTTGATTTTATCAAGAACACTTGTAATCCTTTGAATCAATTGAATAATCATATCAGGTTTGCATTATCGTTGTTGCTTAATTGTTTACTTGTTTGAATGATTACATATTGGGACACACAAAGTGTTTTTCTCCCACGCTTAATCGATACATTGTATCTCGGGATGTTACATTCCATGAGAATATACCTTTCTTTCCTGTGTCCACTCCTTGCAATCCAAGAGATAGCGATGATTTGTTGGTATATATCGTACCAGTTATCGAATCCCCTATCCTATCCGACTCGACACAACATCAAGAGCCTACTAAACCACCGATAGTTCATGTGTATAATAGGCGGCAACGACCTACGTCAGATCCTGACCCTATACCATCTTCATCATCGTCTGCAGATCCTTCTAATGATGATCCTACTGCTTCAAGTGATCCACCACCTTCCGATACACAGGATCCTGATCTTGATGTTCCCATTGCCCTTCGGAAAGGTAAGCGCTCATGTACTTACCCTATTTCTTCTGTTGTTTCCTATGATAAACTTTCTTCTCGTTCTCGCTCTTTGATCTCCACACTTGATTCCTGTCCTGTTCCTAAAACGGTTGGTGAAGCTTTGGCTCATTCTGGATGGAGGGATGCCATGATTGAAGAGATTAATGCTCTAGATCATAATAATATATGGGATTTGGTAGAGTTACCTGCAGGTAAAAAGGAAATTGGCTGAAAATGGGTATTCACTGTGAAAGTTAATCCAGATGGATCAATGGCTCGTCTGAAAGCCCGGTTGGAAGATAAAGGATATGCTCAGACTTATGGGGTCGACTACTACGAGACATTTTCTCCTGTGGCTAAGGTACCCTCCATCTGCTTGTTTATTTCATTAGCCTCTACTTATGACTGGGTCCTACACCAACTGGATGTGAAAAATGCATTCCTGCATGCTGATTTACATGAGGAAGTTTATATGGAGCAACCACCTGGGTTTGCTGCTCAGGGGGAGTCTGGTAGAGTCTGTAAGTTACGTAAATCATTGTATGGTTTAAAGCAATCCCCTCGTGCTTGGTTTGGACGGTTCAATGCTGTAGTGACTGAGTTTGGCTTACGGAGGAGCTCTTATGATCATTCTATGTTCTTTACTTCATCCCCTTCTGGATGCATTCTACTAGTGGTGTATGTTGATGACATTTTGATTACTGGGAGTGATGGGATTGGGATCAAGAAGCTGAAATATTTCCTTACGTCTCGGTTTCAAACAAAGGATCTAGGTCCTTTAAAATACTTCTTGGGAATTGAAGTATCTCGTACTCGGAAAGGGATCTGTTTGTCTCAACGGAAATATTGTTTGGATGTATTGAATGACTCTGGGATGATTGAAACAAAACCGTGTGAGGCCCCAATGATTCCGAACATGAAATTGAAAGCAGACGATGGAGATCTACTTGAGGATCCAGAAAACTATAGAAGAATTGTGGGAAAGCTAAACTACCTGACGATTACACATCCTAAAATCACTTTTCAAGTGAGTGTTGTAAGTCAGTTTATGTCATCTCCAAGAACTCCACATTGGGAGGCCGTTAGACATATACTGAAGTACCTAAAGGGTGCCCCTAGTCTTGGCATTCTTTATCAAAATCACGGTCATCATGTCATAGAAGGGTTTACAGATGCTGACTATAATGGAGATTCTACGAACAGACGGTCTACGACAGGCTATTGTGTGTTAGTTGGAGGAAATCTAGTCTCGTGGAAAAGCAAGAAACAGAATGTCGTTTCCCGGTCAAGCGCTGAATCTGAATATAGGGCTATGGCCCAAACCACTTGTGAGTTGATATGGTTGCGTAATCTGCTAGGTGAACTTGGGTTTGCTCAATCTAAACCAATGAATCTATATTGTGATAATAAGGCGGCTATCCACATTGCAAATAATCCCGTGTTTCATGAGAGAATAAAACATATTGAAGTGGACTGCCATTTCACTCGTGAAAAGCTAGAAGATGGAACCATCTCAACTCCCTTTGTTCGAACAGGAAGTCAACTTGCCGATGTCTTTACCAAAGCTTTACCTGGTTCGCGGATCTCTTCTATCTGTAACAAGCTGGGCATGATTAATATCTATGCTCCAGCTTGAGGGGGAATATTAGAATGTAAAATATGTAATTCTTTACTTAGGCCCAATTAGCTCGCGGGCCCTTAGGGTTTTCTCTTTTAGGGTTTCCTTTTCTAGCTTTCTTGCCTATATATATCCTTGTACTATTTCATTGTATTTATAAGAAAATCAATAATATAATCTCTGATTACATGCACATCCTGATGGCAACAGAAACAGTATGAATGAATGTTTATTTAGGATACTAAGGGGCTGTTTACTAGATGCTTATCCGATAAGTGCTTACAAGGTCAATTACTTTACCGGATGTACATGACAATGACCTATAATCATACCTGATAAAAATGATGGCAAGCCCCGAGAGTCTTACCTGATAAGTGAGGGTGACGACAATTACCCGATTAACGCTTAGCAGATAAATTATTGCATATGATGTAGTCAGATATTGAATAAGAGAAGCAAAGACGGGAATGGGGATATTTCTTAAACTAACAAATGGAATTTCCATAATGATTGAAGCCGTTTCGATTTGACTAGATTCTTATCCAGTAAATTAAATAGTAGTATAGACTCTCACCGGTAAACGCTTATCGGGTAAGCGTTTGGGTAAACGACCTCATCCTATCTGCTACTACTGATGGTTCTAACGCTAATTGTTAGATGAAAATTTGTCAGCGAGGTCGTTCATGGTTCAAATTTACAACGTTTTGTTAAAATTAAAGCATGTTTTGATTTATATGAAAATAATATAATGAAGGATAATATCGGCTGGTTGAAGAGAGTGATGCCTTAGAGGTAGAGTTTTCTTTTTCAATAAAGTATATATGTTTAAATAATAATAAAGAATAAAAATAAAAGCTAAAGTTTCATCGATTGTTATTTAAAGAATGTAGAGTAAATAATATTTTTATTTGTTAAAATCCCACCAGGTATTACGGTATTTAATCAGGTATTATATACACTGTTAAGTATCACTCTTTGATTGTGAGCTCTACAAATGCACATATATGTAGGACCTTATTTCTAACATTAAATCACAACTGCCAATAATTGATTGTGGTGATGATTTACTTCCTAAGACTATCGAAGAGAGGATGCACTTCCATTTGATATTTAGAACTTGCAACCGAGGGGTAGAAGTTTAGGGTACACGGAGCAACTAACCCTCTCTCCGACTCCAGATTTCTGTTAACATATCAGAGCAATTGAAAAAGACTTGAAGCAACACAATGGCTGTTTGGAAACTTTTGTGGATCTCTTTTCGCCACTTATTCGGTCTTTATTTTATCTTAATTTTTGGAAACTTTTTTGGATCTCCTTCCACTTATATCTATCTACAAGTGTGTTTAGATTGATTTTAACCACCAACGAGGATGCATTTTAACTTTTTTCAAACTATTATATTCATGTCGTTTTAGGTACAAGGGTTGTTATAGCATATCAGAGTGAGGTTCGTTAAATTCGTAACTTTACTGTGCTTTTCTAAAGTTAGGGCTATATTTATCATGTTGTTTGTGGTGAAACTCGACATAGCTAGAATGTATTTGTGCTTTAATTGGAACATATCAAATTTGGCTGAAATACACAAATGAACATCCTCACTTCTTATGCACAGATGCACCAACAAAGTCTTGTATTTATATATCACCGTATCAGTTCTAACTCATGGTATTACAATGTTCATAGTGTTTATATATGAAAATATTCAACTTTTGTTCCTTCAATTCGTCTTAGCAAATATTTCAGGGGGGGCTACTATGACAAAAACAAGAGAAACTCCATCCACCGCTTTATTTTCTGCCCCATGTTGCCAAGTTAGACAACATTAGAAGGTTGATTAAAGTCGGATGTTCAATCTCATGATCTTAGTTGAAGTTATGACCTAGTAATGTGTGATTGGTTTAGTTTTTCTCAATTATTGTCATTATTATTCTTTTCGTGGAAGTATGGAGAACAATAGATGGAAATTTTGGTATATATAAGGTTTTCATTTATGATTGGGAGGTATCACGTGGTGTTTTGTTTCAGATTTTTCAAGCAACTTTTTATGGATTGTTTTTTTTGGATTTAAGATTGTTGGAGTTTAGTTTTAACATATAACAAATAATTTTTTTAGCCATTTTGCAAGTTTAGTTGGGTTATACAGTGGTGATATGTTTTGGATTTTTTGAGCAACTTTTTATGGACTGTTTTTTTAGATTTTTGATCATTGGAGTTTTGTGATTGTGTTGGTGGTGCATAAGTTGAGCTTCTAACGAATAGTTTCTCAGCCATTTTGCAAGTTTAGTTGGATTATACGGTGGTGATTCGTTTTGGATTTTTCGAGCAACTTTTTATGGACTATTTTTTATATTTAAGATCGTTGGAGTTCTATGATTCTTTTGATGGTACATAAGTCGAGCATCTAACAAATGATTTTTTAGCCATTTTGTAATTTTAATGGGGTATTTTCCAAAATTACTCTTTAAATGCAATTTTAACCTTTTTATTATGCATTATAGTTTTACGTTTCACTAATGATATATGTTGCAAATTTGTTGCAACTCTATTCTTATAATAATAAAAACCATTTTCAAGTTTTAATCTTTGGTTAAAAATAATCTATATATTTTAGTATAATTACCAATGTTCTAAAAAGCTCGCTGTACAGTCGCCATGGCGTGCCATGTCACCAAGGCTTGTGTGTCACGCCACGTTAAGCCCATGGCACGCCATGGCCTAATGCGCAATTATCGTAATGAGATATTTGATTTTTCTTTACGTTTTTAATGTATTATTTGCAAGTTTTTAATATATAACCTAATTTAACTTGCCTATTAATGTTAACTCATTGAGTAATACTACAAAACATACGTTTTTATATATAATATTATATATGAAATAGATTATTGACGCCATAAGTCACGCCTTGAAAACGCCATGGCTTCGCCGTGGCTCCTAAGACTTGAGGTTTGGCCTCGCCGCCACGCCACACTTCACGATATTTAGAACCTTGATAATTACATAATAAATCACAATGATACAATATTTGATTTTCTGCAAAATGTCTTGTGAAATTTACTCAAATATTTAAAACAAATTTCGACCATATACCAATAAGTTCAATTGTTTACAAATACAAATATGTCATAGTTATTGTTATACCTCAAACATTTCATACTTGATAGAAATTTTTCGATGTTCTTCTCCAATAGTATGTTTCAAATTCCCAAAATAATTTTTGGAAATAAATGAATACTAGGAACAAATGGAAAGATGTATGAAATGATTAATCACCGACTTTAATTATTTTATATTTTAATAAAATAATACAAGATTCTTTTTTGTTTTCTTTAGGAAAACATATTAAAATTAAGAAACATTATCTTGGCTCTACACACAGAAACACGCCATGTTAAAATTTATTTAATTATTAGTACATGAAAAAGGCTTTTTGCTACATACACTGAACATTAGAAGCCTAATTAATTAATAACAAAATTATTTTTATCAAAACTCATAAAAAATATAAAGAAAAGCATCAAAATCATATGATATAACTTTTTTTCGTAAAATCTTAAATAAATCAAACTAAATGAACTTACATATCTCACGTAAAAATAGGGTTTGAGTATGATAAAATGTATGTATCATCTTGTTTTTATCTCAAAGGTAGAGATGTGGTTTCCGTGAAAACTCCAAGCCTACACAATAAAAATTAATAGGAAATATGTACAAGACGTAACATAGGAGTGTTTGCAAACAAGCAACATGTATAATGAGATGCATGTAAGATGAAACAAACATGAGAACACATAGCGTTTTACTGGCAACTACTAGGCCATGCGAAAAACTATGTCTGGCATATAGTAAAGAATGAAAAACGAAGACGTGAAAGGTAGGACAAACTAAAACAATTCTCTATTTAATATAGGACTCTGCTAGTCTATCCCTCCCTCTTCTCACCATCTACCTTCACCAAACGAGCTGGGTATCCCTCCTCTTGTCCATGTTAGCTACTACCTAAAGATCTCGCTCAGTATTCTGTCGAACATGGTTTGGCCACATGTCCACATCAGCATCGTCATTTCAACAACAAAAAACACTGTATTTTCACGGGATCAAACCTTCATATGAAGAAAATTTTGAACATTCAAATAAAAAAAACAATAATCCTTCATAGAAACCTTCACGGTGGTTTGATAGGTGTCACAAACATTAGGTGGTCTAACCAAATCCAACGATATATATATGTATATATAAGGGTGAGTTTACGGAAAAAGAATAAAAATTTAAGAACCGGGTAAACCTTCATTTGATTTATACGGACACTTACATTTGAATTATTTATTGTTTAGATTCAATGGTTGATAAATGTTCATTGTTTTCAGAAAAAAAAAAAATTTGGATGATCTCTTAAACCTTCTCTTTCTGTATATTTTTAGTTTATCTTATTAAAAATAAAATTAATTTTGCTTAAAGTGGTTTGTAGGTATGATTTTGTATGAGATGTCAAAGTCAATATCTTTTGGCCCCAATTTTTTACTTTCAAATCAAGTATCTATTATAACGTATTAATTAATTTTCAAATAAACTATAAATAAACATTTAGCTTGTTGTTTCATGTACGTAAAAAGGTCCCATTGGAGATGCTCTAACATATAGCCTAGGGGTATTCAAAAACCTTATTCGATCAACCCAGCTAACCCAATTCAGCCCAAGACAAATTAGCCTAACTTGAAACAATCCAATATCTAATCGAGTTGTAAAATCTTTAAACCGTAGGTATTAAGTTGGAAGTGGTTTATGGTCATTTGAACCCAACCCGATGAACCCGATATTTTTTTATTCTTGGATTTAATATGATTATTAAGTCCTTATTAATATGTAAATTAAACAATTACACATCATGTACCCTCTTCATATACATATATTTTCAATCTCTTCTCCATCTCTATATAACTCATTCGTAAATATGCTCACTAAATGTAAACATATATATGTAAATTGAGAAAAAGTAGTTGAATGTGATATACTTAAAATTTAAGGAGTATGAATAAGTTATATGTAACAACCCAAAACCACAAAAGCATAATTCATAGAATAGCACCAAATGGTCCCAAACATCAAGTCAAACAATAACAATATTCTCAAGGTAAGCAGCGGATACACACATCCACAGCTGAGAAATCTAGACTAAACAAAAAGAAATTGAAGTAGACTGTCTCTAAGGCCACCGCCTTTATCACTTCAAACTTTCTCTTTTCCCTTAGAAGACGTACCAACCACCCTCTTACCTGAAAATGGTTTTTAATTTTGAAAGTGAAGGTTAGACCATGAGGTATAGTGAAGTCCCTCCCGAAATTTGTTTAATATAATGCATATGATAATAAGCATACCGCTATAGAGGCCCATCAATAGCCAATCAAGTAAAACAACTCCACACTTGGGTATTTTTATAGTGATCATAGTAATCCCTCACTTCACAGTGATGTCCACGATCGGGGACCAAGCCGACTCCCCTATCGCCTACGGGGCCCAAGCAGACTTCCCGTGACTCCCAATGGGTGCCATTCCCACGTGTACAGGAAACTGATTCCATGCACACGGTATGTAAAAGTAAACTCCTAAGGGATATTAACAATCCCAAGGTAACTAAACCCACTGTGCAACCCGACTCCAAATCAATATATCAATTCATGAAAACACATAAGCAATGCATGTGCAATAGTAAACCATTCATTCCATTCGTGATCAAAATAACCATAAGTTTTAATCATGTCATAATGCTCAGAACCAAATTCAGTAGTTAAAATCATTGGCAAAACATTTCACATGCATGAAAAGTGTTAAGGGAACTCACCTGAGCTTCGACAAAACACCACACGCCTTAGAACTCAACTATGACCAAACTGAACACCTGAATTGGACGACATAAGAATGGTGTTAAACCATCTAAATCATTCTAGAAGATTAGTTATTTCATTCCCTAAGACAATCCCCTAATCGATGCCACGATCCTAGCCCAAAACGAGAAACGAAGTAAAAACTGAAAATTGGCAAAATAGTGCTCAAATCGACTTTGAGGCAACCTAATCCACTTCAAGGTTGCATTGGGCACTGCCTGGCCCTGCACGAAGGTTTTAGAAAAAATCCCCAAAGCCTCTTGCACCCAAACCTTCCCAAATTGGTTTTAAGCCCCAAAATCGATAGAATCAACGTTCTAAACCATTTTAACCAATATCCTAACATCAAAACCACATTTAATCCAACCAAAATCCACCTCTTATTCTCATATTTAAAACCAAAAACAAAAGCTCTTGACATTCTTGAAGCTACTAATGAAAAGGTGATCAATCTCAATGAAATCAAATGAAAGACTATCAAAACCAAATCAAATCAAGCTGTGTGTCCCAATGAGCAATCATTCAATCAAGCAAACATATAATCAACACAAATAATGCAAACCTGATATTGATTAATCAAAAGATTTCAATTGTTCTTGATGAAATCGATCTCTTTCTCTCTGTTTCTCTCTTTTTCATGGCGCACACCACCACCACACTAACCTCTCAATAATTAATTTTGCAATTAAGATCCTTAACCTAATCCCCACAAGATTAAACTAATTTATACTTAGGCCTTAAAGCCTAATGGGCTTGGCAAGGCTTGGGCCCAAAATACAAAAACAAACTAATAACTAAATTATAAAACAAATAAATAAAATACGAAAAACACACTTTTGACTATTTATTACAAAAGGACCCTAGACTATTTGTTGAGACGACTTTATCAGCTTTAACTTCAGCCTTCTATCTTCAGAAAATTATGATCTTGAATCCAATAAATATATGCTTTAACAATCTCCCCCTTTGGATCAAGATCATTACTAAAAAGATTTAGGAATTCAATCCTTCTTTTTAAGCTCAGAAAATGTAATCTTCCTCTTTGTTTTCAGAATGTAGCAATCTCTCCAAACAATGAGAATAAAATCTCTTGGAAAGAAATTATCTCCAGTTTCAGCTCGGAATGCTTTAGTAAATCATCTTCAAAGAAAATTTCTTCAAAGCAGCATATCTTCAGAATATCTTCAGAAATTCTTTCAAAAACTTTTTTTTTATCTCCACATTTCTTGATTGACGCTTCTCCCCTTTTTTGATGAAAAGAGCAAAGAGTTCATCAAAACGTGTCTTCAAGAAATTTCTTCCACCATTGATCTTGCAAACAGAACCACTGAGTATCCGTCAATTCATTAAGATGTTCATCCAGATCTTTGCAAATCCAGACAAAATAGAAAATGAAGCAACAAATGAATCAGTTAAATTGCCTGTCAGTAACACAAAGTCACTGTGTGTAACGAATACACAATATAAAGGAGATTTTATGATGTTTACTCCCCCAGGGCTTCCATTCAATCATCGAAAAATCACAAAGGTAATTTCTATGAACGTTGTGACAAAGAAACAAATTCTTTGTGTGTTTGTGCAAGTGATAGAATAAATTAAGCATAAGATGATTGCTTATAAGGCTCAAAATGTGTAAACCACTGAGACAACAGTTAGTTAAACACAGACTCAATGTGCATGAATGAAGTGTGAAGGTGGGGCAGACTTCCATCTTTTCAATATCCAGATTTTCCAAATGAAAATCAGATAGCATATGTGTTGCGTCCCCTTTTGAAAATGAAACATTTTCTTGTTGAGAAGAAAATGAGTAGCTGGGTCCCCTTTTGAAAATGAAACATTTTCTTGTTGAGAAGAAAATGAGTAGCTGGTGAGGTAATGTCAAGAATTGGCATCGGCTAGTTGCCTGTTTCAATAATGTTCACCAAGAATTGTGAAGCATTAGAAATGTGGCTGCCCGGCTCAGAAAGTAGTTGGTGCAAAGTTTAATATTCTTTTACTCTGATCTCTCACCCTCTTTCATTTAATCTTTAAGCTCACAGCTAACCAAAACTCTCTTTTAACATTTCTCTCATCACATATCCCACACTTATTTCTTTTGACTCCTTACATTCAATCACTAAAGGATTAACTTCTTGGGTAGGAAACACTGGTTAACGTGAATCCATAGAAGTTCAAAGAAGTCCTAGCACACTGATCCCATGTTTTCCTATGAAGCATATGATGCTCAGGTAGTTTAACTTTATCAGTTACAGCTTAAAGATGAATCCGAAAACATTTAAAATCACACTTTCAATTCAAGAAATCTGTTTGAGAATCGGGAAGTGGTTTGAACATTTAAGAACATGTTTTCTTATGATTGAAAGTTGTCCTTCTTTCAACCATAAATGAGATGAAGATAAGGAATTATACCTTTTGAGTGCAGTCTTACATCCCACGAAGTCAAGCTTAAAGTCATAAAGATATGATCTTTGAAGCATCTCTCAAACTACAAAAGTTTAAAAGTCTAGTCAAAGTAACTTTATTCACTGAAATTGAAATGACATAAAGAAGTAAAACACTTAATGTACGAGTTCTGATCAGAAATAATCAGAAGTCATTGCCATACTCTTTTGACTTGAACGCTCCCCCTAAAATCATGCATTACGAACAAATTATCAGTAAGTACAATGCATTCAGTTTGGCTCCCCCTCAAAATAACATTGACCATCTATAAGATACTTATCACACTCCCCCTGAGATCATGAACAAACTATTAAAGAACAGGTATCATGCGGAAATAATAATAAAGAAATGATAAAGAGACACAATAAGAAACTTTAATAGGTAACCAGCGATTAGGTCTTAAGATTTAGCATACCAAGTTTTGAGACAAGAAAATTAAATCTCTTTTCGTCTAAAGGTTTGGTAAACAAATCTGCAAGCTGATAATCGGTTTTTACAAAGTAAAGTTCAATTGTTCCCTTTTCTACATTATCTTTTATAAAATGATACTGGACATCTATGTGTTTGGTCTTAGTATGTTGAACAGGGTTAGCGGTAATCGCAATAGCGCTCTTCGAATCACAATAGATCGGGATTCTATTGAAATGAAATCCGTAGTCTCGCAGTTGTGTTCTCATCCACAAGACTTGAGAACAGCAGCTAGCAGCAGCTACATATTCCGCTTCTGTCGTTGATGTGGAGACACATAATTGCTTCTTCGAAGCCCAACTGACGAGTTTATCTCCGAGGAATTGTATATGACCCGAGGTGCTTTTCCTGTCTAGCATGCAACCAGCATGATCTGCGTCTGAATAAGATGTTAGTTCAAATCTTGTATCCTTAGGATACCACAGACCAAGATCTGCAGTCCCCTTCAGATACCTAAAGATCCGCTTTACAGCAGACAAATGGGATTCTTTAGGATTGGCCTGATATTTAGCACATAAGCTTGTAGAAAACATTATATCCGACCTACTAGAAGTAAGATACATTAAAGAACCTATCATCCCTCTATAAGTCCTAACATCAACAGCCTTTCCCGAAAGATCGGTGCCAATCTTAGTACCAGGTGCCATTGGGGTACCAATCGGTTTACAATTTTCCATTTTGAACTTCCGAAGAATATATCCAGAATGTATTTAGATTGATTGATAAAAATCCCCGTTGAAAATTGTTTGACTTGCAATCCGAGAAATAAATTCATCTCTCCCATCTTGCTCATTTGAAAACGAGACACCATGAGGATTGCAAAGTTCTTACAGTACTTAGGATTTGTAGAACCAAAAATAATATCATCCACATATATTTGATTAAGAATGATATCACCTTTATCCTTTTTAAGGAAAAGAGTGGTATCAACCGTACCTTTTGTGAAACCTGACTTAACCAAGAATTGAGATAGGATATCATACCAGGCGCGAGGAGCTTGTTTCAGTCCATAAAGAACTTTATCCAAGACGTAGACGTGGTTCGGCTTATCTGGATTTACAAACCCTTCTGGCTGTGAGACGTAGACTTCTTCCTTGAGTACTCCATTCAGAAAAGCTGTCTTCACGTCCATTTGATAGACGGTGAAGTTCTTGTGGGCTACGTAGGCTAAGAACATCCTAATTGCCTCTATACGTGCCACTGGAGCATAAGTCTCATCGTAGTCTATCCCTTCCTCTTGCCTATATCCCATGGCGACAAGTCGTGCTTTGTTTCGGATAACGGTACCATCTTCATCTTTCTTGTTTTTGAACACCCATTTCGTATCAATGATAGTTTTACCTTGCGGTTTGGGAACGAGTCTCCAGACTTTCAGTGCTTCAAACTGATTCAGCTCATCTTGCATCGCAGTTACCCAATCTGAATCGGCAAGGGCCTCAGATACGCGAGTAGGCTCGATCTTGCTCAGAAAGGATTCATACATACATAGATTTGATGTTGCCGACCTAGTTTGCACCGGTGCAGAAGGATCTCCAATAATTTGATGTACCGGATGCTCTTTGGTCCACTTATGTTCATGAGGGAGTGGATTAGATGCATGTTGATCATTGTCAGCATCTAGGAATCCACTGTTATCGCCTTCAGATGGTTCAGAATTAACGGGGGTTTCAGTTGAAGGAGTCATTGCAGAAGTGGTAGTAGATACAGCTTGGGCAGTCTGTTGATCAGTCCTTACAGTACATCCTACAGATTCAGCTACTTCTGTCTCATCAGTGTTGGTAACAACTTCAACTGTCGGAGTAGGCTTTTGAACTGGAACTTCTTGCTGAATCGGGGAATTGGATTCAGTAGAGATATCTGAAGTGATTGGATGAGTAGTCAACAACTCTTCCATCCTGTCAACCACAACAGATTTAGGCAAACGAGATCCAAGAAATTCATCATAAAACAGTTCAAATAATAAATCCAAATCAGATAATTTAGAAGTAGACGATGAAGCGCCATCTGATTTGTTCTCTTGAGGTGAAGGTCCTGGACTGGTTGGTCCAGAAGCTAGAACTCCGGTAATTACGGGTTCTGAACTGACGTTCTCAGAAGCCATTTCCTCATCGAATGTAACATTGACGCTCTACATCACAGTCTTCGACTTCTTCAAGTAAACCCGATATGCAGTAGAGGTTGAGGAATAACCAACGAAGATGCCTTCATCCGCCTTAGCACTGAACTTGTTCAGATTCTCTCTGTCGTTTAGAACAAAACACTTACAACCAAAAACATGAAAATATTTAATGGTTGGTGTTCGGTTGTTGATAAACGCATACGGAGTCTTCTGAAATCGGCGGTGTACCATGGAGCGATTCTGAGTGTGACACGCAGTCGATACAGCTTCAGCCCACAAAAATAAAGGTACGTTAGATTGGCTGAGCATTGTCCGAGCGGCCTCTACAAGTGTACGATTTCGCCTTTCGACGACTCCATTCTGTTGAGGCGTGCGAGCAGCAGAGTATTGATGTGATATCCCGACCGATTCGAGATATTCTTCAACTATCTTGTTCTTGAACTCTGTGTCGTTGTCAGTCCTGAGAATCTTGACTTGTTTTTGCAGATTGACTTAGGTCGTCTTAAAAAATGTAATGAGAACTTCGGGCGTCTCATATTTAGACCGTAGGAACTTGACCCAAGTGTATCGCGTGTAGTCGTCCACGATAACTAGCACATACTTCTTTCCTCCTAAGCTTTGCGTTCGCATAGGACCGCACAAGTCCATATGCAACAACTCTAAAGGAGAGCTGGTACTCGGTTCAGGCTTTGGTTTGTGTGAGGCTCTCTTCATCTTGCCTTTTTCACATGCTGCACACAGGTGTTCTCTTTCATACTTCAGCTCTGGAAGTCCTTTCACTAACTTGCCACTGACCAGCTTGTTGATGTACCGAAAGTTGAGGTGAGAAAGTCGTCGATGCCATAACCAGCTTTGTTGCATCGAGGCCTTTGATAGTAGACAGACCTGATTTTCAGCCTGGACCTTTGACAAGTTGATGGTGTAGAGGTTTGACTTGCGAGTACCGAGCAAGAGTTCTTTCCCTTCTTCATTGCGTACTGAACATGTCTTGGCCTTGAAATTAACCTCTAAGTCTTTGTCGCAGAATTGGCCAATGCTGAATAGGTTGTGTCCTAAGCCTTTAACATAGCTCACCTTCTTGATCGTAAGATTTTCATGTACAACATCACCATATCCCAGAATAGGTGAAAACTGATCATTCCCAAAACGAATTGTGCCGCAGTATTTGTCCGTAAAATTAGACAACATACTCTTCTGCCCGGTCATATGCTTGGAACACCCGCTATCCAAGTACCACATATGACGGGTCTGCACAACACAAATCAAGAAAGAAGAGGTTTAGGAACCCATTTAAAAATGGGATCTCCACTGTTAGTACTTGATTTTGGCACCCATTTAAATTTGGGTCCGCTTTTTCTTTGAAAACCAGAAGCATGATAAGACGAATGATAATGATAAGATGAAACATTATATGAACCATACCAAACATCAGAATATCTACGAGAAGCATAATCACATTCACCATAATTTAAAAACTTTTTAGTACTAGATGGAGCTAACTGAAATAATTGCTTTATAGAATATTTCTTGCGAGAATCAACAAGATTATTTTTAAAAGTAGCAACATTTACACTCAAATCATCTTTACTAGAAGTCTTTTTATTCAAAATAAAACTAGAACTAGATTTTGCTTTCTCGTCTATCTTCTGTTTCGGTATCCATGCAGTCTTAACTCCAACCCTTTGCTTTCTCAAATCTGAAACATGTGAAACTTTAGAGTTAGAATGATGAGAATTAAGAGAATGCTTCTTCTTTGGCTTACCAGTGTGGATCGGTTTCTGTGAAAGCTGAGATTTTTGTTTCTTACCTTTTGCTTTCTTTGATTTCACAAAAACTGATTTATCAACTTTCGTTGATGTTTCACCTTTGTTAAAAACACTGGGTAATCCAAAAGAATTAACAACACAAGATGAATGATCAGGAAGTTTAGAAGTAAAATCAAATTGAGCAACACTATTATTCAAAACACGTTCAGAGTTTAAGAAATTAAGATCATTCTCAAGTGAATCAGATCTGTCATCCGAATTTAAAGCCTTGGAGATTTTAGAAAAATTAGAAGTTTTGAACACTGTTGAAAAAACTGTTTGTTCTAAGTCCATCAAAATTTTTCCTTCTATAAGAGTATTCTCGAGTTCAGAAATTTTACTTTCCAAAACTAGAGGAGGGACGTAAATCTTACCTTCGATGGGTTTAGCCTCTAACTCTTTTACAGAATAACTCTCAAAATAATCATTTGAAAGAAATTTTGATTTATTAGAACTATAACCGTTATTCAACTTCTCATAGCGAAATGGAAGTTGAACTTTAGTTGTGTTCTTTCTTTTATCATATTCCTTGGCTTTATCTTTTTCAGACAGACTAGTCCAAAAGGGTTTGAGTTCCTGATGTTGAGGAGCCAACTACATAAACCCAAAGTCATAAAGTGCAGGCACTTCAGATATACCCTTTTTGAGATGATGTGGGTTCTTGTAACCAAGTCCCCAAGTATCAGGTTTCTCTTTAGGTTTGTTCAAATGAATAGTGTGTTCGGTTTGACCTAAAGAATGTAATTTCTCTTCCAAAGCATTTACCTTGTCTATTAAAGAATTCTTTTCTTTTGAAGTAGAAAAATACCTTTTAGAAATCTCTATAGACTTAAACTCACATTCTCTATACTTAGAAACAGTTTCAGACAACTCTTTATGAATTATAGTCTTTTCTTTAGCGCAGTTGTCTATATTTTTATGCAAAATTTCAATTAATACATTTTTCTCAGCAATATCATTACTAAGTTTATGTATAGATTGATTTTTCTCATTAATGACACCTTTCTCACGCTTCAGTTTAGACTCTAATTCTTGGAGTTTAGACATCATGGCATGCATTTGGTTCAGAAAATCAGATTCAGTTAAGTTACATACCTCATCATTGTCTCCATCATCAGAATCAGCTTCAGCTTCTGACTGGTTTTTCCTCATCAAGCACAGATGTGCTGTCTCATCCTTCTCTCCTTCTTCAGACTCTTGATCTGAATGGTCGAACCAGTATTCATCCTCCGCCATTAATGCTTTTCCAGCCTCTTGTTGCTTGGCTAGAAGCATCTTGTTCTTGTAATATTCGGAGTTTCGGACTTTTGATTTGCGGCAGTCCTTGGCAAAATGACCGAATCTGCCACAGTTGTAGCACTTCATTGGTTCTTCCTTCTTGGGCTCTTCGGCTCCAGCCTTCTTCTTTTCTTCTGGTCTCTTGTCTTCAACTTTCTCCTTATGCTTGTAGTTATTAGGACCAGACGAGTATCTCTGACTATTGGAGTTTGGCTTTTTATAGAACTTCTTTTGGAATGCCTTGGTTAACATTAGCATGGTTTCCATCAATTGTTCACAATCGTCAGAGTCAGACTTTACCTCGCTATCAGCCTCTTCTGATTCAAATTCTATAACTTTCTTCTTCTTCGACTTCTTGACCACAAGAGCAACTGGATCAACTACTGCTTTATCAGCCTTCATCATTTCAGCCTTGATTTCATCCACCTCTTCCTCATTCTGTTTGAGGATTTCATAAACTTCATGAAGTGGAATGTCGTTCAGATCTTTCAACTGCCTCATCTGTCTAGCGAATCTCTTCCACTCGGGCTGAAGGTTGCTGAGAAATTTCACATTCAGCTCAACTTGCGATTTGTTGATCTTGTTCTTGCTGAGCTCGTTCAACAATGTGACAAATCTGTCATAAGTGGCTTCGAGTGATTCTCCAACTTTGGCTTTGAATTCTTCATAATTATTCAAGCAGTTGGAAACTTTGAGTTGATTGCCGACTTTAGATCCGATCATCATCTTCTCCAACTGATCCCACATTTGCTTACCGGTAGCGTTGTAGCTGTCAATCTTGACATATATTTCATTCGGTATGCCTTGGAGAATAAATGATGTTGCCAGCTTGTCACCCTTGTGTCTCTTCAGCTGATCTTCCGTATATTCACCAATCAATAACTTATACTCTGTCTCTTCTTCTTCACCATTTTCTCCGGCTACAGTGAGAACCTTGGTTGGAGGTGTCATGATTCCTTCTTTCAGAGATTTTCTGATATAATCTCCCAAATCATGTCGATCGATGAAGTCCAAGAATCTGTCCTTCCATTGCTCGTATTCTCCTTTGAAGAGTACAGGTGGCTTCACATATGTTCCAATTGCAAGAGCTTCCCGAGACATCTTTACTTATACGATTAGAAATCAAACTTATCTGATATTGAAACAATCAACTGGATGAGATCGTTAGAAGTCAAGATAAAAAATCACACAATACTTAAAATCTTAGAATGAAATTCAGAAAAAAAATGATCACGACCAGAACTTTGTCCCCCTTCGCAGATTTAGCACGGGGGTCCCGCTAGAGAAAAAGGGGCAACGCCCTTGCGGGGGTATGGGGGCAGCGCCCCTAGAGAAATTTTTTTGACATTTAGAAGCCCTATTACAGTTTGCAAAAATCGACCGATATACTGACCGGGGATATGTTTCGACCGGTATTGAGTCGACCGGGGACGTGTAAAGACCGGTAGAGAGTTCGACCGGGAACTTGTTTTGACCGGTAAGTGATAGGACCGATACTACGTTCGACCGATATAATGCTATGACCGGTAAAGCTAAGGACCGATAGAGCTTAGACCGATAGTGCTTAGACCGATAGAAAGCTTAGACCGATACTGGCTTAGACCGATAGAAAGTATTCGACCGGTAGAGAAAAGACCGATAATGTGTAAGACCGGATGGTTGTTCGACCGACACTAATCAAAGATCGATATGTTCAACCGATATAGTCTTAGACCGGGGTGAACTGTGAGTGTATCGGTCAAATGCAATAGACCGATAAAAGGTATTCGACCGGAAGTGGAAGACCGATATGTTCTAGATGCAGTATCGACCCAGAAACCAACAAATCAACCCAGAAATCAACCAATAATATGAATTAAACAGCCAAACTTTGCCAAAACAATCAAATAACCAATTAGAATAGATTCCAATCAATTAATTTCAATAAAAACCACTTTAAGAAGAAATTGATAGATGACACACTGCGACTCAAAAACCGAACCCAGAATTTCCAAAAACACCAAATTGATAATAAAAAACGATGCAATAATCAAATCTAACAATACCAAATCAATAGAATATGCATATCAATGACAACCCAATAAATAAACACTTGAATGAACAATCACACAATAAAAATTATGAATCTTTGACAGAAAACAGAACCGAACAAAAATATTCAATTTTATCTATAACTTGCTCTGATACCAATTGTGTGTCCCAATGAGCAATCATTCAATCAAGCAAACATATAATCAACACAAATAATGCAAACCTGATATTGATTAATCAAAAGATTACAATTGTTCTTGATGAAATCGATCTCTTTCTCTCTGCTTCTCTCTTGTTCACGGCGCACACCACCACCACACTAACCTCTCAATAATTAATTTTGCAATTAAGATCCTTAACCTAATCCCCACAAGATTAAACTAATTTATACTTAGGCCTTAAAGCCTAATGGACTTGGCAAGGCTTGGGCCCAAAATACAAAAACAAACTAATAACTAAATTATAAAACAAACAAATAAAATACGAAAAACACACTTTTGACTATTTATTACAAAAGGACCCTAGACTATTTGTTGAGACGACTTTATCAGTTTTAACTTCAGCCTTCTATCTTCAGATAATTATGATCTTGAATCCAATAAATATATGCTTTAACACAAGCTTTTACCAAGATTTCCAACCCAAAAACTTACAGAAATGGAGAAACCCACATTTTCAATCCAAACCTCCATTAATGGAGTTATAGGCTTATAGAGGGTGAAGTTACCTTAGAGAAAATGATTTAATTTCTTTACTTTTTTTCAATATTGCACCAAGAAGTCTCTAACCTTCAAGCTTCCGTCGTTCCTCTCTGATTTCTCTCCAATATAACATTCACCAAATGAGGATGATAAGAGGTTTTCCCCTCTTTAACCACTTATTTTCTAACTAGCCCCTGAAAACATTGACATTTGCATTTACCCCCTCAAACTCCCATAAACTTCAGATTTATAGGTTTAAGGTTATTACAATACCTCCCCCTTAAGATAATTTCGTCCCCGGAATTCCATCTTCGAATAGATGTGGATATTTGGATTTTATTTCGGATTCAACTTCCCAAGTCGCTTCTTGCCCCTTATGAAATCGTCATTGCACTTTCACGAGGCCAATTTCCTTGGGTCTTAACTTCTTAGTTTTTCGATCAATGATTGCCTCCGGTTCCTCAATGAAGTTCAACTTTTCATCTATTTGCACTTCTTGCAACGGTATTGCCATGTCAACCTCCGTTAGGCACTTCCTAAGATTCGAGACATGGAATGTATTGTGGATACCTCTTAACTCCTCGGGTATCTACAACTTGTATGCCACTTCTCCGACCTTTTCAATAATTGCAAATGGCTCGATATATCATGGGCTCAACTTTCCTTTCTTTCTAAAACATACTACACATTTCCAAGGAGATATTTTTAGCATCACATTATCTCCAACTTGGAATTCTATATCTTTTCGTCTTTTATCCGCATAGCCCTTTTGTCAATCACGCGCAACTTTCAACCTTACTCGCACTTGAACAATCTTGTCTGCGGTCAATTGAACAACTTCGGGTCCCGCTAATTGCCTTTCTCCAACCTCGTTCCAACATAGTGGTGTTCTACATTTTCTACCATAGAGCACCTCATAGGGAGTGACTTGGATACTTGCATGGTAACTGTTGTTGTAGGCGAACTTGATTAGCGGCAAATGACTTTCCCACGATCCCTTGAAATCCAAAGCACAAGCTCTCAACAAATCCTCTAAAGTTTGTATGGTGCACTCACTCTGACCGTCGGTCTGAGGGTGGCAAGCGGTGTTTAACTTGATTTGTGACCTCATTTGTCTCTGAAAGCTCTTCTAAAAGTTTGATGTGATGTGACTATCCCGATCCGACACTATCGATAATGGTACACCATGACGGGTCACTATCTCATCTAAAGTTTTGCTAATCTTTCCATTGAGTAAGTCTCCTTTATGGGTAAAAAGTGTGCCTACTTAGAGAGTCAATCCACAATCACCCAAATTGCATCAAAACCTTTTGGGGTCCTAGGCAATTTTGTCACGAAGTCCATCTTGATGTGGTCCCACTTCCAAACAGGAATGTCCAACGATTACAACTTGCCATATGGTCGTTGATGCTCCATTTTCACACGTAAACAGGTCAAACATCTTTCAACGAAATAAGCAATATTCTTTTTCATGTCGGACCACCAATAGAACTGTCGCAAATCCCCAAACATTTTATTGGTACCCGGATGGATGAAATATCGAGATTTGTGCGCCTCCTCAAACACTTTCTTCCTAAGTTCTCCCAACTTAGGAACCTATATTCGTCCATCGTAACATTTCAACCCACGACTATCCTCTACTATGGATGTTACAAGTCCCACCATCCGCTCTCTCTTGAGGTTTTCAGATTTTAATGCTTCTAATTTCCACTTCTTTATTTCATCCAACAAGTTAAATGTCACTTCGGCTCTCAAGGCTACGATCTTCAAGGTTTCACCCATTTCCTTACGACTTAAGGCATCGGCCACAACGTTGGCCTTCCCGGGATGATACTCAATTTCACAATCGTAGTCTGTCAATATTTCCATCCATCTTCTTTGGTGCATATTCAACTCCTTTTGATCAAAAAGGTGCCGAAAGCTATTCTGATCCGTGAAGATTTGACATTTAGTCCCATACAGATAATGCCTCCAAATTTTTAGAGCAAAGACGACAACCGCCAACTCTATGTCATGAGTGGGGTAGCGTCTCTCATGGTCCTTCAACTGTCTAGACGCGTATTCAATTACCTTTCTGCGTTCCATTAAAACCCATTCCAATCCTAACTTGGATGTGTCACTATATACCACAAAATCATCGTTACCATACGGTAAGGTCATTATCAGCGCACTACTCAACATTTCCTTTTATTTCTGAAACAATTCTTCTATATCATCCAATCAATCGAACTTGAAATTTTTCTTTGTCGAAGAGGTCAGTGAGGTAGCAATCCACGAAAAGTCTTTGATGAATTTACGATAGTACCCCGCTAATCCAAGAAAACTTCGAACCTCCGATGGTGATCTGGGCGGTTCCTAGTTTCTGATGGCTTCTATCTTTGTCGGGTTGACCTTGATTCCACTTTGAGACACCACGTGTCCCAAAAATTAAACCTCCCAAAACCAAAACTGCCTTTCGAGAATTTTGCATAAAGTTTCTCGTGCTTCAACAACTCTAACACTGATCGAAGATGATCCTCGTGCTCTCTCTCGGATTTCAAATAGATCAGAATATCGTCAATGAAGACAATCATGGACTTATCCAGATAGGGTTGACATACCCTATTCATCAAGTCCATGAAAGCAACATGGGCATTTGTTAAGCCAAACGACATCACCAAAAACTCATAGTGTCTGTACTGAGTTCGAAAAGATGTTTTCGATATGTCTTCTTCCCTTACTTTGAGTTGGTGATACCCCGACCACAAATCTATCTTCGAAAAGTAACTCGCCCCTTGCAATTGATCAAACAAATCATCTATCATCGGGAGCGGAAACTTGTTCTTAATTGTGACTTTATTAAGTTCATGGTAATATATGCACATCTGCATAGTTCCGTCTTTCTTCTAGACGAAAAATACCGGTGCTCCCCATGGCTAGGTACTTGGTCGAACAAATCCCTTGTCTAATAATTCTTGCAGTTGGGTCATCATCTCTTTCATTTCGAAGGGTGCCAACCGATATGGTGCACGAGCTATAGGGGCAGCTCCGAGCACCAAATCGATCCGAAACTCAATTTGACAATCCGGGGGTAGACTTGTCAAGTCATCTAGACCTCCAGATATTCATTCACCATGGCTACATCCTCTACTCCTCTCTTCTCTTTCTTGGTGTCCACCAGTAAGCTAGGTAACTTTGACATCCCTTCCTCAAACATCGAGTTGCCTTAATCATCGAGATAAGGCTAGTCTTCCTATCACGACGATTTCCATAAATCACTACCATCCCCTTATCCGGCAATTGAATATGAATCACTTTCTTATTGCATATTGGTGTTATTCTTTGCTAGCCAATCCATACCAAACACTACATCAAACTCCCCCATTGCCATTGGGTATATTTGCAATGGTACCAAATTCCCTTCTACGTCTATATAACAACCCTCAACCACCTCACTAATAGACACCCGATTATCATCGATGGTCTCTACCTCTAAGGCATAATCTAGCCTCTTGGGTTTCACCCTCAAACATTTCACAAAATCGGGAGATACAAAGGAGCGATTGGCTCCTGAATCAAACAACACTTTGAAAAAATAGAATTTACCAAAAAGGTACCTGTCACGACATCTACAGTCTCTTCCGCTTCCATCGCAGTCATATGGAATGCACGTCCTTTCGGGCATGTCGGCTCCGACCTCTTCTCCTCCCCTTTCCTCCCTTGTCGACCCCTAGTATGCGTTGGTCCACCCTTCTTCAACTGCGGAAAATCATACCTCATATGGTCCGATGACCCGCACTAAAAACACGATTTCCCATTTAGGCAATCCCTCGACACATGACCCGATAATCCACATCGATAACATGATCTCGGATCCGCCATGCACTCTCCCGAATGAATGCGGTGACACTTTCCACATGGCTTACTACCAACTTCTTTGCTCATATGTGGATCCGGCCTAAAGGCCTTACCCTTCCTTGCCTCACCCCCCGGTCCTTCCCATTTTCTCTTGTTTCCACCCCGCTTGGACACTTGGCGATCCTTTTCTTTCTTAGTGAGTTCGGCCGCATCAATGGCCGCTTGAAATGTGGTGGGATTCTTTGTTGAAACCAATTCCCGAATGCTATTCTTTAACCCATAGATATACTTCTCCACACGACGCTCTTCTGTCGGCACATACAATTTGGTAATCTGGATTTCTCAATGAACTTGGAGGTGTATTCTCGCACGGTCATATTCTCTTGCTCTAGCTTCAAGAATTCTTCTTCCAATTTCTTAACCGCCGCCAAAGGGCAAAATTGAGCCCTAAATCTAGCGGTGAAACTCTCCCAAGTCATGCTCCTAGCCGCCTTCAATCCTTTTCCACCCGACTCGACATCCTACCAAAATATCGCGTCTGACTTCAACATGGACAAAGCAAACACCACCTTGTCCTCATTGGCACACTTACACATGTTAACGGCCAATTCCATATCCCTAATCCACTTCAAGACCACAACCGGGTCACACTCTCCCTTAAAAGTAGGAGGCTTGCAAGAGGAGAATGCCTTATAATTGCATCATTTAGCTACATTGGAATCATTCGGCACCAACGTAGTTGATTGGGAATGAACGCCCACTCCGGTCATAGGTGGGCTAGACATTTATGTGCCCTCCTTACACTCAATCTTATCTTTGCTTCTCGATATTGACTTCTCTTGGTGTGCCAACAAAGCTTGCAAGGTCTCTTGGAGTTTCCCATTTCAATGGCAAAGGTCTCTTGGGTTACAAAGGCTTAGGTTTGGCCTCGGCCTCGACCCCTTGCTTGCCCACATTCCCTCCCGATTGCAGAGCTCTCTTGTTGCGATACCTCACGTTCCACCGGTACTTCAACACTTCTCGCCCTACGGGAGACATGAGTCTTTGTCCGACCTCGGGCCCCGGTGTTAGTTTCATCAACTTGAGTCGTAGCTCTTCGGGGTACTCTCCCTCGACCCCTTCCTCGACCCCTCCCTCTTACACGAGTCACCGTTTGGCTTAGGGGACTTGCTGGTTCATCCACAAGGACCTCAACAGCTGGAATTGCCTCCTCAATTGACACCAACCTACTTCTCAATGTTCTCTCTGACATGATGAATACTGAAATAGCACATAGAGACAAAACTTAAACCAACAGTTTCAACATAATAAGCCAAGTTAAGCACATACATGTACCTGTAATTTCACAATTACATTGGCCAGATGTAATTCTAAATTTACCTTACATGCTAGTTTTCACTACCCTATTATATATGTCCCTGTTGTGGTCTTTTCTAAAGGCTCCTCTATATCTCAGTTGTGTCCCTTATCCTACAGTTTAAGTTTAGGCCCAACCGGTCACCTAAATTGCTTAAACTTGGCTTTGATACCAATTGAAATAACGCAAAACCACAAAAGTATAATTCATAAAATAGCACCAAATGGTCCCAAACATCAAGTCAAACAATAACAATATTCTAAAGGTAAATAGCAGATACACACATCCACAACTGAGATATCTAGACTAAACAAAAGTAAATTGAGGTAGACTATCTCTAAGGCCACCACCTTTGTCACTTCAAACTTTCTCTTTTCCCTTGGAGGACGTACCAACCACCCTCTTACCTGAAAATGGTTTTTAATTTTGAAAGTGAAGGTTAGACCATGAGGTCTAGTGAATTCCCTCCCGAAAATTGTTTAATAATATGCATATGATAATAAGAAAACCGCCATAGAGGCCCATCAATATCCAATCAAGTAAAACAACTCCACACTTGGGTATTTGCACAATGATCATAGTCATCCCTCACTTCACAGTGATGTCCACGATCGACGTCCAAGCCGACTCCCCTTTCGCCTACGGGGCCCAAGCAGACTCCCCGTGACTCCCAATGGGTGCCATTCCCATGAGTACATGAAACGGATTCCATGCACACGATTTGTAAAAGTAAAGTCCCAAGGAATATTCACAATCCCAAGGTACACTAATCACACTGTGCAACCCGACTCCAAATCAATATATCAATTCATAACAACACATAAGCAATGCATGTGCAATTGTAAACCATTCATACCATTCGTGATCAAAATAACCAGAAGTGTTAATCATGTCATAATGCTCATAACCAAGTTCAGTAGTTAAAATATGTAACACCCTCAATTCGGAAAGAGCAACTAATTTAAAATTTTCAAATATACCTCAAAGAATGGATCAACCTTCGTGCGACAAGACCATACTTAAGATATGATTCTAGGTTTTTCCATCAAAAGCACAAATAATATCATACATAGAAACTAACTGAAGGTCGGGTGTTACTAAATCCAAATACAAGTTGCTCTTCTCAAAACTAGTGCGGAAGACTTCATCAAGCCACTCATTCTTGCACATACTCTTATCACTCAACACTTCACCAAAAACGCTAGAACCATTTCCCCCATCCGAAACCCGATGTACACGTCGACAAATAAAAAGGTTAGGCTAACGCCCAGTGAGTTCAAGAGTTTACAACATGGAATAAATATATTTTTTAAAGGGAAAAAATGCAATTTAAATCGTAGACAATCAAAAGATTTACTTTAAATATCAAACGACAACATTTTCCAAATACACCTTTAAAACAAGGGACCCAACTTGAACCTTCTTTCGTAAAACCATTTTATCCCAAACTCACCCAAAACGTGAATAGTGAGCAAAATCCCAATTTATAATAATTCGAAAAAGAATTTTACTTCGCGAAACACCCCAAACGTGGACGAGGCATAATACATAACCCATAGATCTTGAGTAAACAAACCTATATATGCAACACATCACTGAAAATATGGATAATAAAATAATACCCTTTAATACCCAAATAACACCTACCGTGTGACGGGGGAGACCCGATTCCATTGTACGTGGTGGAACACAAAGTTAAGCCACATAACCATGTTGTCGAACTACACCTCAGATTGTGACTATATTGTCTGCTCTGCCGAGCTACACCTGCAGTCGTGACTGTATTGCCTGCTCCACCAACCTATATCTCCAGTCGAACTTTATTTCAAGTCTCAAACACCGTATCCCTTATTTCTTGCTCTGTCGAGCTACACCTCAAGGATACAAGATCTTATTGCCTGATCGGTCTTTAGCGGAGTTTCATCCTCATGGTACCCACTCGACCCCTAGTGCCTACTCCCTAGCATTCAAGATAGGAGCCTCAACTCTTTACTTGATAACTCTCGATGTCTAACCTCGTGCACAAGAGTTAGACATCCAAACATAAGACCCATGGTCCCGAAGTACAACCCATAAAGGTTCCTCTTCGCCAAACAACCGGGATGACACTAATGACAACACGACATTATTTCCCAAGGTGAGAATCCCAAGTGTCCTTACCATTAAACACGACTGACTTACATGCCTATGGATCCAATGCATTACAGTCTAAAACACATGACTCCTATCGGATGACACGCGCACTTAAAACATGTATTCTCCAAAATAAAGTGCAATAAATGCAACTCACACCCAAACCTCAATTTTAAGTTATTAAAACTAGATAAATGTCCTCAAGACTCAATTTAGTCAAAACCGGACCAAAGGCCCAACAATTTACGTAAACCCCCAAATGAAAGACGGTATAGACATCGAAACACGTTTGACCAACAATTATGCAAACACCACAACCAAAATGGGTAATTAACCCAAAACTTCTCATTGGTTGAAACAAAACGTTTTCCAAAAGAACTCGTTCTCTTCATGTTGCCAAAATGACTCATAGTACAATGATATGCATTTTCCAACGGTTTATAAAATCGTATGCACCAAATGGAAAATTATATAAATTGACCTCCATTTATATATTATGTCCTCAAATAAACATATCAAAATTATTTATTTATCAAAATGCCCAAAAATCACAAAGATGTGTGTTACATAAGTTTATAAAGTTAAATATATCCAAATAACCAAAACTTATCAGCAGTTAACAGTTTAATGTAAAACCCAAACACTTTAAAATAAACATTTTGGCATGTACACCGTTTTCACAAATCAACTTGAACTCACCTCGCTAGATTTAGGCTAAATCTAGATTTTACCCCCAAAACTTGAATCTCCTTTGATGAAGGCTTGAAATCTTCAAGCAATCTCCCTAGATTTTAGATCCAACACATCTATAAGGTTTCCTTCACCACAAAAGTCATCAAAGTCACACCCAAGATGAATGATGAAAGGGAAAATGATGAAACCATCAAACCCTAGCTTAACATTAAGAGAGATGAGAAACTTACCACCACGAAATACTCTTGTATCTTCCAATAGACTTCAAATATATTGATATATCCTTGAAGAGCTCTCAAAAAATGAAACCATGGAAATTTGAATCACCAAAAACGGAGTTGAGATGCAAAAGTTATGAGGAAATGAAGATAGAGGGCTGAAAATCGGGTTTTATGGTCGAATAGGGCTCCACGCGGGTTACCACGCGGCCTAACCCGCCCCACAACTCGCCCAGATGACCCTAAGTCTCCCCGTGCACTGTTCGTCCGATTTTATTCATTTTTCATGCTCGATCACTGTTTTGGCCATAACTTCTTCGTTTTAGCTCCGATTTTGCTCCGGAAAGAACCGTTGGACTCGTAATTGAATCCTTCATCAAACAAAACTATAAAATCTAGGATTCAAGCCCAAAATCCTATCTCTTCTTTTTCCCTTAAAATAACGATTTCTTTGTTAACTTGAAATGATAACTTTTAAAAATCGGGGTGTTACAATCCTCCCAACCTTAAAAGAGATTTCGTCCTAGAAATTTGGCACTTACCAAACACCCAACATCGCCTTTAGCGAGGTCAATCGGTTCTCTACCCAAAAGGAATGCCTCTACGATACCTTGCCTCATTTACGAAACCGATTACATCCCATTTAAGGTTGTCACTGTATTTCTCATAACAAACTGTCACAACTCGACTTCAAGGTTCGATATATCTTACCGATGACGGGATGAACATCGAGTCCTTATCAACCACTTTCCTATCCTTAAAATCTCAGTTGTCTCCCAACCTTAGGTTGCACATATCACCTCAAGAATAGTTCCACCAAAAATAATCCAAAGCGAACTTATCCCTTAGATACTTCTAATTTCGACACATCAAGGTCTCCTCAATAGTCGATTTCTACTTAAGTTTTACCTCGACATTCTAACTCAATTCCCCAATAATCCATACTATAAAGATTCATCATCCCTTCCTTGACGACATTTCCCAACACCAGTTAGTTTCGATCCAATCACAACATTCGATCCATTCCTCCACTGACATGACACAACATCGGTAGACAACGGATTACCCCAACTCCACGGTTACTCAACTCCCAGAGTGCAGTCGAGCATCGGTCGACAAATCAGTGAAACCTTGTTTATTACAGAATTACCAATGATCGATCCCTAGTTGATAGCATCTAATGTCCTTAAGGTTGCCACTTATCTTGCAGACATACCCAATTTGAACGAGAGTGCACTGAAGAACCTCAACGGTCTCTGTCCCCCGAATCGAGGGTTGATGCCTATTCTCAAAAACAACTATAACGCAACGTGGGTGTACCGTCAAATATTTCATTTCTAAATTTCCATTGTCGAATTAAAGTTGACACCTAGCATGACACTAAAATTCCAATCTTACATCTCTAACAAATGAACCACAATATATCCTTTATTTTTGAAGACTCACCCGGATGACACACCTCCAACTCATGCATGTTATTAAACAATCAACCCATCGATTCATATCCAACCATAAGCGAGCAACCACACAATGTTTTATCCCGAGGATTTACCGAGACCGAAAGATCACCACTTAAATATCTGGGAGAATACACAAATCTACTACTTCAATCATTTGTGCGTGTATTGATTCATAAACTGTAATCCAAAATTCGAAACTGACCACGGATCGGTTAATCCGACGCTTCATTTTCCAAGGACTCCTCTAGTCCTGATTACAACTCATTTCATGAGAGGGGTTCAAATCTACAGCTCTAATGAGTTCATGGTTTTTCAACTACTATGCCAATTTGAAATTTTATAAAACTTCTAAGTGCAAAAGCTTTATAAACGCACAAATAAAAATCCACTACTGTTTACTCGGTAGGTGTACAAAGTGATCACCAACGTCACGTATATAAAACTATTACAAAAATTCATTTGATCAATACTTACATTAATAAAAACGGTAACAAAAGATGCGCAACAAAATTTTCAAACGGACTACCATGGTCCTAGCATGCATCAATTTATATTATGCATATGAAAACAATTTTCCGCAGTATAACATGTGCAATAAAAGTTTGTACAACTCCCAAAAGAGAATTTTACAACTTCAACTTTAAAACCTTTTCCTTTAAAAACACAAAAACGTCGGAGGATAAAATCCCCAACAAGGCCCATATACGTCTGTTTATTTCCCCAAATTTAGCAACACGATAGGAACGTAAATAAATTTTAAATCGAGTTCAAATTTTGGGCTGCGCAGATAAAACACGCTTGTCCAAATCGGTAACTACAACGACATGTAAACCGATAATTCATTTAATGCATTGCGGAAAACTTATGACAGCAAAGTCAACAATTGAAGCACGTTAGATCAACAGTTCTATCTGAAGCAACATAAATCTTTTATATGTTTACTCACACCAACAGTATAATTTAATCCAAATACAAATAGTATACATCGATTGACACTTGTATAAAGCCCAAAGATAAATCACATGATAATGAAACTTCCCCAAAAAAACATGTGGGTTGACATCTATTAACAAAACCTATAAGTTAAGGCACACAATAATGCATATATACACGTTCCAAAATTTATCTAAGCGACACAAAATGTCGTAAGATAAGACACCATAAAACTCAACTGAATTTTCATAAAACTCATTAACGCTAAAATCAAGCGGTGTCAAAATTTTCATTTCTCAACATAAAAAGTATAAGACGATAATAAGTCTAAAAATGTCAAAATTCTAAAACCACAACATAAGATAAAGTGACCCTTTTCAGCAAAACTTTCATGAGACACAACGCCCAATAAGCTCGTAATTTTACACGCAATAAAATTAAAACCCACGCATTTCAAAGTACACTCACGTGCCCAAAACATCGCAAAACTATACTCCATAAAATTAAACACGACTCATACAGGCCAAAATTCTCCAGAAAATTCCGACTGAAGAACATGGGGACAACTCTTCCTTTAGAACCTTAACATACGTGGAGGAGATCCAATGTCAAGGTTAAAAATTCCACAGTTACTTGCCCAATAACCCAAATGACATTAAAACACGGATCTTATAATATCCAAAAATAACGTTAGACACAAAACGGGGACGAAGAGATTTTTAATAACAATTTGCAACCGCGTGCAACAAAACAATCTTATGCATGCTTAAACTCACGGTTTAAAATCTGATGAGTACTAAATGCTTTATCGTGACTTTATAATATAGCTCACTTTATGCTTTGAGAACATGATAAACAACTGATGCACACTTATTTTAGAAATAAATTTAGTGCATGGATTTGTTCGGCACTAAGCATCTTAGGACTACACTCCTCCATTTTCTCGTCATACTATTGTCGTCCGGATGCATCAAACATCTTAGAGCAACAATCCCACTAATTTGGTTAACTTACAATTTATCCTCGAAATAAAATCGGTCTAACAAACTTATAGTTCTAATCCAACCAATAATTCTGACTCAAGATGATCAACTTAATGCATTCATCGACCTTAACTATCACTCCAAAGTGACATTGCTATAAACATCAACCCTTCCTTAGATTACTCGCTTAGAAACTTTCTCACTACCCCAACGGTCATCATACCAAGGTAGTTCAAGTATACACATGTAGCATGTAGATTCACCATAACACTGGCCAGGTGCCATTATGAACGTACCGTACATGATCATCCTTGCAACCCTCGACAAGTTTCCCGTTTCTAGCGACTCGATCAACCCCAAAACATCTTATCTTAAGGTACCTATTGTGCAACTTCACTTACAATCACTTAAAAGAACGCTAGTTTAAATCTAGGCATCCAAAATCAATACCTAATTCTCTCAAACTTAAGCTCTGATACCAACTTATAACACCCTCAATTCAGAAAGAGCAACTAATTTAAAATTTTCAAATAAACCTCAAAGAATGGATCAAACTTCGTGCGACAAGACCATACTTAAGATACGATTCTAGGTTTTTCCATCAAAAGCACAAATAAAATCATACATATAAACTAACTCAAGGTCGGGTGTTACTAAACCCAAATACAAATTTCTCTTCTCAACACTAGTGCAGAAGACTTCATCAAGCCACACATTATTGCACATACTCTTAGCACTCGACACTTCACCAAAAACGCTAGAACAATTTCCCCCATCCAGAACCCGATGCACACGTCGACAAATAAAAAGGTTAGGCTAACACCTAGTGAGTTCAAGAGTTTACAACATGGAATAAATATATTTGTTAAAGGGAAAGAATGCAATTTAAATCGTAGACAATCAAAAGATTTACTTTAAATATCAAACGACAACATTTTCCAAATACACCTTTAAAACAAGGGACCCAACTTGAACCTTCTTTCGTAAAACCATTTTATCCCAAACTCACACAAAACGTGAATAGTGAGCAAAATCCCAATTTATAATAATTCGAAATAGAATTTTACTTCGCGAAACACCCCAAACGTGAACGGGGCATAATACACAACCCATAGATCTTGAGTAAACGAACCCATATATGCAACACATCACTGAAAATATGGATAATAAAATAATACCAAAATAACACCTTCCGGTGACGGGGGAGACCTGATTCCATTGTACGTGGCGGAACACAAATTTAAACCACATAACCATGTTGTCGAACTACACCTGAGATCGTGATTGTATTGCTTGCTCTATCGAACTACACCTCCAGTCGTGACTGTATTTCCTGCTCCACCGAGCTACACCTCCGGTCGGACTTTATTTTAAGTCCCAAACACCGTATCCCTTATTGCTTGCTCTGCTGAGCTACACCTCAAGGATACACGATCTTATTGCCTGTTCGGTCTCTAGCAGAGTTTCATCCTCAGGGTACCCACTCGACCCCTAGTGCCTACTCCCTAACATTCAAGTTAGGAGCCTCGGATCCTTACTTAATAACTCTCGATGTCTAACCTCGTGCAAAAGAATTAGACATCCAAACACAAGACCCATGGTCCCGAAGTACAACCCATAAAGGTTCCTCTTCGCCAAACAGCCGGGACGATACCAATGCCAACACGATATTATTTCCCAAGGTGAGAATCCCAAGAGTCCTCACCATTAAACACGACTGACTTACATGCCTATGGATCCAATGCATTACAGTCTAAAACACATGACTCCTATCGGATGACACACGCACTCAAAACATGTATTCTCCAAAATAAAGTGCAATAAATGCAACTTACACCCAAGGCTCCACTTTAAGTTATTAAAATCGGACAAATCTCCTCAAGACTCAATTTAGTCAAAACCGAACCAAAGGACCAACAATTACGCAAACACCACAACCAAAAAGGGTAATTAACCCAAAACTTCTCATTGGTTGAAACAAAACGTTTTCCAAAAGAACTCGTTCTCTTCATGTTGCCAAAATGACTCATAGTACAATGATATGCATTTTTCAACGGTTTATAAAATCCTATGCACCAAATGGACAATTATATAAATTGACCTCCATTTATATATTAAGTCCTCAAACAAACATATCAAAATGATTTATTTATCAAAATGCCCAAAAATCACAAAGATGTGTGTTACATAAGTTTATAAAGTTAAATATATCCAAATAACCAAAACTTATCAGCAATTAACAATTTAATGTAAAATAAAAACACTTTAAAATAAACATTTTGGTATGTACACCATTTTCACAAATCAACTTAAACTCACCTCGCTAGATATAGGCTAAATCTACCCCCCAAAACTTGAATCTCCTTTGATGAAGGCTTGAAATCTTCAAAAAATCTCCCTAGATCTTATAGATCCAACACATCTACAAGGTTTCCTTTACCACAAAAGTCATCAAAATCACACCCAAGATGAAGGATGAAAGGGAAAATGATGAAACCATCAAACTCTAGTTTAATATTAAGAGAGATGAGAAGCTTACCACCACGAAATACTCTTGTATCTTCTAATAGACTTCAAATATCTTGATATCCTTGAAGAGCTCTCAAAAATGAAAACATGGCAATTTGAATCACCAAAAACAGAGTTGAGATGCAAAAGTTATGAGGAAATGAAGATAGAGGGCTGAAAATCGGGTTTTATGGTCGAACAGGGCTCCGTGCGGGTTACCACGCGGCCTAACCCACCCCACAACTCGTCCAGATGTCCCTAAGTCGCCCAGATGACCCTAAGTCGGCCCGAAATTCTCCCTGTGCACTGTTCCTCCGATTTTCTTCATTTTTCATGGCCGATCACTGTTTTGGCCATAACTTCTTCGTTTTAGCTCCGATTTTGCTCCGGAAAGAAACGTTGGACTCGTAATTGAATACTTCATCCAACAAAACTATAAAATCTAGGATTCAAGCCCAAAATCCTATATCTTCTTTTTCCCTTAAAATATCGATTTCTTTATTAACTTGAAATGATACCTTTCGAAAATCAGGGTGTTACAAAATCGTTGGCAAAACATTTCACATGCATGAAAAGTGTTAAGGGATCTCACCTGAGCTTCGGCAAAACACCACACATATTAGAACTCAACTATGACCAAACTGAACACCTGAATTGGACGACATAATTATGGTGTTAAACCATCTAAATCATCCTAGAATCATATATTTCAGTCCCTAAGACAATCCCCATATGGATGCCACGATTCTAGCCCAAAACGAGAAACGAATCAAAAACTGAAAATTGGAAAAACTGTACTCAAAGCATCTTAAAGGCGACCTAACCCACTTTATGGTCGCATTGGGCACTGCCTGGCCCTGGACGAAGGTTTTAGAAAAAATCCCCAAAGCCTCTTGCACCCAAACCTTCCCAAATTGGTTTTAAGCCCCAAAATTGATAGAATCAACCTTCTAAGACATTTTAACCAATACCCTAACATCAAAATCACATTTAATCCAACCAAAATCTACCTCTTAATCTCATATTTAAAACCAAAAACACAAGTTCTTGACATTCTGGAAACTACCAATGAAATGGTGATCAATCTCAATGAAATCAAATGAAAGACCATCAAAACCAAATCAAATCAAGCTTTTATCAAGATTTGAAACCCAAAAACTTACAGAAATGGAGAAACCCACAATTTCAATCCAGCCCTCCATTAATGGAGTTATAGGGTTAAAGAGGGTGAAGTTACCTAAGAGAAGATGATCTTCTATCCTTACTTTTCTTTAATATTGCACCAAGAAGTCTCTAACCTTCAAGCTTCCATAATTCCTCTCTAGTTTCTCTCCAAGATAGCATTCACCAAATGAGGATGATAAGAGGTTTTCCCCTCTTTAACCTCTTATTTGCTAACTAGCCCCTGAAAACATTGAAATTTGAATTTACCCCTCACACTTCCATAAACTTCAGATTTATTGGTTTAAGGTTATTACATTATACCAATTGATTGATGATGAAAAAGAAATTATGAGTAGAGAAAATAGTATATTCAATGTTAGGAGAATATTTTGATTTATCAAAATATCAACCTGACCAACCCGTACGGTTTGGGTCGGGTTGGGTTAGATTGGATTGAGATTTTTAAAACCACAAACATTGGGTTAGATTATTCAAATGCTTCAACTTGATTAATCCAACCCATAAACACCCTTAGCCATAGAAAAATAAAAACATGTTATTTCAATTTGATTCAACATCATTTACATCAAATTAAACAAAAATGACATCAAAAAATAATTATAAAAAACCATTATGGATTTAATTCAATTTTAAATATAAAACGTATTAAGTCAAAACAACTATAAATCGAGGGTCAATTTTTTCGAATGTAAAAACTTAATTTTAAAAATATCGAATTAAATTTTGTATTGTAAAATTCATCTAGGCATGCAACGGGACACGTTGGGGCGGGTTTCACAACCCCCGACCCTGGTTTATGGTAAAGGGCCCTGAACCCGGTAACCAGCAGTTAAGGGGATCCTAATCATGGCCCCGGTTTGTAATCCGGTCAAACCCGATCAATCCCTGATCCACTCCCTGTTCCCCATCCCCGGTTCATACCCGGTCCAGACCCGATCTTGAGTGTGTTTTTAGCCCTTTTTTTGCTGCTTGTTTTCTACATTTTTTTAAGTTGTTTTATGCCCTGTTTTACTTAGAGACTCAAACTAAAAAACATAAAATAATGCAAAAGCATTACATCATTAGTTCATTACATCAAATATCAAAAGTAACAGTCCTATTGAAGCAATTCATCATGATATCAAAATTAACAAAATACATCAAAAGTTAAAAACTCAAAACTCAAAACATGTAATGTTTCCAACTTCCAAGAAACACATTATAGCCTCTAGCTTACTCAAGATCCTCATTGTATGCAACCGTTTGATCAAATCATATGGTTCTATGTTTTTTTGTCTGAAATTAAAATAATACAAGTTAGAAAATTTGTATATACACCATGTATCTATAACAATTAACATAATTATTATTTACCTTCAAGTTCTTTCCTCAACCAATTTTGGCTACACATCAATACTCCAACTGTTTGCGATTTTAGCCAACTATGTTGTTTTGTTATCTTGTCCCCACTCATGCTAAAAGCCGATTCTGATGCTACTGTAGAAATTGGAATGGCTAGTATCCCTCGCATTCTTCTGCAAGACATGAAACTTAGCACCGTTGCACTTCCACCACACCAATTTATCAAAGCCTTCTTCATTTGGTAACAATTTCTCCTCCAAATAGTGATCCAACTCGGTTGTTTCAAACATATTATCCTCGGATATCATATTCTCAAAATACAATTCCCATGAAGCCTTGTTCGAAGAAGATATCCCCCTATCTGAGTGAGAAATGCCAAATTGTCATTTCCCTTTGTTATGATCATGTTTCCTTTTGTACTCCTCAAAGAAATCATTACATAGGCTACGTATCCTCATAACCTCATTTTGAGTCAATACCATAAATCTTTGGAAAGAAATAATTGATCAACTTTAGCTTATACCTAATATCTAAAACATAGCCACACTCATGACATTATGTATGACTCCCCATATTTATCAAATTTATGCAACGTAGTTAATGCGATGTTCCTAATAATGACATCCTAAGCGTCTTGCCAACTCCTAATAGATAATTTAATGTCACAAATCAAAGGGAATAACAAGTTTGAAGTGGCACACTTGATCCCGGAGAATGTGTCGGTCACACGATAAAACAACTTCAACTTATCACAAACATCATACGCCATTGTCCATTCCTCTTCACTAGGTTAACTAACATAATGTTTATCTTTCTTGCTCAAACGAGTAAAAACATCTTTATACTCAAAGGCAACATTCAACATTATGTAACCATAATTCCATCTAGTCTTACAATCAAGCACTAATTCTCTTTTGTAATCTACACCTAGTTGTCGTGCAACAAGTCTAAAGTCTTGGCCAGGAGAACATGTCTAGAAAGCGATACCATCCATAACCTTCTTGATTGAGCTCTCAGTCATAGAAAACCCATCTTGTACAATGAGATTTATGATATGTACATAACATCTCATGTGAAAAAACCTACCCTTTAAAATTAGTGAGGAAGGAGAAAGAGTACCTAAGAGCCTGTCGACCAAAGCATCATTTGTTGAACAATTGTCAAGTGTCAATGTTGACAACTTGTTGCAATGTTCCAATCCATGAAGCATTCAACTATCACCTGATAATCGGATTTTGTAACTTCCTTTTAGGACCTATGTAATGTGCTTTTAGTGCCATGTAACCTTTGTTTGGTTACTTGTTTTCCACAAATTCGAAGTAAGAGCAACCCTACTTTCGTTCTCTTCCAAACATCGCAAAATAGAACCTTCTTTTGTTTCATATCTCTTCATGATGTTAGACTTGATTGTAGCTCTACAAGGCACCTTAAATAAAGGTTGAAGAGTATTTGAATACTTTCGAAAGCCAAAATGGTCAACAATAGAAAGTGGGTAATCATGAATAATGATCATCTTAGCTAAATCGTTCCTTGAAGCTTCAACACTAAAGGTATAATTACTCAACAAATATGTTTTCCCAACCTTAGCCGTTTTCTCTTAAACTAGGATATGTTGTTTTATGTCCTTTGTAAATCTCATAGGACATATTTTGAAGTGATCTTTCATATGATTCCAAAAAACCACTCTAGAACAATGTTCGAAAAAGCTTTCCGCAACAACCGCCATGGCGCGTCGTGGCTTAAGGCTTGTGTCTCACGTCACGTTATGCCTAAGGCATGCCATGGCGTAATGGGCATTTTTTTATTTGATTTTACTTATCTTTTTAATATCTTATTTGTTAGTTTTTAATATATAACCTAATTTAAATTTCTTAGTATCATTGATTTATGATTCATAGTAGAAAACATATGTTTATGTATATAATTTATATATGATATACAGATTTGCCACCATAAGTCACGCCTTGAAAAACGTCGTGACCTCGCTGTGGCTTCCAAGGCTTGAGGCTTAACCTCGTCGACATGCCACGCCTCATGCTATCTAGATCCCTGCTCCAGAATATCAAGTAAAGGAATCTAGTCCTTACCAAACACTATGTGTGATGCATAAAGAGACATGATCACATGAACCAAGAAATCTTTAAAATTAGCAACAATTAGTAATCAAAACAACCATCTCCTTCTACTTGTTTTTCCTTGATGTTTTGTAACATCTTAAAAATAAGGGTAAATTTAAACCTGGAAAATGCCATAACTTGGAATTTCTATAAATATCATCACCAAAAGGGGGAAGTAAATAGCGTTTACAATTCTATAAGTAGGAATTAACAATGACAATACGCTAATCTAAAATATATATGTCTAAATTAATACGATTGTTAAAAAATTTCCCAAAAGACTTCTATCCATATTTATACGCCAAAAGTTTTCAAAAGACGATTCCCCGAAAGTTGCTGCTATCGGCCAACACGCTCGTCCCTCAAATCTTGCGAGCCCCGCCGCTAAGGGAACTTGTTATACATGTCATTTTCAGAAAAGTGTTAGGCTAAAGCCTAGTGAGATCAGACAGTTGATAAGTGAAGCTTTTAAAACGGGATTTTAAAATATAGATTTCAATGATTCCCAAATGTTAATACATCATATATATAATCCTTGGAGAGGCCTTTGATAAATGTAGATATCAACTATATCCGAGTCTTTAGTCGTATTTGACATCAACTCAAACCGAGTTAGTAGTCTTGTTGGACATCAACCCAAACCCGGTCTTTAGTCATATTGGACATCAACTCAAACCAAGTCTTTAGTCATAATTGACGTCAACTCAAACCGAGTCTTTAGTCTTGTTGGACATCAACCCAAACCGGGTCTTTAGTCACATTAGGCATAAACTCAAACTGAGTCTCTAGTCCCACAATATAGAGTTTAACTCTAAGGGATTCTTTACCTTGGGCCCTCTTTATCTAAAACATTTCATAGTTTAGAAAACACATCATATTCAATTGCACATTTCCCATCCATAATTCGGAAATCAATAGCCTAATATACACAATGATAGGCTTCCCCATTTATAGTTCCATATCACAAAGTTAACACCTAATACCTTCCAAGTGTGCATAACTAACAAATATGTGCCATAAATGTCCACACCACAAATACTCATTTCATTCCAAACACTACAATTATAGTGGACACCCATTTCCTTTCAACACCTATAATACTTGATAATAATGACCATTCAACTATAACAAGTTATTTTCCAAGTTTATTCCATCCACACCCATGAGTTCTAAAAATCCTAACCTAAAATTTCCAAAATCCCATAAATATTGAAAAGGGACAACATTCATCTTAAGGAGACATAAGTACACATAAAAACTCCTTAAAATCTCATTTTGGAGTATTTTCACCACCAAACATCAAAACCCTAAAATCCTTCAAAATCAGAGTTTTGATTAAACCATCATGTGACTAAAATGAAGATAAAGAGATAATCATAGGTAATGTAAGGTAATTTTAACATGTATATAGTTTAGAAAGTGAGAATGACTCATAAGTTAGGTTTTGTCAAAAACCTAGAAAATCCTCAAAACCTTAGAACTTGAATAGAGAAGATGGAGAGATCAAGTAACTTGAGATGTAGGTTCCAAATTCAAGATTTGGGTTAGAAATCCTTAGAAGAGTGAAGGAGATGAAACCCTTTCTTAGAGGTCAAAATCGCACCTTATAGAGGTTCTTCAAGTTGGGAGCATTTATGGTGAAATAGAAATGAAGAGTGTGTAGTTGGAGAAGTAAAAACGTAGCATTTAATGGCCCTGCACCCCGATGGCGATAGTGCCATGCGATTGTGCCCCTGGCATTATCGCCGGGCACAATCACTTAAAGTGTATCGCGCATATCTCCCATGTCGCAATAGTAACACGCGATAGTGACCCGGGCACTCTCGCACAGTGTGTACCGCGAGGTGTCTGAACCCCGTGATAATGCCTTATGGCATAGTCGCCAAGCATCCCTGAACTACGACAATCTGACTTTTCACATTGAAGCTAACGATCCAACGTTCCTTAATCCAATGGAGTTATTTCTATATAAAAGATCGGTTCTATAAAGCTTCAGAGTAAAAGGAAATAGAGTCACTACTTACCAAAAATACGAGTGTTACATGTTTGGTCTAACAACAAATCCTATTTAGCCTATGGAATAATGGAAGACAAACTATTACAACCTAAAGTCCACTGAATTTCAATATACCTTCAGCCACAAAACCTCCTGTGTAACCTGCAAAATTCTTATACCATTACACATCACATACCAAAAACACAAGCATCAAAACACATTACAAAGACCAAAAACACAAGCACCAAAACATTGACACCAATCACCATAAACAATGTCAAAACTCAAAACCCAAGTGTCTATTTTGATAAAAGATTGTGCCATTGTGATAGAAAAATTGAAATTACAGATTAGAGAAGTAGATATTAGAGTGATAGAGTCTAGAGAAGTAGCAATTACAAAAGTAGAGGATGTTGTGGGATGTGGCCCACGCCCGACGAGGCGACGAGGAGGGACGGTGGCAGTAGTCATCAACGGAGGGCAGAGGCATTGCTTGTGGACGACGAATCGACGATGTTGTGCTTGTGGAGTATGGACGGACCAACGATTGACGGATGGTGGAGGCAGTGGTCGTCAATTGAGGGCAGAGGTTGTGTTGTTGTGGTCTGGTCGTCTCTCAGTCTCTCATGTCTGCAGTCTCTTGTATTCAAAATGGTAAGTGCTCACCTAATTTGGGGAATAGAGTGAATAAGAATAACATTAAATATATTAATAAATTAATTAAAAGTAATATTAATATATATACCAGGTAAGGGGCGGGTCAGGGGTATGTTACCCGACCCTAGCCCCGGTTTCACTCATACGAGGATCCCCGGTACCCGGTTGAGCGGGGAATCTCCAGACCCGGTCGGGTCAGGTGCATGAACCGGGTTCCCCACTGGATCGAGGAAAATCACCCTAAATTCATCTCCATCACTTCCCACCACATTGTCTCACGTCATAATGTCGACTTCGATAAAACCCTCTATTTTTTAAAAGAAAATATATTAAAAGGAAATAGGTATAAGGCAAATAGAACTAAGGAATTTGTGAGAGGCAAATCACCAAGCAACCAAGGTCCCGAGAAATCAAAGCAAAAAAAAAACGACCTAAGAACAACGAAAACGTCCAAAAAAACAAAGAAAACACAACAAAACCCTCTATTTTTATTTTGAAGTTTTTTTTTAATCTTCGTATTTGAATCACTAAAATATCATTATTTCCTATTTTAAACATAAAAATATTTTGCAATCAAAATGTATTTTTGTTAGACTTGATTCAACTATCATCGATAAAAAATTGAATGATGTTTTCTTTTCTTTTTCTTTTTCTTTTATGTCTTTATATATATATATATATATATATATATAGGGTTAGGTTCAGGGGAAAACCTCAAAAAAACGGAAAACTGAAGAACACTCTGGTAGCCCTTCATCTGGACGGTATGCACTTGTGCATACAGGTAATTTGTAACATGCACACGTGTATATGCACAAGTGCATCATAAAAACCCAAAAAACAACCTAATTTACTTGTATGCACAAGTGCATACCGTCCAGATGAAAGGCTACCAGCGTGTTCTTCATTTTTCCCTTTTTTTGAGGTTTTCCCCTGAACCTCCGTCTATATATATATATATATATATATATATATATAGGGAGAGGTTCATTTGAGAAATGGTAAATGTATGAGAAATAGAGAAGTAATCTTAGTCATTCATCTGGTCAACATTTACGGCTTTGACCGCGAAGCACCGGATAATTCCTTGCATGGTCTATAGAAGGTAGAGGGGTAGTTTCGTAAAATACGTCGGATGAGTTCATATATGAACCTATATGATTCACATATGAACTATACGTTCATATGTGAATCAGTTAATTAGTTCATATGAGAATTAATTAATTAGTTCATATATGAATCACAAAATTTCATATATGAATCTGTTAATTAGTTCAACTGATTCATATATGAACTTACAGTTAACTAGTTCATATGTGAATCAGTTAATTAATTCATATATGAATCACAAAGATTCATATATGAATCAGTTAAAAGAGTTCAGATGTGAATTACATTGTTTCACATATGAACATATACTTCATATAGGAATTATACAGGTTCATATATGAACACATCCCGTGTATTTTGTAAAAATTACGAAAGTGTCCTTCTATTTTTAGAATAGCCACAACTTTTGACCAGTCAAAGCCGCAACTTTTGACCAGTCAAAGCCGAAATATTTGACCAATCAAATCCAATCTTGACCGTATGAATGACTAAGATTACTTCTCTATTTCTCATATATTTACCATTTCTCAAATAAACCTAAGGCTATATATATATATATATATATATATATATATATAGGGGTGAGTTCAAATAAAAACTCATCTTTCATTATGCATATGAGGACAAATCTTAACTGTTGATCAAAACTTAGAAAATTAATCATTGGTTAATACATAATAAGGTTAATTGAGAAGTAATTAAGGACAAAACTGGAAATTTGAATCAGCACCTACCTTATTTGACTTTTTATTTTTTTTAATTAAATTTTTTTTACCCCCTTAAACTTTAAAATAAATTATCTTAAAAATTACTAATATTTTAATCAAACAAATCACATAAAAAAAATGAGAATTCCGTGCTCTTCGATATGACATTCATCTTGATATTGTTTTTTTTTTTTTCGTTTTAACCGTTTTTGCGTGAAATTCTATATAAGTGTTATATTCATTATGAATATGCATGCACGTCATCGGGTGTCCACATTCAATATGAATAACAAATGTGAGCGTTTATTCATTATTCATGATGAATAATACAACATTCAGGATGAATAATACACGAATTCATGATTCATGTATTATTTATCATTAATCGTGTATTATTCACTCTGAATGCTCTATTATTAATTCTGAATGATACATTATTCATGATGATTCATATATGAATGACCCGTGAAGGTGTAGACATATGGCGCACTCTCTTTTGTTTCCCAATTCACAACCGAAATTTGGTTTAATTCATTATGAATATGTATGCACATCCCCGGATGTCCCACATTCAGTATGAATAACAAATGTGAATGTTCTTTCATTATTCATAATAAATAATATAGTATTCAGAATGAATTACACAACATTCATGAATCGTGAACTATTCACCCTGAATGTTGTATTATTCATAATTAATAATACATGAATGACCTGTGAAGATGTGGAGACGTGACACACTCTCTTTTGTTCCACGATTCAAAACATAATTACTCGATAGGTTCTCGATTCGTCTTGATAGGTGTTGGGTTACGGTGTTGAAGAACCCCATGCCTTACGACGTTGAAGAAAGTGTTGAAGAAAGTGATGTCGAGTTACATACTTACGGTGTCGAGCTGTTGTACAGACTTGAACGTACATAAATATTCATAATGAATATAACACATATATAACATTTCACGTAAAAAACGGTTAAAACAAAAAAAAAAACTATATCGAGATGGATGTCATATCGAAGAGCACGAAATTCTCGATTTTTTGATATAATTTGTTTGATTAAAATATTAGTAACTTTTAATATAATTTATTTTAAACTTTACTTGGGTAAAAGTTTTTTAATTAAAAAATAAAATAAAAAGTCAAATATGGTATGCATGAGTTTACATTATCTTTCATTTTCTTAAAATTAAAAACTATATTTAATATGAGTTGTTGGATCAATATAGATGGAGTGACTGAGATTTGTCCTCACGTACAATGAAAATTGATTTTTCATTTGAAGTTTCCTATATATATATATATATATATATATATATGAAACTCTTAATATATATGAAAATCTTAAAAAACTTTAATGGTCCATTCTAATAATATATAAATTCTTAATTTTATCAATAAATTTATTTATTTAATTGTTGTATGTTATGTCTTAATGATTATCTTTACAATATTATAAAATATTTAACTCATATTTTTTATTTGCCTCCATTTTTAATTAAGTGTTCACAATAGAAATGATATACAGTTTTAAACATGCATAATTATTACACATTTTAATGAACTAAATGACAACTTTACCCCTGATTAATTTCTTCCTCTTCACAACTTTTAAGTTGAGTTTATAGGACAACAAAATAATGCAAGTGTCACAATATAGACTCTTTTATAGGACATAAGTTTATAGGACCAAACATTAAAGTGTACAATCTAAATATGTTGCAATAGGTTTATAGGACATTTTTGGACGTCTTAACAACTTTAGGACACTTTTAAAATAAACCGTCGTATTAGCTATTTTATAGGACATTTTTGTGAAATGTTCTATAAACACATCTTTTTATAGGACACTTGTTTTTACAAGACACTTTTCTAAATAGTGTCCTATAAAATAGTCAATACGACGTTTTATTTTAAAAGTGTCCTATAAACCCAACACCTTACTTTAACATTTGGTCTAAAAACTTATGTCCTATGAAATAGCCTATTGAGACACTTATGTTAGTCCCAAAATGTAATGGCAAAAGTTAACAAGTATTGTAGAAAGGGTGGAGGGTTGAATACAACACTCAACAATTTTCACTTTAATTTTATTCTTTTTAAGATTGTGGCGGAGAGAACAGATAAATATATTCTAACAATCTATCACTAAGAAATGAGAATACAACTTAAAACACAAAGATTAAAGCTATGAAAATGAGAGAGACTATATCTGCCAACTTTTTGCTTGAGTGCACTAAAGTCTCTTTTCAAAAACGTAACCTTGCATGGGAGGAGTCTTTACCTTTATATACCACCATGTGCATTAATTGCTTGAGGACACTTGTCATCTTGGGATTGAATGTCAAAGATGTAATTCAAAAAGACAAAGTATCCTTTTTGTCTTGACATGGAACAGAGTTAACCTTAGGACCTTTTTGTAGACAACACCTGAGAATGATGTAAACGACAAACATCCTTTTTTCTAATTCTTCAGAGAATGTCCCCATCATTCCATGATTTGGTGAAGATCTTCTGAGCAAGACGACAAAGGTTCCTACCTTTTTGTCAGGAGGAGATTGACAGATAGAGGTCCTACCGATTTGCTAAGACTAAATTGGATGGAGGGAGTCCTACCGATTTGTCAAGGGCAAATCGGTAGGTAGAGGGTTATGCTTATTGATGAGAGACAATTCGGCAGATAAAAGTCCAGCTGACTGGTGAGAGGCAGATTGGCAGGTAGAAGGTAACTTAGTGAGTGTTGGAAGTTCATCTTGATTCGCATCTGAAGATTTACTTCTTGCTGATTTCGGTTGGTATTCGACTTCACCGATCTTTTAAAGCATGGTTAAGCTATTACAAAGAACCTAAAAATATCTAAATACAAAAGATGTTCAAATAGTACAAGTAGGGATCGAGAGTACATTCTTAGAGTTGATGATCCAAAGAGGAGGTCATCTTCAAATCCTTGATGACCCAACAATCTCCCCCTATTTGATGATGACATCTAATACTTAGAAAAAGTTTAAGTAAATGAATAATCCATTTTAACCCTATTTTACTCTTTTTGGGTTCTTTTTCACATAACCATTCTTTTTGTATCTTTTTTAAATTGTTAATGTATCCGACATTTACAAGTATAAGAAATGAATAAAAGAATAAGCTATTAACAACATAAATTAAAAGGAAATTGCACTTGTATAAATCTCAATGGTTTGAGTACAAGCAAAAGAAAATTACAAGTACAATATCAAAGGAAGAGAAAAGAAACTAAGATTCTTCAAATGGATCATCCTAAATGTAGTCCATTTTCTTTAACTCATCGGTGACCGCCTTGAAGATAGGAACAACATGAGGCCCAATAGGAATGATATGAAGGATCACAACAAGGAAAAGGTTGTCGGCCATATGGACCTGTTCGGATCTAAAGATGCTGACGTGGCTAAAGCCATCGTTGAAGAAGATTTCATTGGTCGACTGGGTGATGATGGTGGTGGAAGGCTAAGCTACAAGAGTATGCAAGGAAAGGTCGAGATTTGAAACATTTGGGACCTTTCCTTCCTTTTCTATCTCTTGGAAGACTAACTCTTTCTTCACCGATCCGGACTTGGGCTTGGAAGAGGAAGATTTAGAGAGATGTTCAGATTTGAGCTTTTGGATGAACTCTCCCTCGGCAGCAGAATGTTGTATCCGGTACTTGTTTCGGTAAGTCTTCATCTTGTTCTAAAGAGAGTTTATGTGATCCAAAACTTTGTCTTTAAAGACACTCCTACTCTTCTTCAAAAGGTTGATGATTTCAAACCACTCACTAAGACCATAAGCCCTTAACCATTCCAGAATGTCGGTTCGACTCAGCCCGTTCTCCCGAGTTATGATCAGCCAGATAGGATCCTTTGTAGATTTCAGCCCCGAGATCCTAACACTTGAGATTGAGGAACATTCATATCGGTTGTTCAGAGTCTTCTTGTACCACCAAATACATTTTTCTTTTTGCTCATCGGTTTCTCTGGCCGTTTTTCCATGCTTCCAAGTTCCAATTTCTGAGCTTTGATCGGATCATTAGAAAGTTGAGCCATTTTGGCTTCCTCTGTGGCTAGTTTTCGGATGAGCTCTTGATTTTCATCAAAAGCCTTTTGAGCAATTTCGGCAGCCTTCAGCCCTTCAGCAGTCATCCCCAGCTGGGATACAATCTTTGGGGGAAGTTGAGGTTTGAGAACATCAGACCCGGAAGTACATTGTTTCCTTTCTTCTTTTCGCCATTTCATATCGGTTGCCTCTTCTTTAGGAGTCATTGGCAACTTGCCTTTATATTTTGGAGCCCCCTCTTCAGATTCTTTGACCCACCCGTCGATCCACCTGGCGGAAACAATCGCGATCCTTATCACTGAAGACAACATCTCCAAGATCAATGTCTCATTCCTTAGTCCGAGCCTTGGGGAAGGAAGCAGGGAGACCATCGATCTTTTCGTGAAGGTAGGTGAGAGAATCCAAAATCTTAAGTCCTGGGAGAGGACCTTGGACTTCAGGGACTGAACCTCCTTATCCTTTGCATCAGAAGAGGCTTTGAGAGAAGCAAATGAAAGGGTGAGATTCAGGTTAGAGGAAAGAAGACGCTCTAGCCGAGTGTTGACCTAACCCACCGAAGAGAGAAGTGGTTCGGCCAAATTAGTGACATCCTGAGCCATGCCATCCATACACTGAAAGAAATCAGTTTGAACCCGTTAGACTTTGGTATTCTACTACCTAAGAATGTGAAGTAGATCATCAAGGGAGGTGTTGTTGTGGTGAAGATCTCGAGAGATCTGATCCTCCCGAAGTGCATTCTCCTCCAAAACGATTACCCGATGACCAGTAAAGGCAGTAAATTGATCAAATTCGGCAGCAAGGGTGCATGGCCAATTGAGATCCAAGCAATCGTTGTTGCCGATTGGTATTAATAATGTCGTCCAGAACATCCCCACGGATGATGACCGGGATTTGGAAGGTGGTGATTGGCTAGGTTGCGGAGGAGGTAGAAGGGTGAGTAGGGGTCAAAGGATGGTAGGGTAGAATTCGGATAGGTGAGATGGGAGTTCGGGTGTGGGGGGGAATAGGGGGAAGAGTAGGAGGAGGAGGAATTAGTAGGTGAGGCAATAGGTTTCGGAGAGTGTTGAGGTGGGATTTTGGAGAGTGGGGTGGTTTTCGAAGAAGGAGTTGGGGTGGGTTTCGGTGAGGGTAAAGGGAAAACTTTTGGGGTGGGGTTTAGGGGGAATAACCTCTTTGTGTTTAGTCGGGAAGGGATCTCATCCTTGAAGAATACTTTGAACAAGCTTAGGAGAGGGCTTTGATCATATATCAAGAAGTAGAAATTCCAGAAATGATTCTTGACCCTATGAATCAGCCTCTGGACTAGTCGATCCTTCCTTGGATCGTGCAAAATCATCGGGACTGTTAGACCCGGGTGATAGGATGTGCGGTGGAAAAGAGAGGCCTTGGACCAGGGAGATGTCCAAGTCATCCTCATCGACTAAGGAGTAAGTCGAAGAGGGTTTAGTGAGGGTCCCTTATTTTACAATCATAACCTTTTGAGAGGATACGAAGGAGGTGGGTTTGGGCTTTGCAAATTCCCTTGGCCCGGTAGGGACAATTTCAACACTTACCGATTTTTGAGAATCGGTGGGTGGAGGGAAGGGTTTGTCCACAAAGGGTTTTCTAAGTCTCTTCACATGAAACTTATGAGGGGATGAAGATATCCTCCGCTTTTGAAAGGGGATATTGACTAGGGTAGCCACCGAAGGTTTTTTCGGTGGCATAGTCATGGAAGCTAATGCGGAAGCACCGGCGACCTTGGATTTCTTTTTCTTGGTCGCCGATATGGCTCTATGAGGGAATAAAGGGGCCACCGACGGGAGAGCAGCCGATGGACCCATCGATTTTGAGGTCGATGAGCCCTTAGCTTCTCCTCACGTCGGATTGGGAGCTTGAGTGAAGGAAACCATACCTGGAAGAAGCGGTCGGTCAGTCGAAGAAGGTCCCTTCTTAAGAATATGCTTCCCAACTTTGGGAGTAGAGAAGTCGAAGATGATCTTTGGGGTTGGAAGTTGAGAATCAGCTAGGAGAGCATCCTTGAGCTTATGATTGATGATAAGTGAGAGAAACTGGGGAAGGGCCACTTGAGGACGTCGAGGAGTAGAGATGACTGAGACAATGTCATTGAAGAAATACTGACCAAAGTCGATTTTTCTATAGAACATCAAGGCATGAGCCAGTTGTGTGGCATGAGGGAGACTGGTCCAGACCTCCAGTCTTGCGGGAAAGACAATGAATGATGTGAGAGAAGAAGAAGTTCCAAACTCCCCCCATGTGTTTGCAGAGAATGGTCCCCGAGCCCTTTTCGCGGCCTTCAGAGAGGTAGTTGAGAGCAACAACAACCTCATCTTGCTCTTTGCCTGTGGTAAAGTCGTCATAGGGGTGGAAGGTAGGGAGTTTGAGAGCCTCCCTAACATCCTCACACCCGAAAGTGAGATCGTGATACTCACCATCGGAAAGAATAGAAGCAGACACCGAGTCGTTGGTGGGATCGTAAATGCATGTTAGCCAAAAGTTCCCAAGGATAAGTTTTCTCATCTTGGGGGTGGCTGTAAAAGCATACTGAAGAGAAGATCTTTGAAGGAAAAAGGATACCTGGTTGAATTTCGGGTGAGCAGGATCGAGCTCGAAGCGAGCCATGTGGTTGCAAAGGTTGAACACCAGTGAGTCTCGTGAAAGAGGCTCACTCTTGCTGGACTTGGAAACCTTGGTAGGGGTGGTGGTGGCCATTGATGAAGTATTGAAGGTTTGAGAAACTTGCAGGTTGTAGAGAAGGTCGAGATATTGAGGATGGTAGTAAAGTTGACAAGAGAAGGTGAGAGGAATAATTTATACCAAAGGGGAGATGAAACGATAAAAATTAGGGTAATTATGAGGAATTCGAAAGGCTGGTGGTTGCAAAGTGTAGGGTAGTGGAATAGTCACGTCTTGGGACGTGGTTATGACATGGATAACGTGGATGATGTAACAGTTGTGGATAAGGACAAAAGTAATTGGAGTGATCGAAGAGTAGGACTCACCGATTTAGGATGCTTCGAATAAAGGAATCGGTGAGTAGATCACTAGCCGATTGGAAGACTCACCGAAATTGGGAGTAATGAACTAGCCGAAAGAGTAACTAGCCGAGATGACGGACTAACTAAAATAGAATTGGGGGACTCACCAAAGGAGATACCAGTCGAAAGAGAGACTAACCGGAAAGGTGATTAACCGAACCATCAAGCGAGGAGAGAGAATGCGTCGATTGTAGGTCGCCGAAAATAGTGCTCGTCGAAGATGAATGACCTACTGACGGAAGGATTGGTCGAATGAAGGACTCGCCGAAGGAAGTATCGGAGAGGAGGGATAGTCGATGAAGGATTAGACGAATGAGGGACTCTCCGAATATTGGAGTCGCCGAAAGGAGAGTGGTCGAAGGGAGAATCGCCCGATTGAAGAGTAACTGATATTTTTTTAAATTAAAGATCAAGATTTAACATACCTAGTTCTACGATCAGAAATTTGAATCGAGCTTCATCTAGAGGTTTGGTGAATAGATTAGCCAACTGAAGGTTAGTAGGAATGGAGTGTAGTTCCACACCACCTTTGGAAATATGGTCTCTGATAAAGTGATACCGGATGTCAATGTGCTTGGAGCGAGAGTGGAGCATAGGATTCTTGGCGATGGCTATTGCACTCTAGTTATAACACAATATGGGTACTTTGGAGTAGAGTTGATTGTAATCTTGAAGTTGATTATCCATCCACAAGATTTAAGCACAACAGCTTCCAGAAACAACATATTCAGCTTCAGTAGTGGAGGTGGAAACTGAGCGTTGTTTCTTACTAGACCAATTGACCAATTTTCCACCAAGTAATTGGAAGCTTCCTGTAGTGCTCTTTCTATCAACCTTAGATCCTGCAAATATCAGAATCTGAATACCTAATTAGATCAAAACCTGAGTCTTTGGGATACCAAAGACCCAGATTCAAGGTACCTTTAAGATACCTAAAAATGCGTTTTATAGCAGCCAAATGAGATTCCTTAGGATTGGCCTGATAACGCGCACATAGACAAGTAGCAAACATGATATCGGGTCTGCTAGAAGTGAAATAAAGAAGATAGCCTATCATCCCTCGAAAATTTGTTACATCAACCGATTTACCATTGAGGTCAACATGAATTTTCAGAATGGTGCCATTGGAGTTTTTATGGGAGAACAATTTTCAAAATTAAATTTCTTGAGGAGATCACGAATATATTTGCTTTGATTTATAAAGATCCCCTCAGAAGTTTTTTTTTACTAGAAGACCTAAGAAAAAGGTCATTTCTCCATCATGCTCATCTCATATTTTCTTTTCATGAGAGAGGCAAACTCCCAATAGAAAGATTCATCGGTGGCACCAAAGATGATGTCATCCACATAGATTTAAACAAGAATAATGTTGGATCAGTAATTGTATTCAAGATTAAATTGAATAAGGGGTCTAGTTTGTAATAGTGTTTAATACCTTAGGAGGTATTTTAGCTGATATCTAATACTGATTAGGTCATGTTGACCTACGTATATAAGGTATTATTTTCTAGATTTAGGTCATAAGGTGTAGAACAGAACAGAAGGAGTCGTATATTGTTTCATACGCTCAATAGGATCATCACACGAGGTATCTGTACACCAAGAACACACACACGTATTCATCTGATTAATCAAGAGATCTATGGTATATTGTTTTGATTTATTCATCTCTTGTTCTTTATTGTGTTGTGATTATTTATCAACTATAATCTGGGTTTAACAAGTGGTATCAGAGCAAAAGAATCAAGCTTTTTGGATTAAACAGTATTTTTCAAAAATTCTACTGTGTGAAAATCAATTTCATGATTTAATGTGCTTTTATGCATAAAATCAATTTGATTAAGTATGTTTTATGTTATTGAACAACATCAGATTGCCCTGTTGGATTTAATAACACAAATCGATTGTCTTTTGATGATTTTTGAAAATTTTGTTCTTGAAACTGTCGAGTAATGTAGCATTTGATTTTGAGCATTCAAGTTGTTTTTAGTCATTGATTTTGATTGGGTTTTGATCGCAGTATGTTTATGGATGATTTGTGAGAATTTTATACTGTGCATTGACCATTTGAAGTGTTTTCTGTATTGAAAGTCGTGCACAGGGACGAACTTGTGAAGAACTCGCAAGTTCTATGATGAACTCGCAAGATCCTCTAATTTTTGCAGGGTGCTATGCTGCGAATTGAAAAGAATTCGTAGGACTGAGCATAAGTGTGATTGTTTAGAAACATAAGTGTGACTTGCGAAAGCTTTAGGATTCGTAGGTGTTGCTTGCGAATTCTAGGTGTCTGGATTACATTTTGCGCCAGATCATCCATTTTGCGCCAGATTCAAGTGTTTCGAAGTCCTCTTAGCGCAAGTTAGCTTTTGCGCCATCTTCACTTAGTGCAAAGTATCTTTTGAACCATTGCCTTTAGCGCATATCTGATTTTCTCGCCAACTTCTCAGTGCTAAGTCTCTTTTGCGCTACTGCCTTTGGCGCATTTCTGAGTTTTTCGCCAGTTTCACTTAGCGTAAAGTGTCTTTTGCGCTACTGCCTTTGGCGCATTTCTGAGTTTTGCGCCAGCCACTGCCCATAGCGAATTTCTAAGTTTAGCAGGCTTGTTGATTGAGAATTACACTTATCTACGAATTCTTATCTCTCTAAGTTGCGAATTCTGAAGCTTTTCTCTTGTTTGCGAATTTCTTTGTGATTTCTACTGTTTGCAAATTCTACATTTGATTATTTTTGGAAATTTATTTTTCTGGAAAATTTTGAGTGTAGTTTTTATCCAATTCTTGATTCAAAAGATCTTATTAGTTGATTCTCTTGGTACAGATAAGTTTGCTTACTAATCATACAATTAAAGATGTCGAACCAACTTCTCTCCATGGGCTCTCAGTCCAAACCTCCTGTCCTCTTGGCAAATGAGTATCAGCAATGGAAGAAAAGAATGATTCAGTTTCTGAATCACAAAAACAGAGATTATTTGGAATCAATCACTACTGGTCCAGTAAATCCAATGATCACAGTTCCTGGTAAAGCTGCAACTGAAACCTCTCCGGAAATCCCTGACAGATATGTTCCCAAACCGTATCAATACTTCACCGATAAGGAAAAAGATCTGTACAAGATAGATGAAGAGGCTCTCATTTATCTAACGATGACTATCCCAAATGACATTTACAATCGGGTAGACAGTCGAAATTCAGCTAAGGAAGTTATCACACCCTGAATTCTGGAAATAGCAACTTATTTAAAATTTTCTAAACACATCATTAATTGAATCATCTACAACCACGATTTTAGATTCAAACTACAATACACATATACCATCTTATACATCCGGACTATAAATGACGGGTGCTACTCATACCCATGCATAGTCACTATCTCCATAATGCGGAAGACTTCACCGAATACTTACTTTCGGATCTAGCTATGGCTCTACTCTTCTTAGGGTTGCTAGAACCAACTCCTAACCTTGAAACCTGATGCACATGCCGACAAATAAAAATGTTAGGCTTAACGCCTAGTGAGCTCAAGAGTTTTCCTTAGAGATATATAAAGCAAAAACTTTAAGAACATTATTTAAAAATCATGATTTCCAAAATGCAATACATTTGATTTGAAAGCAACCAAAATGAAATACATTAAATCTTAAAAAACGATCTCCTTCCCATCATTCACCCTTTTCGTGATTAAGATCATAAAACATACGCCTCTTTAAATAAAACTAAAACCAAAGCGCACGTAAAACATAATTGACCTCATAATGATCAAACACCGAAACCGTAGATAACTCCAACTTCCCAAAATATCCCAATAACTCAAATGAGTTTCAATAACCAAAACCTTAAAACATAGGTAAATACCCATACTCAAGCTTCTCCGAAAACATGGATTATAAAACTCCATAACCAAAACCACACCTATTGGTGACGGGGAAGACCCGATTACATTGTACGTGACGGAACACAAGGTAAGTCACACAATTATATAGTAAATCAAAACATGTGGGTTACACATAAAACACCCACCGACCTCAACTACTCCAAGTCTATCGCCCGAAAACATCAAGTCAACCACTCCAGGTCTATTCTTGAGAGTCCCCAAAACCGGGCAACTCGGGCACAATGGAATTACACCTTACTGTCCATAGGACATTGCCCGACCGTATAGGCCCACACCCTACTTACCATGAATTCCGATGCCAATTCCGTGCCAAATGGTGAACCAACTTCCCAAACGGGGACAGAGGAACACTGTGCCTATGGATTCATTGCACTAATTAAACCATTACGTGACTCAAAACGAATGAACTATTGCATTCAAACATGCAATTCTCAATTAAGATGCAGTAAATGCAAATCTTAACCAAACGCTCAACATTGAGCAATTAAAACGGACAAGTGTCCTCAAAACCCAATAAAATCCAAACCGAGCCATAAGCTTAACAAATCCAAAGACCCAACGTCGAAATTCATAAAATGAAATCAAATATAATTAACCCATACTTATATAAACCCATACTCCAAAACATATAATTAACTCCAACGTAGTTTAGATTGGGACAATTCATTTTCCAAGTGAGTTTACACATTTGCCCTTTCAAAACGTCCCATAACACAAAACCATGCATTTCTCCAAAACACAAATTGAAACACATTTATGCTCAAAATCTACTTTCGTAAAATAAATCATTAAAATATCAAAATACATGATTTATTTATCACAATGCCCAAAATCCCAAAGATGTGTGCTAAATGAGTTTATAAAGTTAAACACCTTTAAAAACAACCAACTTATCAGCAGTTAACAAAACTTATCAACAGTTAACAATTTCGTATAAGGCACAAAACACTTTAAAACAAACATTATGGCATGTACACCGTTTTCACAAATCGACTTGAACTCACCTTGCTAGATTTAGGCTGAATCTAGATTTCACCCAACAAGCTCTTTTGAAGGCCGCTTGAATCCTCAAGCCGAAAACTTCCAAAACCTAGATCCATACAATTCCAAACCATAAATACCCATACATAACCATATAGAAACATTTCCCCAACCTTCATATACTAAAATCCTCAACAAGATCAAAACCCTAGTTTCCCAAAAACCATCAAATCCGAGATTTGAGATACCAAACACTAATAAATCACCAATGGAGCATTTATGACATTATTTCAAGAAAGCTTACCATTAAAGATGACGAGACTTTCCGAGAACACCCAATCCAACTCTTCAACCCGAGCTCCCAACCGATGAACTTGATGAGGAAGATGAAAATGGAGGTTTTGTGGTTCAAGATTCCTACTAGCTAGATGGTGAGTAGTCATGTGGTTTGGGGAGGAAAAAACCCGTCAAACGGGTTAGGGTTCGGTTTTGGGGTTTGGGAGAGAAAAGGGGAGAAGATAGAAATGAGAAATGAGGGAAATGGGTGAAAAATCGCACATTTAACCCACTTGTACACGCAGGCTATAGTGCCAGGCGATTATGCCAGTGGCACAATCGCTGGCACAATCGCCAAGCATGTACCGTGAGCTCCTCAGCTTCGGCGATAGTGCCAGGCTATTGTGCCCTCTGGCACAATCGCTGGCATGGTCGCCCAGGTGTCCCCGAACTCCAAAAATCTGACTTTTCAACGCCCAAACTCCCGATATCCGAGGGACTTTAAACAATACATTTTCCAACAAAACCCCACTGTTTACAAGTCACAGAAATGTCCGGGTGACATTTACTTACCGAAAATTACGGGCGTTACAGAAGTCTGGGATGAACTAGCAAGACAATTTGAGGGAAGTGAAGCTTCAATTCAAGCCAAGCAAAATATGTGCATTAATGCCTATAAGGGATTTCATGCAAGGGAAGGAGAGACACAACTTGATACCTACAACAGATACAACATCATTTGAATGACCTGTGGAGGAACAATATCTCTAAATCTGCTTCAGAGATAAACTATAAGTTCATCAAGAACTTGAATCCTAAATGGAAGAACTTTGCCATCAACCTTCAGATGTCAAAGAACATGGCTCAAGAGAACGTAACTGACATTTTCTCTACTCTTTCTCAGCATGAAGAAGAGGTGAGAACTATCAATAATGAGTCCAAGATTCTGAAGGACTCCGTGGCTCTCATAGCTGGCAAAGGAAAAAGTTCAAGTTTTGGTCCTGTATCTTCTGCAAGGTCATAGAAGAAAGTGTCTAAAGCTTTTGTTACGGAGATTACTGAGTCCGATTCTGCCTCGAGTGATGAAGAACTGGAGATTGATTCTGATGATGATATACAAAAGTGCTCTGAGAACTTGGCCCTCATTACACGTCAATTCAAGAAGACCTTTGGCAAGAAGAAGTACTATTCAAAGCCAAAGTATGAAGGGTACAAGAAAGAGAAGTCTGAAATGCGATACAAGCCAAGGTATGGAAGGAGAGAGGAAAAACGAGAAGAACGGAAAGATGAAAGGAAGGAAGATAGAAGAGAAGAAAAGAGAGAGGATAAGAAAGAAGAGAGAAAGGATGAACCGGGCAGATGCTATAACTGCGGAAAATTTGGACACTTTTCCAGAGATTGTAAGTTCAAGAAAGTCAAGAACTCAGAATACTATGCAAGGAATTCTCTAATTGCCAAGAAAGCGGAAGAGGGAAAGGTGCTTAAGGCTGAAGAGGAAAACTGGTTGTTCCAAAGTTCGGATGAGGAGGAGCAGGCGCACTTCACTCAAGTCTCCTACATGGCAAAGCTTGATGGTGATGATGAATCTTCTGAGGCTCATTCCGAAAATGACAACTCTGAGGTAAATTCTGAACTTATTAATTCTCTGATGGTCCAAATCCACAATATTAAAGATGAGTTTGCATTGTTGAAAGGTAAACTTAGCTCCGCACATCAAACAACCTTGAGTTTTCGAGATGAAAACGCTTTGCTGAAAGTTGTTGTGGAAGAAAAGGAAAAATAGAAACAAAGTTTAAAAGCTGAAAAAGAATCTTTAAAAGGAAAAATATCCGGTTTAGAAAAGGATCTTGTAAATCATAATGTTGAAAAAGGTGAGTTCAAAATCAAATTTGAAGTCTATTTTCAAGAAAGAAATGAAGCTTGCACCAAGATTAAGCAATTGGAGGATATTAACATGAAACGATGTCAGACTGAGCAGACTTTAAATCTATTGACCAATAAACTCCAAGATGAAAGATTTTATAAAGTTAAACCAGGTTTGGGTTTGCCAATTAACGATGTTTTGAAAAAGGCACCGGAGCACTTGTATAATTTTGATAAACTTGGCTCCACAATCAGACCCATTCCTAACATTCGTGCAACTTTTGTTGGAGAAAGTACTTCTAAACCTTTTTCAGAGACCAAAGGTAAAGAAGAAATGGGAGAGAACAAGTCTTGTGGCACTGATTCTCAAAATTCTTTTAAATCAGTTGGTTTCAAATATAGTGATTTAAACAAAAGCTATGCGACTCGAAAGATCGAATTTGCTGAGTCTGAATCACTATTTACCACATCTTCAAAAGAATCAGTTAGCAACAACTCAGTTCCATCTGAGACTGAATGCAAATATGATGAGTATGAATCGGATGCCGATCCATCAACTATATCTTCAGCCTCAAATCCCATTACTCCTAAACCCTTGCTTGATGAAAAGGTTGAAGAAGAAACTGTCATCACGAATGAATCTTGTTTACAAAATGACAACATGGAGTTTATTGACAACATAACTGAAGAAATGTTTTCTGAAATGATGAATGCTTAAGACTCTGATCCTGTTTCTATTTCAAAGGAGTCAAATTTTGTGAGTGATCATACATCTAAATTGATGAAACAAATTGATATGTTGCAATAGTCTCTTGATAAGATTGAAGATGAAAACTATGATCTCAAATTTAAACTGGAAAAATCTTTGAAAGATAATCAAGAGCTTTGCACAGAGATCAATGATTTGAAAATAACTTTGTATAAGAATGCTTCAAATGATAAACAAATGTTTAATGATCCACGCTGGAAGGTGAGAACTAATCCAGAATTTGATGATTCTGCAAAGCCTTCTGTCATTTACTCTGATTGTCCTGAATATCCACCTAGTATTTTTGAAAAGGGTGAAACTTCAAGTATCTCAAGAAAAGAATCACCTTCTAAGAAAGAGACTAACAAGATTCCTGTTTCTGTTTCAGATATGAAAGGAAATGGAGTTGGGATGAGTAAGAAGAATAAAAATGATAGTTTGAATAAAAATGATAGTTTGACTTTTTGTGAAACTTCTGATGCAAACAGTTCTACTACAGACAGTGATGTTTTGAAACGTACTTCTTTTGATGGACATGAATGTCAGATTTGTTCCGATAAATCTAAATTTATGACATTTGCTCGAAGGAATTTATATTGCAAACACTGCTGGGATAATTCTTTCAAATACTACTCCACTCCTAAGTCAAAAAAGAGTAAAAGAAAAGCTAAACTTAATCTTAATTCCAATTTTTCAACACAACCCAAAGTGTTTCGTGCTAAGGTTACTAATCCAAGATCTAAAAAGCGTTTTCAGGAATTAAATGGTAAAATGGTTTGGAAATGGTTTCCAAAACCCCGATATGAATGGAGAGTGAAAGTTAAACCTGCTGATATTCCTGAACTGCTTGAAGCTAACAGCGAAGGACCCATTTTGATATGGGTACCAAAGCAAAACTAATTGTTTATTTTGCAGGCCTGTCGAGTGTGGGTAATAGATTTCGGCTGTTCACGCCACATGACAGGATTCAAGCACCTCCTACATAACTATGTGGAGGAGACTGCTGGAGCAGTTAGGTTTGCAAATTCAGAAGTAGAAGGACATGTCAGAGGATATCTAATGCTTGATAATGGAGTTGTGAAGATACAGAGAGTGCTATATGTTGAAGGTATTGATCATAATTTGTTTAGCACCAGTCACTTCTGTGACATGAAATATCAAGTTTGCTTCATAACTTCTCATTGCTATCTAGAGGATCCAGATGGTTACGAAATCTTCAGAGCTGAACGCCATAGAAATCTATATTATGTAGATTTTCCTACACTGTCTGCCACACGTCCAGTATGCCTATTAGCCAAAGCATCTAAAGCACAATCATGGACGTGGCATCGCCGCTTGTCTCATCAGAACTTCAGATCCATAGCTAAGCTACAGAGACAAGGTCTGGTCAAAGGTCTACCAGAAATGATGTTTGTGAAAGACTCACTGTGTTCTGCATGTGAGATGGGCAAAATGAAGCGAAACTCATTCAAATCTAAATTTGAATCCTCAACCTCATCTGCACTGGAACTTATTCATATGGACCTTTGTGGCCCAATGCGAACAGCGTCTATCAACGACTAGAAATACATCTTAGTAATGATAGATGAGTATTCAAGATATACATGGCTCGAGTTTCTTCGCAACAAGTCATATGCACCAGAACTGATTATTGCTTTTATTAACCTTATTCAAGTACGTCTTCGATTGCCAGTCCGAACTCTTCACAGTGATAACGGGACGGAGTTCAAGAATGACACCTTGCAGAGTTATCTTATCTTTGTGGGCATTTCTCACAACTTCTCCGCAGCCTACACTCCACAGCAAAATGGCATTGTTGAACGAAAGAACCGCACTCTTGTTGAAGCTGATCGTACTATGGTTGCCTATGTTGATCTACCCATGTATCTTTGGGTTGAGGCAGTCGCGACAGCTTGCTTCACTCAGAATCGTACCATTGTGGTCAAACGCTTTGATAAAACAACATATGAGTTGATCAACAATCATAAACCTAATATCAAATTCCTTCGTCTTTTTGGTTGCAGGTGTTACATTATACGAGAGCGTCAAGGACTATCAAAATTTGATAAGAAAGCGGATGAAGGATATCTTGTTGGCTACTCCCTGACATCCAAATCTTATCGAATCTACATTATTCGAACCAAGACGATTGTTGAAAGCATGAATGTATCCTTTGATGAGAATTCTACTCGGACTTCTGGACACAACGGTTCAGAACTCGGACTCAAGAACAAAGCTTGTATTCAATCCGGAATAGAACCAGCGTCTAAAGAATCTACTTCTTCTATGGCTAACTCTATCACTTCTGAGTTAGATTTGTTGTTTATTGATGCCTTCGATGAAATTTGTGCAGACTTTGACAAAGGCATATCAACATCAACACCAAGCTCGGAGGTCCCCACTCTTTCTGTAGACATGTTTGGATCGTCCGAAGATGTCACTGAAACTAAATCTCCATCAGGTACAACTAAACCTTTAGTTTCTGACTATACTAATGTTGAATCTGTCTCTACAGATATTCCTTCTGGAAATGAAGTCACGAGTACTTCAGCTGCTATTGCAGAAGCTTCAGTATCAGAAACACCTGTACAAGATGTCCCGAGCACATATGTGGATCTACCTGTCGTGCATGATGAATACAATGCATCAAATACGCAACAAACAGTTGAATCCTTACCAAGCACACATCGTTGGACTAAGGATCATCCCCTGCATAACGTGATAGGTGACGTACAATCTGGTGTCACGACACGGTCAGCGTTAGCAAATTTCTGCATGTTTTCAAGCTTCCTTAGTTCCCTAGAACCAAAGAAAGCATCTGAAGCTCTACGTGATCCCTTCTGGATTTCTGCTATGCAAGACGAGCTTCTACAATTCGAACGAAACAAGGTTTGGCGCTTGATCCCACTACCTAAAGGTAAAACTATCATTGGAACTAAGTGGGTATTCAGAAACAAGAAAGACGAGGCTGGAGTAGTTGTGAGAAACAAAGCTCGATTGGTTGCAAAAGGGTACTGTCAACAGGAGGGCATTGACTATGACAAAACATTCGCTCCTGTTGCAAGGATCGAAGCCATCAGAATCTTCTTAGCATATGTAGCGCACAAAAACTTTATAGTCTATTAAATGGACGTAAAGTCAGCTTTCCTAAATGGCGTTCTGCATGAGTAGGTCTACGTGTCACAACCTGAAGGTTTCATTGATCCTCATTACCTTGATCATGTCTACGTGCTAGACAAAGCGTTGTATGGTCTTAAACAAGCACCAAGAGCCTGGTATGAAACTCTAACTAAATTTCTCCTAGCTTCTGGCTTCAAGAAAGGTACGGTTGACACCACCTTATTTCTCAAAAGGCAAGGTGAGGACTTGATTCTGATTCAAATTTATGTTGACGACATAATATTTGGGTCGACAAATCAGAAATTTTGCAAGAACTTTTCTAAAATCATGGAAACAAAATTTGAAATGTCGATGATGGGTGAATTAAATTTCTTTCTTGGTTTACAAGTAAAGAAATTACCCGAAGGCATTTTCCTTAATCAAGCCAAATACATAAAAGATATGTTAAGAAAGTTCAACATGTCAGACAATTCAGTCATGAAAACACCAATGGCTACTGGTACACTCTTAGATGCAGATTTCTCTGGTAAACCTGCATATCAAAAAGTGTATCGTAGCATGATTGGTTCTTTACTTTATCTGACTGCCAGTCGCCCAGATATAATGTTTGCCACATGTTTTTGTGCGAGATATCAATCTAATCCTAAAGAGTCGCACGTTAATCCTGTTAAGCGAATCCTTAGATATCTCAAAGGAACTCCTAATTTAGGCCTTTGGTATCCAAAAGATTCTCGTTTTGATCTAACTGCCTTTATAGATGTTGATCGTGCAGGATGTAAGCTAGGCCGGAAAATCACCTCTGGATCATGTCAATTTATAAGTGACAAACTTGTAAGTTGGACCTCAAAGAAACAAAATTGTGTTTCAACATCCACTTCTGAGGCGGAATATGTAGTTGCTGCTAGCTGCTATTCGCAAGTCCTTTGGATGAAGACACAGTTAAAGGACTTTGGGTACAACTACAAACGCGTTCCTATTTATTGTGATTCCAAGAGCTCAATCGCCATAACAGCTAACCCGGTTCAGCATTCAAAGACCAAGCATATAGATGTACGTTATCACTTCATCAAAGATCATGTAGAAAAAGGTGATATCGAAATGCATTTTGTTCAAACTGATTTCCAGTTAGCTGACCTTTTCACCAAGCCGTTGGATGAAAAGAGGTTCCAGTTTCTAATCAACAAACTTGGAATGTTGAACATGTCTTCTTAGACCTTACTCATGATTCGAGGGGGAGTATTTTGAATCTTAATCTTGTGTTTTATATATTATTCTCCAACTGTTGCTAATGATAGAGGAATCATTTTCAAAAATGATTACCACAATTTCTTTTGTGTGCAGGATAGTTCAAGTGACAATGGCTTCTAATCATATCTGATTACAACCCGTACTTCAATGTTTTGCTTTCTATTTGATTTAAAAAAAAACAGCCTTTTAAGTTGAGGGGGAGCTTAATTGTCAACGAGCTTACTTGACAACCACTTTTTGTTTCGAGGGGGAGAATTGTACTGTCAAACACGAAATGTCTTTGACTTCTCCAAATTTTTATTCTTCATGTTTATTTGTGTTCCTTTGTGCTTACATGTACAAAAGACTGTTGAACAGCACGTTCTTTTAGGAAAATACATGGGATTCAGTGTGAAAGATTAACAGAACTTCTATGGATTCACGATAACCAGTGTTTCCTACCCAGGAAGTGTTCCCTGAGTGACTGAGGGGAGAGGGGTCAAAAGCGTTGAGTGTTGGTGTGTGAAGAGGTAAAATGGAAAAGAGAGATTGGTTAGAAGTGAGATTTAAAAGATTAAAAGAAAGAGGGTGAGAGAACAGAGTAAAAGAATATCAAACTCTGCACCAAATTCTTTCTGAGCCGGGCAGCCACATTATCTGATTGGTTCACATTCTTTGGTGACCATCATTGAAAAAGGCACATAGCCCATGCCATCTCTTGCATACAACCCCACCAGCTACTCATTCTTTTCTCAAAAAGAGAATGTTTCACATTTTCTGGGGACGCAGCACATACGCTATTGGTTCTTCATTTGGAAGATACTAATATTGAACAAGAAGGAAAGTTGCCCCACCTTCGACTCTTTCTCATGCACATTGAGTCCTTGTAAAATTTGTTGCTGTCTCAACAACTTTACATACTTTGAGCCTAGATTAAAAAGCAATCATTTGTGCTTAATTTATCTTCATACACATGCACGAGCACACAGAAATTTGTTTTCTGTCAGAACGTTCATAGATAACCATGTGTTATTCGATCATTGAATGGAAGTCCTGGGGAGTCTACATCAAACCAGCTCCTTATATAGTAACTTTGTGTTACTCAGTAACTGTGTGTTACTGACAGGCATTCCAAACTGAGTCATTTGTTGATTCAGGGTTACCACTTATTACTTATTTGAATCTGCAAAGATTGAAATAATCACTCTCTCTATCTAGGGGAGACTGCTCTTATTTCCGCACAGGATCTATACATGAAGACTGTGCTTAACTATTGATTTGGGGGAGAAAATTCCTAGTTTGTTTTGATGATGTTGATTCTCAAAACTCATAAAAAAGAGGGAGAATACAAAAAGAGGGAGAATACAAGAATTTTTGAAAATGAAGACTGCTGAAGAATTCAAAGATATTAAAGTGTCTGAACTTATTTGATCTATCAAAAGTCTGACTGAAGATGATCGTCAGAAGGACACTTCATTTAAAGAAAGAGGAAGATGAAGACTATGTAAAGCTACAAGCTTTGAAGATGCTGTTAACGTCATATCTGATACAGTTTTCAAGAGAAATGAAGACCCGAAGTTATTGCCAAATTTTTTTTAATCTTGAATCCGAAGGGGGAGATTGTTGGATCAGTAATTGTATTCAAGATTAAATTGAATAAGGGGTCTAGTTTGTAATAGTGTTTAATACCTTAGGGGGTATTTTAGCTGATATCTAATACTGATTAGGTCATGTTGACCTACGTATATAAGGTATTATTTTCTAGATTTAGGTCATAAGGTGTAGAACAGAACAGAAGGAGTCGTATACTGTTTCATACGCTCAATAGAATCATCACACGAGGTATCTGTACACCAAGAACACACACACGTATTCATCTGATTAATCAAGAGATCTATGGTATATTGTTTTGATTTATTCATCTCTTGTTCTTTATTGTGTTGTGATTATTTATCAACTATAATCTGGGTTTAACAAATAATATTACCTGTTGTCTTCTTGAGGAAAAGAGTGTTATCAATTTTACCTCTTGATTACTTGAGAGCAAGCAAAAAGTCTGATAAAGTGCCATACCAGGCACGAGAAGCCTGTTTGAGACCATATATATTTTTATCAAGTTTTTATACATAGTCAGGATGAGAGGAATCTTCAAATCCGGGAGGTTGTTTCAGATATACTTCTTCAGCAAGCTCCCCATTAAGGAAGGCACTCTTGACATCCATTTGGAAGACTCTGAAGTATTTGTAAACAACATGGGCAAGGAAGATTCTTATTGCCTCACGTATAGCAACATGAGCAAAGGTTTCGTTATAGTCAATTCCTTCTTCCTGTCGATAGCCTTGAGCAACAAGTCTTTCTTTGTTGTGGATCATAGTACCTTCTTCATCCATCTTGTATCTAAAGACCCATTTGGTTCTAATAATTGTTTTCCTATGAGGAGGTGGAACAAGTCTCCATACTTTATTTCTTTCAAATTGAGAAAGATCTTCTTGCATAGCAGTTATCCAACATGGATCAGCCAGAGCCTCCTCAATTTTCTTTGTCTCAATGATGGATAAAAAGTTCACATAGAGAAAAATGTTGCCTACTCCTCTTCTAGTTTGAACTCCATCTTGTTGATCACCGATGGAGTGATCTTTTGTCCACTTAGTAGTTGGTGGAAGAGGTGCAGGGAGCATTTTGTGAGGTTGAGAAGAGGAGATTGGATCGGCTGGTGTGATAGGAGTTGGTTCAGGAGAAGTGATGTGATGAGAAATGGGGTCGTCTGGATTTTGATTTTCAGAGATGATGATTTAAAGATCTGGGTTTGAAGGTGAGGAATTTGGTAGGTCATCATTTTGAGGAGATGTATCAGGGATGAAAGGAACAGAAGGATTATGGTTGGATGGGTGACTTTGAGAATCTTCACCTACACGTGAGGTAATCCACTGATCTAATTCATCATCATCACATGAAAGAGAATATGATATGTGATCATCAAATTTCACATGAATAGATTCATCAATGTATTTCCTTCGAAGATTGTAGACTCGGTAGGCCTTTGAAGAGAGGGAATATCACATGAAGATTCCTTCATCAGCCTTAGGATCAAATTTCCCAAGGTTTTCCCGATCATTGAGAATTAAGAACACACAACCAAACACATGAAGAAAGCCTATATTTGGTTTTCGGCCGTAGAAGACATCATAAGAATCTTGTTGTGCCTTTTCACAACCATCGACCGATTTTGAGTGAAGCAAGTTGTGTTGATTGCTTCAGCCCAAAAATAGGTGGGTAAGTTGGACTCACTTAGCATGGATCGGGCTACTTCACATAGAGTTATGTTATTTCTTTCCACAATACCATTTTGTTGTGGAGTTCTAACAATTGAGAAACTTTGACAGATCCCTTTGTCATTAAAGAAAGCTTCCAAGGTAGAGTTTCTGAATTCGGTGTCGTTTTCACTTCTTACAGATCTCACCGGTTGCCCATTCAGCACATCAGATTTCTTGATGAAACTGATGATTTCTTTAGTAGTGTCGCTTTTGTACCTGAGAAAAGATACCTAAGTGTCATGAGTGAATTCATCAACAATTACAAGAATGTACCTTTTTCCACCAAAACTTGGAATGCTGACTGGTCCACATAGATCCATGTGAAGCATTTGAAGAGGATTGGAGATGGAGAAGCATTGCTTGGATTTGAAGGAAGATTTGGTCAGCTTTCCCTTCTTACAAGTTGCACATAGCTTTTCTTTCACAAAGGACAACTTGGGAAACCCAACAACAAGATCTTTGTTGGAAAGAGTGTTTAGCATCTGGAAATTGAGATGAGATAGACGTTTATGCCATAGCCAGTTCTTTTTAGCTGAGTCTTCTGATATGAAACAAATATTTCCTACAACAGAACTTTGACTCATGTTTATGATGTATACATTGTCTTTTCTAACACCAGACAGAACAACATGATTCTTTTTATTTGTGATAGTGTAGACACTAAGCTTGAACGTAACAATATATCCCAAATCACACAGATGACTAATGCTCAGGAGATTGTGCATTAGTCCTTCAACATACGCCACCTTATTGAAGATGATGGAACCATTTGAGAGAGTTCCATACCCTTTAGTAGAACCTCTGGAGTTGTCCCCAAAGGTTACAGAGGGTCCCTTTTCAGTCACATAGTTAAGGAGAAGAGATTTGTTGTCGGTCATATGCCTTGAACACCCACTATCTATATACTTAGAATTGATGATGTTCAAATACCTGCAATCACAGAAAAACCAATCCTTTGGTACCCATTTTGAGGTGGGTCCTTTAGGGTTAGACGAGGAAGAAGAGGAATCATTAATGTTCTTTTTTTCTATACGATCTTTTGGACAGTCCTTTGCAAGGTGAAAGGTGTCGCTACAATTATAGCATTTTCGATAAATGAAAATTTTCTTTGATTTCTGGCTAAGATCATTGTCTTTGCTCTTAACATTGATTTTAACAGGTTTAGAAGAGGAAGATAAAGGGCTAGGCTTTGGTCCAAGGATCCCTTTTTCAGAGTTTGGAAGAGATGAACAAGAGATACCCATGGATTTAGGTTTCTTCAAGTTCACAGATCTAGGAATGAACTTAGTGGGAAGGACAGAAGGTTCATTCTTGGAAGAGGAAGAGGGTACTTTTCTCTTCAAGGGCAAATCAGAGACTACTGATTTTTCTTTGTCAGAGTTGGAGACCTTTTTTGAGGAAGGTTGAAAATTTCTTTTCGAAAATTTTGAAGATTTTGGAGAAGAAGAGGAAGATTCATCTAGATTCAAAGATTTCAATAGATCATGAAAGGGCTTGGCAAGATCATTTGACCCTTGAGCTTCCTCGGGTTGAGTTTGAGAAGTGGATTATTTGGCCTTGACAAACATGCCAAACTTTAGGGCCTTAGAGAGATCCAAGGAGTGCAAAGAGTGGGAGTCACTAGAATCAAATTCGGTGAGTTCACAAGAAGAGCGAAGTCTTGAAGAATAAGAAGGAGGAACTTGAGTAAGAGAATAGTCAACCTCCATTTTTCCAAAACCCAGACCAGATTTATCATCACAAGACATTTGATTTTGAAATTTTTTTCTTGATTTTTGAAAGATTTTGTCATTTACTCATGAACTCTTTCTCTCTTTTGAGATGTTTGAACATTTTGTTTTTCTCTTTAGCAAGAATGAATTTAATGGTTTTTAAGTCTTCACTTTCATCTTTGATTTTATCAAAATGCTTTAGTTGAGAAAGACATATCTAAAGTTGAGAAGAAAGGGATTTGATTTGAGCATTGGCTTTTTTGTTAGCATCATTTTCATTGTAGAAATCAATTGTTAAGGAATCAAATGCTTCAATCATTTTAGAATCAGTGAGAGACTGGAAGGAATGTACTCGGTTGAGACAAGTGAAATGGTCAGGTAATGTTCTTCATGTTCGGCCATGTCATTTATTTTGGCCATCAGACAATTGTTGGAGATGTCCTTGTCACTTTCTGAAGTAGGCTCATCATCCCAGTCATGGGTTTCAGCCATTAGACTTTTTTCCTTTTTGAGAATGCTCTTATTTCTCTCCTTTTCTCTTTTGTACTTGGTGTTATACTTCTCGGCCCGATCAGTACTTTCTTTGTGGAGGATTGAGTGAATTTTCGGGAGGGATACCTGATGGCAAAGTCAGGTCTCATTATTCTAGATTTAGAAGAATTTTGGTTCGAAAAGGAGGTTTTGGATCTTCCGGATTTGCTCCTACACTCAGATGCAAAGTGGCCTTTCTTGCCACAGTTATAGCATTCTTCACTAGACTTGTCACAGGATCTTTTAGAGAAAGAGGAAGAAGATTTTCGGCCAAACTTGGATCGGCTGGAGGGATATTGAGATTTGAATTTTGAAAATCCAGCAAGCATGGCCATTTCATCGGACAACAGATCAACAGAGGTTTCTTCACCTTCATCATCGGCCTCACTAAGATATCCCTCCAATTGGTGATTTGAATCCTCTAGACTTTCATGGTCAGAGTCCTCAAAAGGGTAAGTAATTCTAAGGATGCACATAGATTTTTTGGAAGTCTCATCAATAAGAGCTACAAAGGAGCTTTTTATTTCATTTATTACAGTCTTCTTTTGGATCTTAGTTTGCTCATAGTTGAACAGAGAACAGTGAGAGGCATATGATCAAGATCCTTGGTTGTCTTGATACAAGTACATATGGTTTCCCAAAAAATCAGGAAGGCCATCCATGAACTTGCATAAAACTTCCTCATTGTCATATACCCTACCCAACAACTTTAAGTCGTTGAGGATACTGTTGAAGCGGTTATAATAGTCAGAGAGAGATTCTCTTTTTTCATGAGGGAAGAATTCATACTTTCTGACAAAAGCAATCTTTTTGCTCTTTTTGAAAAGGTTGACCACATTTCCTTGGCAGTAGAAAGGTTGACCAAGGAGTGATACACCTCATCAGGGAGGGAGAGAGCAACGATGGCTCTAACTTTAATGTCAAGAGCTACCAGATGTTTGTCATCGTCATTATACTTTCTAGGATTTTTGAGAATGTATCTGCCAGTTGTAGTAGATCTTTCTTCATCCAAAGAATCATCAGTAGGATCTTCAACAACTGTTTTCTGAGAGTCAGAACGAGTATTTTGGGTTTTAAAGCGAGCCCATACTCTAGGGACAATGGGTCCCTCACGAAGAATAGTAATATATCTACTGTCAACCCCTTCTAAGAATAGCATCATATGACTTTTCCACAGAGAGAAGTTATTGGGATTGAAATTTGGTGGCTTGGCATTGTCGTATGAAGTTGTAGAAGAGTTTTCAAGAGCAGAGCCATTGTTTGTGGATGAAGATGATGCCATTTCAGATCAAGTTTATTAGATTAAACTGACCTGCTCTGATACCACTTGTTAGTCCCAAAATTTAATGGAAAAAGTTAACAAGTATTGTAGAAGGGTTGAATACAATACTCAACAATTTTCACTTTAATTTAGTTCTTTATTTATAAAAATCAAGAATTACACACATAAACTTTTAAGATTGTTGTGGAAAGAATAGATAAATATATTCTAACAATATATCACTAAGAAATGAGAACACAACTTAAAACACAAAGATTAAAGCTATGAAAATGATAGAGAACAGATCTCCCAACTTTTTGCTTAAGTGCACTATGGTCTCTTTTCAAAAGCGTAACTTTGCATGGGAGTAGTCTTCACCTTTATATACCACCATGTGTATTAATTGCTTGAGGACACTTGTCATCTTGGGAGTGATCATCACAGATTTCATTCAAAAACACAAAGTATGTTTTTTGTCTTGACATGGAATAGAGTTGACCTTAGGACCTTTTTGTAGACAACACATGAGAATGATGTAAACAACAAACATCCTTTTTTCTGATTCTTCAAAGAATGTCCCCATCATTCCATGATTTGGTGAAGATCTTCTGAGCAAGACGACAAAGGTTCCTACCTTTTTGTCAAGAGGATATTGGCCGATAGAGGTCTGAGAGTCCAAGAATCTCTAAATCCTTAGAGAGAGAACGTAGAGAGAGAGTAACAATGGAGCGCAAAGTGTAATTCTATTCAAATGTGCGTGTGAAAACTTACAACCAACAAAGACCAAAGGGACTTAAATACCCTTGGTCAGATACAATACTAATCAGCCCTAAACACAGTATTGACCAAAATACAATGATTACTATAAAATCAGACCTAACAATCTCCCCCTTAGTAATCATTGGCGCTTTGGTCTTCAAAAATTGTCTTCTATAATAGCACGGATCAACAAAGCGACTTTCAGAAGCTTTCTGACTTTTAAGAAAAAAATTATTCTCAGCATCTTGCAGATTGAAAAATTTCTTTGCTGCTTAAGCTCAAGACGATACAACTCTTTTGAATGATCTTGAATGAACTGTGGTTTTCGGAGCAAGAACAGCAAAAGAATTTGAAATAGCTGAGTGAATGGAATCTTTGAGCGAATCTTGATAAGCAGATAATCTTTTGAACTCTTTGTCTCTTTAACTTCTCCTTGACTTCTCCCTCTCATGACCTTGATGATCTTGATCAACTTGGTCATGGAAATGTTGGAGACGAGACTGCGAAAGATCTGCAAAATCAAAGAAACAGAGAAAACAGAGAAGGTTTGCGTTCCATGCAGGAAGCGCAAAGCAAGGTTTGCGTTCTATGTGTGACGCGCAAAGCAAGGTTTGTGGTTCACATGTGACGCGCAAAGCAAGGTTTGCGGTTCATGAAGGAAACGCAAAACAAGCTTTGCGTGTCATGCCTGAAGAGCAAAGTATACTTAGAAAAAATTTACCTTGTTAAGCTCTTTGACTCCCCCTACACAAATGCATTAGATAAGACAATTGGAGATAGCATTCATGTAAAGAAAATCAGACACTCCCCCTCAAAAACAGATTTAATCTTTGAAATACAACTCTTTGTTCACTCCCCCTTGAATAATGCATAAACCCATTAAAATATATTTATGAGAACACAATGATCAGAAATTAATGTAGAAAGAAAAATATACTAAATGTAAATTTTGAAACAACTAAACATATAAAATTTTAAATACTAAACAAATTAAATTCTACAGAGTAAAATATTACAAATTTATCAATCATTTGAAATCAAACATATGTTGTAAGATACAAGAACAAGTTTCATTGCATATCAAGTTAAGACATGTTCAGTTTCAAAAACTTCCAGCAATCTATTCAGTGTGCTCACATGCGAATCTTCGATTAGCTTCAAGAAAATGCAATTTTAAAAATATTATAGAGAACTTTGCATGTACTGACACTAAGTCATCAAAAATTAAGACTTTCACAAATTTACAGATTTATCGCAACTTAAACATATTACCAAGTATCATGAGATGTGTGCTTATTGGCATCTTTTAGCATTGTGCACATTGGCATCTTAACATGAGTGTGCTCTTTGGCATCTTTTAAGCTCGTGCACTTTGGCATCTTTTGAATCAAAGAGTTCATTAAGTAAAGAACATGTCGTAAACGTAACTTTCTATTTGATCCTATTGCAGGATTTGGGTCAGCCGCTCCCAGACCAGTTGGCCTTAGGGGACTAGGTGTCAAGCACCCCTTGGAACTTACTTTCCCAGATCAGAAAGGCTACATCGACATATCCTAAACCCATTCATACCAGTAGAACATGACTTTCGATCTGGTTCTATTGAAGGATTTGGGTTCGATCACTCCCAGACCAAATGACCTTAGGGGACCAGATGACAAGCATCCCACGGAACGTACTTTCCCAAACCAGAAAGGTCACAGGTACAAACTTTTAAACTTAGAGATTTCTGTATTTTAAGAATTTAATATTCATCTCAATCACTCAGATCAACGTCTAAATGCTTAGCCCATATTTTCATTCCGATCTATAATTCTAATCATTTAGGTAGTCTAAGCAAAGTAAACTATAAAAATTCCGACTCACATATCTTTAAAGCATTAATAAAAGTTTCAAACATGTTGCTGACTTTTCGACTTTTGTAAGACTTGAAATTTGACCATATAAAAAACTTTAATATAAACAAAAGAACTTGAAAATTTATCCTAGACACATATTTTATTCAAAAGAAAGAAAAAATGTAAAACTTTACTTTATAGAATAAAATTTGTAAAGATTTAAACTTTTAATAGATATTTAGTTCGAACAAAATAAAATTCAACTATTTCATCTTTTACATTGAAGAAAATAAATTTGTGTCTCATATTAAAAGAAAATTTTGGGTAATACAAATTCATGAGATAGATAAACAAGCTCAGGTTCTTGAAATATTGAGAAAAACTAGAATAACATCATTATCAGAGATAAATGCAGCGGAATTAAAATTGATGTACTCACAGTATCTCATTAAGTCAGAAGCTTAATCATTGAAGAACGAGTTCTAAACTGTTGTGTTTAGAAGTCGTAGTTAATGAAGTACGGGTCCTGAGTTGAAGTACTCAGAAGCCAAAATCTTGACATTGAAGTTCGGGTTTTGAACTGCTGTGTTCAAAAGCCATTGATCTCTCACTCCCCCTTAACATGTGATGCCTGCAACTTTAAATCAGATAAAGATTTGGGTACCCATTTGTATTTGGGCCCGTGTTTGTTAGTTGCAGTTCGTATGGGGAAATAATGATCAGAATTGAAATTTAAAGCATGATGAATATGATCAGAGAAATAATCACAACCATCAGAAGAGAAAGCATGATAATCTGAACTAGAATCAGAAGACGAATGTGAGACATTTTTGGAAATTTGAAACATTTGTTTTATAGAATATTTTGAAACTTTATTACAAATAGCAAATGAATCACTATGATAAAGTTTGTCTACATATCGATCTCCCTCAAACATAGAATCGGTAGATTTTGGCTTCGCTCTCCAGATCTGCTTTTTGGATTGAGCGCTCAAATCCCTATCTGTAAGAATTATATCAGAAGATTTAGAACAGTCAGAAAGAAATGTATCTCGTTTCTTCAACTTCTTTGACCGTCTTCTTTTACGCTTATGTTTATAATATTGATCATTTAGCGTAAAAGAATCATCAAGAATTTTAGACTTAATATTTAAATCAGAAGAAATAAATTTATCCAAGCAACCAATCTGATCAACTAATAAATCTGAATTTGCCTCGGAGTCTGAATTATTTTGAGAAAAGATTTTAAAATTTGAAATTTCCTTTTTATTTTCCTTAGAATCAGAAGATATGCTAGAAATGGAATCTGATTTTTGAAAAAATAAATTTTCTTCAAGACTAGACGTCATGAAAGAAAGAATAATATCATATTCAATTTTCTTCAAAATATTTTGATCTTCTATCTGATCTTCAAGATCTATGATTTTTCCTTCTAATATTAACGGAGGAGTATATTTCTTCGAATCATAAATGATTGGAGAAATATTTCCTTTATCAGAATCAGGAGCATAAGAAGGAACAAAATCATTAGACACTGAAGATTTAACAGAAGATATATCATTTAAAACTGTTCTTCCTCTTCTTGATTTTTCCGGAAAATATTTGGCATTTTCGGACGTATAAACAAAAGGAATTTCATTTTTCTTTTTATATATTCTTTTCTCATTTTCCATTTCTAACACTTGCTTCGCATTCATCCAATCAATCTTAAATTGAGGAGCATAATGAGCAAGAGTCAGATAATCGTATTTATATAAAGTTGGGGATTTTTCAATCGCATTGTTTAAACAATGAGGATTTTCAAAACCAAGTCCCCACCTTTGTTTTAAAGCCTCTTCACTCCTCGGTTTGTTCATATAAATTGTTTGTTCAGATTGGTCTCTTCGATAAAGCTTTTCTTCTAACTTATTTATTTTATCTGAAAATTCATCTTTTAAATTAGTCAAAGCCGTCAAAGATTCAAGATAAGTCTTATTTGAATTTTCCAAATCATCTAATTTCTTTTGAAAGATGTCTTTAGTATTTTCTAAAATGGATTTTTCATCTTTCAAAGAAATTTTCAGTTTGTCAATCAAATCTGACTTTTCAGAATTTAGATTCTTTTCAGATAAAATCTTTGAATGCAAATCAGATAAAGCAGTTATCATAATATCAAACTGAGAGGTAATAAATTTGTAATCAAATTCAGAGTATACCTCATCAGCATCAGAATCAGAATCATCTGACTGATCATCTCCGATCAAGCACATCTGAGCGATCTCGACGTTTGATGCTTCATCATCGGAATAATCCAGCCAGAATTCTTCCTCGGCTAGCAAAGCTGATCCACTTTCTCTTTTCTCAGCCAGTTCCAATTTCCTTCTGTAATAAGTTGAGTCCTTAACCTTCTTTGCTCTACACTCCTTTGAGATGTGACCCGACTTTCCACAGTTGTAGCAAGCAGCAGTCTTTGGCTCGGGTACTTTTACTTTAGGACCGGAATAGAAACGAGAAGAGTTGGAACCCGATCTAGGTTGGAACTTCTTCTGATAGTGTTGGGAGAGAAGAATCATAGCTTTCTGTAAGGCCTCTCCATCGTCATCAGTTGACCCGGTGTAAGCGTTATCAGACAACGTTTGTTCATTCAGTTGCTTCGTGAGAAGAGCAACCGGATCAACTGTTTTCTTGTTCTTTTTATCCAGTTTGACCTTCTTTTCCAGTACCAAACTCTCATCAGTCAGCAAAATCTCATACAGTTCTTGAATCTGCATTGTTGAGATCCTAACATCGTTCCTCATTCTATGACATGCTTTATTCCACTCAGACTGTAAAGCGTTCAGAAACTTCAAGTTAGCCTCCAATTCAGTCTTGGTAACTTTAATCTTGTAAAGATCATTGATAACAGCCCAGAATCGATCAAACACACTCTTCAAACTTTCCCCATCCTTTGCCTGAAACTTTTCAAAGTTGTTCATGTATCTGGTCTGTCGTAACTGAGTAGACATTGCAGAACCAAGCATAATCTTCTCAAGTTGTGTCCACATCAGCATAGGGTTATATTTGAAGAAATCGATTCTGTTATAGATGGAGTTGGGAAGAGCAAGAATCAGATTTGATTTAGCCTGACTGTCTGCTTTATATCTTGATAGCTCTTTTTCGTCATATTCACTTAAAGGTGTTTCAACTGCTGTAGCTGGAGTAGTAGCAGTAGCTGGAATCACTTTCATTTTCCTCACCATAGGACCCTCATACAGATATTTCATCATGTTATCCCCACTAGGTTGCCTTTCAATAAAGTTGATAAACCGATCCTGCCACTGTTCGAATTTGTTCTCATTGATTAGTAATGGTGGACGAGTATCAGACCCCAAAGACATCATGAGGTCATTCTTGTAGATCTGTGCTTGCAAAGACATCTTGATAAAATAATCAACTTGAAGTGAATGACCGTCCCAAACTATATATCAGAAAATCAAAAATCAGATTGAATTGAAAATTTTCAAAAAAATATTAAAAATTGACAATTTGAAAAACACTTGATATGACACAAAGTTTAAAAATAAAAAAAAATTAGATGACACACTAAAAAAAAATTTCCAGGGAGACGCAAGATGAGACTTTGCGGGTCTAACAAGAAACGCAAAGTGAACTTTGCGGGTGCCTTGAGGAACGCAAGGTGGAACTTTGCGGGTCACACTAGAAACGCAATGTGAACTTTGCGGGTCTAACTAGAAACGCAAAGTGAAGCTTTGCGGGTCTAACTAGAAACACAAAGTGAACTTTGCGCGTGTAGTAAGATCCGAGAACCTGACTTTGCGTGAGACACTTGAGACGCACAATGAACTTTGCGGGTCTAATGTGAACCGAAAACGCAAAGTATGATGAATGAGGCGCAAAGCATAAGAATGAAACGCAAAGTTGTAAGAACAAACGCAAACCGCAGAAACTCAAGAAAAACTAGCAAAATCAAACGAAAACAAGAAATTTATGGAAGAAAAGCATACTCTGAGTTTCGAAAACAACTTTAAAACACCTTTCAACAAACAAATTCGATTAAAACACAATAAAACTCAAAAATCAATGATGAAACAGTAAGCAGACCGAGTTTTTCCAGAAAATCATAAAAAAACACAAAATCGATGATCTAAAACCGTTTTTCTTGCAAAATAGTATGAATCAACAACGATCTTCTATCAAAAACGAAACTAAAGACACAAAATTCAAAGCAATTCAATCACAAACACATCCGAATTTGATGAGAAATCAAGAAAACGAGATTTTCTTGAAAAATTCAAGAAAATCGATCAAATTTTCGATTTCGATCACTAATTCAGATTCAGTAAAACAATCTCTCAATTCTCTCAAGATCTAGCAAGCTCTGATACCAATTGAGAGTCCAAGAATCTCTAAATCCTTAGAGAGAGAACGTAGAGAAAGAGTAACAATGGAGCGCAAAGTGTAATTCTATTCAAATGTGCATGTGAAAACTTACAACCAACAAAGACCAAAGGGACTTAAATACCCTTGGTCAGATACAATACTAATCAGCCCTAAACACATTATTGACCAAAAAACAATGATTACTATAAAATCAGACCTAACAAGGTCCTACCGATTTGGTAATACTAAATCTGCAGGAGGGAGTCCAACCGATTTATCAAGGGCAAACGGGCAGGTAGAGGGTCCTGCCGATTGATGAGAGACAATTCGGCAGATAGAAGTCCAGCCGACTAGTGAGAGGAAGATCGACAGGTAGAAGGTAGCTTAGTGAGTGTTGGAAGTTCATCTTGATCCGCATATGAAGATTTACTTTATGTTGATTTCGGTTGGTCTTTGACTTCACCGATCTTTTAAAGCATGACTAAACTATTACAAAAAACCTAAAAATATCTAAGTACAAAAGATGTTCAAATAGTACAAGTTGGGATCGGGATTACATTCTTAGAGTTGATGATCCAAAGAGGAGGTCATCTTTAAATCATTGATGACCCAACAACTTACATAATTTTGGCGTCATATAAACCCAATTTTCTTATAATGTCTTCTAAAATTTAAGGTTACAATTATTACTACATATATAAAATTATTTAAGATATAATGTTTGAACTTCATAAAACACTACCATTTTTTTACAACCACAAGGGTTGTGGCGTACTGGTTAAGGCCATGGAGGATGTGGTGGAATATCCCATCTGCCTAGGGTTCGAATCCCGATGTACACAACAATTGTGGCCACTAAAGTTTAATCAGGGTTGATATCTTATAGTCATAATTTTCCAAGGAATTAGTTTAAGCATAACTTAGAACACCCTTCCTAAAAAAAACTCTACCTGTTTTTAAAAAGGAAAAGAAAGAAAAAGGAAATAGAAGGAGAGGAAAACAAATATGTCTTCTGGAAACCAATTAGTAGGAAAAAGAAATGAAATAAGAAGGAAAATAATTAATGATATCTTCCATCTCAAATGAGGGAAGAAAGGAAGGAAAAAAAACCTTTAAACAATTTAGTAAAATTATAAAATTATATATCAAGATAACACCATAAAAATCAAAGAGGTGCTAGCCTAGTGGTAAGGCCCTGGGGGGATAGTGCATGGTATGCCTATCTACCAGGGTTCGAATCCTGGGGGATGCACTTCGGCGATACCCAGACCTTGGGTCGGCCTTCGGGTCGGTTCGGGTCCAGGTTTACGGGCATACCAGTCTATGGGTATGCGGGTTCGGTCTTGACCGGGCTTAGTCGTACCTGGGCGGGTCCAGTCAATTTGGGCTGGGCCGGGTCGCCGCGAATTAGTCGGTGCTGCCCAATTGGATGCCCGGATACCGCGGGTGCGTGTGTGTGTGGGCTTAGCCCAAGTTGTCGTACAAAAAAAAAAGATAACACCATAAAAACAAATATAAAAAATATATTTTTAAAAATGATATTTTTTTCGCTTTAAAAATATGAAAAATTGTTTCCTTCCTACTCTTTTCTCTTCTGTTCCTTTACCTTTCAAAAACATAAATAAAACACTTTCTTTTCTTTCGGATCTTTTCATTTCTTCTCAAATTTGAGAACATGGTCTGCATCATAATTATATAGCCGAAGAATTCAAAAAACCGATAACTACACAAAACCAGAACTTGAGAGGGACAAATAATTGAACCACTACAACAAAATTGGTTTTATTGGACGCCTAAAATGTCTAAGTATCATAATAAAATACTTTGATATCGTTTGGCAAAAATAAACTAGCTTATTTTTGGAGTACATGTTCGGATGTACATAAGCTAGCTTATAAGCTAGTTTATAAGCTAGTTTATTGATAAGCTACTTAGAGTAGCTTATGAGGAGCTTTTGTGATATTTTCTAATTATCACTACAAAAAATATGCTTATCACCGACGGCCAAATCCGTCGGTGATCCGTCGGTAAAAGTCAAATCCGTCGGTGATCCGTCGGTAAAAGGTCCTCAGTATTTCAGTGGTCGACGTTCAGATTACCGACGGATCACCGACGACTTATCTTTCCGACGGATCACCAACGGCTTGGTTAATTCCCGACGGATCACCGACGGTAACCATTTTCTGACGGATTACCGACGGATCATCTCCGACGAAATTAGTGACGGAATTCCTACGGATATTTAATAAATAAAAATTAAATTAAAAATCATTTACCGACGGATTATCCGTCGGTAATCCGCGGTAATGTGATTTTTTTTTAAAAATAATTAAAAATTAAAAAATGTCAGTTTATAACCTGTACAAAACCTACCAAATTTTATTTAATATTAAGTTTTAAACTGTACAAAACCTTAATTTAATATCTATAAATACATAACGTAGTATAAAACGTAATCCTATGGAGGGGGGAAAGGGTGATCTTGAAACTTCCTCATGCATCCGGATCCTCTCTGTTTCCTCTCTCTGTAGTCGCTCCTGCATCTGGATCCTCTCTGCTTCCTCTATCTCTACCCTCTGTCTCAGCTCATCCAAATGAAATTCAACTTTTGACAAACATATATAGAACAATGTTAGAAAACATTTAACAAACATATAATTAACAATGTTAAACAACATTTGACAAGCATACCTCCTCATCGCGGCGGTCGCGCGAGCTCCCGCTCGAACTGGCGCCTGAATCACCCGTTATAGCATAATAGGGATCCTGACTGGTCCCCCATCCAAAAATCCGGCCTTTACGCCGTCCTTCGACACTGCGCTCCCACAACTCGACGTCATTGGGAGGTACAGTGCCGGGAGGTAAGTCCGGGTACTGCTCCTCCCTAATCCGATGGTAGTTATCCTACAGTTTACCAAATTAGACATTGTCAAGTCAACTAACCTATAGAAAATTCGCCAACATTTCAACTGTAATTTGAACATCTATATCCATGACCTGCTTTTATAAAAACAATCCTATCGTCTGCCCAACAATGGCAACCCAAACTAAGTTTGCTATAATTTCTATCTATCTTATAAAACAAGCAAAAATGTCGACATACATAATTGAACTTACTGACAACGAGTCGCCTTTAGGTAAACGAAGATCGGAGGATCCGTGGGCGGACCAGTTGCACCCGGAACAAGCTTCCTGTTGGTGCAGTGTATAGCCTCGTAAACCTCGTTACTAATAGGCTCATGTCCCCATACAGCTCTCTACAATAGACAACTTAATTTATTAGTAGGTAACAAAATCATGTATATATATATATATTCATCAACTATATATATACATTTAGTATAGGGTAGTCAGATCTTGGAGGGACAGGATTGGTTACCTCAGACACTTGGATTCCTAGTGGCTTGGGTGGTATTTCAACAACAGGGGCCAATGTCGTAGCATTAAATTCTGACAAAATAGTTTTTTCAAATTCAACTTTGGTTATAGGTTCAGATTCTTTTTGCACAACCCCTGTTACTTTCTTACCACTCCTAACGGTCACTGCTTTCACATGATCCTTTCCTAAAACTCTTGGGACTTCCGTGTTACTGGGCAAAGTTCCCATGGCCCTATTGGTCTGGTTGAGTGCGAGTTGACTAATTTGGGTTTCCAAATTCCTGAGTATTGCATTGTGTTGATTAAACATAGATTGATTTTGTTGTTGTTAAACTTGATTTTGGGGTTGTTGTTGGGTTAAGTAAGCTTGTGTTTGGGTCATAAACCCTTTCATCATTGCTTCCAAAGAAGACGATGAATCAGCTTGTGAAGGTGGGATGTTTTGAAAAGATGGTTGAGTAGTTTGAAAACTTTGGTGCTGATTCTGAGAGATACTTGCTTGATGTTGTGGTTGATAATTTGAAATTCCTTGTTTTTGCACGGGTGGATTTAAACATGGACTGTTCCAAGAAAAGTTCGGATATTGTTTCCAACTGCCATTGTCAGTGTTGTTGTAGGGACCAAATCTGTTATGAACATAGTTTATAGATTCAGAATTATGAGGACAATGTTCATAAGAGTGTTCCCCACCACAACAAAAACATTGCACCGAGAGTACTATTGGAATAGTTGTAGCGGCAGTTGGTTGTGCTCCTTGGCTCGAAGTTATATTTTTAAGCATAGTGGCCATAGAAGTGAGCTGAGCTGTTAAAGCAGTATATGCGTCTACATCATGAATTCCAGTAGTCCTCTTTTGCGTTTTGGCATGTGGATCAGCCCAATGTCCATGGTTTGCTGAAATCTTTTCAAGAATCTCATACCCGTCATTATAGGTAATAGATGTAAAGGCCCCTCCTGATGTCGCATCGAACATTTGTTTATCCATGGGGTTTAACCCATTGTAAAACATCTCGAGTTGAATATAGTAGGGAATGCCATGGTGAGGGCATTTCCTTAACAACTCTTTAAACCTTTCCCATGCATCGGGAATTACTTCATCGTCTAATTGTTTAACCCATTGTAAAACATCTCGAGTTGCAAATTTCGTTTATGGACTTGGCATTTCGGGTAGGTAGAAAATACTTTCGTAAAAACTTTTCAGCCATGTTGCTCCATCATGGTACAGAACCAGGAGCTAAAGAATTAAACCATGATTTTTCTCAATCCCTTAGAGAGAATGGAAATAAAGTGAGTCTCAGGGCATCGTTAGACACCCAGGGATCAAGAAAGCATCGGTGATCTCCATAAAAGATTTTAAATGGGAATGAGGATCCTCCTACGGCATTCCGGCAAATTGTCCATTTGTTTGCAACATATGGAACATTATGGGTTTAAGTTCAAAATGGAGGGTTGTCATATGAGGTCTAACTATCCCTGAATTTAATTGCTCAAAATCAGGGATAGCATAGTCCATAATCTTTCCCTCTTTGGAATTTCCAAGATTAATTATGTTCGGAACTTCATTTCTTGGTTCATTGGTAGCTTATGATTCTACATCATCATCAACATCGTTATAATTATGATTATGATTATGATTATGATTGTTCCCTTGATTTGGTGGATTTTGTTGAAAATGGTGCTCAGGTGGATTTCCAAAAATTGGAGGTGCATCATGAAATATTGGTGGTTGTCTTTGATTTTCTAAAAGTGGTGGTGGTCTAGGTCCTCTATTTTCAAATCCAGGTGGTGGTAATTCCATGATGGGAGGTTCTAAAGTCAATGAAATCCTTTGGGCTTTCCTTCTAATTCGGAATGTTCTTTCAATGTCCGGGTCAATTTGAACAACTCCCCACGTGGTACTCTTGGCATACACCAAACAAAATGTGATTCAAACGATGGTAGAAAAATCAAATATTTTTAAAACTTCTTAAAACTTTTAGCTTGCCAATCCCCGACAACGGCGTCAAAAACTTGATAGTCCTAGAATACACCTACAGACGTGTGATAATTAAACCTCAAAGAAAGTATACATTGAGATCTAATATCGTCTTTCAAGTAATAAAACGGTAAAGTACCGGATATCGTCCCACAGAGATTGGAGTAAAAGTTGATTAAAAAGTAAGAGAAAGAAATGATTTCAAATGGCGATTTTGAAGACTTTGATTTGGTTTGGTTTGTCACTTGATTAGATTAACATAATAATAAAGCAAGCACGGGTGTAAGACATTTAGGTGAGACTTAAACACAAATTCCAGCAGACTTATGCTACAGACATGCTGCAGCATGAGTTGGCGATAACTAGATCCACCATCTATTTTGAGGGTATTCCTCTCGGACTTCAATATTGACACTACTATTTAGATTCGACTAAACACATCTCTGTGCAGCCTCCAGCTATTTATAGTGTAAAATAAAGTCCTCAAAATATATAGACAATCAAATGTATCTAAAACCGCTCTCTCGAGCCGATTCCCATATCATTCAAGTTGACGTGTTCAAAGTGGCTTATCTCTAAGTCCACTACGCTTTAACACCTTTGATTAGTGATCAACTTGTTGAGAATAAATCAGTTTTGGAAAATATAAATGATAAGTTTCCTTATCAGTAACTCTCTCAAGTCTACTTCTTATATCATTCAAACTGGCGTGTTTTTGGTAGTTTATCTCTAAGTCAACCGCACTTTAACACTTTAGCAAGTGATCAATTCGTCAATAAGTGTCATTGAATTTTATAAAACTTGAAATGAAATGATGGAACATTGTGATTGCGAAACAATGTCCACCTTTCTTTGGTTTAAAATCTCACCCTTCCGTCTCACACCCGAGTTAAATAAATTTAGCTACTCATATTTAAAGACATAAAGCAATAAATGACGGAAAGTAATGCATAAATGTAAATGACATAAATTAAATGACAGAATATAAATGACGAAATGTAAATTGCATAATGTAAATATAGCATAACAAAGAAAGTAAAATTTACAAGAATTAAAGGAAGACAAGAAAGTAACTTCAAAAGATTAAGTAATATTGCAAGACTCCAAAAGTGATTCAAACTCTTTGGAAATCCAATTCTTCCTCTCTAATGCATCAACCAACTTCTTCTATTTATACTAGCTAAGAAAGGAGGGTAAAATGGTCAAAAGAAACAAAGCTTGGTGCCTAAGCTAATGAAAGTACAATTAAAGTACACTAAAGTTAATAACCAAAGGATAATAAGGACTAAAGTTTTATCCAAAGTACATCAGCCAATAATCAATCCAGAAGGTTCCAAAAATCAGATACAATAATCCCAAAAAACCTTCCCACAATAAGCTCCTCCTAGCTTGTTCATTAAGCTCCAAATTCAGCTGCTACATGCATGCTGTAGATCACTGCACTAATAAATCAACCCAAAAGACACCAATTAGCTTTTCCAATGAAATAAAACAAGTCATTCATAACTTTAGCTCCAAAAAACAAGAAAAGAGAAAATAATGAACTAAAATGACTTAAAGGTTGTGATTAGAAGGTAAAAACTATTCTAAAAGCAAGATAAAAGAGCATAATGGCACTAAATAATTAGTGCCATCACAGCCCCAAACTTGAAATATTGCTTATCCCTAAACAATTAAGACACAAAAAGAAAAGAAAAGAAATGACTCAAGTTGGTAAGATTTGCAATATGGATGCATTAAGTGCACACATGTAGATGATCAATCCAAGAATGCATGGCATAGCCCTTCATAAATCCAAAGTGTCCATGATTTCTATCTACCATGAGTATGGACCATATGCTAGCAAGATTTTCTTTTTGTTATGGTACCTACATCTTACAATTAAGATCAAAAGGAATTTTTAAAGAACTGGATCACTCTTTATGGCTTTTCCTTTCTCACTTTGGCTCTTATTTTCATCCTTTGCATCATTTCAAAAAATTTCAGATTTGGCACTTTTTGTGCTCTTTTCTTTGGTGAATGCAATGCACATAGCCCCTATGGGACTTTTTTAGTGCCTAAGTCCAAACATGGCAGATTTGGAGAGTTATGCTCTTTTTTCTGTGTTTATGCTTTTCCCATGGTGGACTTTCCCAACCCCAAACTTTTAGATTTACAATGTCCTCATTGTAATTGTGTGAAAGTGTATGGTGAATATGGAGTGGGTGCAAGTGGCTAACTTTGAGTGTCAAAAGATGGCCTAAATCATTTCTCATGTAAGATGTGGACCAAATTGTGTCCCAAGCAAAACAATCCTTGTTCTAGCAAGAACTACATAGTGAGATATAGACCATGACTGTATGCATTTATTATGGATATAGATGCATGATTAAACTGATCACCAATGCTCATCTTGCAAGAAAATAAATCCTAAAAACAGCAAAGACAGTTCCCAGACTCAAAAATTAAAAATGAACAATGAAAATGGAGCTAAAAGGTCATGAATAGAACTTGTCCTACTCCATTGGAGTAGGTTGTGGATCCTGTGGTGGTGCAGCAGCAAAGGTGCCCTCAATTCCCTCCTTGTAAGCCTTCAGCAGCTCCCTCATCTCTTGATTCTCAGTGCACAGCCTGATGTTTTCCTGACTGAGTGCCTTCACTTTCTTTCCCAGTTTCTTGATCTTTATCTCATAATTATCCAAAGCAACCTTGACTTTCTTCATATTTGTTTTAACTTTCTTTTTCCCTTTGTCTACCAACTCAATTTTTTTCATCTCTACTCTATTCAGGAACTCCCTTCTTTGATCAATATGTCCATCCATGTGGCTTATGTTTTGTGCAAGTAGGTCTTGCATCATGGTCATCACACCTTGGTCAGTGGTGGTTCCTCCTAAGGCTTTTTATGTGCAACATCAACTTGTCTACCAATTTCTTTTCTTGATGAAAATCTAGGGTAGATGATATGATGACAGGAAATTTGTCTTCTTGTTTTAGAAAAACATATTTCAACTGAGAGGGGAGTTGTTTCAACTTCATGTCAGGTGGTGAAACAATGGAAGGTGTGAAGGGTTTTTTCTCACTATTTTCCAACAGCTCAAAAGTTTCAGCATTCAATGGGACAATATCTTTTTCTCTTAAGGCAAGCCCATCAACATCATTTTCTTCTTCTATGGCTATTTCCTCATCATCCTCATCCTCCAACTTAAAGGCTTTTCTAACTCCTTCCTCATAACATAATGATTCAATCACACTTAAGTTTGAACAATCCTCTACATCATCGGGATATTTCAAGTAATTGAAAACATTAAAAGTGACTTTTTGGTCTTGGAGTCTCATGGTCAGTTATCCTTTCTGGACATCTATCAAAGTTCTTCTGGTGGCTAGGAATGGTCTTCCTAAAAGAATAGGAATATCCTTTTTAGCCTCAAAATCTAAAATAATAAAATATGTCGGAAAAATGAACTTATCAACCTGAAATAAGACATCCTCAATTTTTCCTTTTGGGTAGGCAATGGTCTTGTCAACCAACTGGAGTGTAACAGTGGTGGGTCTAGCCTCTCCTATTCCTAAGTTGTTGAAGACAGATAAAGGCATGATATTGATGCTAGCTCCCAAATCACACAAGGCTTTTCCAACCTCCTTCCCACCTTTTGAGCATGGAATAGTAAAACTCCCTGGATCTTTAAGCTTAGGAGGAATTTTATTGGTCAGGAGAGCACTACATCCCTCAGTAAGAGCAACAGTTTCATACTCAGTCAACTTCTTCTTTTTACTTAAAATGTCTTTAAGTAACTTGGCATAACTGGGCATTTTCTCAATTGCTTCACAAGGGGTATGTTGATATGCAATTCTTTAAACACATCCAAACATTTCTTAAAGTGCAATTTTTCGTTCTGATTCCTTAACCTTTGGGGAAAAGGAACATAAGGAGGAACTGGTTTTATTATACCTTTGTTTAAATGTGTTGAGAATGATGGGTCCTTTATGCCTTTGGTCTCACTCTCTTGTGGTATGGTTGGAATCACCACATTACTCTTTGGGTTGTCAACACTACTTTCCACTGACTTTTTCTTAATGACATCTTTTTGAAACAATAAAGGGTAGTCAGATCTTGGAGGGACAGGATTGGTTACCTCAGACACTTGGATTCCTAGTGGCTTGGGTGGTATTTCAACAATAGGGTCCAATATCGTAGCATCAAATTCTGACAAAATAGTTTTTTCAAATTCAACTTTGGTTATAGGTTCAGATTCTTTTTGCACAACCCCTGTTACTTTCTTACCACTCCTAACGGTCACTGCTTTCACATGCTCCTTTCCTAAAGCTCTTGTGACTTCCGTGTTACTGGGCAAAGTTCCCATGGCCCTATTAGTCTAGTTGAGTGCGAGTTGACTAATTTGGGTTTCCAAATTCCTGAGTATTGCATTGTTTTGATTAAACATAGATTGATTTTGTTGCTGTTAAACTTGATTTTGGGATTGTTGTTGGGTTAAGAAAGCTTGTGTTTGGGTTATAAAACCTTTCATCATTGCTTCCAAAGAAGAATATGAATCAACTTGTGAAGGTGGGTTCTTTTGAAAAGATGGTTGAGTAGTTTGAAAACTTTGGTGCTGATTCTGAGAGATACTTGCTTGATGTTGTGGTTGATAATTTGAAATTCCTTGTTTTTGCGCGAGTGGATTTAAACATGGACTGTTCCAAGAAAAGTTCGGATATTGTTTCCAAATGCCATTGTAAGTGTTGTTGTAGGGACCAGATCTATTATGAACATAGTTTATAGATTCAAAATTATGAGGACAATGTTCATAAGAGTGTTCCCCACCACAACAAACACATTCCACCGAGAGTACTGTTGGAATAGTTGTAGCGGCAGTTAGTTGTGCTCCTTGGCTCGAAGTTATGTTTTTAAGCATAGTGGCCATAGAAGTGAGCTGAGCTGTTAAAGCAGTATATGCGTCTACATCATGAATTCCAGTAGTCCTCCTTTGCGTTTGGGCACGTGGATCAGCCCAATGTCCATGGTTTGCTGAAATCTTTTCAAGAATCTCATACCCGTCATTATAGGTAATAGCTGTAAAGGCACCTCCTGATGTCGCATCGAGCATTTGTTTAGCTATGGGGTTTAACCCATTGTAAAACGTCTCGAGTTGAATACAGTAGGGAATGCCATGGTGAGGGCATTTCCTTAACAACTCTTTAAACCTTTCCCATGCATCGGGAATTGCTTCATCGTCCAATTGTTTAAACATGCAAATTTCGTTTCTGTATTTGGCATTTCGGGTAGGTGGAAAATACTTTCGTAAAAACTTTTCAGCCATGTTGCTCCATCATGGTACAGAACCAGGAGCCAAATAATTAAACCATGATTTTGCCCAATCCTTTAGAGAGAATGGAAATAAAGTGAGTCTCAGGGCATCGTTAGACACCTAGGGATCAAGAAAGCATCGGTGAACTCCATAAAAGATTTTAAATGGGAATGAGGATCCTCCGATGGCAATCCGACAAATTGTCCATTTGTTTGCAACTTATGGAACATTATGGGTTTAAGTTCAAAATGGAGGGCTGTCATATGAAGTCTAACTATCCCTGAATTTAATTGCTCAAAATCAGGGATAACATAGTCCATAATCTTTCCCTCTTTGGAATTTGCAAGATTAATTATGTTTGGAACTTCATTTCTTGGTTCATAGGTACCTTGAGATTCTACATCATCATCAACATGGTTATGATTATGATTACGATTGTTCCCTTGATTTGGTGGATTTTGTTGAAAAGGGTACTCAGGTGGATTTCCAAAAATTGGAGGTGCATCATGAATATTGGTGGTTGTCTTGGATTTTCTAAAAGTGGTGGTGGTCTAGGTCCTCTATTTTCAAATCCAGGTGGTGGTAATTCCATGATAGGAGGTTCTAAAATCAATCAAATCCTTTGGGCCTTCCTTCTAATTCGGAATGTTCATTCAATGTCCGGGTCAATTCGAACAACTCCCCACGTGGTACTCTTGGCATACACCAAACAAAATGTGATTCAAACGGTGGTAGAAAAATAAAATTTTTTTAAAACTTCTTAAAACTTTTAGCTTGCCAATCCTCAACAACGGCATCAAAAACTTGATAGTGCCTAGAATACACCTACAGACGTGTGCTAATTAAACCTCAAAATAAGTATACAATGAGATCTAATATCGTCTTTCAAGTAATAAAACGGTAAAGTACCGGATATTGTCCCACAGATATTGGAGTAAAAGTTGATTAAAAAGTAAGAGAAAGAAATGATTTCAGATGGCGATTTTGAAGACTTTGATTTGGTTTGGTTTGTCACTTGATTAGATTAACAGAATAATAAAACAAGCACGGGTGTAAGACATTTAGGTGAGACTTAAACACAAATTCCAGCAGACTTATGCTACAGACATGCTGCAACATGAGTTGGCCATAACTAGATCCACCATCTATTTTAAGGGTATTCCTCTCGGACTTCAATATTCACACTACTGTTTAGATTCGACTAAACACATCTCTATGCAGCCTCCAACTATTTATAGTGTAGAATAAAGTTCTCAAAATATATGGACGATCAAATCTCTTTGTATCTAAAACCGCTCTCTCGAGCTGATTCCCATATCATTCAAGTTGACGTGTTCAAAGTGGCTTATCTCTAAGTCCACTACACTTTAACACCTTTGATTAGTGATCAGCTTGTCGAGAATAAATCAGTTTTGGAAAATATAAATGATAAGTCTCCTTATCAGTAACTCTCTCAAGTCTACATCTTATATCATTCAAATTGACGTGCTTTTGTAGCTTATCTCTAAGTCAACCACACTTTAACACTTTAGCAAGTGATCAATTCGTCAAGAAGTGTCATTGAATTTTATAAAACTTGAAATGAAATGATGGAACATTGTTATTGCGAAACAATATCCGCCTTTCTTTGGTTTAAAATCTCACCCTTCCGTCTCACACCCGACCTAAATAAATTTAGCTACTAATATTTAAAGACATAAAACAATAAATGACGGAAAGTAAATGCACAAATGTAAATGACATAAATTAAATGATGGAATATATATGACGGAATGTAAATTGCGTAACGTAAATAAAGCGTAATAAAGAAAGTAAAAATTACAAGAATTAAAGGAAGACAAGAAAGTAACTTCAAAGGATTAAGTAATATTGCAAGACTCCAAGAGTGATTCAAACTCTTTGGAAATCCAATTTTTCCTCTCTAATGCACCAACCAACTCCTTCTATTTATACTAGCTAAGAGAGGAGGGTAAAATGGTCAAAAGAAACAAAGCTTGGTGCCTAAGTTAATGAAAGTACAATTAAAGTACACTAAAGTTAATAACCAAAGGATAATAAGGACTAAAGTTTTATCTAAAGTACATCAGCCAATAATCAATCTAGAAGGTTCCAAAAATCAGATAAAATAATTCCAAAAAACCTTCTCACAATAAGCTCCTCCTAGCTTGTTCATTAAGCTCCAAATTCGTCTTCTACAGGCATGCTGCAGATCACTGCACTAATAAATCAACCCAAAAAGACACCAATTAGCTTATCCAATGCAATAAAACAAGTCATTCATAACTTTAGCTCCAAGAAACAAGAAAAGAGAAAATAATGAATTAAAATGACTCAAAGGTTGGGATTAGAAGGTAAAAACTATTCTAAAAGCAAGATAAAAGAGCATAATGGCACTAAATAATTAGGTCCATCATGCGGCAAGAACCGTGTAGTTCTGTCCGTCGAACTGGACACCATCATTGGCTAAAGCCCTGCCCCTGGAGAATAGAAGGACATCTCTCATAATGTCCTGGTACCTATTACTTAGGGTACGCCGGAATGCAGCTACTACGTCGGCGTCCATCTCAGGAGGCCAACTATAATATAACTGCAAACACATTATTTGGATTAAATAAAAATAAATCCACTCAATTAGTTCAATAGAGTAAAATACCTACCCGTAAACGATCCAACATCCGTGGATAGTTCTCCTCAGGGACATCCCTAAAATGAGCCCACAGACCATCGAACATGGACTTAATGACGGTAATGGCCCTCCGGATTGCCGACTTGTCACTAAACCTTCATAATTGCAAAATATACAACATAAAAAACATTAGGATGGGTTTATTATGTACTAGAATAAATAATATATCACATCTACTTACTCGACCGCTTCAAACAACAAAAGTGGCGGTCGCTGACTCGGATGGGGCGTCTGTGATGCAACATTCGGGCCTCTAACCTTCGAGTCCGCTGCAGTCGACGGCGTCTGAAGCCCGTCATCAGACTGGATCTGATCTAGTCCATCCTCGATAGCTGCAACAAAGGTGGACTCGTCGGCGTGGGGGTCACCATGCCAGGCGGAGCTGCTACTGCCCCTACCCCTACTACCCCTAGAAGAGCGTCCCGACATCTAAAAATAGAGAATGGTTAGCACACAATGATATAAGTGTACATAAATCATAAGACCCAAAAATATGAGTGTATAAACATATAATAAAGATATAATTATTATGAATAATGTCTACATAAGAAAGGCACACTAGTTCTCAGACGAGTGATCAGATAACATAAGTTCATCTTCGTTATCTTCATCATCGTCCACGTCTTCAAATTCTTCTTCCTCGTCGCTAGATTCATCATTTGTGGCGACTACGTTGAGCCCCCCAGTGACAAGAGGGACGGAATCGAGGTCCTCATTTACCCAATTGTTTGTATTATGAGTTACGGTGTTCATTGATTTGAAAGAACGATTCTCCATCCACGTTATCATCATCCAACTCATCGATAGCCCTTTCTGTAACTTCATATATTCCACGGGTTTTGGTCTTCACAACTGCCCACCAGTGCTTTAATTACTTACTTCCTGAAGGATAGGTTTAGAGGAGTTTTGGATGACTTTAACACTCTAAGTGTAATGCTTTGACTATTGAAAAGTCAAAACCATGGGTTACAATCAAAGAAAGGTGTTTTGGAAAGTTTAAAACCCTACGTGTAATGGTTTGACTATTTAAAAGTCAAACCGTAGGTGTCAACGAAGTTAGAAGTCTATTGAATGACCTAAACACTACATGTAATGGTTTGGAATGAAATAAACGAGTATAATACGCAAACATATGTTTTTTAAAATTTCGGCGGCATAACGGCTATAAAATGAATATTTCCGTATATCAACCTAATGTTTGCCCAACAATTGGCAACCCAACTAAAATAAATAAATAAAATCAAGTATAATCAAATCCTAAATCATACCAAATGTTTCCATTTATCAACCTAATGTTTGTCCCAACTAATTAATATCACAAGTTTATCAAACCAAATCATACCAAAACATTTTCACAAAAACCAAATCATAAGCTAAACTCATACAAAAACATTATTACAAGTTTATCAAACCAAAAATGGCGTTTTAATAAGCTAAAAGAACTCATATCAATTTAAATATACAATATGCTCATATCAATTTCAATTGTTCATGGCCAAATGACTGTCGCCAAGCCATATCAACTTGCCTACCCCATAGCTCATACCTCATAACAGTTACACCTAAACTAAAACAAGTGTCAGTACTTTAAATAAATGATAAGTTACTCAATAGACAAAATTGACCTTGAATATGCAACTACCGACAAAACCTAGTTACAATCGCTATCCAAGTGACCATCATATAAAACCCAAATGACACTCGGATATAATTTGATTATAGAGAAAGATCTTGCATATGATGGAAGTATCAAAGGTTTCGATGCTTACCTTTTCTATTGATGATGGTCCATTTTATTTTGTACTGACACACATACAAACAGATTAATCAAATCGATTATTAACAAACATACACACACACACAGATTTATACACACACACAAATTATTAACAAACATACACACACAGATTTATACACACATACAGATTATTAATCAGATTAACACACACAAAGATTAATCAGATTAACAAACACACACACGGAGATTTATACACACACAAAGATTATTAACAAACATATACACACAGATTTACACACACACAGAGATTATTAATCAGATTAACACACACACATATTAATCAGATTAACAAACACACACACAGTGCATGGCTCAAATCAATATGCATTTAACGTCTCAAATCATTACCTGAACAAGTGGAGGTAGTCACGTACGATGATGATAGTGGAGGTGGTCACGGTGGACGGAGTAGCGATGGCAGAATCGTGAGGGAGACGAGGGTTGTGAGAGGGACGAGGGATGCAGAATCGTGGGTGAGAGTTCAGAGCACAGAGTCACCGGTGAGTGAGAGTTCGAGCGTAGAGGTCGCCGGTGACGAGGGAATCGAGGAATCGAGGAGTAACGATGGTAGAATCGTGGATGAGAGTTCAGAGAGAGAGGGCAGTAAAGAGAGGTCATCGATAGACGGGGAACTCGAGAGGAGAGGGAAATCGAGAGGGTCACCGGCGTTCGACGGGGTACTCGAGAGGAAACTGAGAAATCGAGAGAGAGGAGAGGGAAATCGAGAGAGACGAGAGGAAGAGTTCAGAGAGGGAGACGATGAGAGTTCAGATCGAGAGTTAGGGCTTTATGCCCGTTTTTTTTTTTGAAATTTCGGAAAATCATCGACGGATTTCCGACGGATTTTATTTTTTAAAATTTAAAAAAATTACTTTTAAATTAATAAATTATTACAATAAATTATTAATATTATTTAGTAGTACTAAAATTATAAATAAATTATTATATATTATTTAGTATTAAAATTATTAAATAAATTATATTTAAATTGACTAAAATACCCCTGAAGTAGCTGGACTTAACGGAAACAGTTAACGGTCGCTATCTTTTCCCGTTAATTCCAGTTAGATCAGGGACCAAACGTGTTATACACACATACATACATCTATACACATACATACACACACACACACACATATATATATATATATATGTATACACCCATGAAGTAACTGGAATTTACGGAAACAGTTAACGACCGTTATCTTTTCACGTTAGCGGAAACATGTACATGACATTCAGACATTTATACGCATACGACATATACATATATACATAAAAGCAATACATATGTACACAATAGACATACATACATATATAGACACATACATAGACATGATTTATAGACATATATACATACATACACACGTGACATAGACATGATCTATAGACATACATACTACATACAATACATGATCTAGACATACACACACACACACTTATATGCATACGACATGTATATACATACATACATACATATATATACTATATATACATACGTACATGATCATAAACATACATACATACATACATACATGCATATATACATACATACATACATATATATATACATACATACATGATCATTTACATACATACATACATGAGCATATACATACATGATCATATACATGCATACATACATATATACATACATACATGATCGTATACATACATACATACATGATCACATACATGAGGTTAGAAAAAATAAATAAAGTAATTACCGACGGAAATCCTTAAGGCCGTCGGTAATTTACGACGGATTACCGACGGACATCAGAAAAAATAATTATTTATTAAATTATTAAATTTACCGACGGATTACCGACGGGTTTAAATATTTAAAAAAACAAAAATAAAATAATTTTATGTCCGTCGGTGATCCGTCGGAAATGGATATATTTACCGACGGATAGTGTATCCGTCACAAATGTTATTAATTCGTCGGTGTTCCGTCGAAAATCTTTGGTCGGAAATAAGCAATTTTCTAGTAGTGTATATTGTTATTAATATTATTTATTATTTGCCAATGGCGTGTAGCTCAGTTGGTTGAGGGGCGAGGAGATGTTTGCTCCAATAGGCCGTTGGTCTCGGGTTCGATCCCAGGCCCCCTCGCAATTGCCTTGCCACTGAGTGAGTCAGGTATGCCCCTCACATTGGGAATTGGCAGCCTGTGTGGGCTGGTTTGCGTGTCCGGGAAATACACGTTTTGCTCCAATAATATTTATTATTTATTAAGTATTAATTATAAATAATTTAAATTATTAAAAATTAATTATTACTAATATTTATTAATATTGGAGCAAAAAACGTGTATTTCCCGGACACACGTTTTTTGCTCCAATATTAATAAATATTAGTATTAATATTAATAGAAAACTGTTAATTAATTTTAATTACACATTAATGTTAATTTTTAACTATTTAGAATTATTGTTAACCATATCAATTGTTTGTATATTGTTATTATTTTAATATTAATCAATATATTTTAGTTATCAATTACTAGTATTTTTTAATTATTATATTCATATTATATGTAATAATTATTTAAAATCATAAGTTAATATATATTTTTTCAAAAACTTGTTTTAACAAATTCAAAATTTATAATATATATATATAATAAAATTTAAATTCTTTTAATTAACATATATATTATTTAATTTTTATTTACTATCTTGTTTGTATTAATTAACATATTATATTACTATAAATTTGTTTTAATTATATTACGAAACATTGTAATTGATTATTTTTTCAAAATGTTTTTTTTTTTGCCATTTTACATGTTTATCAGCTACTTTTGTTAGATGTGACTTATCCATCAGCTAGTTTATTAGCTACTAGTTAGTTTATCAGTCAACAACTAGTTTATCAGCTATAAGCTAGCTTATCAGTCAACAACTAATTTATCAGCTAGTTTGCCAGACATAGCCTTTAAAGGACCAAACCAAAAAAACGTCATATATATCTAAAAGTATTACAATAGATTAATATAACGTTTTTAGGCGTTTTAACAAGTTTGTTAGAACGTTTTTTAAATAAAATGTTGTATAGCTGTATTATATAACACTATTTGAAAATGTGTCATGTGAACAAAATTCTCCTAAAAAAAATGGATTTATAGGACACTTCTCAAAAGTGTCAAAAAAAATTGCTAATAGGACATTATTTTAAAGCATCCTAAAATGCTTGTTAAAACGCTTATAGGCATTTTATAAACCTATTATAACACATTTAGATATGACGTTTTATAATTTAGTCCTACAAACTTATGTTCTATAAGGTTTCTTATTATGACGTTTAGACATTCTAGAAATCATATAAAGCGATTTTGTTGCACTAAACGAAATAAAAGTCAAAATTAAAGATTCGAGTCTTGAATTCAGAATCAAGATATATTATCCTACATCAAAAACCATGTGCACAAAATTAGTGATTGAAAGGGTAGATATTTGGTATCTCGACTACGAGTCAGAAAACAGAAGGTATTAATTTTCTTTAAATTTTAAATATTAATTAGACCATAATATCGTATATCATAAATATTAAATTAAAAACATGATAAACCACCATAAAAAGAAAAGGATATTACTTTTTAAGAATAATAAAGTATAGTGTTAATTACAAAAAACAAATATACAATAGGTATATTCATCCTTTCACAATGTATTGCTCAAATGTATTTGAACTATGTATTAATAAAATATACACATTTAAAAGGTAAAAACTTATAGAAGTTAGTAACATGTTAATTAAAAATTCAATGTTTGGGTTAAACTCCAAATTAAATGGCCAATTAAATAAACTTATATAATTAACATTTAATTTTATTTAGAATAAAAATAACATTTAAACATTTATAGGATATTTGTTTTTTGCAATCCTTGACTTTTGCAACTTGCACAAGGGTTTCAATGAGTTATTTTCAAATATTAATTATATTTATTGATTAAGAACTCATCATACTTTCCACTTGCATGTTATTTTCAAAGGACAAATCATTGTATTTTTTATAACATCTATGAAATTATGCAATCATGTTTACTTACATTCATTTGACTAATAATTATATAACATCTTTTTTTTAACAGCAACAAAACCGATTTTATTACCAAAGCAAACCGCAACACAATACAAGATCCGTAACAACAAAGCTAAACGAGTCACACGAACCTAGAAAAGAGAAAAGGATTGAAATCGAAATGGGTTTGCGAGCTACAAACTCAATCACAACCCCGCCGCAAACTCTAAACCATATCGAAACACCAACTATTTCCTTACCGAGTCGCCTACTCTATCCGAAACACAACCACGAACCACAGCCTCCTCGATTACCCGTTGTCGATCTTCTTGAAACTAAAACCCAAATAAGTTTTTGTGGTTAAAATTAAAATATAAAAATTTGAATTGAAAAAAAAAACTAGATGGTTGAGAGAATGATGACGACAATACATGAGGATGACAGACATGGGTAGATCAATTCATTAATTAGAGGGGGAGTTGCCCCATTAACTTCAACCTTCATAAAGTAAACAAAAATTATTCCTAACGAGTTGTGTTCACATTCTAGCGCCAATATGTGCCTTGAGGGTTCTGGATTCAACACCGTCGAACGGAAAAGGAGGACAATGGTATGCGGGTAGGTGCACTATTGGTGGTGGTGAAGTTCTATAACGCAAGCCATCCATCATATATAAAGTATATAACATAAGTAATGCACAATTAAAAAAAAAGTTGTTTCTATTTGTAATCAAATGACATATTATAACTTTGTGAGTAAAAAGGAAAAGATAGTTTACCTTCATAAACAAAAAGTCCTTGAAAAAACTTATTGAACTTTTTAGTTTGAAATGTATTCTCGTAAACATCAAATCAAAGCTTTATAAAAATAAGATTCCCTAATTAGAAAACAAAACCAAATACGGTTTATTTTAATGTAAACGTTTTTTGTTGTATGCATTTAATAGAACCTTATTTGTTTAAAACAAAAGCTTGGACAATGATTAATTAAGTCAATTACTTCATAATGTAATGCAAATATTGGTTTGGACCACAAAATAAAATAAAAAGCACGTGGCTAATTGGATCCAATAATGTATGATTTTTTACATACTCTTTAATAAAATAATAGAGTAAATTACAGTGTAGGTCCCTGTTATTTGCTCAAAATTTGGATATGATTCATCTCTCAAAATAAGTACACTAAACGTCTTTATGGTTTGCATTTTGTTTCGACTTGGGTCCCTTGCCCTAACAGAATTAAAATTATTCTGTTAACCCAGTTAACTCTTTAGTCAATTTACATATTTACTTATTTTTTTATTAAAAGAAATAAAAAGGCATCCCCTAATAATGTGACTATGGGTGCTCAAAAAAATCGACCAACCCGACCAACTCGGAAAAAAATCAACTTAAGGTAACCTGACATATAATCGATAAAAATATAGGACAACCGGAAGCTATTGGGTTAGGCTCAAAGTAACCAGATCAACCCGATAACGCGATAAACATTTTAGGGACTTCTCTAAAATTATTTGTATTTACCTTTAATATGTATAAGTTACCGAAAACAACTCAGCAATAACGAACAATGAAACTTATAAGAGGACATTATTGGAAAGTTATATGTAATACATAAATATTTGATACATTCGTATATTCTTTTGAATGATGGATCGTATTTCAAATAAAATTTTCCTTATTTTTATGTTTTCAATATTGCTTTTTCTTTGTTTAAACACAACCCGACCAACCCGAACGGGTTGGGTTGGGTTGGGTTGAACTTTTTATTTGGGACCCGTGAGCACCCCTAAATGTGACATGTTTGCTCCCTTCACCTTGCTTGCACTCTATCATCAACATCTATGCTCTGTAAAAAGAACCATATATCATCCCCGAAAAAACGCAAGAAACTTAAAGCAAAATGGATTCATAAACTGGGAAGGTTGTTGAAAATCATCACTGGTGCCATAATGTGATCGGAGGAGATGAACAATAGGTGGAGATGGGGCGGGTTTTTTAGGGGGATGGGTATATCGGCGGTAACATGTGTGTGTATGTGTGTGTGTGTGTGTATATATATATATAGGATTAGGTTCATTTGAGAAATGCTAAAAATATGAGAAATAAATAAATGATCCTAGCCCTTTATCTGGTCAACATTTGCGGCTTTGACCGTGAAGCACCGGATAATTGCTTGTGTGGTCTGTAGAAGATAGAGGAGTAGTTTCGTAAAATACGCGAGACAAGTTCATATATGAACATGTATGATTCACATATGAATTATATGTTCATATATGAACCAGTGTAGTTCACATATGAACTTTTTAACTGATTCATATATGAACCTTTGTGATTCATATATGAACTATATATACGTACATATATGAATCAGTTAATTAGTTCATATGTGGATCATACAGGTTCATATATGAACTCGTCCCATGTACTTGTAAAACTTACGAAACTGACCTTTTATTTTTGGAATAGCTGCAACTTTTGACCAGTCAAAGCCGTAATTGTTGACCAGTCAAAGACGCAATATTTGACCGGTCAAAGTTGATCTTGACTGAATGAAAGGCTAGGATTACTTATGTATTTCTCATATATTTAGCATTTCTCAAATGAACTTCTCCCTATATATATATATATATACATATATATATGCAGCTTTCTCCTCTTCTGCCAAAAACTTGCAACTTTGTCCTCTCAATTTGCCCTGGTTAGAACTATTTACTTTGCCATGGTAGGAATTTGTTTGGGGTTTGTTTAAGTTGGGTCTTCTGAGCTGTTTGATTCTAGCGATGGGGAGATGAATAATGATTGTGTTAAACATAGAGGCTGATAGGGAGGGTGGGGAGAACAACGACAATGTTGCAAACAAGAAGGATGGGTGATTGGTGCGCTTGTCACTGGCGATGGGTGGCCAGAGTTTATAGATGTGGGAGGGAAGGGGTACAAACATCGGTGGTTTTAAATCTAGAGGTTGATAAGGAGGGTGGGGAGAACGATGGCAATGGTGTAGAGAAGAAGGATGGATGATTGGTGCGGTCGTCAACCGAGATGGGTGGCCAAAGTTTGTTGGTGTGGGGGAAAGGGACGGAAACGGGTTACAGGTCAAAGGGAGGGAGAGGTGACGGAAATGTGGCATTGTTAGATTGGTGTATGAAAAAACAAATTAATTAATAAGTAACTTGACTGGTTTTTATAATTACTTTTTAAAGAAGGTTTTAAATAATAAATAAATTGACATATTTACTCATGTATTAACGAATTCAATTTAGCAGGGTTGTTTGGTTAGCTCTTAATGGTGCCATTCAGAGTCCACCTCTGAATCGGTAAGAGGTTGGGACTGTTTGGCAAAAAAAAAAGCCTTTTAACCATGACAAAAGTCTCTTAACCATTTTGCATCTAGGGTACTGCAAAATGGTTTAGAGATGTCTTTTTTCCACAATTGCCCTCTTTCACGCCGCATACTCTCGTCCTCTCCAACGGTTCTCTCTCCCATAACGTCGGTCCTCTCCACGGTTCTCTTCTCCGGCCATCCTGTCGATAGCTTCCCTCTCCATCTCGCAGCAGGTATGAACTTCTTCTTCCTTCGATTTTAAACTTCTTCCCTCGAACAGCTCCTTCGATTTTAAAGAAATCGACTTCGATTTTTGAACAGCTCCTTTGTTTATCGAACAACTCCTTTGATTTTTGAACAACTCCTTTGATTTTTAACTTGTTCAAGTTTGAACTTTTTCTTCAAGCTTGAACAACCCCTTTGTTTATAAACAGCCCCTTTGTTTCTTCAAGTTTGAACAGCCCCTTTCTTCAAGTTTGAACAGCTCCTTTGATTTCGTTGAACAACTCCTTCACGTATAAACAACCCCTTTGATTTTTAACTTCTTCAAGTATAAACAACCCCTTTGTTTAAACAACCCCTTTGTTTATCAACTTGTTTCTTCACTTTTTTTGATTTTAAACAGCCCCTGTGATATTGGTTTTTAAGTAGGATTTATGTTGGTTCTTCAAGTATGATGTATGTGGAATGTTATTGATGCTACTGTTATGTTCACGTTTTTTTATTTTAAGTAGGGTTTATCTTGAATCGAGTATGATTTATGTTGGTTCTTCAAGTATGATGTATGTGGAATGTTATTGATTATGTAGTTATATTTGCAAAATAATTGTTTTATTCAGATATCTGCCAAACAGCTATCTGCCATTCAGAACTAAATCATTCATTGGGTTAAAATGATAATTTATTGTCATTCAGACTGTCCATTCAGAGCAGTTACCAAACAACCATATTTCATTCTGCACTAAATCATACAGAGTCTCCTAACCATTCTGACCTCTTAACTATTCTGCACTCAACCATTCAGCAACTACCAAACAGCCCCTTAGTGTTAGGGATCCAAATCAAAATAAAATGCAAACCATGAGGAGGCTTTAGTATACTTATTTGAAATACACCGTCATATACTCAAAATAATAAGAAGAATAGGGACTAATTATGAAAGAATTTGAAAGTACAAGGGCAACAGTTTAAAGAATAAAAAGGACTAGCTTGAGGGGAGGCCCAACCGACACAGACCACGAACCACCACCCACGTATGGTCGTAGACGTCGGACCCACCAGCTTGAATGCCCTATAGAAACCAAATATTTACGTCATAGTTCAAGAGTTAATACACCAAGGTAAAAACACAAACTATTTATGTATAAGAAATATTACAAAAAATATTTTCTATTAATATACAAGGTGGTAAAATAACAAAATTGCCCCTCAGAACTCAGAAGCCACACTTTGACCATTTCCTTTACTCTTTGATGCAAAGCTCTATAATTGATTCCCTAAAACGTAGATTTTGAGGATTTTTGCTCTAATAAATATTTCAAGATCTTTAAAATCAAGAAAATAGAAAAGATAAGGATGAAATTCTTTAAATTTGTAAAACTCAGAAAAAATGATGGATTAGAGAGAAATGATTTTTAATTTATTCTATCAATAAGAATTTTTGAAATTAAATGTTAAGGATAGATAAATAATATTTTATTAATTGTATTAATAATTTTAATGATATAATTAATATTGTAGATACCTTAACAAAAAAACAGTACAAACTTTGTTAGGCGGGTTATTTTCGTCTTTTTCATATATTGATACCATATTTTTTAATTATTTCATTCACTTAATTATCACCTTAGTTAATTATCTCATTTACTTACTGGTTTCATCTATGAACTTGTTTAAATTTTTTTCATTATCTCATTCACTTTCTTATTTTACCTATAAACTTTGTTAAAAATTTTGAACCAACTAAAGTTCATATACGAAACAACATTATAAAATTTAAATAAAAATTCATCTATAAACATTAAAAAAAATCATTGTTTTATATATAAACTTTCTGGTTTCACCTATTAGTTTTGGTAAACAATTTGGAACAACCAAAGTTCATACACAAAACAACATGAAAGTTAAATAAAAAATATTGTTTTTAACTTGTGAACATTAAACAAAAATCATTGTTTCTCCTAAAACTTTGGTAAAAAAATCGGAAGAACCAGAGTCCATAGACGAAACAACAATAATGAACTTTAAACACACTCCATATAATCACGGAAGGAGCATTTTTTTGGGTTTCTAAATCAAATTCATTATCAATTTGTGATACAAAATCACTACAAATTAATCAAAATTCATTATCACTTTGTGATATAAAATCAATATAAATCAAATTCATTATTACTTTGTGATACAAAATCGAATTCAAACAAAAAAAACTGCAAATGAAAAATCTAAATCAAACAAAAAATGAATCTTAAACAAAAAAAAACGTCCGGCCGCCGTTATGGTTTTGGGTGTTTTCCTCGATATAGGTGGATAGTAGCAATTTTCGTCGATGAAAACCGTTCGGCCGCTGTAATGTTTGAGCGTGTTCAAGATGACGATTTCCAGTGTAAGCCCGAATATGAGAAAGTTACAAGGCGACGAGCATTGAGCGACATAATGAGCAAGAGCTCTTATCACGTTTTTAGGCAGCGTGTGGTGGTGATTGGCAGCGTCGATGGCGAGGCGGTTGGTGATGCCACCGATGGATTCAAGAGAGAGAAAGAGAGAAGGATGAGGTCAACATATTGATCAAGAGGATAGAGGAGAGAGTGGGAGGATGATTAGGGAGAAAGGAGAGAGAGTAGGACGATGATTATCTTCTAAAAATAAAATATGATATCTTACAAAAATAAAATAATTTGTTTCAAAATTGTACTCCATTTTATACTATTTAAATTGTTTCATTTTTCCATCAAATTATAACTTTTTTTTTAACTACAACCGTTGATCAAAACAATGAAAGAATCATATTAGTTTATAAAATTAATATTATTTACTTGGTTAACAAATGATTACACCTTTAATATTGTAATCTCCAAAATAAAGAGTTGTTAGAGATTTTGGCTAAATGTAGAATCTTCTGGAAATGCTCTAATATCTTGGGTTTTTTTAAATTGAGAAAATAAAGATTTCAAAGTTTTTATCTTATTTATTTTCTTTGAAAACATCTTTCAAAACCTTCTTCAAAATAAGAAAGCGGCAAAATGTAAAATTCTTCAAATTTGAAAAAATAATGTATTTATTATTGTTTTCTTCAATTAAATATTAAAAGAGCGCATTATATATTTTAATAATATAATTATAGATAAAAAAAGATTTTAATAATATAATTAATGTTGAAATATAATCAAAATAAAAAAAATAATTGAAATTAAATGTAGTTTTTTAATAATATTTTAGTTTTGACTTCTTCTTCTTCATTTTAATGAAATTATAAACAAATTGGTGGTGATTCTCATATTATCATTTGTGTCATCACAACAAAAAAGTATTGATATAACATAAATATTTACCATTAATCCTTCTATCAAAAACTTAAATTAAATCTACAAAGATTGTTAATGTAGCAATAAATAATTTATACTATATTATAAAGAATTTAAGACAAAGTATTAAAAACAATTTTTATTCATTAATTACTTTTTATTGATGCATGTTATTTGAATTGCATGATTACAAGTAAATGGTACATAAGTGCAACTTTTATAAAGTTGCATGTTTGAACTCATATAACTAACTGATAAAAATAATCAAATAAACATCTCATTTTAAGTATAAAAAATATAATTAGGAGAATCTTTTAGTTCGAATAGAATACTTAATTATTATCTTTATAAGAAAATTACATTATTAAACATAAAATAAATTACATCGTTATTAAAGCTCAATTAAATTATAATAAAAAATTGAATTAAACAAATTATATAGAAACGAGAATTTTTAAACTGTTAATTTGATACTAATATCGATTTTCTTTTTAAATTTTTATGGGGTCTTAAAATTTATATTTTATTCAAACATAAAAACATTATCGCTTTCTCAAAAGCGTATTATAAAATCGAGAAGGACATTATAAATGAAACATTAAGAATCGAGATGTACTGAGCTGCATTGCGCGAGTATACTTATAGTTACTTAAAAAATCAATAATTTGAATGCTCTTAGAGGTCGTTTACCAAGAGCTTACCGACAAGAGTTATCACTCTCACTTACTTTATCAGGTAACATTTTTTGCCATTAAAATAGATTGTTGTAAACATCTTTTACTAAGTAAGAATCTTCTCCTTGATCAATTACATGGTAAGATTCTCGGTTCATGCTATGCTTCTTATCGGGTAAGATTCTAAATCCTTGTGATGCTTATCAGGTAAGGTAAAAAGCTCTCGTTAATTGCTTGCCCAATAAACGGCCCTTATATATACTCTTTTAATCAAAACACATTATACGTTTAGAACATCAGAAAATATTCAAATTAATGTCATACACTTGAATATTTCTTAACGATAATCATTAATAAACAAAAAATAAAAAGTTTTTGGTATCAAATCTGGATGGTTCTTGTGTGTAAAGGATATATCTTCTTTTAGTAATAGAAATGTAGAAATTTGCATGGTCCATTGGATACATATATAATCCATCTTTTATAAAGCCAAATCTCTCGTACACCTCTTTATTCATAAACACCCTGTGGATTTTCTGCAACACCTTCAATTCCCTTTGAATCTAATATTACAGTTTCACATGTGAACCTTCTGGTTTTGTATTTACACATTACATCAATTATGAGTCGAAAGAGACTTTGTTTCTGAGTTTTTCTTGGATGCTCGAATGATTGGTATGCCAAAAACTTGTAGCAACGGATTTCAAGTAATTTGTTAACAACCCAAAAGTATAAGATCGAACATATCACATTTGGGTTGTCTTGAATACAATATAACGAATCCAAATCATATATATATATATATAGAGAGAGAGAGAGGAACGATAATGCGAGAAGTTAAACATTTTGCGAGAATATGAGAAGTGTGATATCATATATGATTACACAGCCTGTGGGTGTGTTTAATCATATATGATTAAGCGTCTATGTATTGCCAATGTAACATGTATTTAATCATATATGATTAAGCTTGTGTATCATATATGATATCATAATTCTCGCATTCTCGCAAAATGTTTATAGCTTCTCGTTTGAACCTGTCCGTATATGATATATATATATATATATATATTATTAGAAATCAGGGGTAAAGTGAGAGGTGACTACTACAAACCTTTGTGGTGAAGCAAGTCGTGTAGGGTTGATAAACAGAACATCGGATTTCCCTTTACACGAGTATTACGTTGGTAATGGGGGACATGAATCCGAAAGGTTATGTGGATTTGCCATAAAGACAGGATTGATTTGCACATGCCCGAATCCTCGTCTCTTTATCTATCTTGTCATAAAAATTAAGGATGTCCGTTAAAACTAATAAATTATCGTTATTGAAGCAAGATGTTATGTTTTTGAAGTATATATTGTTATAATGCTTTAGTACGTAATAAAATTGTATGGTGTGAGAGTTCATCGATTAAAATCCAATGGATATAGATAGAAACGATCTAATACAATTATCGATTAGATGTTGGATTTTGCCAACGATAAAATACAATTAAATTTGGACAACCAATTTGTAACACCCTAAAATTTAGAGTAATTTAAAAATTCGGCAATATGACGTTTGTATTTGGAGTAAACCACCCGAAATGGGTAAATATAGAATAGCGTTTACAAAACCTGCGGATGAATAATAAAATTGACAACAAACTAATCTAAACCATTTACATCTAGATTACATTGGTTGTCAACCCAATTTCAAAATAAAAGATTGTTTGTACGCTTCGACTCCATATAACTATCATTCCAAAAATGCCTCAAAAGTCCATGCTCAACACTCAACCCTTCGGAGACCCACCACTTAAGGAACCTGTTGTACACATCATTAAAGAAAAAGTGTTAGGCTTAAAGCTAGTGAGAATATACAATCTATATAAACAATTTAGAAATAATTTAAACTGCAACAATGGTAACCATTTTCCAAAGAGTAGCATTTATCACAAAAAGACCTTACGGTCCAAAATGCATCTTTCGATGACGAGTGAGACCCGATTTTCCAAGGATTGTGACGAAACACAAAAGTAGGCCACTTTCCAAGTTTTGAGCTCACCATACTAGGATCAATGTCACAAACTCGCCGGCTCGTACTCAGATGTGGGGGAGGGCACCCAATGATCCTAATAATGCTCATTCGCTAGGATTTACATTTACGACCCACGGCTAGTATCCGGTTCCACATAACCGTACCATGTTGTCATCCTAGGGTCCAATGTCTTAACTAGCTACAAACGGGATTTAACCCAAAGAATTAAAGTCGACTCTATATACCTATGGATCCTTTAGTAATAGTCTAGACTCGTCACAATTACATTTGTGACCAACTATAATCAAACATATAACTCATGTGAACAATCCCAAGTCATTTTGGTTACTCTCTCACAATAATAGATTTTCCAACTTTCTCCACCGTACAATAATCACCATTGTAGCCTTTCAACCACTCATATGATTCCATTTTTTCCAAATATTTTATTCAATAATTATTCCATGATAAACGAAAACCATCAATAGAGTTAGAAGCATTTAAGTATTTATTTAACCATAAATATGTAGAACACATATCACTTTTATAGTTCAAACATAGTTTTCACAATCATATTTTCAAAAGGGTAAGAAAACCCTAAAATCTCAAAAAATGTGAAGTTAGGTCAAAATAAGTTTAAAACAAGAAGTGTAAATAAGGAGATGATTAGAAGTCTAAAAATGTTAGTTTGACATGTACAAAGTTTTAGAAAGTAAGGATGAACTCACAATAGGGAGCAAACCCTAGATGGAAGAGGAAGGATTCTTGAAACTTGCAAGCTTGAGATCTTGACACCAAATACTTGACAACCCTGTTGGTATTTCTATATGTATTAATAATACATATAATATTACAACGGATGTAATAAACTACAAAATCAACGAATGATTAATAATAATTCGAATACAAAGGAAATTAACGGAATCAACTGATGAAAATATAAATGAATAAATCGAAGATGATTTAAACGAAGCTAAGGCTCGTGTGTAACACGATTCCCTTAAACAGATTCGTCGTATGTTCCCAGGGTACAACAGCCAAAGCAGTAGTACTACCGGAGATGACCACTTGCCTGAAAAGTCACCGAAACTAAGTGTATGCCGTAGAGATATCAGAGAATTGCGTGTGTGTTCGGTATTCGGTTGTCATGGAGTGCAACCGGACTCCACCTTTTATACTTGAGATTGAAACCGACGCATTAATATGTAATTAATCAGTAATTATCTGATCATTAAACATATTAATTTTTATAATCAATGAGTATCAGTGGGGGTTACAAAAGGAATCATCGACAGTGCGCGACGCATGTAGCCACGCGGGTAAACCCGCGACACAATCCTCCCGGTGCACTGTTGGATCAAAACAAAAATTCGCAAAAACCAAGTCGCGCTAGCACAAGATTTCGGAGCTGCATTCGTGCCCGCATGTCGCGCCCACGCACAAGTTCGCTGATTTAACTTACAAAAATCTCAATCGGCACCCCCCCTGCGCGCGGGTAGGAGTTGGAGTAAAACCAATCAAAGGAGCTTGTAAGCCCCTCCCACGTTCATGGTTATAAACCATTGAATGTTTACTCCTTCTTCCTATGTGGGACACATTCCCACACCCACTTGATTTTTAACAATTTCATCCCAAGTACTCAACTTTGAGCATCCATATCTCATTCACACATATTCCGTTTTGGACACATGATATATCGTTTCAAGGCTCTCATATAGGAGACTAAGAGTTAAATATACATAATACATATACATGTATTTAAATGTATCGAAAGTTAGTAAAAAACCATATTTTTACTAACATTTTCCAAAAACCTTAAAAATAACCATAAATGAACTTAGGGTTTCCATTTATTGGAAATAAATGAAGAGAGATGAAGAAACTCACATAGGGCACCAAGAAATCGCACCTAACAACTCTTGAAATGCAATAAATGAGAAATGAATCAGTTGGGTCGATTTTATACTCAAATACCCTGACCGCGACCTTGCCCGGCAAGAGTGACATTGAGAGTCCGTGTGATTAAACACGATCGTTACCAGATAATCAAACAACAAACAATATACGATTTACCAACCTGTTTAGATTACAAACGCGAATTACAAAAGGTTGATATTGTTTCTCTGTTTAAGCTCTCATTGTTTCTCTCTTGATGAACAGTGTTCTGATATTGGATCGATTTCTAACTTGTTGAGATTGTGAGATATTAGATATCTCACCTAACTTAAACCAAACATAATAATATCTAACTAAATATCTAAACTAATATCTAGATATTTAAACTAATATCCTAATATCTATTAATTAGATATTTAGGACAAACATAAAATACAATAAACAACTTTGACAATTATTACAAACTAACATTAGACTTATATTGAGAGCGAATTTTCAGCATTAGCTTCAGATTCCAAACTTCAGATTGGATGATCTTGAATCCAATAAATCTGTGATCTAACAATATCCCCCTTTGGATCAAGATCATTACTAAAATGATTTAGCAATTCAGTCTTCTCTTTCAGCTCAGAAGATGAAATCTCTTTCTTTCTCTTCAGAATGTAATAATCTCTAGGCAAATTATCTTCAAAGAAAATTTCTCTCAGATCAGTATGTCTTTAGAATACTTTGAAGAATCTTTTCTTTGTTAGCTTTTCTCCATTCTATCTTGGACAATTCTCTAAACTTTTGATTTAGCTCCCATTTCTTGATTAGCTTTTCTCCCCCTTTTTGATGAAAAGTTCAACGACTTCATCAAAACTTTAGCAAGAAATGTATTTCATCAGGAGCTTCTAATCCGTCAATTCAAAAGATATTCATCCAGATCTTTGCAAATCCAGACAAAATAATCGTGTAACACCTGAATCAACTAATGAATCAGTTAAAATGCCTGTCAGTAACACTAAGTCACTGTGTGTAACGAATACACATTGGAAAAGAGCTTTTTGATGTTGACTCCCCCAGGGCTTTCATTCAATCATCGAAATACCACAAAGGTAAATTCTATGAACGTTATGACAAAGAAACAAATTCCTTGTGTGTTCGTGCTTGTGATAGAAAGAATTAAGCACTTGATGATTGCTTGTAGGCTCAAATTTGTGTAAACCACTGAGACAACACTAAGTTAAACACAGACTCAATGTGCATGAGTGAAGTGCGAAGGTGGGGCAGACTTCCTTCTTTTCAATATCCAAATTTTCCAAATGAAAATCAGATAAACTCTAGCTCTATTATCAGTTCTCTCTCTTTGCACATGTGCTCCTTCAGACAATGATAATCTCATGTAGTGACCCAGATCATCATTATCTACAAAGCTGAAAAAATTCTTTTTCCACTTTTCGTATTCTCCTTTATTCAACATTGGAAAATAGGAAGTCATTCTGTTTGATAAGAAAAACTTGAATATGATCGTTAGCCCAAATAAAATCAATCAGAAAGACTAAGTCAGGAATTGGAGCAAAAGCACAGGTTTGCGCTTAATGAAGGTGGCGCAAAAGTCAAACTTTGCGTGATAAGAAGCTGGCGCGAAATATAGATTTTCGTTAGAAGTAGGTCTCGCGAAAGAAGATTTGCGTTAGAAGTAGGTCGCGCGAAAGAAGATTTGCGCTAGTCGAACGTCGCGCAAACTGAAGTTTGCGTGAGACGTGTATGGCGCAAAAGTGGTGTTCGACCGGGCTCTTGCTTGACCGGTGTCCTGACCGGAGAACTGTCTTCGACCGGTGTTATGTCTTCGATCGGTGTTATGATATATCGACCGGAGAGATGTTGACCGGACTGTACGACCGGATCGTTGCACGACCGGACTTTGATGTGGACCGGTATGAGTTCTCGACCTGGTTGAACAGTATCGACCTGGTTGAACAGTATCGACCTGGGTGAACAGTGTCGACCTAGGTGAATAGTGTTGACCGATATGGAGTTTTTCGACCGAGGTTTAGGTTTCGACCGGACCTGAGGTATGTCGACCGGATTGTAGAGACTGGTATGAAACCTTCGACCGATGTCTATTCATCTTCGATAGATCGGCCCTGTAAATCCAAAATTGACCTGTCTAGAAGTCGAATTATAGCACCAAACTTTGACACCTTGATCGACTTATCAACTATAACAAGTTACAAGCTTTTGATTTCGAAAACAACCAATGATTGAAGGTATTGATCGATTGAACAATGTTTAAAAATGAAGAACACAAAGAGTTTCTAAAAGTTTGATTTTGATCTGGACAAAGCTCTGATACCAATTGTGAGTCCGTGTGATTGAACACGATCGTTACCAAATAATCAAACAACAAACAAGATACGATTTACCAACCTGTTTAGATTACAAAGGTTGATATTGTTTCTCTGTTTAAGCTCTCACTGTTTCTCTCTTGATGAACAGTGTTATGATATTGGATCGATTTCTAACTTGTTGAGATTGTGAGATATTAGATATCTCACCTAACTTAAACCAAACATAATAATATCTAACTAAATATCTAAACTAATATCTAGATATTTAAACTAATATCCTAATATCTATTAATTAGATATTTAGGACAAACATAAAATACAATAAACAACTTTGACAATTATTACAAACTAACATTAGACTTATATCGAGAGCGACTTTTCAGCATTAGCTTCAGATTCCAAACTTCAGATTGGATGATCTTGAATCCAATAAATCTGTGATCTAACAGACATTGGTCACAATCGCCGGGCACTATCGCCCACTACAAAGACCATTCGGTACATCTCCAGCGAGAGTGCCAGGCGAGAGTGACACTTGTCACAATCGCCGGCACAATCGCGTCGATTGTACCGCGAGTCCAAGCGTCCCTGCGACTATGCCACAACGATTGTGACCATTTCACTATCGCGTGGCACTGTCACCGAACACCTCCTCGGCCTCCGAAAACTGACTTTCAAGCTTCGACACACCCTTGACTAGAAACCATAATTGAAGGTAAACCTTAACATGATTCAAACCAAAAGAAAAGAGAACATGGAAGAGAGTATGAAGGAATTGTCTTACCAAAAAATCCGGGTGTTACACAATTTGATCTAGTCAAATGGATAATTAGATCAGAATGATTTCATAGATACATTGGCTATTAATATTATAGTTGTCCATTGGATTGGATTTTCCAACCAATTAATCACAATTTAAGGTATTGTTATTTTCTATTTTAAGTGTATTTTTTAACAATACTTAAATTTATAATAGCAAAAAATATTGTAAAATATTGTTAACCATATATATATATATATTGGAAGGATATTTTACAATCCTTAAAAAGGTTGCAACTCTTGCAACCCACATCTTAACCGTTGGATTCATGATCGACGGTTATTTTTTTTTTTTTTCTATTTTTTTAACTAAAAATATTGGGCCCCATATCTATTGTAACCGTCGATCATGAATCCAACGGTTAAGATGTGGGTTGCAAGGGTTGCAACCTTTTTAAGGGTTGTAAAATATTCTTCCACTATATATATATATATATATCGGATGACAATAATTGAATGAGTAATATTTAGATGGTAGTTAAGTTGCAACGGTTCAATTTTATTGTATTCTAAACTGCTATTAAAGAACACAAGCTAAATTTGAATGTTGAAATTTAGGATCCAATCCAATTATAATTAGATTGATTAACTTTCTTCAATATTTCAAATGGAAAAAGTCCGAGAAAACCCATAATTTTGATTGATTAAATTCCTAGACATTTTATGGGACAAATAAATCTTTGCACTTATTGATACTAAATAAATAAATAAATATCTGAACTTATTTGAATAAAATAACTCAATAAACTTTCATATTGTTACCTATTAAGTCTCTGAACATATTTTGAACGAATAAATCATTACATTTATAAAACGAAAGGAATACACAATTTCTCTTTCAAAAAATAAAAAAATAGTAACAAAGTATAATGAACCATAAAAATAAACAAAAGTAATATACAATCTCCATTTACACTTTTTTATTTTTTCAGATTCAAATAACAATAACAGATGTTTGTTATAATATTGTGACAGTCATTTGAGTCTAAAAAAATAAATAATGAGTAGTTTCTCCTTTGATTGTCATCCGGTTATATGAAAAATAATAATGGCTAATATAAATGATAAAAAAAATTCTCGTTTTATTTGGTTTATTGTACTTAGTTTCAAATATGTTGATACATGGAGAGAGATGATATACTATTTTTGTTTTATGAGTGTAAGGATTTATTTGTTCAAAAATATCCAGAGACTTTATCTCTTAATACGAAAGTCCGTTGAGTTTTTTTGATTTTAGTAAATTGAAAAATTTATTTGTTAAAAAGAATGTTCAAAATCGTCAAAATAAGAAAATCCATTGGGTTTCTTTTTCTTACTTTTCACATTTCAAATTCATAACATTTTTTTGATATATTGTTGTATGTATACAAAATGGCTAAAATATATCAAAATATAAAATGACTAAAACTTTTTTTTTTTTTTGGGGGGGGGGGGGGGGGGGGGGAAATTGACTTAAATAGCCTAATCAATCAATCAATTTCACCTCCTAGCCAAATCTCTCCTTATTTTGCAGAACTAGCCTCAGGTCTACAATCCGTATCTGTAATCCGCAATACAAGTCCACAATTGTGGACCTGGGATAAGTGTCGGCTCCTCAGCAACCCTAATGACACCCTTGAAAACACACGGCAGGTCCGAAACCCGCAATTACGTACCTGCCACATCTGTGTAGATTCTCTTTAGGGTTTCTGGGGAGCCGACACGTGTCGGCTATTGCGTATTGTAGATTTGACCCGACCCGACCCATTGTGGACCTAGAAGATTTTATGGCTTTCTTTGTCTTTTAGTTGTCATATTGCGGATTGCAACCCCGACCCATTGCGGACATGAGGCTAAATGTGCAGAAAAGAAGAGAAATTTAGCTAGGAGTTGAAATTGATTGGTTGATTAAACAATACTTCATTCATAAAACTTAGTTTTTAATACTTTTATCTGAAATGCTTCAAAATACAGTATAGATTTAGATAAATGCAAAAATCAACAATAAAGATGCTATTTTTTTTTGGGAGATGGAAAATGGAGATGTATATACAAGTTGTAATATTGTTTGTTTTTGAAGCTTACCAGCTGTTATTTGTTTTCTTGTGTAAGTTTCTCTCCACCCTACGTCCTCCCTCAATCACACTTCTTCAATTCTCTCTCATGGAGGTAGGGAGGGATATTCTTTGTGTTCGCTTTTCCCCCCACCTTTTTCATTATTTTAATTAATAATTCACACCCCACGTACCTCCCATTTTTCATCTATATAATCATCCCTCTTCCTTCTCTTTCATGATCTCTCTCTTCTCTTTCTCTTTCTCTTCCAAACCCACCTGCCATTAATTAATTAGGGTGGTTTTTAACATTTGCAGGTTTCTTATTAGTCTTCATGCTCATTTATAATAATCGGATTTATAGATGTTAGAGATTAATTGATGTCTCCTGTTCTCAGTGAAGTTCTCCTGTCCGGTTTTACCATCAATTCCTCCCTCCGTCGCCGGACTCATCTTGTTCAATCCTTATCCGTCGTCTTCCTCTACTGGTTCTACGTTTTTTCATGAATAACAACCCCAACAAACCCTAGCTAATTAAAACATATATCTATATATTCCTTCTGCTTCTGCTTCTGCTTCATATATATATATACACACACATCTCTATCTCTATCTCTATCTCTATTTCACCAATAGTTTATTAGAAATTAAATTTAATTTCTTCTAGTTTTTAATTAATTTGGTAATACTGGTATGGCTTCTTCAAGTGGTAATTCTTCTCAGATCCACAACTCTGGATCCGAGGAGGATTTGGTGGACCAGAGGAAGAGGAAAAGAATGCAATCAAACCGCGAATCGGCGCGGAGATCAAGGGTCAGGAAACAGAAACATCTGGATGATCTGACGGACCAGATCAACCAGATGAAGAAAGATAACGCTCAGATCCTGACGACCATTAACGTCACCACACAGCAATTTGTTCAGGTTGAAGCGGAGAACTCGGTGATAAGAGCTCAGATGGGTGAACTCAGCCAGAGGCTAGATTACCTGAATGAAATCATCAACTGTAGTACAACCAACCACTGCACGAATGGTTTGTTTGAATTTGAACAGCCTGATTTCATGAACAATCCATGGAACTTGATGTACCTTAATCAACAGCCTATCATGGCGTCTGCTGCTGAGATGTTACAGTACTAGTTGTTAATGCATATTGTCAATTAGGGTTAGGTTTGGTGGTGCTTTATTGGGTTGTACTTTTTAGGTTTGAATATTGGTGGCTGGCTGGTTGTACGTTGAAATCAAGGCTTGTATCGAGTGGAAAGGGGGGAAACGGAATATCTTGGGATGCTTTTTATTTTTATTTTTATCTTTTTTGAATAATAATTATATTATTAGTATTATTATGTTGAAGTTATAATTATATCGATAAATTCACAACCATCAATGTTGTCATCATGTTTTTTAAGGATAAAAAATGCAAGTGGGTTACGTGATTGAATTGCATAAGTGGTATTCTGTTTCAAATATGTCGTTTTTTCCAGAAATCATCGTGTATTAATCAATCATGACTAAAATATCATGATTTTTTGTCAAACAGAATATGAATTAATATATTAATGATTGATACGTAAATTTTTGATCGAATATGCTTTGGATTTTTGTACAATGGATAAAGACATGAAGATTGTCGCAAATGACGACTTCTGCCTTTTCTAATCGGGCGCATTCTTGACCTTTCATCGAGCTATGTAGCTTAATTTGTCTGTGTACGTCTTTGGTAGCAATGACATCTCTATTTTCTCTCTGTAAATGTGTCCACTGAGACTTCTCCGTGACATGATATTTCAACCTTAATTCTTTCTTGACCTCAAGCTTAAACCCAATTCCTAAAACTACTATCATACTCAAAAGTGAGAGGCCTTTGTTGTTGAATTATAAGAACTTACTTTGACACATTGAAGAAACCAAACACATAATAAACTAAACAAAATGTCTCAAAAAGTGGGGTTCCATTTGAAGAGTTTTTGGCAAATATTGGGGTATTTGTAAAAAAGATGGTAGAAATAGGAGTGTTTTGAATTTGTTTGTAGAAATAAGGGTGTCTTTGAGGGGGACCATTATTTCTATATCCCAATTTTATATATTTTCATTATAAACCCTTATGTATTTATAGATTTAACCCTCAGACTTACATCTTACTTTTTATTTATCTCTATTATTTTTAAAATTTTATTTTGAACCCTTATTGTATATTATGTATTAATTAGTTTAATAAAAGTATATAATTTAGAGTAAATTACAAATTTCGTCCCCTTGGTTATATGAAAATTTGGATTGAGTCCCTCAAATGAAACAATTACAGGTATGGTCATGTGGTTGTCATGTGGTTTCAACTTTGTTACAGATTAGGTCCTTGCCTCTAACTTTGTTAACTTAGTTCCGTTAAGTCTCGGGCTTTTTAGTCAATTCACATTTACTTTCAAATAAATAAAAATGTATAATAATTATACATTTATTTGAAACTACCAACGCCATAGAGTTCATCGCCCATTGCACGTTTGTCCGGTGCCCTTCCCCTTCTCCGGCGTTTCTACGTTGGCAGATGGCCACCACTGTCGCGCTCTATCTCCATCATAGCCAATGGCCACCATCGTTGAGATTCCATCTCCATCGACAATCAAACTGAAAATCCCATCCATCAAACACAAATATGAAAACTCCAGATCTCCTTCAACCCCAGATTTGAAACCCTCCCCAGTCGTTTGCCCCTCCAAAGTTCTATTGAGAAAATCGAAGGAAAGAGATTTTGATGGGGATTTACGATTTTCAAAGATAGAGTCAAACTTTGCAAATCCTATCCAATAAGGAAACCCAACCACAAGTTGATTTCATCTCCAAAATCTGCAACTTTAATATACATATTGTATCCCCCAATTTACACCCGTTTAGTTTGATTCACAAATCTGGCCGCCATGGAAGATCATGAAGTTTCTCTCTCTCTCTCTCTCTCCGAAATCTTGATTTAGAATAGCAATAATATGTTCATGAATCGGTGAAGGCGACCAGTGGTAACTCCAACCATAGTCTTGCTCTCTGTACACACCAACCAAAATGAATCCTTTGGAGTTCTACTCGTTTTTAGATGTGGACTTTGATGACCTCGTTTTTTGTGGGAAAGGGTTTGTGTGTAACTAGATTTGCTTCATCTTTATTATGATGGCTTGTTTTCTGGATTTGTTTCATTGAAATCAACGGTCTAAACCTAGGGGTTAGATTTTGGTAGAATTTGAGTGATTAGAGGTTGGATTGAGTGAGTGATGTGTTCTTATATATGTGTATGTTTTGTGTATGGTCGCCATTCACATAGATGGAGAAGAAGAAGCACACATATTTCTTTTGTGTGGGACTGTGGGCACATATAATAGTAGCACATATGGAGAAGTTTCATTTCCTTAATTTGTATGAATTTTTAGAGATGGAGGTTTGGAGGTGGAGAATATAGGTGACGATGAGAACGGGAATAGGAATGGGTAAAGCCGGATAGTAGCGGGCAAGTTTGTCGAAGAAGGAGATTGGCGGCCAAGTTCGCCGGAGAAGGAGATCGGTAAGGTCAGGTTAATAAAGTCATTAACCGTAAAACTATATGTATGAATATAAATTATTTGAGTTTTTAATTAAAAATGAAAAAAATAGTAAATGACTAAAACAACCTTGACTTAGGGGTTGTTCGGTAGTGGCTTAATAGGCTATATAGGGTGTATGGCTTATTCGGTAAGCTATACAAGGTTGTTCGGTTGTGGCTTAATGAAATAGATGATGGCTTATTCAGTCAACTGGGAAAAGGGTGTCCTTTGTATTCAACCCTCATTTTTCCTTTCTTACCCTTATGATTCACGCTCAATGGAACGCAAAATAGAAAAGTAGAAAACCCTCATTCCCCCTCCGACGTTCATCCATCATCCCTCCGCTGCTCATTTGGCACTCTTCCCTCCACCGGCGCTCATCCCTCCTCCCTCCGTCGCTCATCCCTCATCCGTCATCCTTCCATTGCTCCCCTAGCGTTCATCCCTCCGTCGATCCTCAGGGTTGCCTCCTTGTCTCTGCTCCCTGCTTAGAAAATCGAGAAGCAAAGAAAGGAAAGGGTAAAACATCCAACAGAAGAGAAGAGTTAGGGTTTATGTTTTGATAAAACTTGTGGATTTCTTTAGATTTCTTCCTTTTGCGTTTGATTTTCTTGTTCCTTTTATATTGTTGTGTCGAAGAGAAGAAGATATCAAGCTTCTGGTTTGATTAAAAAAAATTTGGTTCCTTTTATATTGTCAAAGAGGAGAAGAAATCAAGCTTCTGTTTTGATAAAAAAAAATGTTTCCATCGACATCGATCTTCTTCTTCCAGCAGCTCTTCTTGCCATTGGGTTATGTGTTTTTTTTTAATTCACAATGTAGTTTGGGTTTTTTTATCCATGACAATCTCCATTCTTCTTTTTGTTTTTTTATTCACAATATCGTTTGAGTTTTTTTATCCATGGCGGTGAGGGGGTCTCCATTTTTTTTGGTTTTTTATTCACAATGTAGTTTGGGTTTTTTATTCACAATATAGTTTGGGTTGTTTGTTATTGTTTAATCTACGTTTTGCTGTTGTTTTGTAAAATTTCATCAACAAATGTTTAATGTAAAACGAAAAGGTAAAATGATCATTTCTGACATTCAGACTGTTTATTTAGCACAACAACCGAACAAGAACTTATCTGTTAACACATAGACAACTATATCCATACAGACATTTATATTTATATAGGTCTTAACAGAAAACGAACCGAACAACACCTTAACAATGTTTAGGTTAATAAAGTTAGAGTAGGGGACCTAATCCATAACAAAAGTGAAACCATAATGACCGTGGCTGTAATTGTTTCTTTTGAGGGACCTAATCCATAATTTTCATATAACCATGGAGACGAAGTCTGTAAATTAGTCTATAATTTACGTATTATTTTTAGCAAGTTATATTATTAAATATTACTCATCGATACATTCAAATTGATACCAATATTTAATATATTACAATTTTAGAAAATTACAATTAAATGGTAAATTAGAATACGAATATATTACAATGTTACAAAATTACAAGATCAAGTACATACAATATTACAAAAAAAAAAAAATAAATTAAAACGCTAAATTACAATACGAATTAAACGCTAATGTACAACATCAATTATAAAAATTACATAGTTCACATCTCATTGATTGTTGGTTGAGAATTTGGACAATTTCTCCTACTATGACCAGGTTGGTGGCATAGTCCACATCTGCGAGGTTCGTCGGGATGACAAATGTCCATCTCCTTACGAAATTGGTTTGCACGCTGTAACACCCTAAATTTTAGGGGAAAATTAAAAATTCGGCAATATGACAACTACAAATAAAGAAAATATGAATAAAAAGATTATGACATTTTAACCAAAATATGCCATCCCGAAACGGGGAACAAAGTATGACGTTTACAACCCAAAGAAATCAATCAAAGTTTAACTCAATAACCTACTAATCTAGACAAACTAAAATCTAGATTAAGATCGGGTGTTGGCACTTTTCTTTCCAAAAGTATACCAACTAAAACGGGTGTGTGTCTCTAAAATCATCGAAAAATGTTACTATCCTCCAATCTCTCTCTCTCCACTCAAGCTCGAGGAGTCCCGTCGCTAGGATGACCTGTTATATATGTCATTTTAAGAAAATGTATTAGGCTAAAGCCTAGTGAGATCAAACATTTGTATCGAAAAATAATAATAAGTGTTAGACAGAAATAAAAGTAAAGCCGGATAAGTAATGGTATATAAACCTTTACCATAATATAACACCTCTTGGGTTAACGGGGGAGACCCACTTACTAACACAAGTGACGGAACACAAAAGTAAGCCACCTGACAAGTTAGTAAAACAAATACACATAATAAAGTACACGCACGGGATGTTAGGCTCGGTAGATTTAAACGTACACCCACGGAAAGTCAACTTCAACCACATATGGTCCTTACGTTGAGATCCTCATCCAATATCGTGTACTAGCACTTAGGACTTACACCCTATCTGATGCCTAAACGTGCCTCAATGTGGAAAACTAGCATTTCATCATTGTACAAAATGATACAAACAAGTGTGGGGTCATGACGCCCAAAAGCAACCATTTATGCACATACTCATATAAGAAACCAATCAATATTATCCAACAATTAGATTTCCATAAAAATATGTAGCCAAGAGTCCATGTAATTTCGTACGTAGTTCCAAAGAGAGTCTAATGGAAATCCATGGGTAACATTCTACCCAATAACTTGTTTCATTCAATTTCTCATCAAGTAAATTCGTCAATATCCCAAGCCCTATTTTAATTCAAAACATAAATCTAGAGAGTAAAGGAGACATGATATCTATGTAATAACCACATGTAAATCCAAGATATAAGTTTCTTTTCTTGAAAACATACTCAATCAAATAAACCTTAGAATCTCCAAAATTAGGGTTTTTGGTGAAAGTTCACCCAAATCAAAGAAATTCAAATGGAGATGTCTACCAGGTTAAAATCCTTAATTTTAACATGTATAAAGTTTTTAAAAGAGGAGGAACTCACCTTGTAGGGTTGTATTTCAAAACCCTAGAATACCAAGAACTTAAAGAGATGAGGATGAGACCTTGAGAAGACTTGTTGAACTAGTACCACAATCACTTAAGAGTACCTAGAATGCCATAAATGATCAAGGTTGAGTAGGTGGAAACATTAATGACCAAAGGGAGGTTGGGACTGAACTTACCAAGTTCTTGAAGAGAAAATCGCTGCTACCAAGTTCAAAATCAGATAAAATGATCAAAAATCGCGACATGCCTATTTATACTCAAATTCCCCCGTTGGCGATAGTGACATGCGATAGTGACATGCGATAGTGACAATTGTCTAATCGCCCGGGTTCACCCATCTACGGTACATCTCCCGCGGTTGTGACACCGCGATAGTGACCAAGGCACTATCGCCTGGCACTATCGTGCAGAATGTATCGTGAGGCCCTCCCCTTCAGCGAGTGTGCCTTAGAAATAGTGACACCATGTCACTATCACGGGCACTATCGCGGGCACGGTACCGAAGCTCAAGTTTGGCAAACTTTCTACTGAACATGTGTGATCTAAACGTTAGGAGTCATTAACTTGCAACTGATTTTAAAAGTACAATAAATCCTCAACAAGGGATTGGACATATCATAAGTTCACAAATTTTCGGGGTGTTACAATCCTCCCTAACTTGGGAATGATTTCGTCCCCGAAATCCCAACTAAACGAACAGTTGAGGATATCAACGCTTCATGTCTTCCTCCATCTCCCAAGTCACATTGGCACCTCGATGGTGCTTCTATTGGACCTTGACCATCGTGACTTCTTTGTGACAGAGTCTTTTGGTCTCTCTCTAGAATAGCTTCGGGTTCTTCAATGCAACGATTGTCGTCCACTCGGATCTCTGACAATGGGATGACGCTTTCATCCGCCGCCATACATTTCTGTAAATAACATACGTTGAACGTGGGGTGAATACCATCCATTTTCGGTGGCAAGTCTAACTTGTACTCTTGAAGTCCGATACGCTCAATGATGGTAAAGGGTACAAGGAAACGGGGACTTAACTTCCCCCGCTTTCCAAACCGAATCAAACTGTTGGGAACTGAAGAATTGCTAAGTACAGTTAATGCTGCTAGCAGAACCTGGTTAATACTTCTGATGTTAATGCTACTGATACAGGTTAGTGCTGCTAGTCAAAGATTAATACTGCTGAAAGAAGTTACTACTGCTAAGCAAGTTTAGTACTGCTAAGTAGTTAGTACTGCTGGAGTTAGTACTGTTAGAACAAAGTTAATACTGCTGAGCATGGTTAGTACTGCTGAACTTAATACTGCTCAGAGTATTAATACTGCTGAAGGTTAATGCTGCTTATAAGATGAAGATCTGTATGGCAAGGATGACAGCTGGATTGAAGATATTCATGGAAGCTTGGAGATAATGATGGAAGATTATACTGAAGATCTTTTATTATTTTGTAATTATCTTTTATCTTCAGTATATGTATAGAATAGTTTGTTTCTTTAGTGCTAACAATAATTCTAAGTTTTAGCTTTAATAGAGAGAATCAACCTCAAGGTTAGAACCCTAATTCTAGAGAAGTAGAATTCGTATTGGTGAGTCTGTTCATCAATATTGAGGTTGTGTGTAAAAGCTTGTGACTTTCAATCATTCAATAAGAGTTTGCAAGTTGTGATTTTGATTTACTGTTTCATTGTTTTTCTGAATATTAAAGTGCTATTCCGCAGCTTCTTTAATATTGTTTTCTGAGTGTTTATTCTTGTTAAGAATTAAGATCCTGACAAGTGGTATCAGAGCCTGTATTCTCAGAAATCTTATTCATCATGGAAAACACAGCTGAATCAAATAGTACTTTGGCCTCAAAGGTTCCAATGCTCAGACCCAATGAATTCGACATGTGGAAGATCAGAATCAAGCAATACATACTCCTCACTGATTATTCTATGTGGGACATCATTGAGAATGGCCCATCTGAAGCAGGAAAGATTGGTGCTGATGGAAAGAGGACACCACCAAAAACTGATGCAGAAAGAAAAACTAGACAGACAGAGATGAAAGCCTTGAGCACTTTGCTCTTGGCTATTCCCAATGAATATCAACACCAATTCTGCAATTGCACTGATGCACAGATGCTCTGGAATGCTCTAGAGAAGAGATTCTCTGGTACCAAAAGTACCAAGAGAAATCAGAAGGCCATACTGAAGCAACAGTATGAGAACTTTATGTCAACCAAGAATGAGTCCATGACTCAAACTTTTGACAGGTTCAACAAGCTAATTGGTGAACTAGCTACTGTGGGAGTACAAATTGATCAAGATGATCTAAACAGGAAGTTCCTAAGGTACCTGGGTGATGAATGGACCATGTATACTGTCTCTTTCAGACAGAATGATCAACTGGAAGAAAAGGAACTTGATGATCTATACAATGATCTAAGAGTTTTTGAATCTGAGGTAGAGGCTAAGAAGAAGCCTTCTGGGTATGTTCACAATGCTGCACTCCTATCAGCATCAATTGATTCTACCTCTAACCCTGAATCAGTTAGTGCTGCCAATGGAGCAAATCAAGAGAAAGGCACTGAAACTGTGTTTGAAGCCTTTCTGTCCAGTCATGGAAACTCTTCTCTAATTAATGATGACTTGGAACAACTCCATCCGGATGATCTTGAAGAGATGGACATTAAATGGCAGATGGCCATGCTCTCTATGAGAGTTAAGAAGTTCATCAAGAGAACTGGGAGGAACAACTTCTCCCAAAGAAGAGAAGATGGAGCAGGATTTGACAAGTCAAAGGTGGAATGCTATAAATGCCATCAGAAGGGACACTTTGCTAGGGAATGCAGAAGTGGAGTGTCTAACAACAACAACCACCAACAAGCACAGTCTGGAAGCTTCAATAATAACAGAAACTCTGCTCAAGCCCTAGTCTCTCAACAAGGTATGGGGTTTGATTGGAGTGATCAAGCAGAAGAGGCTATCCAAAACCAAGCTTTAATGGCAGAGGTGTCTGATCTTCCAACAGAGGTAACTTCTAATCTTTGTACTCAAAATTGCATTAACACTGTTAAAAGGTATAGGGATCACAACCAGAACATGAGTGATGACCTTAAAAGATTAGAAAAGGACATAAAAGATTATGTGAGGATTGTTGAGAGGTTTGAAGATCAGATTAAGAGTTTTCAAGCCAATGAGCTTCAACATTCTTATGACACAAACTACTGGAAGTGGGAGAAGAATGACCTAGAACTCCAACTTACCAAATCTAAAGAAGAGAGTGATAAGTTAAGAGGAGAGTTAGCTAAAGTCAAGTTAGATGTAGAAAAGTTTTCCAATCCTTCTAAAGCAATGGACTCGTTACTACAAACTCATATTCAAGATAAACTGAGAAGAGGAATAGGGTACAATACCACACCACCACCCTACAACAACAACTACATCCCTCCTAGTTCAGACTTGTTAGAGACAAAGGATAGGAAGGACCTGCCTGAGGGAGCCACTGAGATAGATCCCTTAGATGAAGTAGTTGTTGAGGATAAAACTGAGAAAGAAACTGTCAAGAATAAGGACAACACTGTGAGTGGTGAGATTCCCATGGAAAACCACATAATTACCAATGAGGGATGTGGAAAGCATTGGGTCAAGTCCAATGAGATAGAGAAGACTGAAGGAAAGAATAAGAAGGTTCATTATAAGCAGACCACGATTGTGAACCCTATCCCTTGCAACAAGTGTGCATGCAATAAATCTGAGCCCCAAAAACATGATAAAAAGAGGGGTAATCAGAGAAACTGGAATAATCTGTGGGCACAAAAACAAGGGATTGATCTGAGTAAAATCAATAGACCAAAACCCTGTTTTATTTGTGGAAAGCTTAATCACATTGCCAAATATTGCTATTTCAATCCCATGAACCAAAGGCTGAACTTTCAGAGACCTACTCAAAAACCCTTTGGTTATAGGAAGAAAGAAAAGAACCATGTGGCTAAGAAAGTTGTTAAATCTAAAAGCCACATGAAGAAAAAGAATGTGGAAGACAGTGTCAAGATCTGGATACCTAAAAGCACTAAAGCTGTTAGTACTGCTACCACAAATAGTGCTGCTGACAGTGATAGTACTGCTAGAAGCAATAATACTGTTACCAAGGTTAATACTGCAAACTTTGTTAGTACTTCTAAAGATAGTGCTGCTTCTAGTATTAGTGCTTCTAGACCAATAATCTTGACAAAGTACTCCAATAATAAGTGTTCTGATTTTAAAAACCTCATCAAAAAGGAATGTAAGTATTTTGATGAGAAAGGGAGACCCAAGACCACTTTGGCTTGGGTTCCCAATCAATACTAATTGTTTAATCTAATGTGCAGGGCAACCAACAGCTCAAGGGGAAGAGCATCTGGCATGTTGATAGTGGTTGCTCTAGGCACATGACAGGGAACATGTATTGCCTCAAGAACTTCAAGAAGATTGATGGTGGGCATGTTGCTTTTGGGAATACTCCAGATGGAGGTAAAATCAGTGGTAAAGGTGATGTGACCAAAGATAAAATGACCTTTGAAGATGTATTCTATGTTGAACAGTTAAGGTACAACCTGTTAAGTGTATCACATGTCTGTGACAAACAACATAGTATATTATTTACTGATTCTGAATGCATTATCCTTGCTCCTGGATTCAAGGTAGTAGATGAAAAGATGATACTACTAAGAACCCCCAGAAAGGATAATGTATATTGTTTAGATATGGAAAGTGTTTCATCTGATTCATCCCTAAATTGTCTTGTTTCAAAAGCTTCTCTGGATGAATCATCACTTTGGCACAGAAGGATGTGTCACATGAACTTTAAAACAATAAATAAACTTGTTAAAAACAACCTTGTAAGAGGTTTGCCTTCTAAAGTCTATTCATGTGATGATCATTGTGTTGCTTGTCTCAAAGGTAAACAACACAAAACTTCTCATAAGTCCAAAGAGGTGAACACAATCTCTAATTCTCTTCATTTATTGCATATGGATCTGTTTGGTCCTACAAATGTTATGAGTATTGGTAAGAAATCATACTGCCTAGTTATTGTTGATGATTACTCTAGATTTACTTGGGTATATTTTCTAAGAACTAAGGATGAGACAAGTGGACTGATCAAATCCTTTATTCTAAGAATTGAAAACCAAACAAATCAAAAAGTAAAAGTCATTAGGTCAGACAATGGTACTGAATTTAAAAATCATGACCTAAACACCTTTTGTGAGGAAAAAGGAATTGAGAGGCAATACAGTGCTCCTAGGACTCCACAACAAAATGGTGTTGCTGAGAGAAGGAATAGGACGCTGATTGAGGCTGCTAGATCTCTGTTGGCAGATTCAAAACTTCCAATTACTTTCTGGGCTGAAGCAGTTAATACTGCTTGCTATGTCTAAAACAGAGTTCTAGTAGTCAAGCCTAAAAACAAGACACCTTATGAGCTTTTAAATAAAAGAAAACCTTTTATAGGATGTTTCAAACCTTTTGGGTGTCCTTGTACCATTCTCAATACCAAAACTCACTTAGGAAAGTTTGATAGCAAGGCTGATGATGGTTTTCTTGTTGGTTACTCATCTCAGAGTAAGGCTTACAGAGTTTTTAATACTTCTTCTAGAATAATTGAGGAAAGTGACAATGTCAAATGCAATGAGAACACACCAAATCCTATTGGGTCTGGTCCTCAGTGGCTATTTGACATTGATTCACTAACTAACTCTTTTGGTTTCAGTAGTAATGATTATGCAGGTTCAGGGAGTGGAGGATCAGGGGATACACAAGTTCAAGACATTATTCCTTAGTCTGTGATCTTTCCTATGCCTATAAAAGAACCTGTTGAATTATGTGAAAAAGAAACTATATCTGAGCCAATTCAGAGTGAAGAAGAAAGAAGAGAAGAGGAATCTTCAGTGCATAAAGAGCTAGAAGTAACTGAGGTGATCCCCTCAGCTGACTTAAATGATTCCAATCTAGAGGTGGGAATCCATGAAGAACCTAGTTTTCAGAATAGAACTCAAAAGAATCATCCTCCAGAGCTGGTCATAGGAGACATATCTTCTCCTATGATAACAAGGAATCAAAGCAGACTTCAAGAGCTGCAGGATCAACAACACACAATACTCTCCTGCTTTCTATCCCAGATTGAGCCTAAGAAGGCCTATGATGCAATGAAGGATTCAAGTTGGATAGAAGCCATGCAAGAAGAGTTACTTCAATTCAAACTACAGGATGTTTGGGACTTGGTAGACCTTCCAAAAGGTCATAGAGCTATAGGCACCAAGTGGATTTTCAGGAACAAAAAGGATGAGAGAGGTATTGTGATCAGAAACAAAGCAAGGCTTGTGGCATAAGGGTACACTCAAGAAGAGGGCATAGATTATGATGAAGTGTTTGCTCCAGTGGCAAGAGTAGAGGCAATCAGGCTGTTCCTAGCCTATGCCTCATACATGAAGTTCAAGGTATATCAAATGGATGTAAAGAGTGCATTTCTATATGGCACAATTGATGAAGAAGTATATGTCTGTCAACCACCTGGTTTTGAAAATCCTTCATATCCTGACAGAGTATACAAGCTGAAGAAAGCACTCTATGGTCTACATCAAGCCCCAAGAGCATGGTATGACACTCTGTCTACCTATCTCTTGGGGAATGGGTTTAAAAGGGGCATCATTGACAAGACCCTTTTCATTAAAAGAAGTAAGAAGGACATCCTACTAGTGCAGATCTATGTGGATGATATCATTTTTGGATCCACAAAAGATCAGATGTGTAGATACTTTGAATAGTTGATGCACAAGAGCTTTAAAATGAGTTCAATGGGTGAACTTACCTTCTTCCTTGGACTTCAGGTGAAACAGCAGACAGATGGGATCTTCATTAGTCAATCAAAGTATGTGCAAGACATCCTGGAGAAATATGGTTTAAAAGACTCAAAGCCAGCAAGCACACCAATGGAAACTCACAAACATATCACTACTGATCTTGAGGGGGAGGATGTTGATATCCATCTATACAGATCAATGATTGGATCTCTCATGTATCTCACAGCCTCAAGACCAGACATCATGTTTCCAGTATGTGTATGTGCCAGATTCCAAGTCAAGCCCAAGCAATCACATCTTCAAGCTGTGAAGAGGATTTTCAGATACTTAAGAGGGCAACCTAGATTAGGTCTTTGGTATGCATATGAATACTCATTTGACTTGATTGCATATTCAGATAGTGACTTGGGTGGTGCTAACATGGACAGAAAGTCTACTTCAGGGGGATGTCAACTTTTGGGTGCAAGACTAGTATCTTGGCAGTGTAAGAAACAAACCACAATGTCCTTATCAACAACAGAAGCTGAGTATATTGCTGCTGCAAGTTGCTGCTCTCAGGTTCTATGGATTCAAAATCAGATGCTGGACTATGGGGTAACATTTCTTCACACTCCAATCTTTATTGACAATAGCAGTGCTATAAGCATTGTTAACAATCCTGTCAAGCACTCCAAAACAAAGCACATCGAGATCAGGTATCACTTTATCAGAGATTACAATGAAAAGAAGCTCATTCAAGTTGCTAAAGTCCATACTGACAATCAGTTTGCAGATCTATTCACTAAAGCTTTTGATGTGGGTAGATTCACTTTCTTGGTCTCAAGTGTGGGCATGATCAACTCTGAATGAGCTCATGTGTTTAAAAAGGTGTCTTATTACCTGTTATTTTGGTTACTTATGTACTGCTAATCATCTGTCACAGGAAGTTATTGCCTTGATCAGACCTTCATAAGCTTCAAAAAGAGTAAGTATAGTTAATACTGCCAGTGCAGTTTTAATACTGCCAGTGCACAGTTAATACTGCTAGTAGTTAATACTGCTCTCAGTTAATACTGCTAGTTAGTTAATACTGCTCGTGGTTAATACTGCTCTCAGTTAATACTTCTAGTTAGTTAATAATGCTCGTGGTTAATACTGCTCGTGGTTAATACTGCTCTCAGTTAATACTGCTAGTTAGTTAATACTGCTAGTGGTTAATACTGCTCTCAGTTAATACTGCTAGGTAATTAATACTGCTCTAGGTTAATACTGCTTATGTCCCATACACTATAAATACCCTTTGCCCGCCTAAAAGATCATAACGACTCTTTGAATACTGTTCATCGTCTCTCTAATCCTTCTCTCTCAAGCTCCTAAGTAAGTTTCAGGCAAGAACACTCAAGATTCAATGGCATCCATGGCATTCATAGATGAGCATAACGAGATTGCGATGCTACAAAAGCCAAAGCAAGCTGCAGGCTTTCATCAGATAGTGGATTTTTTGAAGTCGAGCCATATCGCCCATGCTCTAACTGTGTCTCCAACCATCTACATAGAGCATCAAAGGCAATTCTGGGCTAATGCCACCATGGTTACAGAGAATGGTGTGCAGATTCTGAAAACAAGGGTGTGTGACAAACCCTTGTCAGTTACTGAATAGGTGATACGCATCTGTCTACGTCTAGACGATGCTGCAGGTATAACCTCTATTCCTAATGAGGAATTATTCTCAAATTTGTCAAGAATGGGGTATGGAGGCCAATTGGGAGGTTTTAAATTCTCAAAAGCTAAATTTTATACCGAATGGCGTTTTCTAGTTCATACCCTCATGCATTGTATCTCTAAAAAGACTACTGGATGGAGTGAGTTTAGCAGCACCATTGCATATGCTTTGGTCTGCTTGGCCACTGCCAGAAAGTACAATTTTTCTAAAATGATTTTCAGTGATCTTGTCTCAAACCTGGGAAGTAAAAAGAGTTTTTATATGTACCCCAGGTTTGTACAAGAAGTTATAACCCACGAATTGATGGATATGCCTCACTTTGATGAGGTATATGTACCAAAAATTCCCAAAGGTAAGGTCTTTTCAAACATGAAGAGATCCCCTCTGGACTCGGAAGGAGTTGACACCCCATTGTTCTCTACAATGATGGTGGTGTCTCACAATGAAGAAGGTATGGCAGCAGGGTCAAGGCCCTCATTAGACCATCCCACTGCTAGCCAATCCCAACCTTCCCACTCTATATCTATTCCCTAGTCTCTACTTCATAAGCCAACTTCACCAATCACCCAAACATATATAAGGAAAAAGGTAAAGAAGGCTCCTTCCCTTCTTGTACCATCACCCACTGAGCCTTTAAGCCCTCTAAGGGAGAATTCTCCTTTAGAGAATATCTATAGGGAAACCACAGGGGTGTCTCCGAACCCCAAGGAGGTGCTCACTGAGGATATGGTTGAGCATATGGGTGCTAAGGATGACACTACTCCTGCTAGCACAGAGGAGGTCAGTGGTAATATAACTAAGACCTTCCCCATGGCAACTTTGGGTGAGCAATCATCCAAAGGTCCCTGGTGCCAAGAACCCACGGGGGTGGAGAGTGCTTCTGTTAGGCAGAAGGCTCCCACTACAAAAAGATCCAATGATCCTTCAAAAGAGGGTAACACTTCTGGAGAAGGTGAGGACAGATATAACTATTTTGGATTGATGGAAACCATGGAAAACATCAACATGGATGTGCTCAAACAAGGCAAAGATATAGAAGAGCTGAAAATGATAGTTCTGTCACAACAAGAACAGATTGTCAACCTGAAGCAAATGGTGAAGAAATTGATTCTGCAAAAGAAGAAGAAACAATTTGTACTAAGAAGGAGGAAACCAGTGACTGATGCTCCCAAAAAGGGGGAGTCAGCAGCTGATGTCAATATGGAAGATGCCAAAGCTAAGGGGGAGCAAGAGGAAGTTGAGTTTGAGGGGGAACAAACAACTGCAGAAAATGTTGTACAAGAAGCAGTAACAGAATCAATAGCAGCAGAAACAGTTAATGCTGCTCAAGCAATTAAAGAAGCAGAAACTGTTAATGCTGCTGAACTAAATGAAGCAGTAGAAATGGTGAAAGAAGTAGTGATCTTCAGAGCAGAAATTTGGAAGAACTTGAGACAGCTGAAGCATTAATCAAAGCCAAGCATGATACTCCCAAGGTCACTTCAAAGGCCAAAGGAGTTGTCATCAAAGACAATGTTGAAGCTGTCAAGAAAGTTAGTATTCAGAAAGTGATGAGTAAAGAGAAAGGCAAAGCAAAGCTAGTGGAATCTGATCAACCAATGAAAAAGCAAAAGTTGATTGAGTCAGATGAAGCTCTGGATAGAAAGATACAAGCTGAACTTGAAGAAGCAGAAAATGTGCAAGTGGAAAAGGATAGAGAGATGGCAAAAGCAATGGCTGCAGAACTGAATAAAGCCTATCAACAAAGTCTTGCAACAGAACTAGCCAAGAAGAAAGCCACATCTCTAAGGAAGTCTGGAAAGATAAAAATGGTTGCAAAGAAAAGACAAAGACAACCTTCAAAGACATACCTTGGTGCTCAAGAGAGAAAGAAGATGATCACTTTCCTCAAGGGTGCTGTAGGTGTCAAAAAGGAAATGTTTTCAAAAATGTCTTTTGAGCAAATCAAAGGGCTGTATGGTGCAGAAATGATCAAGCTTCAAGGGGATGAAACTGCAAGGGTTGAAATGGAGAAAAGGATGAAAGAGAGCAATGACTTCTTACAAAAACCTTTTCCAGATGAGCAAGAAACTCCAAAGAAGGAGGCCACTCTTGGTGAAAGTCTAAGGACTCTTAAAAGAACCAAGATGGTGGCAAGAAGAAAGATAACCAAGAAGCCTAGAATAACTGAAGGAGAGGCTGAGAAGGTTGCTGAAGAAGAAGGGGCACCTGAGTCATCTGAAAAGAAAGAGCCTTCAAGTACTGATGATGTAAAGATGTACATGGCAGTGATGGACAAAGTGCCTGAACCAATTTCAGCTGAACCTGTTGGTAGGGGTGGCAAAAAGTGACCCAACCCGCCAACCCAACCCGAACCCAACCCAATAGTAGCAGGTTGGGTTGAGAATTTCAACCCATTTAAGTTAAATGGGTCAACCCGTCTAACCCATTTATTAATTGGGTTTGGGTTGGGTTGAAATTTTCAACATGTTTTCAACCTGATTTCGACCCATTTACAACCTGATTTCAACCCATTTACAACTTGATTTCAACCCATTTACAACTTGATTTCAACCCATTTACAACCTGTTTCTAACCCATTTACAACCTGTTACTAACCCAATTACAACCTGTTTCTAACCCATTTATAATATTACCTAATAATTTTTTTTAGTTATTAATAAATATAATATAATTTCAATATTAAAATTTGAAAGTTAAAGTTGAAACCCTAAATCACTAAAGGAAATAGGCGCCGCTTTCTTCCTCATTTCCTCTCGAGTCTCCTCCCTCTTCGGTTCTGTACTGTTCACGCTTCACGGCGGCCGACGACCCTTTTGGAACTATGATTTATTTAACTTTGTGGTTGTGGAAAACTTTGAACTATTTATTTTACTTTTTGGTTGTGTTTTATTAAACTTCGAACAATTTATTTGACTTTGTCGTTGTGTATTTGTCGTGGAATGAAGTAGTTTAAGCATTTTTATTTCATTTACAATTTTAAATTTAAATGGGTCAACCCAGGTTCAACCCATTTATTTAACAGGTTGGGTTGATATAGTCATAAACAGGTCAACCCGCTACCAACCCATCAACCCAACAGGTTGGATTGGGTTGAAAATCTCAACCCATTTAATTAAACAGGTTGGGTTGGGTTGAGATTTTCAACCCAATTAATAAATGGGTTGAACCCGAACCCAACCCAACCTGACCTATTTACACCCCTACCTGTTGGTGTAAAGCCTCCTGAAGTTATTCACTGGGATACATTGACAGTGGATGGAAAGGAATACATAAGGATCAAGAGGAAGGATGAAAAGTATGAGGTATTCAACACTTAGGCCAAGATTGTCAGAACATGCTCCAGGTCTGATATAGAAGAAATGTTTGAAATAGGGATGAAGTTATATGCAGATCAGTTAAAAGCTCCAGGGATTTCAATCACAAAGTTGGTGATGGAGTATCTGTGTATGATGTTCAAACCTGATGAAGTGGAAGGAGTCATAAGAAATGTGTTTCAAACAGTCAACAATTGGACTCTATATGAAACTAGTGGAGTATATGCAGTGACTTTGGATAGAAATCACATAGAATACTTCCTAGTGGATAGAGTATACAACCACAGCAGACTGAAGCTTCATGCAATGTTAAAGAAGAAGCTTGGATGTGTTGAAAACTCAGAAATGGCCAAGTATCTGATTCAGAGAATGATCAATCAAAGTTTGGGGCTAAATGTTGATACAGGGATCTGAAGAATGGTATTTTGGGAGCATCTGAAGAACATGACTTCTCTTCCTAAAAGTCAAGTTAGGGGGAGATTGTTGGGAACTGAAGAATTGCTAAGTACAGTTAATGCTGCTAGCAGAACCTGGTTAATACTTCTGATGTTAATGCTGCTGATACAGGTTAGTGCTGCTAGTCAAAGATTAATACTGCTGAAAGAAGTTACTACTGCTAAGCAAGTTTAGTACTGCTAAGTAGTTAGTACTGCTGAAGTTAGTACTGCTAGAACAAAGTTAATACTGCTGAGCATGGTTAGTACTGCTGAACTTAATACTGCTCAGAGTATTAATACTGCTGAAGGTTAATGCTGCTTATAAGATGAAGATCTGTATGGCAAGGATGAAAACTGGATTGAAGATATTCATGGAAGCTTGGAGATAATGATGGAAGATTATACTGAAGATCTTTTATTATTTTGTAATTATCTTTTATCTTCAGTATATGTATAGAATAGTTTGTTTCTTTAGTGGTAACAATAATTCTAAGTTTTAGCTTTAATAGAGAGAATCAACCTCAAGGTTAGAACCCTAATTCTAGAGAAGTAGAATTCGTATTGGTGAGTCTGTTCATCAATATTGAGGTTGTGTGTAAAAGCTTGTGACTTTCAATCATTCAATAAGAGTTTGCAAGTTGTGATTTTGATTTACTGTTTCATTGTTTTTCTGAATATCAAACCTTTCCAAGGGGACAATTTCAACATCACACAGTCCCCCACTTGAAACTCTACGGGTTGCCTTTTCTTGTAGGCATAACTCATTTGTCGATCTTGCGCCGCCTTCAAGCATTCTCGGATCGCTTTAACTTTGTCCGTTGTCTCTTGTACAATTTCCGGCCTGTTGAATTGCTTTTCGCCTGCCTCCAACCAACACACGGGGGTTCTACACTTCCTCCCGTATAAGGCTTCAAACGGTGCAGCCCCAAGACTAGAGTGGTAACTGTTGTTGTAAGCGAACTCCACCAAAGGTAGATGAGTATCCCAATTACCACCGAAATCGATCACACAAGATCTAAGCATGTCCTCCAAGATTTGGATTGTCCTATCGCTTTGTCCGTCTGTCTATGGGTGGTATACCGTACTCAGATTTACCCGAGTACCTAATTCTTGATGTAACGCTCCCCAAAATCTCGATGTAAACTGTCTATCACGATCGGAAACTATAGAAAAGTGTATACCATGCCTAGAGACCATTTCATCAATATAGAGCTTTGCCAATTTATCCATTGGCAAGGTTTCCCGTATCGCTAGAAAATGAGCACTCTTCGTCAAACGGTCGACAATCACCCAAATGGTGTCATTTCCCCGCAACGTCTTTGGTAGCTTGGTCACGAAGTCCATGGTAATCTTGTCCCATTTCCACTCAGGTATCTCCAACGATTGTAGGCTTCCATAAGGTTGTTGGTGCTCGACCTTTACTTGTGAACAAGTCACACACCGCTCTACATAGTGTGCCATATCCAACTTCATAACCGACCACCAATAGTGTAATTTCAAGTCTCTATACATCTTGGTGCTCCCCGGGTGGATGGAGTATTTGTACTTGTGCACGTCTTCCAAAAGTAGTTCCTGGTTCCTTCCAACCTTTGGTACCCAAACACGTCCATTGAAACACTCGATCCCTCGGCTATCATCAGTCAAAAGTAGTCGTTGCTTGGTCATCACTTCATCTTTGAGATTCTCCTCCCTCATGGCTTCGACTTGTGATGCTTTAATCTTCTCCATGAGGCTCGACACTAATTCAATTCTTGTAAGCTTGGATCAGAGTCTTCCACTATATTCCTTTCGACTTAGGGCATCGGCCACCACGTTTGCTTTAGCCAGGTGGTAAAGTAACCCACAATCGTAGTCCTTGAGTATCTCCAACCACCTTCTTTGCCTCATATTTAGCTCCTTTTGATCGAAGACATACTTCAAGCTCTTATGGTCTTTGTACAAGGTACACTTCGTTCCATATAGGTAGTGTCGCCACAACTTCAATGCGAATACTACCTCCGCTAACTACAAATCATGAGTGGGATAATTCTTCTCATATACCTTTAGTTGCCTTGACGCGTAGGCAATAACCTTTCCTCTTTGCATGAGTACGCACCCAAGACCCATTTTGGATGCATCACTGTAAACTACAAAATCTTCCGATCCTTCCGACAAAGATATGATTGGGGCTTCACACAACTTCTTTTGTAACGTCCGAAACGCCTTCTCTTGAGATTCGGTCCGGACGAACTTCACATTCTTCTTGGTCAAATCAGTCAACGAAGAAGCAATCTTGGAGAAATCCTGGATGAACCTTCTATAGTAACACGCCAACCCTAAAAAGCTTCGAATCTCGGATGGACTCTTAGGAGGTTCCTAATTCATCATGGTTTCTATCTTCATGGGATCTACCATCACACCGTTTTTCAAGACTACGTACCCCAAGAACTGCACTTCCTTCTACCAAAATTCACACTTGGAGAATTTCACATAAAGCTTCTCCTTCCTCAAGACCTCCAACACATCACAAAGGTGATGAACATGATCGGATTCATCCTTGGAGTAAATCAGAATATCATTAATGAACACGATGACCGACTTGTCAAGAAATGGTCGTCACACGCGGTTCATTAAGTCTATGAACACCACCGGGGCGTTCGTTAGACCGAAAGGCATCACCAAGAACTCGTAGTGTCCATAACGCGTCCTAAATGCAGTCTTTGGAATGTCATCTTCCTTGACTTTTACTTGATGGTAGCCTGAATGCAGATCGATATTTGAGAAACATCTTGCTCCTTGAAGTTGGTCAAATAAATCATCGATCATAGGGACTGGATACTTGTTCTTCACGGTCACCTTATTCAACTACCTATAATATATACACATCTGCATGGTGCCATCCTTCTTCTTCTTCACAAAAAAGACCGATGCACCCCACGGAGATGAGCTCGACCTCACGAATCCTTTCTCAAGAAGGTCTTGTAGTTGTCGCATCATCTCTTTCATCTTATACGGGGCCAAATGATACGGAGCTCTAGCTATCGGGGCTGCTCTAGGTGCTAAATCAATCTTGAACTCTACCTGGCGATCGGGTGGTAATCCAGGCCAGTCGTCCGGGAATACGTCGGGGAATTATCTTACCACCTCCACAACTTCAAGCTTTTTCTTCTCGAGCTTGGCGTCTATAACGTACGCCAAAAAGGATGAGCATCTTACTGATAATTGCCACCTCGCCCTTCCGCCTTTTGCCATACACGCTCACCGACTCATCATCTAAAATTGGAATTCGAATAAACTTCTTTGCACAAAGAATCTCGGCATGGTTATCCATTAACCAATCCATCCTAACAACCACATCAAATCCTCCAATGACCATCGACATTAAATCAACCGGGAATTCCTTCCCTTTGATTTCCAACTTGCAACCTCTAAGGACGTCTCGAACCACCACTTTATCACCATCCGCTAGCCCTACCACTAAGGCATCCTCTAAACAACTATTGGGTACGAATAACTTTTGACAAAAGGAACTCGACACAAACGAAAAACTCGCGCCCGAATCAAATAATATGCGTATAGGTACGGAGTTTAGCAGAAAAATTCCCGACACTACATCCGTCGAAGCCTTCACCTCCTCGGTCGTCATTTGAAAGGCTCTCCCCGTTACTCTCGTAGGGTCCACCATCTTTCCCCAACTACTCCCAGTCTTCATTTTCGGGCACTCGCTTCTGATATGGCCCGACTCCTTGCATCCAAAACAGATTTACCTTATAATGGGACAATATCTGTAATTGTAGCTCGGCTTGCCACACTTAAACCAGGGTTCAGACCCTAAATTACATGGACCGAGGTGTTTGCTCTGGCACTTGGAGCACCATGGAACCTCGCGTCTCGGGCTGGTTCCCCAAAGATTGTTGTTGAATGGTCTAGGTCTTTTGGAGGGTACGAAACTTCCCTCTCATCTTCTTTTCTCAGCTACACCGCTTCTCTCCACCTTATTTGAACCATAGGAATCTTCCACTAACTATGCCTTCTCAATTGCCTCTCGAAGGGTAGAGGCCTTGGTCACCCACACCATGTTCATCTTCTCGGACGACAAGCTCTTGATGTAGGCCTTGATCTTCTCTCTCTCGTTTGGGACTAGATGTCCCACCAATCCTAACTTGTCCATAAACTGACGGTTGTACTCTTTCAATGACAAGTTTCCCTTCCTCAAATTTCGGAATTCATCTTCTATCCGGTCCATGGCCCGCTCATTACAAAACTCCTCCATCAATTTCTTCTTAAAAGTTGCCTAACTCAGTTTAGCCAACACCGTTGCCTCCACCGAAGAGGAGTAAACATTCCACCATGTGAGGGCCGCCCCTCTCAGCATCTGAGAACCAAACATTGCCTTATGGCTTTCACCGCATTCATTTGATTGGAAAGCTTGTTCCATCTCTCGGATGCAATTCATACATGCAACCAGATCATCTGAACCCTTGAATTTCGGTGGTCGACAACAAGGAAAGCCTTGAAAGTACAAGCTTTCGTCACTTGTCTCGTTTCCGGGGCCACGGTTCCATCAGTGGGAATTTCATGTTCGGTACCCCTGGATCTCGCACAAGAACATTCTTCGCAACCGTTTCGTGCCTACGGTTGTTAGTATCTCGGTCTTCAAGTAGCTTTAAGAACATTTCCTGCTGTTGGGCCATCGCTGCGTTCATAGCTTGCATCATCCGATCCATCATTCTTGATTCCGGAGTTACTTCTTCCATTATCGGTTTAGATGTGGCTATGTTACGGTGGGGTACATGCTCGGGCCCTACGCCCAAAACGTTTTGCAACGGTGGGGGATAGTCCATCTTCGTCACTCTAGGATGGTCGGCCGCGGATGCCGTTGCATCTTGGCCATCCGACCGACTTCGAGTGTTTACCATCGTCTGCCACACATACGCGAGAATATAGGTCAGAATAGACTATAAAAATTATAGACAATGAAACATACTACTACCTTCATTAATCATCATAACAATGGAAAACAAGCATACTCACGTAAAACATCTTTATAATAACGTTAGCTAAGTGAAATTATGAACACATGATGTTGAAGCCAAAAATTATCCAAAGGATAATTTAAGGTCGGTGTGGAGCTTTATCCCACTAAAGAAATTAACCAGGCGACAATATACGTGACCATAATAAAATAAAGAGACAAGGGATTTGGTGACGCAGAAAAACCTCAACGAGGAAAAAACCTCGGACGACTAAGGGATGTCGTCGTGCACTATGATCACCAAACAGGGGTGATATCCTTATGTATTACAATGTTTTACACGACAGATGCTAAAAACAAATGTATGAACCAATGATAAAAACATATCATGTATAAAAATAACTTGTGTCGTTTGTATCGTACTGTTGTCGTGTGTTGCTAGAGTAAGATTGTAAGTGTTCTTCGTGTAACTTGTAAGTTCTCGTGATTCAGATATCCCCTCTCACAATGAAAGATGTATCCTTTGTATTTATAGTCTTGATTCTTCATAAATATGTCTTTGTAATGGTTGATGCTTCATAAAAAGCTTTGATGGCGCTAATCGGTTATAGCCGTTGATACTTATGAACATTGAACCTGCACTAAATGAACAAGAGAAGAACGTTGAATCATACGTTAGTATGGTTGAGAGTACATCCTCGTGACCGTCGCACGACGCTCGACCAACCTTCGAGTTAGTGTCGACGAGTATCGTAGTTATGCTTAGTCGTCAGGACCTTATCTTAATACAAGACAAGTCGTGTGAAATATGTATTAAATATATCTTCGTCGAGGTCATGTATTTTTGACCCAAACAGTTTGCCCCCAAAATTTGAAATTAAGAGGGAATCTTATAATTTTAATTTTTAAATTTTGAAAATTTTGCCACGTGTCATTCGGGGAAAGACTCTCGTTGCGGTGGAACTGAAGCGGTTTGATTGTGTGATGTCATGGCAGCATGGGGAACATGTGTGTCAGGTGTAAGTGACAGGTGTCGATAATCTAGAGATGCTCCTGAAGAGTCGACCGACACGTGTCGACCATCGAGCGATTGTGCTCGATATGGCTTTCACGTATAAATAGGTATAACCATGGAAGGTTTCCTTTTACGCTTTCATAGTATTTTTAGAGAGAAATTTCAGTGAATCCCTTCTAAGCTTTACCGAATCCTTACCAAACACCCACACGATCCTTGCCAGTTTTAGGTTTTGATCGAGGTTTAGAGTGACTATTTAAGGTATGATTACTCCATGAACTTTTATATGCGTTTTAAGACTCATGCTAGGAAACGTAGATGGAATTGGGACATTCTAGGCCTGATTGCATTAAAAATCAACCTTACTGGGTTAGCCATGTCGAGCGAACTTGCAAGCTCAATCCATAGTCAAGATGACCTGGATAGTCTTAGGCGCTTAGCGCAAATTCCGACGGATATCTCCATAAACTCTCCGGGTCAGGTTCGTCCTAATATGTGTCCGGAGGGATATTTCGTAATCTACGAATATCCCTTCAAGATAGGGTTTAAATGGCTCTATTCCCCTCTATCGATGCTTTTCATGCTCACCTTCAATCTTGCGTCGGGGCAACTCATGCCCCAGTTCTGGAGGGTCATCTCAGTTATTGAGCAACTAACTACGGAGTGGGGAGCTTCATTCGACGTGAAAGATCTCCTCATGGCTTATACCGTGAAGGTTGACGGTTTTCACCATTATAGCCTTCACTCTAAGTATCGGGGTGATCACATCCTGGTACTCAACACCGCGGTTAACGATCGTGGGTGGAAATCGAGATATGCCTTCGTGCGTATGGCCTCACTGGGTCCAGACAGTGACTGGCTCGAGCCTTACTTATAACACCCGTGTTCCGTTAACTAGTACAAGTTGTGTTAAGTGAACTTTGGATGAAAATGTGCATAACATATTTGTACACTATGCTTTACCGACTTGTACCTTGGACTAATTTGTGATACAATATCATCTAAGGGACCCCACCCGTACAAAAATGAAACTAAACTTAACTTAAAATGTTAAGTTAACTCCTACTAGGGCATAAAGTTGAGAAATTAGACTTGAGGGGCCAAAGTGAAAATGTTGAAAATATAAATACCCCAAATTAGTAAAAGTAAATCATTTAAACTCTAATATATATCTTCTTCTATCTGATTTTCCTCATCTCTTTAAGAGCAACCATCGTTGAAATCAAATTACATGAAAAAGTCATCAAATTAGTTGAAGATATTAAGTTTTTAACTCAAGAACTCAAAGGTATGTGTTTATCTTCTAGTATTCTAACTTGAATCTTCTCTTTAGGTCGATTTTGTAATCATTAGGTTTGAAATCTGTTTTAGGTTTGAAATTGTGAGAAGATTGAAGAGTTCAAGTTTGTTTGAGAATTAAAATCATTATTGGAATCAAGGTATGTTAAGCTATTGGTATGAATTTCATTATTTTGAGGTTTTAGCTTAAGTTAGGTCTTTAATGGTGAATTGTTGTTATGAAGTTAAAAAGTATTGATTTTATGCTTAAGAGATCATTTAGGATTATGATAATTATTGGTCTTATTTTCCTATTGAATAGAATGAGTTTCAATGGATTTGGTTGTGAAATTAGTTGTTGTGGACAGGGGTGAATCAAAACATTCAGCCTGTTTCAAAAATTCATATAAAATCATTGGTTGGTCCAAATTAGATGTGCAATATACCGTTGGAAACCTTGAAGAGTCTAGTACATATTTGTAGTTTACAATAAGAGTTGATTTTGAGTCTAAATGGCTCAAAACCGTGAGTTTCCAGAACTGGTCAACTGCAACTCGGGATTTGTACACTGTTTTTGTAAAATCCATATAAAACTGGTCATTGATCGAAATAAAGTTAATCTTGTGCGATTAGTTTCCTAAGAGATAGTATTACAACTTTCATTTATAGGTAAAAGTGTAATTTGTCCTCTAAATATGTGTAAAACAGAAAAACATTAGAGAGACTTGTTTACTCAAGCAAATATATTGATTACTATCGAAATAGTAATTGGTTATTGTTTTATGTAAAGGTGACTTTGTGTGACTGATATCAACATACGAGCATCCGATTGTCGTATTCCATCGTATACTTTTTAGGTACGAATATCATAATTTACTTGACACGGGGATAGCCATTTGCATAAGGCTTCCTAATCCGGATATATTGGTTCCAAATTCACTTCATGCTTGTTAAATACAATTGAGCATTATTTTCCTTTTGAATTATCATTTCAATTGAGATTTGGAATATGGATTTCTTAACTTGTTGGATTGCATCTATTGTGATTTTTGTCTATAGACTTGACATTGGGGACACCGATGTTGAGATGCTTCCATGGTGGCTAAAACAATCATGGCGTCCTCACTATATATAGTCCTTAAAAGTGGACTGACTTGATACGGGTCAAATATAGGGCGTATGGATCGATCCTAGGAACCGTTATCGGAGAATTTGTTGCGGCCGTGGTTAAATCCACGGAGAGGATTGTTGTGTTGTGTCCGCACCCCTTTCCTCACTCGATCCCAAACGGACTGATCATCCTTTTGGGAACAAAGCGTTATTGTGATGCTTGTTGATTTTTAGACCTTTAATATGCCTTCGGGATATTCGTTTGTCTTTGATTTCTTTCAGAAACGTCTTAAATGTGGAATAACATCTTAAATCTTAATTTTCATCTTGAACTTGTTATCTCATGTATATTGTTTAATTATTATTATTTGTTCACTGAGTATTAAGCTCAGCCGAGGTTTTCTTTGTCCTCGGCAGGTAAATGACTTAGTAGAACTTTTGGGATGAGAGCCGTGGAGATGACAAAAATGAAGATAAAGCATTATGATATGCTTTGTTAAGCTTTTGATAACTAATGTAGATGACGTTTATGTGTATTTTGGGAATGTATTTTGGTACAAACTGTTATCTCCGTTGATGGTTCTGTAAATAAACTTTGGTAAACTATATAAATCGCTCTGTATTACTTTTAGCTGGAATAGGTTTTGTGTTAAATCTAATTGTGGCATTTTCCGTCCTTAGCCACGCAGGACGGGGGTGTTACAAGTTGTGGTATCAGAGGTATAGGTTATGATCCTGTAGTACAATTTAAGTTTGGTCTGTGAAGAATGGGTAGAACTAAGATAGGACTATCTTAGGAACTATTCATGCTAGTTAATTAATATCTCGTTTGCTTCATTTCTTATTGAAAATAACTGAGCAAATGATTCATCTGTTATTTGTGTTAGCTCCAAATTCCGCCGAGAAGAGTACCAGCAATAAGAGGGGCAATAAGAGGTAGACCCAGGATAAATAGAACCGGGTCTGAAAATGAAGCAAGAAATCCACCAACAAGTCAACTAGATCCTAATGTGATCGCAGCTGTCCACCAAACGGTTAACGAGATGCTACCAAGAATTATATCACAAACGGTGGAAGCATTACGTCAAACTGGCGAAAACCCGAATCCTAACATCGGTAACTCTGGGCCAGAAATCAGAGATCAAGAAACTGACATTGGTAACGAACTGGTTGATATCCATAAATGGTTGGAGAGGTTCCACAAGCAAAAGCCTCATACTTTTATCTCAGCGACCACTCCTGTTGAGGCCGAAGATTGGATATCACACCTTGAAAAGATATTTCGGGTTTTAGGCTGTTCGGATAGAATTCAGGTGAAGTTGGCTACCTATAAACTTGAAGGGGATGCTAATCGTTGGTGGCAAGCTTGGAAGCAATCTTATGGAGGGGACAAAGCTATTAAAAATTTAACTTGGTCTGGGTTCAAAGATATTTTCTATCAACAATACTTTACTGTAGCAGGCAAAGATGCGTATGTTCAAGAGTATTCTACAATTAAGCAGAAAGAAGATGAATCCATATCTGAATACATGGCCAGATTTCTACGGTTGGCTAGTTTTGCAGGTACTATCGCCGGTACAGTAAGAAATCAGGTAAATAAATTCAAATGGTCCCTTAACAGCAAATTCAGATCCAAGCTCATTAATCAAGAGTTTACAAGTGTTGCTGAAGTTGTTGATGTTGCGAGAAACATTGAAAGGGAACGACTGGATTCTATACTCTCCTGAGATGATAATGGTAAGAAAAGAAACCGAGATGCATTTCAAGGAAGTTCTAGCGGACGAGGAACTAATCGGACGGGTCAATGGAAACAACCGGATTACCGATCTCAAGTTTCATCTCAAGGGACTTCTAGTAAAGGTTTTTCGAATACAACTTCTCTGTTACGATGCAAAGATTGTGGATTTAGACATCGCCTAGGACCATGTCTTCGAATGACTGGTGCCTGTTATAACTGTGGTCAACAGGGACATCTAGCTCGTGATTGTAAACAAGGGTCAAAGGATAATGCTAAAGATAAAGAGAAGCAATCTACTGCCGGTGGTCGAGTGTTTTCCCTGTCTACTGACAAATCTACTGCGGGTATGGTTTCTGGTATGTTTTCTATTGACGGTAGAGATGTATGTGTTTTATTCGATATAGGTGCTACACACTAGATTGTTTCTGAAAGCTTTGAAGAAAATCTTAAACCATATGAACGATCCACCGAGTTCCCTTTGCACATTACTACTTCTATGGGTAGTTCCGTATGCATACTTGGTGAATTTCCAAACTGTCTGTTATTCATTGGTGATCGAATTCGGGAGGTCACTTTACTTCCGATGAAAATGGATCACTTCGATATCATCCTCGACATGGATTGGTTGTCGAAAAACCAAGTGACCATCGACTGCAAAGCCAAACAAATCGTCTTCGGTGATGTCAATGAACCCGAATATGTGTTCCAGGGTGTTTCACCTGAGAAGGGGACCCGTGTTATCTCGGCAATAAAAGTTAAGGCAATGATCTGGCAGGGACGTGAAGGGTTCCTAGCTGCACTACAAGACCCAGAAGAGGTATGCCTTAAACTTGAAGATATTCATGTTGTCAATGAATTTCCAGACGTATTTCCCGATGAACTTCCAGGAGTTCCTCCAGAAAGGGAAGTTGAATTTACAATTGATCTTATTCCGGGAGCCTCTCCTATCTCAAAGGCTCCGTATCGTATGGCTCCATCGGAGATGAAAGAACTTAAGGAACAACTTGAAGATCTCTCAAATCGTGGTTTTATTCGACCCAGTGTATCTCCATAATAAATACCTTTTACCCCGGTCCTATTTGTTAAAAAGAAAGATGGATCGATGTGCTTATGTATTGACTATCGTGAGCTGAACCGAGTCACAGTACGTAATAAATACCCTTTTCCCCTTATTGACGATCTCTTCGATTAACTTCAAGGAGCGAAGTATTTTTCTAAAATCGACTTAAGATCTGGGTATCTTTAGCTTCGAGTCAAAGATCAGGACATTCCTAAGACGACTTTCTGTACTCGATATGGTCATTACGAATTTATTGTTATGCCATTCGGGTTAACTAATGCTCTGACAGTCTTTATGGATCTTATGAACAGGGCTTTCAAAGATTATTTGGACGACTTTATTATCGTTTTCATTGACGATATTCTCATATATTCAAAGTCAAAAGAAGATCATGAAACTCACTTGCGTATTGCTTTAGAAACTCTCCGAAATAAGAAGTTGTACGCAAAGTTTTCTAAATGTGAATTCTGGTTGGAGCATGTCACATTTTTGGGTCATGTTATCTCCGGTGAAAGCATTAAAGTCGACCCTGCCAAGGTTGATGCCATCACTAAATGTCCGAAACCGACAAATGTCTCAGAAGTCCGAAGTTTCCTGGGTTTGGCAGGTTACTATCGACGGTTTGTCGAAAACTTTTCCAGGATCGCCCTCCCTATGACAAAACTTCTTCGAAAAGAAGTTAAATTTGTTTGGGGTGAAGAACAGGAAAAGGGTTTTGAAGAGCTGAGAAAAAGATTGACTACAACACCAATTTTTACATTGCCATCTAGGGCAGAAGGTTTTCAAGTTTATAGTGATGCTTCTCAAAGTGGTCTGGGTTGTGTTCTGATGCAACATGGCAAAGTGATTGTATCAGCCTCACGCCAGCTCAAACCCAATGAGGTAAACTACCCTACACATGATCTTGAGTTAGCAGCAGTTATTTTTGCACTCAAAATATGGCGTTACTATTTGTACGGAGAGACTTGTGATATCTTTACTGATCACAAAAGCTTGAAGTACATATTTACGCAAAAAGAACTGAATATGCGGCAACGACGGTGGCTCGAACTTCTTAAGGACTACGATGTCCAAATTCAGTATCATCCAAGCAAAGCAAATGTAGTCGCAGACGCCCTTAGCCGTAAAAGCATTGGTAATATATCATCTTCAGCCGTTCAACCCCAGATTGCTTCAGATCTGGAACGTATGGGTATCGCTTTGTGCTATCGTGGTGGAGACGAAATTTTGGCTAGTCTCACGGTTGAACCAACCCTTGTTTCTCGAATCAAAGAGGCTCAAAAGCAGGATGGAGAACTTTGGGCTATCTTACAAAAGGCTAAAGATGATTCACAGTCAGATTTTCAAATTGATGATAAAGGTATTATCTGGTTTCGTAATCGACTTTGTGTACCCGATAATCCTGAGCTCAAAGATGCAGTCTTGAGTGAAGCCCATAATTCACTTTTCTCGATTCATCCCGGATCCACTAAAATGTATCGAGATATGAAACAATACTTTTGGTGGAACGGTATGAAACGGGATATAGGTTAATACGTGGCGAAGTGTCTTACTTGTCAGAAAGTGAAGATTGAACATCAGCGGTCTAGCGGATTGTTACAACCATTAGAGATTCCTGTTTGCAAATGGGAGCATATTTCTATGGATTTTGTGACAAGATTGCTGAAAAATCAAAGACGACACGATGCTATCTGGGTAGTAGTTGACCGTTTGACAAAGTCGACTCATTTCCTACCTATTCAAGAGACGTATCCGGTTAGTACGTTGTCAGAGATTTTTCAGCGAGAAATTGTGAGATTGCATGGTACACCAGTTTCCATCACATCAGATCGAGATCCACGATTCACTTCTCGATTCTGGAAAAGTCTTCACCAGGCCTGGGGTACAAAGTTCAGCTTTTCATCCACAAACGGATGGTCAGACTGAACGAACTATTCAGACCCTAGAAGATATGTTACGGTCTTGTACTCTTGAGTGGTCTGGTAGTTGGGACGAATATTTACATCTCGTGGAGTTCGCATATAACAATAGCTGGCAGGCTAGTATTGGCATGGCTCCGTACGAAGCTTTATATGGTCGAAAATGCAGAACACCGACCTATTGGAATGAAGTTGGGGAACGAGCTATCTAAGGACCTGAACTTATCCGAATCACTACTGAACAAGTCGATATTGCGAGACAGAAAATGAAATAAGCTCAATCTCAGCAGAAAAGTTACGTGGATAAGCTTCGAAAACAGTTAGAATTCCAAACGGGTGATCATGTCTTCCTAAAAGTTTCATCTTTACGGGGAGTTCGCAGATTTGGAATCAAAGGTAAACGTAGTTCGAGATATATTGGACCCTTCGAAATACTTGAACGAGTTGGAGAGGTAGCGTATCGCCTAGCATTACCTCCTCAACTATCGCATATCCACAACGTTTTCCATATATCGTCGCTCCGCGGATATCATTATCACCCCCTTCACGTGATTCATTATCCGTTAGACAAAATCGAAAGAGATCTCTCTTATGTTGAAGAACCAGAGGCAATAATTAGTCGAGAAGAGAGACAAATGCGACGAAGGACAATACCGTTCGTGAAAGTGCTATGGCGAAATCATTCCGAGCGGGAAGCCACATGGGAAACGGAAGAATCTATGCGAAAGGAGTACCCATATCTCTTCGATTCTTGTAAGTCCTTCTAATCCTATCTCAATTTTGGGGACAAAATTTTCTTTTTAGGAGGGGAGGATTATAACACCCGTGTTCCGTTAACTAGTACAAGTTGTGTTAAGTGAACTTTGGATGAAAATGTGCATAACATATTTGTACACTATTCTTTACCGACTTGTACCTTGGACTAATTTGTGATACAATATCATCTAAGGGACCACACCCGTACAAAAATGAAACCAAACTTAACTTAAAATGTTAAGTTAACTCCAACTAGGTCATAAAGTTGAGAAATTAGACTTGAGGGGCCAAAGTGAAAATGTTGAAAATATAAATACCCCAAATTAGTAAAAGTAAATCATTTAAACTATAATATAAATACCCCAAATTCGTACTGTTGTCGTGTGTTGCTAGAGTAAGATTGTAAGTGTTCTTCATGTAGCTTGTAAGTTCTCGTGATTCAAATATCCCCTCTCACAATGAAAGATGTATCCTTTGTATTTATAGTCTTGATTCTTCATAAATATGTCTTTGTAACGGTTGATGCTTCATAAAAAGCTTTGATGGCGCTAATCGGTTATAGCCGTTGATACTTATGAACATTGAACCTGCACTAAATGAACAAGAGAAGAACGTTGAATCATACGTTAGTATGGTCGAGAGTACATCCTCGTGACCGTCGTACGACGCTCGACCAACCTTCGAGTTAGTGTCGACGAGTATCGTAGTTATGCTTAGTCGTCAGGACCTTATCTTAATACAAGACAAGTCGTGTGAAATATGTATTAAATATATCTTCGTCGAGGTCGTGTATTTTTGACCCAAACAGTTTGCCCCCAAAATTTGAAATTAAGAGGGAATCTTAAATTTTGAAAAATTTGCCACGTGTCATTCGGGGAAAGACTCTCGTTGCGGTGGAACCGAAGCGGTTTGATTTCAATTAGACCTTTGAAGGTCTAATTGACATGTGTGATGTCATAGCAGCGTGGGGAACATGTGTGTCAGGTGTAAGTGACAGGTGTCGATAATCTAGAGATGCTCCTGAAGAGTCGACCGACACGTGTCGACCATCGAGCGATTGTGCTCGATATGGCTTTCACGTATAAATAGGTATAACCATGGAAGGTTTCTTTTTACGCTTTCATAGTATTTTTAGAGAGAAATTTTAGCGAATCCCTTCTAAGCTTTACCAAATCCTTACCAAAAACCCACACGATCCTTGCCAGTTTTAGGTTTTGATCGAGGTTTAAAGCGACTATTTAAGGTACGATTACTCCTTGAACTTTTATATGCGTTTTAAGACTCATGCTAGGAAACGTAGACGGAATTGGGACATTCTAGGCCTGATTGCATTAAAAATCAACCTTACTGGGTTAGCCATGTCGAGCGAATTTGCTAGCTTAATCTAGAGTCAAGATGACCTGGATAGTCTTAGGCGCTTAGCGCAAATTCCGACGGATATCGCCATAAACTCTCCGGGTCAGGTTCGTCCTAATATGTGTCCGGAGGGATATTTCGTAATCTACGTATATCCCTTCAAGATAGGGTTTAAATGGCCCTATTCCCCTCTATCGAGGCTTTTCATGCTCACCTTCAATCTTGCGTCGGGGCAACTCATGCCCCAGTTCTGGAGGGTCATCTCAGTTATTAAGCAACTAACTACGGAGTGGGGAGCTTCGTTCGACGTGAACGATCTCCCCATGGCTTATACCGTGAAGGTTGACGGTTTTCACCATTATAGCCTTCACTCTAAGTATCGGGGTGATCGCATCCTGGTACTCAACACCGCGGTTAACAACCGTGGGTGGAAATCGAGATATACCTTCGTGCGTATGGTCTCACTGGGTCCAGACAGTGACTGGCTCGAGCCTTACTTATAACACCCGTGTTCCGTTAACTAGTACAAGTTGTGATAAGTGATCTTTGGATGAAAATGTGCATAACATATTTGTACACTATGCTTTACCGACTTGTACCTTGGACTAATTTGTGATACAATATCATCTAAGGGACCACACCCGTACAAAAATGAAACTAAACTTAACTTAAAATGTTAAGTTAACTCCTACTAGGGCATAAAGTTGAGAAATTAGACTTGAGGGGCCAAAGTGAAAATGTTGAAAATATAAATACCCCAAATTAGTAAAAGTAAATCATTTAAACTCTAATATATATCTTCTTCTATCTGATTTTCCTCATCTCTTTAAGAGCAACCATCGTTGAAATCAAATTACATGAAGAAGTCATCAAATTAGTTGAAGATATTAAGTTTTTAACTCAAGAACTCAAAGGTATGTGTTTATCTTCTAGTATTCTAACTTGAATCTTCTCTTTAGGTCGATTTTTGAATCATTAGGTTTGAAATCTGTTTTAGGTTTGAAATTGTGAGAAGATTGAAGAGTTCAAGTTTGTTTGAGAATTAAAATCATTATTGGAATCAAGGTATGTTAAGCTATTGGTATGAATTTCATTATTTTGAGGTTTTAGCTTAAGTTAGGTCTTTAATGGTGAATTGTTGTTATGAAGTTAAAAAGTATTGATTTTATGCTTAAGAGATCATTTAGGATTATGATAATAATTGGTCTTATTTGCCTATTGAATAGAATGAGTTTCAATGGATTTGGTTGTGAAATTAGTTGTTGTGGACAGGGGTGAATCAAAACATTCATCCTGTTTCAAAAATTCATATAAAATCATTGGTTGGTCCAAATTATATGTGCAATATACCGTTGGAAACCTTGAAGAGTCTAGTACATATTTGTAGTTTACACTAATGTCCCGTTTGGTTTGCGGGAATGGAATGGATTTGGAAGGATTTGGATTTCAAATCCATTCCAATCCTGTGTTTGGATTGTGGGATTGGATTGTGTTGACTGGATTTTAAATCCATTGACCAATTTAAAATCCAACGTCTGGTGGATTTGGAAATCCCTTGGATTGGGCCAGGATTTCAAATCCAAATCCCATGGATTCCTTCGTCTAAATCCAATCTGATCGATAAGAAACACGCTTCCTTCTGAATCCCTAATTTCGATTGTGCTTGCTTCCTTCTAAACCGGCGACCCTTTTCTCCAGTTCAATCAGTCGACGAACGATCACGCTCATCCTCCAGATCGATTTCCTCTCCATACTTCGATTTCTTTCATCTCAAAGATCAGGTAAGTTTTCTGTAAAAAAAAGCTTGCGATTGTGCTTCTATTTTTGTATTGCGATTGTGCTTCCATTTTGTGTATTGCGATTTGTGCTTCGATTGCTTCCATTTATTTTGAAACAAAGCAAAGTGAAGCTTTATTTATAAAAGCAAAGTGATGGTGACACTATGCCAGGATCTTAAAAAAAAGCAAGATACAACATTATTTATAAAAGAGAGACAGATTATCCAGTAGGAATAATTTGGTGTTTTTGGAAAAGGTGAGAGAGATATGGAAGAAAAGAAAAAAGAAAACTGTGCTGTGTGTGAAGGATGCTGGGGAAGAAATCCCAAACCCCCAAATTCTTTTTTTTATTGTAGTAATGATGAGACTAAATCCATCCTACCATAATTGAGACCCCATTTTGTAATTTTCCCTCAAATGGTTAACATCCACAACTAATACAGGTATATGTTTCTTTCACCTTCAATTGGTTTATGTATATATAAGTTCAATTGGGTTGTTGATACAGTGATTTAAAAAAAAATTGTACCCTTCAGATTAATTCGAATGGCTTTTAAAAGGTTAAGTGGAGCTAATCACAAAATGAACAGCCCAATAAATTTGATCCGTTGGAGAAACATAATTTGATAACTTCTCATGCTTCTCACCGTTAAAAATACACACATCTTCTACAAAAAGGGCATGCCATCATCTTCTCGAGCATGTGGGTGGTGCTTATATTCAAACTCAGACCACCTACTCGTTTCATATATAAACACATTTATCTGCAACACCCACATCCATAGCCTCAATTTGATTATATATTTCATATATAAACACATTTATCGTACATCCTAAACACATTTATTTGCAATTTTTTAATGGAATTTGATGGTTTGTGAATCTTTTGCCTTAAATTTATATGAACTTGTTAATCTTTTTAGATGGGATTTTAGTATTATGTGAAAAAGATTAAGAAAGCATAGACTTTTTTGTGGGTTTTTTTATTTTTAGATGGGATTTTAGTATTATGTGAAAAAGATTAAGAAAGCATAGACTTTTTTGTGGGTTTTTTTGTGTAAATTGCTCTTTACATTGACTTTAGTACTATGCTTCTCTGTTTTTGTTTTTTTGTTACATTTGTGTTCAGTTTTGATGTTCTCTTAATCAGCGAAAGAAAATTATGCGTCTAATTTTCGGTAAATGGCTCTTAATATTATTATTTTTTCCCTTTTAAAATACAACTGGTTTGCTTATACAGGAGTGAATCGAAAACCAAAGAAACCATTTTACTTTTGTGAACATTTTGGGTGTAAATCTTGTTTGCATAATATGTTTGTTTGATGTTTAATTGTTCATGAAGATGCTTGTTGGTTCAATGTGGATTTGGGTTAATTTGGGATTCTTGCCTTTTAAAGTTAAAAGTTGGTGAATGATTTTTGTGGGTATATTTGTGGCTTTATCAATCGACTTCACTCCTCTTCAGGCGACTTCAATCTTCTTCGTTTGATTTCAAGTTCAATCATCCGGATCGTCGACTGTAAGCAGCACAAAATCAATCTTCTTCGTTTGATTTCAAGTTCAATCGGTAAGATTTCCCCACTTTCCTTCTCCACATTACTGATTTCAGTGATGGATTTTTGTGTTTTATCATATTTAGTGATGTGGGTTTATTTGAATTCGATCAAATTGTATCCCTAAATTATATGTGTGTATGTATGCTTATTTAACAATTTAATATATATATATATATATATATATATATATATATATATATATATATATTTAACAATTCAAGTAATTGGACAGGAAATGGACCGAGTTAGTTTAACAAGACGTTTACGTAGGCAAAGGAGACAAGAGTGGTTGGAATGGTTTAACACAGTTGTCGTTGTTGTTATATTTTTTGTTGTGTCTCTTTGGATGTTCATGATCAAAAGACAAAGGGATAAACCACAAATTGGATACTCTTCGTCGATTGTTAATCGGTCCTCAATATTGCATAGGTATGTTTATGAGAGTGACACTATGTCTATATCGCAAATTAGGATGACTCGAATGTGTTTCAAAAAGTTGTGTGACATGCTTGAAACATACGGAGGGTTAAGAACAACTAGGTTTATTAATGTTGAAGAACAAGTGGCCATGTTTCTTCATGTTATTGCTCACAATGTTAAGAATCGAGTTATGATATGTCGTTTTCATCGTTCGGGAGAAACAATTAGTAGAGTTGTTGCTCGAGTTTGCAATGCCATAATAAGGTTACATCCACGATTGCTTAAGAAACCGGAACCTGTTCCAAATAACTCTACCGATCAAAGATGGAAATGGTTTAAGGTATTTCCACTTTTTTTTTTAAATTTACTTATTCGTGAATAAGTTTACTTTTTTATGAAAATATAATAATCCTTTTTTCTTGGTTCTAGAATTGTCTAGGAGCTTTAGATGGAACCTACATAAAGTGTTTAGTTCCACTCGAAGACAAACCTAGATATAGAACAAGAAAGAATGATATTGCGACAAACGTTCTAGGGGTGTGCTCACAAGATATGCAATTTATATATGTGTTACCGGGATGGGAGGGGTCAGCGGCAGATGGCAGAGTTCTTCGAGATGCTCTTCTTAGGCCTCATGGATTAAAAGTTCCAAGACCTGGTATAGCTTTTCATAGTTTACTATATATTAATAAGTATAAGTCTTGATGGCTCGTTGACTTAATTTATTATTAGGTTATTACTTGGTTGATGCTGGATACACAAATGGAGAGGGTTTCTTAGCTCCTTATAGGGGTCAAAGATACCATTTAAATGATTGGCGTGATGGACACCAACCAACCACTCCTAAAGAATTTTTCAATATGAAGCATTCATCTGCGAGAAATGTTATTGAACGATGTTTCGGTATGTTAAAGGCAAGGTGGGGAATTTTAAGAGATAACTCGTATTATCCTATTGATTTAAAAGTTAGGATCATCATGGCATGTTGTCTCCTCCACAATTTTATAATGCAAGAAATGCCGATAGATCCATTTGACAATGAAGATGAAGTGGATGAGGGAACCGGAGACCTTGGAGTTGAAGACGGGGATAATATAAATGTTGTTGGTACTTCAAATGAGTGGACTGCATTTAGAGATAATTTAGCACAATCTATGTTTGCTTCTTGGAATGCTACCGATTGATAATATGTATGATTCAAATGTTTGTTTAACTCATACTTCAAATGTTTATTTATAATAGAAATTATAGAGTTTGGACGTCGATATATATTGTTGTAGTTGAAATGATTTATTTATGTTTATAGATATGGCGAGCCAAAACAGAAACTATCGAGTTTGGACGAATCATGAAGAAGCAAAACTTGTTGAGGCTTTAGTTGCCATGGTGAATACGGGATCGTTTAAAGCCGATAATGGCTTTAAATCGGGTTATTTAACATATCTAGAAAATGCGTTAAAAGACTCGTTGCCGACCTCCAACATTTTAGGGAGACCGCACATTGAGTCAAAGTTGAAAGTAATGAAAAAAGATTGGATGATTGTCCATGACATGTTAAGTGGTTCGTACACTAGTGGCTTCGGATACGATAGTGTACAACATTGTGTGGTTGCCGACGACCAAGTTTGGGAGTCGTATCTTCAGGTACACGCTAAAATTTTATGTTTTTAAAATTTGCGTAATATATAATTATATATATAATATATAATTATATATATATATATATTAATGTTATTCTAATGAAATAGGTCCATAAAGGGGCGGGAAAATGGAGGAACAAAACATTTCCTTTTTATGAGGATCTTTGTATCGTATTCGGGAAAGATAGGGCTCAAGGAAATCGAGCAAGAGACTTTGTCGAGGTGGAGGAAGAGGTGAATATAGAAGATCAAGAACAACACATGCATGAAGAGTTTGATGACGTGATGGCAACTAGCCATATTCAAGGTGGCAATGCAAATATGCCATCTGAAGAAACTTCAAGTGGGCGTGGTAGGAAGAGAAAACGTCGAGTAGATCCTATGGCTGACGTATTCAATAGTGCGGTTACCAAACTTGGAGAAAGTTTGGAGAAAATGGCAAACAAACTCAACAAGGGTATCGACCGAGAAGAAGAACTTGATAAAAAACGTTCATTGATCACTTCCGAGGTTTCAAAAATGCAGTCGTTCACTCAATCGCAGAAGTTTACAGTAATATCAAAGATAAGAGAAGATCCTGAAAGAGTGAACATGTTTTGGGACTTACCAGAAGCGGATAGGGAAGCTTTTGTGAAGTGGATTTTGGATGAATGAAAGATCTTGGTGATTAAATGTGTGGTCTAGGAAGAACAATTTGATGGTTAAAATGTATTTTGGATTAAATAGTTTGGTGGTTAATATGTGGTTTGAAACAATGCAATGGATAATTAAATATGTAGCTTTGAAACAATTAAATAGATGATTAATTATGTAGTTTTGAAAATTTGGAAAATTTTTGATGATTAAATATACAATTTTAGAAAAAAAAAAGTAATTTACCAATAAAAAATAAATTCTTTATAAAAAAAAAAAAAAACTCAATCCAAATCCAAATCCTACAAACCAAACAAAACTTGTAAAGGAATGGATTTGAAATCCATTCCAAATCCTACAAACCAAACACATCGAGGGATTTTAAATCCCCCCAAATCCAAATCCCACCAAATCCAAATCCTTCCTTGAAATCCAATCCATTCCATTCCAATCCCGTAAACCAAACGCGCCCTAAGAGTTGATTTTGAGTCTAAATGGCTCAAAACCGTGAGTTTCCAGAATGGTCAACTGCAACTCGGGATTTGCACACTGTTTTTGTAAAATTCATATAAAATTGGTCATTGATCGAAATAAAGTTAATCTTGTGCGATTAGTTTCCTAAGAGATAGTATTACAACTTTAATTTATAAGTAAAAGTGTAATTTGTCCTCTAAATATGTGTAGTAACTTAAAATGCAGTTGTTGCTTGTACCTTGTGCACATCCGACTTGTACCATATAGTGAACCTTATACTAATTAACCTTAAAGCTATCTAAACCTACTCTAGAGATAATAATAAGTAGAAAGAGGGTCTAAGACTTGTTTACTCAAGCAAATATATTTATTACTATCGAAATAGTAATTGGTTATTGTTTATGTAAAGGTGACTTTGTGTGACAGTATCAACATACGAGCATCCGATTGTCGTATTCCATCGTATACTTTTCAGGTACGGATATCATAATTTACTTGACACGGGGATAGCCATTTGCATAAGGCTTCCTAATCCGGATATATTGGTTCCAAATTCACTTCATGCTTGTTAAATACAATTGAGCATTATTTTCCTTTTGAATTATCATTTCAATTGAGATTTGGAATATGGATTTCTTAACTTGTTGGATTGCATCTATTGTGATTTTTGTCTATAGACTTGACATTGGGGACACCGATGTTGAGATGCTTCCATGGTGGCTAAAACAATCATGGCGTCCTCACTATATATAGTCCTTAAAAGCGGACTGACTAGATATGGGTCAAATATAGGGCGTATGGATCGATCCTAGGAACCGTTATCGGAGAATTTGTTGCGGCCGTGCTTAAATCCACGGAGAGGATTGTTGTGTTGCGTCCGCACCCCTTTCCTCACTCGATCCCAAACGGACTGATCATCCTTTTGGGAACAAAGCGTTATTGTGATGCTTGTTGATTTTTAGACCTTTAATATGCCTTCGGGATATTCGTTTGTCTTTGATTTCTTTCAGAAACATCTTAAATCTGGAATAACATCTTAAATCTTAATTTTCATCTTGAACTTGTTATCTCATGTATATTGTTTAATTATTATTATCTGTTCACTGAGTATTAAGCTCAGCCGAGGTTTTCTTTGTCCTCGACAGGTAAATGACTTAGTAGAACTTTTGGGATGAGAGCCGTGGAGTTGACAGAAATGAAGATAAAGCATTATGATATGCTTTGTTAAGCTTTTGATAACTAATGTAGATGACGTTTATGTGTATTTTGGGAATGTATTTTGGTACAAACTATTATCTCCGTTGATGGTTCTGTAAATAAACTTTGGTAAACTATATAAATCGCTCTGTATTACTTTTAGCTGGAATAGGTTTTGTGTTAAATCTAATTGTGGCATTTTCCGTCCTTAGCCACGCGGGACGGGGGTGTTACAAGTTGTGGTATCAGAGGTATAGGTTATGATCCTGTAGTACAATTTAAGTTTAGTCTGTGAAGAATGGGTAGAACTAAGATAGGACTATCTTAGGAACTATTCATGCTAGTTAATTAATATCTCGTTTGCTTCATTTCTTATTGAAAATAACCGAGCAAATGATTCATATGTTATTTGTGTTAGCTCCAGTTGCCGCCGAGAAGAGTACCCGCAATAAGAGGGGCAATAAGAGGTAGACCCAGGATAAATAGAACCGGGTCTGAAAATGAAGCAAGAAATCCACCAACAAGTCAACTAGATACTAATGTGATCGCAGCTGTCCACCAAACGGTTAACGAGATGCTACCAAGAATTATATCACAAACGGTGGAAGCATTACGTCAAACTGGCGAAAACCCGAATCCTAACATCGGTAACTCTGGGCCAGAAATCAGAGATCAGGAAACTGACATTGGTAGCGAACTGGTTGATATCCATAAATGGTTGGAGATGTTCCACAAGCAAAAGCCTCATACTTTTATCTCAGCGACCACTCCTGTTGAGGCGGAAGATTGGATATCACACCTTGAAAAGATATTTCGGGTTTTAGGCTGTTCAGATAGAATTTAGGTGGAGTTGGCTACCTATAAACTTGAAGGGGATGCTAATCGTTGGTGGCAAGCTTGGAAGCAATCTTATGGAGGGGACAAAGCTATTAAAAATTTAACTTGGTCTGGGTTCAAAGATATTTTCTATCAACAATACTTTACTGTAGCAGACAAAGATGCAGGTACTATCGCCGGCGGAAAGAAGATGAATCCATATCTGAATACATGGCCAGATTTCTACGGTTGGCTAGTTTTGCAGGTACTATCGCCGGTACAGTAAGAAATCAGGTAAATAAATTCAAATGGTCCCTTAACAGCAAATTCAGATCCAAGCTTATTGTTATCCCAGTTTAATCTAGTTGGTAAATAATCAATCAAGTAATCAAGCAACACAATAATAATCAAGAGATATATAAATCAGAGTAACATACCAATCCTTTGAATAAACAATGAAACCCTTGAGTGTTCTTGATACCCTTGAATACAGAGAAAACTTTCTACCTCACTATATGATTATGAAAGTAATTGTGAGGATTCACCTAAAACCTAAACTAATAAACACTTTAAATACCCAGGCTTTTAGGCCTAATGGGCTTATGGGCTTGATAGACTTAAGGCCCAATAGCTAACAACTATTGACTTATTACACTTTAAACCCTTTAACTATAACTATCAAATAAATACAGTTTAAACCCTTTAATCTTGAATACAATTATGATCCAACAATCTCCCCCTTTGGATTCAAGATTAAAATTTTTTTTGCAATTGTCTTCGGGTCTTCACTTGCTTCACTTTTCTTTAGATATGACGTTGATAGCTTCACAAACTTGATATTTGAAATCTCCAGTCAACAATTCTTCTTGTATTCTCCCTTGTTTGATTATTCTCCCCCTTTTTATATGTTCTCCCTTTTTGTATCTTCTCCCCCTTTTTGATGAGTGGTGAGAAGCATCATCATCAAAACATATCAAAACAATCTCCCCCTTTTCAAGACAATATCCCCCATTATGTATGATCACGTAAGCACAATCTTCATGTAACGAGCCATGTATGGAAATAAGAGCAGTCTTCCCAGATGGAAAGAGTGATTATTTCAATCTTTTCAGATTAAAATAGAAAGTAGTAACCATTCGGATCTTTTCAAATTCAAACAGTTTAATAGTTGTAACCCTGAATCAACAAATGACTCAGTTAAAATGCCTGTCAGCAACACAAAGTTACTGAGTAACACAAAGTTACTGTATAAGGAGCTGGTTTGATGTAGACTCCCCAGGTCTTCCATTCAATCATCGAATAACACATGGTTATCTATGAACGTTCTGACATAAAACAAATTTCTGTGTCCTCGTGCATGTGTTAGAAAAAAAAATTAAGCATAGATGATTGCTTTTTCAATATAGGCTCAAAGTATGTAAACTTGTTGAGACAACAACAAATTATACAACGACTCAATGTGCATGAGAAAGGGTTCGAAGGTGGGGAAACTTTCCTTCTTTTTCAATATTAGTATCTTCCAAATGAAGAACCAATAGCATATGTGCTGCTTCCCCAGAAAATGTGAAACATTCTCTTTTTGTGAAAAGAATGAGTAGCTGGTGGGGTTGTATGCAAGAGATGGCATGGGCTAGTTGCCTATTTCAATGATGGTCACCAAAGAATGTGATCCAATCAGATTATTTGGCTGCCCGACTCAGAAAGAATTTGGTGCAAAGTTTAATATTCTTTTACTCTGATCGCTCACCCTCTTTCTTTTAATTCTCACTTCCAACCAATCTCTCTTTTCCATTTTACCTCTTCACACACCAACACTCAAATATTTTTTACCCCTCTCCCCTCAATCACTCAGGGAATACTTCCTAGGTAGGAAACACTGGTTATCGTGAATCCATGGAAGTTCTGTTAAGTTCTCACACTGAATCCCATGTATTTTCCTAAAAGAACATGCTGTTCAACAGGCTATTGTACATGAAAGCACAAATAAGCACAGAGTTACATGAAGAAAAAATATGGAGAAGTCAAAACATTAGGTGTTTGACGATGCAATTCTCCCCCTCAAACTAAAAGAGTTTGACAATTAAGCTCATATCATTTTATCATGAAGAATAATATGCTGGAGAATCAAAAACGAATGTTGTTTATATGAACAATATATAAACATATTTTCAATAAAAGCACATGAAATGATGTTTGATTCAATCAACAGTGAATACAAAGAACGTGAGTATTACCATAGAAAGATTTAACTTTTGATACATGGTAATAACAAAGTCAAAATAGAATGATCTGAACCGTTATGTGTATGAATACTTGACAAAGTATATTGACAAGATAAAACACAAGTATTTATCTTTAAGAACACACGGTCAGATAAGCATTTAAGTATCCAAAAATCTGTTAATATCACAAATATTCTCCCCCTTAACTGAAAGTTTTTTTTTGTTTTAAAGCTTAAGAAAAAACAGAAAAATAAGGCACTGAAGTGCCGGTTCTAATCCGATGTGATTAGAAGCGATATTCCGTTGAGGTACGGGTTCTAAGCTGATTTACTTAGAAGCCTTCTTTTTGACAATTAAGTCCGGGTTTTGAACTGTTTTGTTCAAAAGCCATTGTTCTTTCTCCCCCTTAAACTTTGGGTGCTTGCAACACAGATTTAGCTTTTGGTACCCACTGGTATTTGGGTCCTAATGGATTAGTTGCAGTTCTAGTGGGAGATATGAAATAAGAACCATACCAGTTATTCACATAATCTTTTCTTACAAAATCATTTGAGCCACAGTAGGAACAACTGATTTTCTTTTGTGCTAACCTGATCAGTTGATTGATAGAGTAAACCAGATCAGGTTTGCCAAAAGTTTTACCTTTTGTAGCATAGTTCCATTTAGAATTTGATGTATGCACAAATGATTCTTCTTTCTTCTTCTCCTCCGAGGATCCTTTAACTCTCCAGATCCAGTTTCCTCTTTCTTTCTCATCATCCCTTCTCCAGAAGCTTTTCTTTTGAGACTTAGTCTTCTTGAAGTTACCTGAACCATCAACATTTTTGTCATAGAAAAAGTTAGAAGGACGAATCTGATCAGTAGTAAGCCAATCATCTAAATCATAGAAAGGATTATAGAAAACATTTGAAAAATGTGAACTTGAAGCTGTTTTTAATGAACTGGTTGAATCAGCTAGATCATCTCTCGGTGATTGAGCTATTGACTCTGGCGTCTTGTGCTCAGTCAGCTTCACCTTGAATACGATCTCTTCAAGTTCCTTTATCTTTGAAGACAAACTGTTTCTTTCCTTTTCAATCAGATCAAACTTCTTATGAAACTCAGATTTTGCATTCTTCTCCTTCATGATGTTTATTGACAATTCAGACAACTTTCCTGTCAACTTAGCTATCTCAGTTTCAAATATTTTTTTTCTTCAGAAAAGTCTGTATTTATATCCTTCAGCTCAACTTTCTTCTTCTCATTCTCAGTCTTTTCTCTTTCAAGAATGATAACCTTCTCAAAGTCTGAAACTTGTTGAGAAAGCTTAACACATCTAAGCTCTAAAGATTTCTTCTCTTCAAAGACTTTTCTGGAGAAGTCAGAGAATTTCTTAGCGAATTCTTTTCTTTCTTTCTCTATCTTCAGCAATTCATCTTGAGATATTGTATTGTCTCTGTCTTGGGTTGCCTTTTCTTTCATCGTTTTAATCTCAACCTCAAGACTGAGAACTTTATCTTTTAAAGAGTCTCATTCAGCAAAGATTCGAGAGTTTGACTTTCTAAGCTCTTCAGATGTCTCGCGAGCAATGTTTGCTCTTCTTCTAATCTCATCAAGCTCTTTTTGCATTAACTCCTTCTTAGACCATGTAGAGCTGGATTCAGATATTTTCAACTTTGCTTGAAGATCTAAGATCTCTTTTTCTTTAGACGCAATTATTCCTGCAAAGTCAATTAAAGAATCAGAATCTTTTGAATTTTCTTTTAAAGCATTGATCTGAATAAGAAGAGATGAGTTCTGAATCTGTAAAGCCTTGTTCTCAGCTTTGAGCATTTTGTCCTCTTTGTCATACTCATCAATCATGCGAGATGATGTTGATAACCGTCCAGCAAGTTGTTTAGCCTTTGCTTTTACTTCAGAATGTGTCATCTTTTGAAAATCAAGGCTGTAACCTTCAGACATATTTAGCTGATTCGACATCCTGGCTGTATGGTTAGTAATCAAACTTTTCTGTACCAAGACAACCAACTAGATGAGATCGTTAGAATCAAAATGAAAACCACACTAAAAAATTTTCAGAAAAATAAATTCCCGAAAATTATTAAATGCAGTCCTTTCAATCAGTATAAAGCTTCAAATAATACTGAACAAAAAGAAAATGTTGATCTCGAACAGAACTTTGTCCCCCTCCGCAGGCTTAGCACGGGGGTCCCTATTACAGTTTGCAAAAATCGACCGAGGATGTGCTTCGATCGGTATTGAGTTCGACCGAGAACTTGTAAAGACCGGTAGAGAGTTCGACCGGGAACTTGCTTAGACCGGTATTATGTTCGACCGGGAACTTGTTCGATCGGTAAAAGACTAAGACCGAAACCTACAGGACCGATATTCCTTTCGACCGATATAGTGATATGACCGATATAGTGTTCGACCGGTATAGTGATATGACCGATATAGTGTTCGACCGGTATAGTGATTATTCGACCGATACTCTATGTTCGACCGGTAAGATGTTATAACCGGTAAAGAGATAAGACCGATAGTATGCTTTGACCGATATTCTCTAAGACCGATAGATTGTTCGACCTATATGGTGTTCGACCGATAGAATGTGATAGACCGGTATGTTCTTAATTCAACCCAGAAGTCGATAAACAGAAGCAATACTCAACACAAAAAATAACTTTAACCCACAAATTGAATGCAGAAATTACACCTTTGTGCCCAGAAACAAGTATCGATCAGTATTCAATCAAAATCAAAGATTAAATTGAACTTTCATGCATCGATTATGAAGAACACAGTGTCGACTCTCTTTAAACCCAGAAAACTCAAAATCACAAATTTAATCACTTGATACTTTCTGAAGCAATTAATCAATTAGATGGCATTTAGAAGCATAAATCTCAACTAATCAGATCAACTTTAAGCATAAAAGCACATAGATTCACAAAAAAAATTTAGATGAACAGTGATTATCGATGAACAATAGTCGATGAATAGTAATCTGAATTTTTTTTTTTTGATTCTTTAGGCTCTGATACCAATTGTTATCCCAGTTTAATCTAGTTGGTAAATAATCAATCAAGTAATCAAGCAACACAATAATAATCAAGAGATATATAAATCAAAGTAACATACCAATCCCTTGAATAAACAATGAAACCCTTGAGTGTTCTTGATACCCTTGAATACAGAGAAAACATTCTACCTCACTATATGATTATGAAAGTAATTGTGAGGATTCACCTAAAACCTAAACTAATAAACACTTTAAATACCCAGGCTTTTAGGCCTAATGGGCTTATGGGCTTGATAGACTTAAGGCCCAATAGCTAACAACTATTGACTTATTACACTTTAAACCCTTTAACTATAACTATCAAATAAATACAGTTTAAACCCTTTAATCTTGAATACAATTATGCTCTGATACCAATTGTTATCCCAGTTTAATCTAGTTGGTAAATAATCAATCAAGTAATCAAGCAACACAATAATAATCAAGAGATATATAAATCAGAGTAACATACCAATCCCTTGAATAAACAATGAAACCCTTGAGTGTTCTTGATACCTTTGAATACAGAGAAAACTTTCTACCTCATTATATGATTATGAAAGTAATTGTGAGGATTCACCTAAAACCTAAACTAATAAACACTTTAAATACCCAGGCTTTTAGGCCTAATGGGCTTATGGGCTTGATAGACTTAAGGCCCAATAGCTAACAACTATTTACTTATTACACTTTAAACCCTTTAACTATAACTATCAAATAAATACAGTTTAAACCCTTTAATCTTGAATACAATTATGATCCAACACTTATCAATCAAGAGTTTACAAGTGTTGCTGAAGTTCTTGATGCTGCGAGAAATATTGAAAGGGAACAACTGGATTCTATACTCTCCTGAGCTGATAATGGTAAGAAAAGAAACCAAGATGCATTTCAAGGAAGTTCTAGCGGACGAGGAACTAATCGGACGGGTCAATGGAAACAACCGGATTACCGATCTCAAGTTTCATCTCAAGGGACTTCTAGTAAAGGTTTTTCGAATACAACTTCTCTGTTACGATGCAAAGATTGTGGATTTAGACATCGCCCAGGACCATGTCTTCGAATGACTGGTGCCTGTTATAACTGTGGTCAACAGGGACATCTAGCTCGTGATTGTAAACAAGGGTCAAAGGATAATGCTAAAGATAAAGAGAAGCAATCTACTGCCGGTGGTCGAGTGTTTTCCCTGTCTACTAACAAATATACTGCGGGTATGGTTTCTGGTATCTTTTCTATTGACGGTAGAGATGTATGTGTTTTATTCGATACAGGTGCTACACACTAGATTGTTTCTGAAAGCTTTGAAGAAAATCTTAAACCATATGAACGATCCACCGAGTTCCCTTTGCACATTACTACTACTATGGGTAGTTCAGTATGCATACTTGGTGAATTTCCAAACTGTCCGTTATTCATTGGTGATCGAATTCGGGAGGTCACTTTACTCCGATGAAAATGGATCACTTCGATATCATCCTCGGCATGGATTGGTTGTCGAAAAACCAAGTGACCATCGACTGCAAAGCCAAACAAATCGTCTTCGGTGATGTCAATGAACCCGAATATGTGTTCCAGGGTGTTTCACCTGAGAAGGGGATCCGTGTTATCTTGGCAATAAAAGTTAGGGCAATGATCTGGCAGGGACGTGAAGGGTTCCTAGCTGCACTACAAGACCCAGAAGAGGTATGCCTTAAACTTGAAGATATTCATGTTGTCAATGAATTTGCAGACGTATTTCCCGATGAACTTCCAGGAGTTCCTCCAGAAAGGGAAGTTGAATTTACAATTGATCTTATTCCGGGAGTCTCTCCTATCTCAAAGGCTCCGTATCGTATGGCTCCATCGGAGATGAAAGAACTTAAGGAGCAACTTAAAGATCTCTCAAATCATGGTTTTATTCGACCCAATGTATCTCCATAATAAATACCCTTTACCCCGGTCCTATTTGTTAAAAAGAAAGATGGATCGATGCGCTTATGTATTGACTATCGTGAGCTGAACCGAGTTACAGTACGTAATAAATACCCTTTACTAGAACATGTTGAGTGAGTTTACTTGTATTTTTTTGTTTTCTTTGTCGTATGTTTTATTATCGTTAGGTGATATCTAATGTTTTATTTTGTCGTTTGCAACCATCAAATTCGACGAGGTAAAGCCGAACAGCGATTCAGTGTACAAGATAACCTGATTCTTGGGTTATAGTGTGATCGACCGATCATACTCTCTGCTTTCCCCGACAGGCGACGACGACGACGACGACGACGAAGGAGTGACTCTCGTCGAGCCTTCAGAAGTCGAGGTAGTGGAGGTCGAGGAGGAGAAAAAGGAGGAAGAAGAAGAAGAGCAGAGAGAAGAGATGGCAGGTAACATGCGCATTCCTATTTACTCTTTTTCTTTTTGCATTCCCTTTAACTTTACGTTTGACTCTTGTGTTTTATGCACTTCCAGGTGGTTCTCCAGCGAAAACATCTGCATCGACTGACCTGAGGAAGGCTCAGTTGGAGCTTTCCCAGAAGGGAAAGGAAAAAATAAAGGCAGCGGCCGCAGCTGCAGGATCAGGCCTGCCGAAGCGGACAAGGATGATGGTCCTGAGGGAACCGTCGTCAAGGGGAGGCGGCGCGTTGAGCGTCGCTATCCTCAATAAGGCGAAGATGGGCGACCCCATTCCTGCGATCCCCATAAACGTCGTGCCTCCAGTGACGGAGTCTCCGGAGGAGCCGAACGTTGAGCGTTCGCCTCTAGAGGGGTTTCAGGTGACAACGGCCTCTGGGTCCAACCTCCACCGTCCGACAAAGGGAAGGGACCCGCTGAGGTCCATACGGTCAACTTTACGTTGTCGTCGTACTTCATGGCGGACGATATCCTCGACCGGGCGAGGATATTTCCCCACTTGGGGAAGTACTTGCTTTCTCACTTCAAGGGGAAGTTCAAGGAGATGTCCGTCGATGATGTCGGATCGCACGTCTCGGTTCTCGCCTTCATGGTAAGGGTCAATTTTATCTTTTTTCATGTATATGTTTGTCTATTGTGTACTAACAGTCGTAAGTCATTTTTCAAACGTTCCAGGCTTCCCTCGGTCTCTACGGGGAGATGGAAAGGATTAGACGCCTTCTGCCTACTGCTCTCGACAAAGCGAATGCGACATTGGAGAGGGAGAAGGATGCTCTAGCCAGGGAGGAGGAGGATAAGTCCCAGGTGGAGTCCTTTATTGTGAGGCTTGCGGAGGTCCACAAGACCACGAAGGTCGCCAATGGCCAAGTGGTAGATTTGCAGTCACGTCTTCACATGTCGTGCGATATCTTGCAAGGGACTCAGCTGGAACTGGAGTGGGCGCACGTGTCCCTGGTCGTGAATGAAAAAGTGCAGGGCTATGAAAGAGAGGGAGGCCAAGCAAAAGGCCAGGATCGAGGAGCTAGAGGAAGAGTTGAAGGCCGTTGAGGCTTTCACTCGATGAACGACTAAGGCGGCAATCATGAGACGTCACTTAGCGGGGAAGAACCCTCTGACGAACGCTGCTGAAGACCTGAAGATCTACCTCGTGGAAGTTGGGAATAAAGATGATCTGAATTCCGAGGACGGGAAGGACACCGAGATGGTCGAGGTTGACGCGGAGGAGGCCAAGACGGACGAGACCCCGGCTGGTGATGTCTCTGCTTCGGTGCGGACAGAAGATGCTCCTCCATCCTGAGGTTTTTACTCTTTATCTTTTTTATGTCTTTTATTTGTATTTTTCCAAGGTCGATCGTTGGTGGTCGAGCCTTCCACTGTAACCACTGATTTTGGTTTTAAATACAAGTGGTTTTTTATATCCTGCCGAATACTTTTACATATCACACATCTTGAAAGAAACATACACGATATCGTAAGTAAAATGCTTAAAATCATAAGACCAAACAATCGACACACAATCCAAAACATTCAAATCAAAGAAACATGTATTCAAGTATACTTGCGACTGAGGCATTTCAAATGATCTTACGACCAAAGCCTTCATTCGTAACCAAAGTTATTTTTAAGAACTTAGGTCACATGTCTTCGGAATTTCATAAGACCAAGTTATTCGAAAGACTTTTGAGTCTTATGTCGTGCGACCCTGCGAGGAAAAAATGTCAGAGGTTGGTCGTTGGCTAACCAACGACCCTCCGATGCTTAAGTCAGTATTGGTCTTGTCAAATAATCATAATGAAATAGTTTAAGGGACATAGAAAAAATACCTCTTTAAGTGTGTTGCATTCCAACTACGTGGGATATGCTGGTCGTCGAGAGTTTGGAGCTTGTAGGCACCTTTTCCCACAACCTTAGATATGCGATAAGGTCCTTCCCATTTAATGGAAAGCTTACCTGCGTTTGGCTTTTGAGTATTTTGAAATACACGACGTAAGACGTGATCACCTTCTTGGAAGACTTTAGTCTTCACGTTTTTGTTGAAATAACGTTCGACTGCTTGTCTTTGAGATGCCATTCGAATCAATACTGATTCTCTCATTTCTTCTAAAGTGTCGAGATCATAACTTAAATCGACCAAGTTATGGTCGACCGAGTTATGTCACAATGTTGGCAACTGGATCTCGATAGGTAAAACTTCCTCACATCCATAGACTAAGGAGAAATAGGTTTGTCCTGTGGACGTTCGTGGGGTCGTACGATTTGCCCACAGGATCGAAGGAAGTTCTTCGACCCATCTTCCTTTCGCTGCTTTCAAACGTTTCTTGATCGAGTTTAAAATAGTCTTATTGCTCAATTTTGAAAGTCCGTTAGACTGAGGATATCGTGGTGTTGATGTCGTGAGTTTTATATTGCTATCCTCACAGAACTGTTGAGTTCTTTTTTCTGAAAAACTGGGATCCATTGTCGCAAACAATTTCGTATGGTATTCCAAACCTGCATATAATGTTAGTCTGGATAAAGGATATGACCTCTTTGTCCCGAACTTGGGAAAAAGTGGTTGCCTCTATCCATTTGGAGAAATAATCTGTAAGAACGAGTAAAAATACCTTTTGCCTGGGGGCAGGTGGTAACTTACCGACGATATCCATTCCCCATCTCATGAAAGGCCAGGGGACCAACGTCGAGTGTAAAGGTTCATCAGGTTTATGTGTCGTACCTGAGTGTCGTTGGCATGCGTCGCAGTTTTGTACATACCTGATGGCATCTTGTCGTAGCGTTAGCCAATAGTAGCCCTGTCGTGATATTCGATTAGCTAATCTACGACCACCTGAGTGATTACCAAACTCTCCATTGTGCATTTCTTGGAGGACGTTCTGGACTTGGGTTTTGCTAGAAATGCATCGTAAATTAAGTCCAGTAGACGATCGTCGATAAAGTCTGCCTTGTATTATGACATATCTAGATGCTTTGAATTTGACCATTCGAGCTTCCATTCTGTCTTCAGAAAGTTGGCCGTGTGCTAGATAGTTCATTACGTCGCTCGACCAATCTTCTTCTTTCCTTTTGATTTGGACAATATCGTCGTGATCAATGGACGACGTCGTGAGATGTACTATGGGTATCGTGTCGAACAAAGGTTTGCTAAGTGCCGACCCAAGATTGGCTAAAGCATCTGCTTGAGTATTCAAATCTCTTGGAATTTGTTCGATCGAAAAAGGCTTGAATTTTTCAGATTTTGTTTTGGCTATTTTGAGGTATGATGTCATCTTTGATTCATTAGCCGCGAACTCACTATTCATCTATTTCACGACGAGGAGGGAGTCACTCTTGACGTGCAACCCTTTTGTCTCGAAGTCGTGCGTCATGTTCATCCCTACGATCAAGGCTTTATATTCTGCTTCGTTGTTGGTTGCCTTGAAATCACATCCTATGGAATACACCATCTTTCCACCCTGTGGCGACTTTAAGATGACGCCTAGTCCTGTACTTCTAGCGTTGGATGATCTGTCGACGTATAGAGTCCAGGGTTTGTCGTCGTGAGTCACCACAGAACAAACTTCGTCTTGTGCTTCCTTCTCTAGTCCAGGACTAAAGTCGGCAACAAAGTCTGCTAGCACTTGCGATTTGATCGCAGTCCTGGGTTTGAAGTCAATGTCGTAACTGCTGAGATATATGCTCCATTTCGCTAGTCGTCCTGTCAATTCTGGTTTTCTCAAGACAGACTTTAGTGCAAACTTAGTAACGACAGTTATAGGATGCGATTCAAAATAATGTCGAAGCTTTTTAGCAACTGTGTTTTTATATGTTTTTATATAAAATATTATATATAAATTAGAAATTTGACGCCATAAGTCACGCCTTGAAAACGCCAAGGCTTCGCCATGGCTCCTAAGGCTTGAGGCTTGGCCTCGCCGCCACGCCACGCCTTACGCCATTTAGAATCTTGACTGTAACTAATGACAGTAGTAATTTTTCCATCGACGAGTACCTGGTTTCAGTATCGAGTTGAGACTTACTTACATAATAGATTGGAAGTTGGTGTTTGTCGTCTTCTCTTACCAGGACTGCACTTACCGCGTTAGGACTGACGACTAAGTATAGTTGTAATACCTTGTTGTCCTGTGGTTTTGATAGCAATGGAGGTGACGCCATGTATTCTTTTAATTTTTGCAATGCTCGATCATGGTCGTCTATCCATTGGAAGCCTTTGTTTTTTCGTAGGACATTGTAGAATAGATGGCATTTATCTGACGACCGAGATATGAACCTATTTAAGGCTGCCACTCGACCAGTCAAACGTTGTACCTCTTTGAAGTTCCTTGGTGATTTGATCTCGACTATAGCTTTAATCTGATCGAGGTTGGCTTCGATGCCTCATCAAGTCACCATGTACCCTAGGAATTTCCCGGCGCTGACTGCGAAGGAACATTTCGTAGGATTAAGCTTCATATGATATTTTTGGAGGATGTCGAACGACTGTCGTAAATGTTCTGTTAGAGCATAAATATGTTGGATACAAGATCATAGAAGACTGAAGATTGAAGTCAAAGCTGAAGTCAACTCTCAAGCATCTAAGTCAACTCTCAAGCATCTAAGTCAAAGTCTAGTGTAATAAAAGTCAAAGTCAAAGTTGTATTTTGTAATTTTCTAGTGTTCTGCGTGTTTTATTGTTGTAAGAGTTTTGTGGTATGCGTGTTTTGTAGTATGTATATAAATAGTGTGTTGTGCGTGTAGTTCGTAGAGTAGCAGATTCAGAGAGACATATGAGTTCATTGGTAGAGAGAGAAAGTCTTTGAGATAACTTGTTGTAATCTGTGATTGAAATATAGAAATGAAAATTGATTGAATTACATTTTCTCATCTTGATCGCATTGTTATCTGGGATAACAATTGGTATCAGAGCAAGCAAAATTCAGAGAAAATTGGATCTAATTCAAGATTTTGATCGAATTTTTGAAAGAACTCGCAAAATGGACAGAGAGATTGAGTTTGTCAATTTGTTGTTGTTTTTGATATAAATTTGATTGTTTTAGGTTCGATTTGGTGCAGAGAACAAAGTTGATTCAAATTATTTAGTCTAATTCACACTCATTAGAGCGAATTTTGAGTGTTTCTTGAATGTTTGTTCGAACTAGTTCATCGTACAGTAATAGATCAAATTGTATTTTCTTTGTATTGTTTACTGTAATTTCTTACTTGTAATCAGTTCAAAAAGTGAATTAGAAAGTTCGTACAAAATTTCAAGTCAATTGGAGAAGTGTTGATTCGATTTCAGGTTGAAAACTTGAGTTTTTGTTCGAAAAACTCAAGAACTCGCTAGATTCAGCAAACTCGCAGAGGAAGAACACGCAAGTCTTTGAAGAACTCGCACAAGTGTAAAACTCGCAGGACCAAGAACTCGCAATGGTTTAATCTTGTGTTTGAAGGGAAGAACACACAAACAGTTTCATGCGAGAAGAAGAAACTCGCACAACACTAGGTGCGAGTTTGTACTATTCAGTCTCTTCCTTGTGCACGAAGTGATCTCTGCGAGAAGTTCAAGTTTGCGCGTTTGTGTTTTGCAAGAAGTAATTTTTGTTCAAAATATTCTAAGTCCTAAACTCGCAAGCCCTGTTCTTGCACGTTTACATTTAGCGACTTTCATTTTCCGAAATATATTCTAAGTCTAGAACTCGCAAGGCTTTGCGAGAAGTGAAAGAACTCGCACACTGTATCGTGCGCGAATCTAAAACTCGCACAAGCTTTCTTGCGTGAATCTTGGTTCTCGTAACCTTCGTTGTGCGTGAAGCTGAAACTCGCACAACCTTGTGTGCGAGAAGTAAGTTTGTTCAGCCTGTTGTGTGCGCGAAGTTTAAAACTCGCACATAGGCTTTTGCGCGAAGTGTTTGATTTCTTTGTCATGCGCGTTTTATACTTAGTAAATTTTTGTGATTTTTCTGAAATTTAACCGAGTTTGATTTTTGTAGATCCAGTTTGTTTTCTGAATTTTGACGATCACAGTAAGCAGTATAGATCAAAGATGACTTCAAAGGGCGCTCTTTCCATCGGTACAGACGTAAAGCCTCATGTTCTATTCAAGGGCGAATACGAACAGTGGAAGGATCGTTTTCTCGATTTCGTCGACCGACATGCAAATGGGAAAACATTCTGCTATCAATTATAGAAGGTCCCATGATACTACCTACTGTCGAAATACCTGATGATGAATCTTCAGACAGTGAGGATGGAAACGAGGACAAAGTGAGAAAAATGAAGACAGTTCCGAAGGAATTTGCACAATATTCTGATGAGCAAAAAAGTCGATTCAAAACTGATAAACAAGCTAGATCCCTTCTACTTCAGAGTATCCCGAATGAGATCTATATTAAGATCGATAGCTACAAAGCGAACGCGAAAAAGATTTGGGATCAGTTACAGAAGATGATGATGGGCTCCAAGGTGGGAAATCAAATGGAAGTAGCCAACTGCATCAACAACTACGAGGAATTTAAGGCCAAGGAAAATGAGAGTCTGGAGGAAACTTATGAGAGATTCGTGCTTCTACTGAATGAACTCTCAAAGAAAAAAGTTAAAAAGAAACAGATCGAGAACAACGTCAAGTTCCTTAGCATTCTACAACCCGAGTGGAAGAAGCACACTCGTAGGATGAAACAAATGAAGGACTTGAGTGACATACCTCTTCACGAAGTTTATGAGACGTTAAGGCAAAATGAAGAGGAGGTTGAAGAGAAAAGAGCTCAAAAGAAGAAAGCTGAGAAACCAGATGACCCCATTGCCTTAGTAGCTGGTGAGAAAGAGAAGGAAAAGAAAGAAAAGAAGAAGATTGTGATTCCCAGTTCTGATTCTGATTCTAAGTCTGACAGTGACGATGGTGAAAACCTCAAACAAGCGATGCTTCTACTGACACGTGCATTTCAGAAGAAATTTTACAAGAAACCGGGTTCTAATTCTCAAAGGTATTATTCTTCTGGATCAAAGAATCATGAGCATCGGGAAAGAATAGAAGGAAAAAGATTTGAGGAGAACAAGTATGTGGAAAGAAAGCCGGAAGAAAGAAAGAAGTTTCTGAATGATTATACTGGTGCTGAAAAGAAGACAGATGACCTGATCAAATGCTACAACTGTGGTAAGGTCGATCACTACGCAAAGGACTGTCAGAAGCCTAAAGTTAGAAATTCAGAATATTACAAGAACAAGATGCTCTTAGCGAAGCAACAAGAGGCTGGCAAGGCACTCATGGCTGAAGATGAGTTCTGTTTAGATCATTCAGATGAAGAATAAAGAGAAGAAACAACACATATGTGTTCGATGGGAGACACGGTGAAGTATGATGATTCTGATGAAGAGACATCTGATGAGGTACTTAATCTTTCCAAATCTGATTTTTTGACCAAAATGGAAGCAATGATGGTTGAACTTCAAGATCTTCAAAATAAACTGAAAAAGGAAAAGAGCAGAGTTGCAAAGAAAAATCAGAAGATCTTTGAACTTAACAAGCAAGTTGTTGGGAACAAAGATCTGATTGATTCTCTGAACAAGTCTGTTTCTAATTTTAAACTTGAAAAAGATTGTTTTGAAAGTAAGATTTCTGATTTTGTTTCTAAGATTTCTAAGTCTGATTATGAAAAGCAAGAATGTATTATAAAAGCTCATAAATTGCAGGTAGAAAACAAGAGCTTAACTAAGAAGGTAAATGGTTTGGAAGACAAATTATATGCACAAAGCCAAACAGATAAAACCATTTTTCTAAACACCCATAATGAGGAAACTGATGTTAAAGAGAAGTGGGGTCTCGGTTACGAAAACCCACACTATCTTAAGAAAGCCATCAGAAAATAGCCTCCTTTATATAATTTTGATTTTCTATATGCGACTGCTAAATATCCTCATTTGAAACCCAAATTTGTTACCAAATCATCGGAAGAGGTAGAGGCAAAAGAAGATGAGAAAAGAAAGAATTTAAAGAAAATGCAATTACCATTCTGCTATCAAAAACTGAATGATAGTTATATTTCAGATCAGGCAAAATGTCTTTCAAATGATTATTTTGAAAGCTATTCGACAAAAGAGTTGGAGGCAAAACCTTTAAAAGCTAAAATTTATGTTCCTCCACTTATTTTAGAAAGCAAAATAATTGAGCTTGAAAATGTTTTATCTGATTAAAGATTATTGGCTGACATTGACAAAGTTGTATTTTCAACTACTCTAAAGAACACAATTTTCAAAGTTGAATCCCAAAAGTGTTCTACATCTTCTAAAGTCCCTCACACCTCTGAAGTTGATTTTGATGACTTATTTGCGTCTGCAAATGATTTTTTAAATTCTGATGAAGGGTGTGTAGAAGATATTGATATGTTTGATTTTAATGCTAAACTTCCAAATCATTCTACTTTTGTTATAAATGGAGAAGTTTTACCAAGTGTGCATGAAGTTGGTGAATCATCAACTAAGGTTGGTGAAACACTTTCTGTGAGTACTTATTATTATGCTAAAGGTAAGAATCAAAAGAAACGACGCTCACAGAAAGAAAATAACACTGGTAAGCTAAAGAAAAGACATTCTCAGAAACCTGACTTTCCTAACAAATCTAAATCTTTTGTTTCAGATTTAAGAAAGAAAAGATCAGAAGGTCGAACTGAATGGCGACCAAAACGGAAAGTTGATGAGAAAGCAGAGTTTATTCCTGTTGGGAATTTAAGATTTGTTCAAGTATGGTTAATGCTGCTAGTATATCATGATTACTACTGCGAACATGATTAATACTGCTGAGGAGTTTAATGCTGCTGAAGATGGTTAATACTTCTGAAGAAGGTTAGTGCTGCTTATGAGATGAAGACTAAGTAGGGAATGAAGACAGCTGTGTATAAGTCTTGCTAAAGTAAAGGAGATAATTATGGACTGAAGATCAATTGTATTTTGATTATTATCTTGTATTATGTCTTGTATAAATAGTATAGAAGTCTTTGATAGAATTAACTTTTGATTGATAAGTTTTAGAGAGAGAATTAACCTCAAGGTTTATAATCCTAGTTCTAGAGAAGTAGAATTCGTCTTGGTGAGCCTGTTCATCAAGATTGAGGTTTTTGTGTGAAAGCTTGTAACTTTAATCATTCAATAAAGTTTACAAGTTGTGATTTCTATTTTACTGTTCCATTGATAGTTGAATATTAAAGTGTTTTTCCGCAACTTCTTTAATATTGTTTCTGAGTTCATTATTCTTGTTTAGAATTAGATCCTGACAAGTGGTATCAGAGCCAAGTATTCTCAGAAACCTTCATTCATCATGGACAACACAGGTGAATCAAACAATACTTTTGTCTCAAAGGTTCCCATGCTCAAACCTAATGAGTTTGACATGTGGAAAATTCGGATCAAGCAATACATCCTCCTTACAGACTGTTCTATGTGGGACATTGTTGAGAATGGTCCCTCTGCTGATGGTAGAATTGGACAAGATGGCAGAAGACCACCTCCAAAAACTGATGGTGAGAAGAAAGTCAGACAGTTGGAGATGAAAGCCTTAAGCACCCTGCTTTTGGCCATTCCTAATGAGTATCAACATCAGTTTCAACACTGCACAGATGCTCAGATTCTATGGAATACTTTAGAGAAGAGATTTGCTGGCACCAAGAGCACTAAGAGGAATCAAAGGGATATTCTCAAGCAGCAATATGAGAATTTCACATCTTCAAAGAATGAGTCTATGACTCAAACTTTTGACAGATTCAATAAGTTGATTGGTGAGTTGGCTACAGTTGGAGTCCAGATGGAACAAGATGATGTCAATCGAAAGTTCCTCAGATCTCTTGGAGATGAATGGACCATGTACACTGTTTCATTCAAACAGAATGATGAATTAGAAGAAAAGGAACTGGATGATCTGTACAATGATCTAAGAGTATTTGAATCTGAGGTGGAAGCAAAGAAGAAGCCTACTGGATATGTTCATAATGCTGCACTCCTATCAGCATCAATTGATTCTACTGCTAACCCTGAATCAGTTAATGCTGCCTGTGGAGTAAATCAAGAAAAAGGCAATGAATCTGTTTTTGAAGCCTTTCTTTCCAGCCATGGTAATTCTTCCTTAATCAATGATGACTTGGAGAAGCTTCATCCTGATGATCTTGAATAGATGGATATCAAATGGCAGATGGCCATGCTTTCTATGAGGGTGAAGAAATTCATCAAGAGGACTGGGAGGAACAACTTCTCCCAAAGAAGAGAAGATGGAGCAGGCTTTGATAAGTCAAAGGTGGAATGCTACAAGTGTCATATGAAGGGACACTTTGCCAGGGAATGCAGAAGTGGAGTGTCTCACAACAACCACCAACAAGCACAGACTGGAAGCTTCAACCAGAACATAAACTCTGCTCAAGCTCTTGTTTCTCAACAAGGAATGGGGTTTGACTGGAGTGATCGAGCAGAAGAGTCCATTCAAAATCAAGCTCTCATGGCAGAGGTATCTGATCTCCCAAATGAGGTACTTTCTAATCTCTGTTCTCAAACTTGCATAGACACTGTTAAAAGGTACAGGGATCACAATCAGAATATGAGTGATGACCTTAAGAGGTTAGAAAAGGATAGAAAAGACTATGTGAGAATTGTTGAGAGGTTTGAGGATCAAATCAAAGGTCTCCAAGCGAATGAACTTCAACACTCATATGATACAAATTACTGGAAGTAGGAGAAGAATGATCTAGAAATCCAACTAACAAAGTCCAAGGAGGAGAATGAAAAGTTGAGAGGAGAACTAGACAAGGTTAAGCTAGAAGTGGAAAAGTTTTCATATGCTTCTAAAGCCATGGATTCAATTCTAAAGGTCCAAATCCATGATAAGCTTAAACCAGGAATTGGGTATAATACCACACCGCCACCATACAACAACAACTACATCCCTCCTAAAACAGACTTGCTTGAGACCAAAGATAGAAAGGACTTGCATGTGGGAGCCACTAAGATAGATCCTTTAGATGAAGTAGTTGTTGAGGACAAGACTGAGAAAGAAGCTGGAAAGGGTAAGGATAATAATGTGAATGTTGAGATTCCCTTAGAAAATAACATTCTTATCAATGAGGGTGGTGGAAGGAATTGGATCAAATCTGATGGTGTAGAAAAGACTGAGGGAAAGTCCAAAAAGGTTCACTACAAGCAGACTACAGTTGTGAATCTTGTTCCTTGCAAACAGTGTGCATGTAATAAATCTGAGCCTCTAAAACAGGATAAAAAGAGAGGAAATCAAAGAAATTGGAATAATCAGTGGGCTCAGAAACGAGGAGTTGATCTGAGTAGAATCATCAGACCAAAACCTTGTTTCATATGTGGCAAATTGAATCATCTTGCCAAGCACTGTTATTTTAATCCAATTAACCAAAGGATAAATTTTCAAAGATTTGTGAAGAAACCCTTTGGTTATAGGAAGAATGAAAGGAACCATGTGGCTAAGAAAACTGTTAAATCTAAAAACCACATGAAGAAAAAGACTGTAAGAGAGAATGTTAAGATGTGGGTTCCTAAAAGCACTAAAACTGTTAGTACTGCTACCACGAATAGTGCTGCTGACAAAGATAGTGCTGCTAGAAGCAATACTACTGTTATCAATGTTAATGCTGCTGAGAGTATTAGTACCTCTAAAACTAACATTGTTAGTACTTCTTCAAATATTAATACTGCTAACTCTGTTAGTGCTTCTAACAAGGTTAGTACTGCTAAACCTGTTAGTGCTGCTAACTCTGTTAGTACTTCTAAAATTAGTACTGCTTCTAGTGTTTGTGCTTCTAGACCAATCATCTTGACAAAGTACTCTAGTCAAGAGGATTCTAAATTTAAAAATCTCATCAAAAAGGAGTGTAAGTACTTTGTGAGAAAGGGAGACCCAAGACCACTTTGACTTGGGTTCCCAATCAATACTAATTGATTTATCTAATGTGCAGGGCAACCAACAACTCAAGGGAAAGAGCATTTGGCATGTTGATAGTGGTTGCTCTAGGCACATGACAGGGAACATGGATTGACTCAAGAATTTCAAGAAAATTGATGGAGGACATGTTGCCTTTGGTAATACTCCGGATGGAGGTAAGATCAGTGGTAAGGGAGATGTAACAAAAGGTAAGATGACCTTTGAGGATGTTTTCTATGTTGAGCAGTTAAGGTACAACCTGTTAAGTGTATCACAGGTTTGTGACAAAAAGCATAGTATATTATTCACTGATTCAGAATGCATTATCCTTGCTCCTGGATTCAAGGTGGTTGATGAAAAGATGATACTACTAAGGACTTCCAGAAAGGATAATGTCTATTGTTTGGATATTGAAAATGTTTCAACTGATTCATCCCTAAATTGTCTTGTTTCAAGAGCATCTTTGGATGAATCATCACTTTGGCACAGAAGGATGTGTCACATAAACTCTAAAACAATGAATAAACTTGTTAAAAACAACCTTGTAAGGGGTTTTCCTTCAAAAGTCTTTTCATGTGATGATCATTGTATTGCTTGTCTCAAAGGCAAACAACACAAAACTTCTCATAAGTCCAAAGAAGTGAACACAATTTCTTCTTCTCTTAAGTTGTTACATATGGATTTGTTTGGTCCTACAAATGTTATGAGTATAGGTAAGAAATCATACTGCTTAGTCATTGTTGATGATTACTCTAGATTTACTTGGGTATATTTTTTAAGGACTAAGGATGAGACAAGTGGACTAATCAAATCCTTTATTCTAAGAATTGAAAACCAAACAAATCAAAAGGTAAAAGTCATTAGGTCAGACAATGGTACTGAATTTAAAAATCTTGACCTAAACACCTTTTGTGAGGAAAAAGGAATTGGGAGGCAATATAGTGCTCCTAGGACTCCACAACAAAATGGTGTTGCTGAGAGAAGGAATAGGACACTGATTGAAGCTGCTAGATCTCTGTTAGCTGATTCAAAACTTCCAATTACTTTCTGGGCTGAAGTAGTTAATACTGCTTGCTGTGTCCAAAACAGAGTTCTAGTAGTCAAGCCTAAAAACAAGACACCATATGAGCTTCTAAATAAAAGAAAACCATTTATTGGATTTTTCAAACCTTTTGGATGTCCTTGTACCATTCTTAATACCAAAACTCACTTAGGAAAGTTTGATAGCAAAGCAAATGATGGTTTTCTTGTTGGTTACTCATCTCAGAGTAAGGCTTACAGAGTATTCAATTCTTCTTCTAGAATAATTAAGGAAAGTGACAATGTCTGCATGAGAACTCACCAAATCCTATTGGTTCTAGTCCTCAGTGGTTATTTGACATTGATTCACTAACTAATTCTTTTGGTTTCAGTAGTGATGATTATGCAGGATCAGGTAGTAGATGATCAGGGGATGAAAAAATACAAAAGATTACTCCACAGTCTGTGATCTTTCCCATATCTACAATGGAACCTGTTGAAATCTGTGAAAAGGAGACTGTTACTGAACCAATTCAGAGTGAAGAAGAAAGAAGAGATGAGGAGAATTCAGAGCATGAAGAGACAGAAGCAGCTGATGTGATTCCCTCAGCTGACTTAAATGATTCCAATTTAGATGTGGGAATTAATGAAGAACCTAGTCTTCAGACAAGAACTCAGAAGAATCATCCTCCTGAGCTGGTAATAGGAGACATCTCTTCTCCTATGATGACTAGGAATCAAAGCAGACTTCAAGACTTGCAGGATCAGCAGCATACAGTACTCTCTTGCTTTCTATCCCAGATTGAGCCTAAGAAGGCTTATGAAGCAATGAAAGATTCAAGTTGGATAGAAGCCATGCAAGAAGAGTTGCTACAGTTCAAATTGCAAGATGTTTGGGACTTGGTGGATCTTCCAAAAGGTCATAGAGCAATTGACCCCAAGTGGATATTCAGAAATAAAAAGGATGAGAGAGGAATTGTAATCAGGAACAAAGTAAGGCTAGTGGCACAAGGGTACACTCAGGAAGAAGGTATAGACTATGAGGAAGTCTTTGCTCCAGTTGCAAGGGTAGAGGCCATTAGGCTGTTTCTAGCCTATGCCTCATATATGCAGTTCAAGGTATACCAGATGGATGTGAAGAGTGCCTTTCTATATGGAACAATTGATGAAGAAGTATATGTCTGTCAGCCCCCTGGTTTTGAAAATCCATCATATCCTGACAAAGTATACAAACTTAAGAAAGCACTTTATGGTCTTCATCAAACCCCAAGAGCATGGTATGATACACTGTCTACCTATCTCTTGGAAAATGGGTTTGAAAGGGGAAACATTGACGAGACTCTCTTCATTAAAAGAATTAAGAAGGACACCCTACTTGTTCAGATTTATGTGGATGACATCATATTTGGCTCCATAAAAGAATTAATGTGTAGAGACTTTGAAGAGTTGATGCACAAGAGCTTCAAAATGAGTGCAATGGGTGAACTCAATTTCTTTCTTGGACTTCAAGTGAAACAGCAGAAAGATGGGATTTTCATAAGTCAATCAAAGTATGTGAAAGACATCCTAGATAAGTATGGTTTATCAGACTCAAAACCAGCAAGCACACCAATGGAAACACACAGATATTATGTATCTCACAGCCTCAAGACCAGATATTATGTTTCCAGTGTGTGTTTGTGCCAGATTCCAAGTCAAGACAAAGCAGTCTCATCTTCAAGCAGTTAAAAGGATTTTCAGATACTTAAGAGGGCAACCTAGATTAGGTCTTTGGTATCCCTATGAATCCAACTTTGACTTGATTGCATATTCAGACAGTGACTTGGGTGGTGCTAATATGGATAGAAGGTCTACTTCAGGAGGATGTCAGCTTTTGGGTGCAAGACTAGTATCTTGGCAGTGTAAGAAGCAAACCACAATGTCCTTATCCACAACAGAAGCTGAGTACATTGCTGCTGCAAGTTGCTGCTCTCAGGTTCTATGGATTCAGAATCAAATGCTGGACTATGGGGTAACCTTTCTTCACACACCAATCTTCATTGACAATAGCAGTGCTATTAGCATTGTTAACAATCCAGTCAAGCACTCCAAAACCAAGCACATTGAAATAAGGTATCACTTTATTAGAGACTGCAATGAAAAGAAGCTTATTCAAGTTGCTAAAGTACATACTGATAACCAGTTTGCTGATCTATTCACTAAAGCTTTTGATGTGGGTAGATTCACTTTCTTGGTCACAAGTGTAGGCATGATTAACTCTGAATGAGCTCATGTTTAAAAAGTGATTGTATACCTGTTATTTGTTTATTTTTGTTGGGAACTGAAGATGTGACCAAGTCATTAATGCTGCTAGTTCAGAGTTAGTACTGCCAGAGGATCTCAAAGTTAATACTGCTAGGTATTACTACTTCTAGTAGAATTAATACTGCTAGTCAAAGTTAGTGCTGCTTGAACAAAGTTAGTACTGCTTAGCTAGTTAGTACTGCTAGTGGTTAGTGTTGCTTAGTAGTTAATACGGCCAAGACTCAGTTAATGCTTCCAAGGTGATTAATGCTGATTCTGAGATAATTTGAAGATAATGTTGAAGAGATCGCGTCTGGAGATAAACATGGAAAGCTTGAAGATAATTATGAAGATTATTTTGAAGATATTTTTATGTTTAGTAATTATCTTTTATTATTCAATGATGTATAGAATAGAATAGAATTGAAAAGATACAATTGAATAATTCTGAGTTTTTGTTCTAGAGAGAGAATCAACCTTAAGGCATCGTTCCTAATTCTAGAGAAGTAGAATTCGTCTTGAAAGAGCCCGTTCTTCAAGATTGAGGTTGTGAGTGAAAAGCTTATAACTTGAATCATTAAGTAAAGTTTGCAAGTTGTGATTCATACTGTTTTTCTGTTTATTGAATATTAAAGTGTTTTTCCGCAACTTCTTTAATATTGTTTCTGAGTGTTCATAATTCTTGTTGAAAATTCGATCCTGACAAGTGGTATCAGAGCCTGTTCTCTCAGAAACATTCATTCATTCATCATGGAAAACTTTGCAGAATCAAACAATACTCTTGTCTCTAAGGTTCCAATGCTCAAACCCAATGAGTTTCACATGTGGAAGATCAGAATCAGGCAATACATTCTCCTCACTGACTACTCAATGTGGGATGTCATTGAGAATGGCCCCTCTACTGAAGGTCAGATTGGACCAGATGGGAAAAGACCTCCACCAAAGACAGATGGTGAGAGGAAGACCAGGCAGACAGAGATGAAGGCCTTGAGCACTCTGCTCTTGGCCATCCCCAATGAATATCAGCATCAATTCTGCAACTGCACTGATGCTCAGATTCTCTGGAATGCTCTAGAGAAAAGATTTGCTGGAACTAAGAGCACCAAAAGAAATCAAAGGGATGTTCTGAAGCAGCAGTATGAGAACTTCACTTCTTCAAAGAATGAGTCTATGACTCAAACTTTTGACAGGTTCAACAAGCTTATTGGTGAACTGGCTACTGTTGGAGTGAAGATGGAGCAAGATGATATCAACAGGAAGTTCCTCAGATCTCTTGGGGATGAATGGACTATGTACACTGTCTCATATAGACAGAGTGACAATCTGGAAGAGAAGGAACTAGATGATCTGTATAATGATCTAAGAGTTTTTGAATCTGAGGTAGAAGCTAAGAAGAAGCCCACTGGGTATATTCATAATGCTGCACTTCTATCAGCATCCACTGATACTACTGCCAACCCTGAAGCAGTTAGTGCTGCTAGTGGAGTGAATTCAAAAAATGGCACTGAAACTGTCTTTGAAGCCTTTCTGTCTAGTCACAGCAACAACTCCTTGATTAATGATGATCTGGAACAACTTCACCCTGATGATCTGGAGGAGATGGACATTAAATGGCAGATGGCCATGTTATATATGAGGGTGAAGAAGTTTATTAAAAGAACTGGGAGGAACAACTTCTCTCAAAGAAGAGAAGATGGAGCTGGTTTTGACAAGACAAAGGTGGAATGCTATAAGTGCCACATGAAGGGACACTTTGCTAGAGAGTGCAGAAGTGGTGTGCCAAATAACAACCACCAACAAGCTCAGAATGGAGGCTACAATCAAAACAAGAACTCTGCTCAAGCCCTTGTTTCTCAACAAGGAATGGGGTTTGACTGGAGTGACCAAGCTGAGGAAGCCATTCAGAATCAAGCTCTTATGGCAGAGGTGTCTGATCTCCCCTCTGAGGTAATTTCTAATCTTTGTACTCAATCTTGCATAGACACTGTCAAAAGGTACAGGGATCACAACCAAAACATGTGTGATGACCTCAAAATATTAGAAAAGGACAGAAGAGATTATGTGTTGATAGTTGAGAGGTTTGAAGAACAAATCAAAGGCTTCCAAGCCAATGAACTTCAACACTCTTATGACACAAACTACTGGAAGTGGGAAAAGAATGAGTTAGAGACCAAACTGTCTAAGTCCAAAGAAGAGAATGATAAGTTGAAAGAAGAACTAGCTAAGGTTAAGCTTGATGTAGAAAAGTTTTCATATGCTTCAAAAGCAATGGATTCTCTTCTAAAGGCTCAGATTCATGATAAGATGAAGCCTGGTGTTGGATACAACAACACACCCCCTCCTTACAACAACAACTACATCCCTCCTACATCAGACTTGTTAGAGACCAAGGAGAAAAAGGACTTGTCTGAGGAAGCCTTTAAGATAGATCCTTTGAATGAGGTGGTTGTTGAGGATATGACTAAGAAAGAAGTCAGTGAGAATAGGAACAATGCTGTGAGTAAAGAGATACCCTTAGAAAACAACATTGTTACCAATGAGGGTGGTGGAAGGATATGGGTCAAGTCTAAAGAGATAGAGAAGACCAAAGGAAAGGCCAACAAGGTCCATTACAAACAGACCACTGTTGTGAATCCTGGCCCTTGTAAACAGTGTGCTTGCAATAAAACTGAGAGCCTAAATTCTGGTACAAAGAGAGGTAATCAAAGAAACTGGAATAATCAATGGGCTCAGAAACAAGGAGTTGATCTGAGTAAAATAATCAGACCAAAACCTTGTTTCATATGTGGCAAGTTGAATCATTTGGCTAAGCATTGTTTCTTTAACCCTATTAACCAAAAGATGAACTTTCAAAGATTTGTGCAAAAACCTGTTGGTTATAGGAAGGCTGGAAAGAAACATGTGGCTAAGAAATATGTTGAAACCAAAGGCCACATGAAGTAAAAGGTTTTAAAAGAGAGTATTAAAATGTGGGTGCCTAGAAGCCTTAAAACTGTTAGTACTGCTACATCAAATAGTACTGCTGACAGGGATAGTGCTGCCAGAAGCAATACTGCTGCTACCAGTGTTAGTACTGCTGAGAATATTAATGCTTCTAACACTGTTAGTACTTCTTCAAAGGTTACTACTTCTAACACAGTTACTACTGCTGACACAGTTACTACTTCTAACAAGGTTAGTACTGCTAAGCATGCAAGTGCTGCTAATGCAGTTAGTACTTCTAAAACAAGTACTGCTTCTAGCAAATGTGCATCCAAACCCATTATTGTGACAAAGTACTCCAGCAATGAGGAGTCAAAGTTTAAAAATCTTGTCAAGAAGGAATGTAAATATTTTGATGAGAAAGGGGTACCCAAGACCACTTTGGCTTGGGTTCCTAATCAATACTAACTGATTTATCTTATGTGCAGGGCAACCAACAGCTTAAGGGGAAGAGCATCTGGCATGTTGATAGTGGTTGCTCTAGGCACATGACAGGCAACATGTCATGCCTTCAGGATTTCAAGCATATCAATGGAGGACATGTTGCATTTGGAGACAATCTTGCAGGTGGAAAAATAAGTGGAAAAGGTAATGTTACAAAAGGTAAGATGACATTTGAGGATGTCTACTATGTTGATCAGTTAAAGTACAACCTGTTAAGTGTATCACAGGTTTGTGACAAACAACATAGTATATTATTTACGAATACAGAATGTATGATCCTTGCTCCAGGATTCAAGGTAGTTGATGAAAGCATGATACTACTTAGAACTACAAGAAAGGACAATGTTTATTGTCTCGATATGGACAATGTTTCAAGTGATTCATCCCTGAACTGTCTTGTTTCAAAAGCTTCTGTGGATGAATCCTCTCTTTGGCACAGAAGGATGTGTCACATGAACTTCAAGACAATGAACAAACTTGTTAAAAACAACCTTGTAAGAGGTTTACCATCAAAAGTCTTTTCATGTGATGATCATTGTGTTGCTTGTCTTAAAGGCGAACAACACAAAACTTCTCATAAGTCCAAAGAGTTAAATACAATTTCTTCTTGTCTCCAGTTATTACATATGGATTTGTTTGGTCCTACAAATGTTATGAGTATAGGCAAGAAATCATACTGCTTAGTTATTGTTGATGATTACTCTAGATTTACTTGGGTATATTTTCTAAGGACTAAGGATGAGACAAGTGAACTGATCAAATCCTTTATCCTAAGAATTGAATACCAAACAAATCAAAAAGTAAAAGTCATTAGATCAGACAATGGAACTGAATTTAAAAATCTTGATCTAAATACCTTTTGTGAAGAAAAAGGCATTGAGAGACAATATAGTGCCCCTAGGACTCCTCAACAGAATGGAGTTGCTGAGAGGAGGAATAGGACACTAATAGAGGCTGCTAGATCTCTGTTGGCTGATTCAAAACTGCCAATTACTTTCTGGGCTGAAGCAGTTAATACTGCTTTCAGTTAATACTGCTCTCATTTAATACTGCTCTCAGTTAATACTGCTCTCAGTTAATAGTGCTCTCAGTTAATACTGCTCTCAGTTAATACTGCTCACAGTTAATACTGCTCTCAGTTAATACTGCTCTCAGTTAATACTGCTCTCAGTTAATACTGCTCTCAGTTAATACTGCTCTCAGTTAATACTGCTCACTGTTAATACTGCTTTCACTAAATTTTTAGGGTTAATACTGCTTATAATCCACAAGCTATAAATACCCTTTCCCCGCCTAAAAGATCATAACGACTCTTTGTCTACTGTTCATCTTCTCTCTCACTCTTTTCTCTCAAGTATCCAGTGCTCGCTATTCAAGAATCCTTGCGTACAGATGGCTTCAATGGTTTTTATTGATGAGCACAACGAGATAGCCATGCTCCGAAAGGCAAAACAAGCCGAAGGTTTTTACCAGATAATAGATTTTCTGAGGTCAAGCCACATCACTCATGCTCTCACTGTGTCTCCTACCATCTACATAGAGCATCAAAGGCAATTCTGGGCCAATGCCACTACTAGGACTGAAAACGGAGTGTCGTGCATCAAAACAAGGGTTTGTGACAAACCCTTCACAGTTACTGAGGAGACCATTCGCATCTGTCTACGTCTAGACGATGCTTCAGGTATATCTTCTATTCCAAATAAGGATTTGTTTTCAAACCTCACCAAAATGGGGTATGAAGGCCAAATGGGGATTTTCAAGTTTTTCAAAGCTCAATTTTCACCCCAATGGAGGTTCTTTGTTCATACCCTGATGCACTGTATTTCCAAGAAAACTACTGGCTGGAGCCAATTTAGCAGTACCATTGCCTATGCTTTGGTATGCTTATCTACTGCTCGAAAATATAACTTTTCTCTGATGATCTTCAATGATCTTGTCTCAAACCTGGACAACAAGAAGAGTTTCTTCATGTATCCCAGGTTTGTACAGGCAGCTATAGCCAATGAATTGACGGATATACCTCACTTTGATGAGGTATATGTACCTAAACCCCCTAAAGGCAAGGTCTTCTCAAACATGAGAAGATCTGCTAGGGACTCGGAAGGAGTTGACACCCCATTGTTATCAACAATGATGGTGGTGTCCCAACCACAAGAAGGTATGGCCTCAGGGTCAAGGCCCTCATTAGACCAACCCACTGAGAGCCAATCCCAACCTTCCCTCTCTCAAATTTTTCCTCAGTCCTTTGCTGCTAAACCCACTCCTATGATATCCAAGACTTATGTCAAGAGAAAGGTACACAAGGCTCCTTCCCTTGTTGTACCTACTATTAACCAAGAGCCTCAAAGCCCTCTATTGGAGCATTCTCCAATAGAGAATATCCAAAGGGAAACCACTAGGGTGTCTCCCAACCCTGAGGAGGTTCTCTCTAAGGAGATGAATGAGCATATGGGTGAGAAGGCTGCCACTACTTCTGCTAGCACAGAGAAGGACAGTGGTAACATCTCTAAGACCTTCCCCATGGCAACTTTGGGTGAGAAATACACCAAAGGACCTTGGCGCCAAGAAACCAAGGGGGTAGTTGGTGCTTCTGCTAGGCAGAAGGCCACTACTAAAAGATCCAAGGATCCCTCAAGGATGGGCAAAACATCCAAAAAGGGTGAGGACAGAACTGAAACTGATGAATTGATGGCAAAAGTTTCCAATGATCCTTCAAGGGTGGGTAAAACACCTAAAGAAGGTGAGGATAGCTATACTTAATTGGAATTGATGGAAACAATAGCCAACATCAATGTTGATGTGGTTAATCAAGGAAAGGAAATCAAGGCATTGCAGCAAGTGGTCATCTCCCAACAAGAGCATATTTCAAAACTCAAGCAATTGGTGGGAAAACTCATTGCCAAGAAAAGAAGAAAGCAGTTTGTTCTAAGGAGGAGAGAGGGGGCAAACAAAAAGGAGGAGGAGAATGCTTCCAAAAAGGGGGAGAGTTCAAGCTCAGAAAAGATGGATCAACAGATTGAGGGGGAGAATGTTGAAGCAAAGGGAGAGTTTGTTGAAGAGAGGGCTGAAGAAAAAGCTGAAGGTGTGATAGAAACAGAAATATTTGCTGAAGCAGCAGAAATTGGCAAAGCCGCAGTAAATAAGGCTGAAGCAGCAGAAACAACACCAGCAGCAGTAACAACCCCAGCAGTAGAAACTGTTACTACTGCTGAGCCAAAAGGAGCAGCAGAAACTGTTAGTGCTGTTGAAACTACACAAGCAGCAGTAACAGGGTTAACGCCTGAAGAGGTTGAAGTAGCAGAGATGCTTGTAAAAGCAAAGAATGACACTCCCAAAGCAAAGGGAGTGGTCATAAATGAAGGGGGAGCAAAGAGAACAGAAAAGAAAGACATGGCTGCAGATGCAAAGAGAAAAGGGAAAGAAAAGATGATAGAATCTGATCAACCAACCAAAAAGCAAAAGATGGTTGAGTCAGATGAAGCATTAGCCAAGAAACTGCAAGAAAAGATAAATCAAGCAGAGAAAGAGCAGGTTGAGAAAGACAGAGAGATAGCCAGAGCACTAGCTAATGAATTAAATGAAGCATTTCAGAAAGGTTTGGAAACAGAGAAAGCAAAGCAAAGGGCAATAAGCATGAGAAAGGCTATGATGGCCAGATCAAGTGCAAAGAAGAGAAGGCATTCACAAACTTACCTTGCAACTCAGGAAAGAAACAAGATGATAACTTTCTTGAGGAGTGCAATTGGTGGAAGAAATAAATGTTTATAAAGATGACTTTTGATCAAGTTAAGGGCTTATATGAGAAAGAAATGGGAAAACTGCAGAGTAATGAAAAGGCCAGAGTGGAGTTTGAAAGGAAAGCCAAGGAGAGGCATGATGTGAACATTAATCAACCCTTCCCTGAAAGTGAAGAGGGAACTCCAACAAAAGAAAAGTCAGAGATTAAGGAAGAAGAGACTTTAGCTCAGAAGATCAAGAAAATAAAAAGAGTTAAGTCTACTGCTTCTAAAGGTCCTAGATCAGAGGAAAGGAAAAAGGAAGAAAAGAAGAAGGAAGCTACTATAGGGCAAAGTCAAAGGATTCTGAAGAGAACCAAGATGATGGCCAAAAGAAAGAAAATTGACAAGAAGCCTAGAGTAGAAGAAGAGAAAAAGGTTGCTGAAGAAGAAGAGTCACCTAAGAATGAAGAAAAGAGAGATGAATCTCAGGAAGTACCACAGAGTTCAGATGTAAATATGTACATGGTGGTAATGGATAAAATTCCAAAGCCTATCACAGCTGAACCTGCTGGATTCAAACCTCCTGAAGTTATCCACTGGGATACTATGGAGGTGGATGGTAAGGAGTATATCAGGCTGAAAAGAAAGGATGAGAAGTATTATGTGTTTTCAACATGGAATAAAATTGTCAGAGAATGTTCAAGATCTGATTTAGAAGAGATGTTTGAAGTTGGTATGAAATTACATGCAGATCAGTTGAAAGCTCCAGGGTTACCAATTGTGAAGCTGGTTATGAAGTATTTGGGTATGTTATTCAATCCAGAAGCAGTAAAGCATATAATCAGAGATGTGTTTGAAGCTGTTAGAGGATGGACTTTGTATGAAAGGAGTGGAGTCTATGAATTGGCCATGGATACTTTTCACATGGAGTATTACTTGGTGGATAGGGTCTACAATCACACAAGTCTGAAGCTTCATGCCATGTTAAATAAGAAGCTAGGTTGTGCACCAAGTTCAGAAATGGCAAAGTATCTAATTCAGAGAACTATCAATCAGAGTATGGGACTGGATCCTAACATTGGATTGAATCAATGAAAGTTTTGGAAGCATCTGAAGAACTTGACTTCTCTTTCTAAAAGTCAAGTTAGGGGGAGATTGTTGGGAATTGAAGATGTGACCAAGTCATTAATGCTGCTAGTTCAGAGTTAGTACTGCCAGAGGATCTCAAAGTTAATACTGCTAGGTATTACTACTTCTAGTAGAATTAATACTGCTAGTCAAAGTTAGTGCTGCTTGAACAAAGTTAGTACTGCTAGTGGTTAGTGCTGCTTAGTAGTTAATACGTCCAAGACATAGTTAATGCTTCCAAGGTGATTAATGCTGCTTCTGAGATAATTTGAAGATAATGTTGAAGAGATCGCGTCTGGAGATAAACATGGAAAGCTTGAAGATAATTATGAAGATTATTTTGAAGATCTTTTTATGTTTAGTAATTATCTTTTATTATTCAATGATGTATAGAATAGAATAGAATTGAAAAGATACAATTGAATAATTCTGAGTTTTTGTTCTAGAGAGAGAATCAACCTTAAGGCATCGTTCCTAATTCTAGAGAAGTAGAATTCGTCTTGAAAGAGTCTGTTCTTCAAGATTGAGGTTGTGAGTGAAAAGCTTATAACTTGAATCATTAAGTAAAGTTTGCAAGTTGTGATTCATACTGTTTTTCTGTTTATTGAATATTAAAGTGTTTTTCCGCAACTTCTTTAATATTGTTTCTGAGTGTTCATAATTCTTGTTGAAAATTCGATCCTGACAATTTTTGGTGCTACTAATCATCTTTCTCAGGAAGTGTATTGCCTTGCTCAGACTAACACAAGCTTCAAAAGTGTAAGTATAGTTAATGCTGCCAGTGCAGTCTTAATACTGCCAGTGCAAAGTTACTACTTCAGGTATCAGTTAATACTGCTAGTTTGTTAATACTGCTAGTAGTTAATACTGCTCTCAGTTAATACTGTTCTCAGTTAATACTGCTCTCAGTTAATACTGCTCTCAGTTAATACTGCTAGTTAGTTAATACTACTAGTTAGTGAATACTGCTAGTGGTTAATACTGCTAGTTAGTTAAATACTGCTAGTTAGTTAATACTGCTAGATGGTTAATATTGCTTCTTTACCGAATCATATAAATACCCTCTTTGCCCGCCTAAAAGCTCATAACGACTCTTTGAATACTGTTCATTTTCTCTCTAACCTTTTTCTCTCAAGCAACCAGTGTGTTTTTAATCAAGACTCCTAAAGCTCGATGGCATAAATGGCGTTTATTGATGAACACAACGGGATCGCAATGCTTCAAAAGCCTAAGCAGGCTGCTGGATTTCATCAAATAGTCGATTTTCTCAAGTCCAGCCATATCGATCATGCTCTTACAGTGTCACCATCAATCTACATCGAGCACCAGAAGCAATTTTGGGCCAATGCCACCGCTATTACTGAAAATGGTGTGCAGGTTATCAAGACAAGGGTGTGTGACAAACCCTTGACAGTTTCTGAAGAGGTAATTCGCATCAGTCTACGACTAGACGATGCCTCCGGTATCACATCTATCTCTAATGATGATCTGTTTTCCACTCTCACTAGAATGGGGTATGGAGGCCCATTGGGTGTTCTCAAGTTCTCCAAAGCTAAATTTTCTGCCCAATGGCGTTTCTTTGTCCACACCCTTATGCATTGTATTTCTAGAAAGACTATTGGATGGAGTGAGTTCAGTACTACCATTGCTTATGCTTTGGTCTGCTTGGCCACTACCAGAAAGTATAATTTCTCAAAAATGATTTTCAATGACCTTGTGTCAAACTTGGAGAATAAAAAGAGTTTCTTTATGTATCCAAGATTTGTCCAGGCAGTTATCACCACTGAATTGATGGATATGCCTCAATTTGATGAGGTATATGTACCTAAAATCCCCAAGGGAAGGCCTTTTCAAATATGAAGAGATCTGCCATGGACTCGGAAGGAGTTGACACCCCATTGTTCTCTACAATGATGGTGGTGTCCCACAATCAAGAAGGTATGGCATCAGGGTCAAGGCCCTCACTAGACCATCCCATTGAGAGCCAATCCCAACCTTCAATCACTATATCAATTCCTCAGTCCCTTCTTCAAAAACCAACTTCACCCATCACCAATACTTACATAAGGAAAAAGGTAAAGAAGGCTCCTTCCCTTCTTGTACCTTCACCCACAAAGCCTTTCAGCCCTCTAATGGAGAATTCTCCATTAGAGAATATCTATAGGGAAACCACAGGGGTGTCTCCCAACCCCAAGAAGGTGCTCACTGAGGAGATGCATGAGCATATGGATGAGAAGGCTGCCACTACTCCTGCTAGCACAGAGGAGGTCAGTGGTAACATCAATAAGACCTTCCCCATGGCAACTTTGAATGAGCAATCATTTAAAGGTCCCAGGTGCCAAGAACCCAAGGGGGTAGCAGGTGCTTCTGTCAGGCAGAAGACCTCTACTACTAAAAGATCCAAGGATCCTTCAAGGGTGGTAAACACACCCAAAGGAGGTGAGGACAAATATAACTACCAAGAATTGATGGATACAATGGGCAACATTAATCTAGATGTCATCAAACAGGGAGCAGATATAGAGGAGATGAAATTGGTGATTCTGTCTCAACAAGTGTAGATTACCAAATTGAAAAAGCTAGTGAAGAAGTTGGTGCAGAAAAGAAAAAGAAAACAGTTTGTCTTGAAGAAGAGGGGAGATGCTTTCAAAAAGGGGGAGAAACAGGATGAAAAGGAGAAACTCAGTCCTAGTGGTATGGAAGCACAATTTGAGGGGGAGAAGAATAGGGAAACAAAAAACAAAGAAGCAGAAACTAGTGAAGCAGCAGAAACTGAGAAAGCACAAGCAACAGCAACAGAAAAGCAAGCAGCAGTAACAGGGCTATCTGTTGAAGAATTAGAGATTGCAGAAACTTTGGTAAAAGCTAAGAATGACACTCCCAAGGCTTCTCAAAAGGTCAAGGGAGTGGTCATTAAAGAAGGAGGTCTTGAGCAGAAAATCAAAGAAATCAGTGAGGCAGAATTAAAGAAGAAAGGAAAGGCTAAGATGATTGAACCTGAACAACCTTTAAAGCAGCAGAAACAGATAGAGCTAGATGAAGAAGTGGCTAAACAGCTTCAAGCAGAGATGGAAAAGGAGGAACAACTTCAATCAGAAAAAGACAGACAGCTTGCACTGAATATGGCTAAAAAGCTCAATGAAGAATATCAAAAGAGTTTGAAAGCTGCAACTGAGGCCAAGAAAAGTATAGTAAAAGCAATCAAACACAGATTGCCTTCAAAGATTCAGAAAAGACAACCCTCTAAGACCTATCTGGCTAATCAAGAAAGGAGAAAGATGATAAACTTCCTGAAAGGAGCTCTTGGAGTTCCTGAAGGAATGTTTTCTAACATGGCCTATGGTAGGATAGAGGAGTTGTATTCAAAGGAGATGGTTAAGCTTCAAGGGGATTCAATTCAAAGGGAAGAAGCTGAAAAAAGGATGAAAGAGAGGCATGATCTCAACATCCAACAACCCTTCCCTGAGGAAACCACTCCTTCAAAAGAAAAGGCTGAAAAGAAGGAAGAGCAAGTTGATGTAGAAGCCAAATCTGCAAAGGGAGTAAAGACCATAGCTTCTAAGAAACAGTCCAAAAAGCCAAGGATTGAAGAAGCAGATAAAGAGGCAGAACCATCTGTTGCAGATCATATAGAGCAAACAAGTCAAAGTGCACAACAACCAAATCAATATGATGAGCATGTTGGTCTTTACATGACTTTAATAGAACCAGTACAGGCTGTTCCCATTTCTGTGAAGGCACCAGAAATCATCTTTTGGGATATTCTGAGGGACAACAGAAAGGATTACTTCAGACTCAAAAGAGTTGGTGACTTGTTTGAAGTATACACAACTTGGGGCAAAGTGATCAGAAGTTGCTCCAGGGCTGACTTAGAAGAAATGCATAAGGTGGGAATAAAGCTATATGAGCCTGTTTTGAAAGGAACTGAAGAAAGTCTACTAAAAGTTGCTATGGAATACTTGTGTATGATGTTTGAACCAGAAAAAGTGATGCACAGGATCAAGGATTTGCATCATTAGTATGGGTTCAAAAGGATTAATCAGTGGATGCTCTTTGAAAACTGTGGTGTCTACATGATCACAATAGATAACTGCTATCATGAGTATTTTCTAGTGGACAAAGTGTATGATCATAGCAAGGAGAAGCTGAAAGGAATGCTGAAAGCCAAGCTAGTGTGTGCAAAAAGATCTGAAATGGCCAGAATTGTGATAAGAAGGACAATCAATCAAAGTCTGGGACTGGATCCAAATTTGGGCAATTAAGATGAAGTTTTGAAAGCATCTTGAAGATTATATCTGAAGAAATCTTGAAGATCATATCTGAAGAACTTTACTTCTCTTCCTAAAATTCAAGTTAGGGGGAGATTGTTAGGAATTTAAGATTTGTTCAAGTATGGTTAATGCTGCTAGTATATCATGATTACTACTGCCAACATGATTAATACTGCTGAGGAGTTTAATGCTACTAAAGATGGTTAATACTTCTGAAGAAGGTTAGTGCTGCTTATGAGATGAAGACTAAGTATGGAATGAAGACAGTTGTATAGAAGTCTTGCTAAAGTAAAGGAGATAATTATGGAATGAAGATCAATTGTATTTTGATTATTATCTTGTATTATGTCTTGTATAAATAGTATAGAAGTCTTTGATAGAATTAACTTTTGATTGATAAGTTTTAGAGAGAGAATTAACCTCAAGGTTTATAATCCTAGTTCTAGAGAAGTAAAATTCGTCTTGGTGAGCCTGTTCATCAAGATTGAGGTTTTTGTGTGAAAGCTTGTAACTTTAATCATTCAATAAAGTTTACAAGTTGTGATTTCTATTTTACTGTTCCATTGATAGTTGAATATTAAAGTATTTTTCCGCAACTCCTTTAATATTGTTTTTGAGTTCATTATTCTTGTTGAGAATTAGATCCTGACAATTCCTGATATAGATTGTAATAGATCGATTGGTAGTTCTTCTGATGTTGTTGGTAGTATTGCTTCCAATAATAAAAACCTTGTAACTTCTTACAAGAGATATTCAATAAAGCAATTACTCCAATTATCTCGATCTACTACTATGTTTTCTAATTCTAGAAGAAATGATTTTGTTTCTCATCGATTTTCTGATAATTGGTTTGGTACTTATCATGTTTGTTCTTATAAGCCATATGTTTCAAAAGTTTTTCAAAAGTTCAGAGGATCCATACCAAAATCTTGTACTAATCCGTTAGGACCCACTTTTAAATGGGTACCTAAAGTTGTTATTCCCTGATTTCTCTTATGCAGACCCGTCATATTTGGTACTTGGATAGCGGATGTTCCAAGCATATGACCGGACAAAAGGATTTATTGTCTAATTATACAGAGAAATTCTGCGGGATTGTACGTTTTGGCAACGATTAGTTTTCACCGATTCTAGGCTACAGTGATGTGATACAAGATAATGTGACGATTACAAAGGTGAGTTACGTTGAAGGATTAGGGCATAACATGTTCAGTATCGGCCAGTTTTGCGACAAAGGATTAGAGGTGAACTTTAAAGCCAAATGTTGCTCTGTGTGTACTGAAGATGGCAAGGAACTTTTGGTCGGAACTAGAAAATCTAACCTCTACACAATCAATCTTTCAAAGGTCCAGACTGACAATGAGGTTTGGTTATTGACAAAAGCCTTGATGCAGCAAAGTTGGCTTTGGCACCGAAGGCTGTCGCACCTAAATTTTCGATACATAAACAAATTGGTCAAAGGCAGATTGGTGAAAGGTCTTCCTAAGCTGAGATATGAAAAAGAACATATGTGTGCAGCATGTGAAAAGGGTAAAATGAAGAGGGCAACTTACAAGCCAAATCCCGAACCAAGTATTAGTTCTTCACTTGAACTTTTGCGTATGGATCTTTGTGGTCCTATGCGCACTCAAAGTATAGGAGGAAAGAAGTATGTTTTGGTAATAGTGGATGATTATTCGCGTTACACATGGGTAAAGTTTCTAAGGACAAAAAATGAGACGCCCGAAGTACTCATCAACTTTTTGAAGACTACCCAGGTCAACTTGCAGAGGTCAGTAAAGCTTCTAAGGACAGATAACGGCACATAATTTAAAAACAAGACTGTAGAAGAATATCTCGAATCGGTCGGGATAACTCACCAATATTCTGCTGCTAGGACGCCAGAACAGAATGGAGTAGTAGAAAGACGCAATCGAATGCTAGTCGAGGCCACTTGCACTATGCTCAGCCAGTCGGATCTACCTCTGTTTCTGTGGGCAGAAGTTGTCTCTACTGCATGTTATACACAAAATCGCTCAATTATTCATAGACGGTTTGGTAAAACTCCTTATGCATTGATTAATAATTGTACACCTAGCATTAAGCATTTTCATATTTTTGGTTGCAGGTGTTTTGTGCTTAATGATAGAGAGAACTTAAATAAGTTCGGATCGAAGGCTGAAGAAGGAATCTTCATTGGATACTCCCAGACATCTGCTGCATATAGGATATATATGAAGAGCTCAAAGACTGTTATAGAAAGCGTTAACGTAACATTTGACGAGGATGTGGCTTCTGAACAAGGCAGTTCAGAACCCGTGCTTACAGGAATTTTAGCTTCTAGACAATTCAGTCCATAACCTGTGACTAATGAGACTAATTCGGATAAAGCTTCAACTTCTACAACTTCTAATTCGGATAAAGCTTCAACTTCTACATCACAATAAATCTGAATTAGATTTATTGTTTGAATTTTTCTATGATGAGTTTCTAGGATCTAAACTTCCTAAATCTGTTGTGGTTGACAGGTCTGAAGATTCAACGACTAATCATCCAACCACTTCGGACGTATCTACTGAACTAGTTCCCCGGTTTAGAAAGAAACTCAGATTCAAACACATACTCCTACGGTTGAAGTTGTACCTGATCATGTTGAAACATAAGTTACTACTACAGTAGGATGCACTGTGATGAATAATCAACAAACTGAACAAGCTGTCCCAACTGAAACTTCTGTACAAGAAAATTCAACTGTAACCCCAACAAATGTTGATCAAGAAGAAGCTGATAGTGGATACTTAGATGAGCTTTATGATCAATCTACACCAAATCCACTCCCTCACGAGTATAAATTGTAAGTCCCAAATCAATCAACAATTCATGATCTAATTATGAGAAACAAGATGAGATTGGAAGGAGGCGATTTATTCACTTAATATTGAAGAACACAGACACAAACTAGAGAGAGAAAGTGATTCTCTCTCTAGAAAACGCTCGCTCTCAATCGACTACATTTTGTATACTGAAATCTTAACCTCAATTACAATAGACCTAATCTATATATACCTCCCCCCTAACTCCCTTGATCAACAATAAGCCCAAGCCCATTTACAAAGTTTAAGCCCAATTACAAACTAAAATCCAATACAAATATTAATGTAGAGTCCTTTACAAAACTTTCTAACATTGGACATTTTATGTCCTAACAATCTCCCCCTAAAGTTTTGTAAATGAATCATTAACTTTGAAGCGCCTGCTCTTCTCCCCCTGATTTCTTTGAAAAACTTTAGCGTTGCATAATTTCAAAAATAGCTCAGGCTCCCCCTTGAATGAAGCTCTTATCCTTGAAAGTTTCAACTTTAATACCAGATTCGATATGTGCAATAACCTCGACTGAGTGCATATAAAGACAACTTTTATCTCTAGTAAATCCAACACATTCCTTAACGGCCAGAAGAATGATATGTGAGGATTATGGAGTGACACTCAAAGTGCATCTTCAGTGTATGACACCGGATCTGTCTTTGAAACGCGAGTTGAATAGGAGTTCAGCTTAAGAACTTATACTGATCAGCTCGTAGGAGGAAGAAACTGGTAGCAAACACTACTAGGCAAGGGTAGAAGAACCAATCAACAAATGTTCAGCAACTGAAGAAAAATGCTCATTTCCAAACTACTCTTCAGAACACTGAACAAACGAACTCATACCTCCTTTCTTCACGAATCAACTGGATGATTATAAGCACTCAGGATTCTGAATCACAACTATAGCATCAGAACAGTGATTGCAGTCGCTCACACTACTGATTGATCAGGTCAGAAGAGTGATAAAGTGCTCTCAACGGTCTAACAACATAAAGAAGCTCTCCAGGCTGATGATTGCAAGTGCTCAAACTGCTAATCCAATCCAATCGAAGACTGAATCCAAAACACGCAATGTCTGAAAATATTGACAAACATTAGCTCTGTGAATCTGAGTCAGTTGCGCAGAGACATGTGACAGTCTGAAAGTTGGAATGATGCCACATATGCATTCAGCGAAAAACTCGTGAACAGATTGTTGAGAAAATAAGCTGGATCACACTCTGATAAGTAACCGTCGAGAAAAACCGAACGAGAAATTTCCGGAACATATACAAAATATTACTTGAAGAATCTGTATCACGGATCACACGGTCAAAGCGCAATTAAATCTGGATTATACGCCGTTCAGATCAATAGTCGGTTCTCGAGGTATCAATCTTCAAAAATTTGGATGGGATGATCACTTATCAAAAATTTGACACTTATGCTCAAAATATGGATGTATACAATTAAGCCCAATCAAAAATTCTGTCAAATTAAGCTCAACATTTAAACGTATACGACCCAATACAATTCATCAAACATTTAAGTCTCGGCCCGGTACTCATAGGCTTCAATCCCGGATTTCTCGGTTAAAAAACATAGCCGCGACATCAATAAAAACAATCCACCCATTAAAAAAAAATTAACCGCCAGCCACACAATTAATTTCCACCATCACCGGCCACCATTATCAATTATCATCCACTCACATTTTGATTCTCAATGTAAAACCATAGCTACCGAATGATTTTAACAAAACAACTCCACCGGCCCATGATTATGTTAGCACCAATACCAATCACATATGAATTAAATTTTGGATTAATTCCACCATCAATTGATTTTTAATCACCACCTATTGCATTTAATTTCACCGATTCATCAACAAAAATTCAGCCGCCGATTGAATTTACATCCACCGTTTAAAAATGAAACTCATCGACCCATTATCAAGATAGAACCAATAACATTATTGCAATCAAATTTGAAATGTGGATGTATGCTACCGGTATATCAATACCCCGATCCCCGGATGCGTCCGGTATGTGTACTCCCGGGGTGAGTTTTTCAACCACTCCGGGCGCCCGGTGTATTCTGCGCCCGATGTCAACCCCGGGCCCGGTATGGTGTAATCCCGGTCCGACTCCAGGTGTTTCGATCAAAAAAATTAAACAACCAAATTGATCAATAATTTTTGTTGATTGTCGATCGAGAGATGATTACAATACATAGCAAACAATCCTTTGCAATAAACTCCAATCAAATCTCACTAAAATACTCCAATTTCTGGAAATTCGAGATGAACACAATGCGATCAAACTTTTCTAAAATTCACAGATCTGATCCAAAATTGATAAAATCAAAACTTGTAATCGACTCCAATATGTATATCGAGGAACATTGAATCGATTTAATCATTAAAAACACACATTAAGCTCCAAACTCCACACAATAAGATCCAAATCGCACATACAAAAATTTTGGGCCGTAGAACACGAATTGTTGAAAAATTGACCGAATCAAAGAAAATTTCTTCGATTTGGCTCTGATACCACATGTAAGTCCCAAATCAATCAACAATTCATTATCTAATTATAAGAAACAAGATGAGATTGGAAGGAGGCGATTTATTCACTTAATATTGAAGAACACAGACATAAACCTAGAGAGAGAAAGTGATTCTCTCTCTTGAAAACACTCGCTCTCAATCGACTACATTTTGTATACTGAAATCTTAACCTCAATTACAATAGACCTAATCTATATATACCTCCCCCCTAACTCCCTTGATCAACAATAAGCCCAAGCCCATTTACAAAGTTTAAGCCCAATTACAAACTAAAACCCAATACAAATATTAATGTAAAGTCCTTTACAAAACTTTCTAACAGTGGACATTTTATGTCCTAACATAAATGGACCAAAGAGCACCCGATAAGCCAAATTATTGGAAATCCAAATTTACCGGTGCAAACTAGGTCTGCAACTTTGAATTTGTGTATGGATGACTCATTCTTGAGTAAGATAGAGCCCACTCGAGTATCCGAAGCTCAAGCTGACTCGGATTGGGTGACTGCAATGCAAGAGGAGCTAAATCAGTTCGAAGCTTTAAAGGTCTGGAGACTTATGCCAAAACCGGAAGGTAAATCTATAATAGGCACCAAATGGGTATTCAAGAACAAAAAGGATGAAGATGGTATCGTAATTCGAAACAAAGCACGACTTGTTGCAAAAGGCTACAGGCAAGAGGAAGGCATCGATTATGACCAGACTTATGCTCCAGTGGCACGTATTGAAGTGATCAGAATGTTTCTTGCGTACGCTGCTGATAAAAACTTCAATGTCTATCAGATGGACGTGAAAACTGTCTTTCTAAATGGCATTCTTAAGAAGGAAGTATACATATCACAACCAGAAGGCTTTGTGAATCCAGATAAACCAGATCATGTATATATCCTGGATAAAGCACTTTATGGATTAAAACAAGCGCCTCGAGCCTGGTACGAGGTTTTATCAAAGTTTTTGGTCAAGTCGGGCTTCACAAAAGGTAAAATCGACATTACTTTGTTCATTAAGAAAGAAAAAGCCGATATCATCCTTTTTCAAATATATGTGGATGACATTATATTTGGCTCAACTAATCCTAAATACTGTAAGAAATTTTCAAATCTCATGATGTCACGTTTTCAAATGAGTATGATGGGAGATATGAATTTCTTTCTCGGATTACAAGTAAAGCAATTTTCAACAGGGATTTTTATAAACCAAGCTAAGTACATTTTTGATATTCTTCGGAAATTCAAAATGGAAACTTGTAAACCTATTGGAACCCCGATGACACCGGGAACTAAGATCGGCATGGATCCTTCAGGAAAACCTGTAGATGTTAGAACCTATAGAGGAATGATTGGTTCTTTGATGTATCTTACTTCAAGTAGGCCAGATATTATGTTCTCTACATGTTTAAGTGCTAGATATCAGGCTAATCCCAAAGAATTTCATTTGTCTGCAGTCAAAAGAATCTTTAGATATCTGATGGGGACTGTAGATCTTGGTCTGTGGTATCCTAAAGATACTGGTTTTGAACTAACGGCTTACTCAGATGCAGATCATGCTGGCTGTATGTTAGACAGGAAGAGCACATCGGGTCATATACAGTTCCTTGGAGATAAACTCGTTAGTTGTGCATCAAAGAAACAACTGTGTGTTTCCACATCAACGGCTGAGGCGGAGTATATTGCTACTGCAAGCTGCTGCTCTCAGGTGTTGTGGATGAGGACGCAACTGCGAGATTATGGCTTCAAATTCGACAAGATTCCGATTTACTCTAACTTTAAGAGCGCTATTGCAATATCAGCAAATCCTGTACAACATACAAAGACTAAACACATAGACATACGGTATCATTTTATCAAAGACAATGTCGAAAAAGGTACAATAGAACTTTATTTTGTAAACACTAATTATCATCTTGCATATTTGTTCACCAAGCCTTTAGACGAAAATAGATTTATTTTTCTTATCACTAAACTTGGTATGTTAAATCTTAAGACATAATTAGTGATTACCTATTAAAGTTTTTCTTATTGTTATTTTTCTTCATTTCTTTATTTTTAATCTGAAAGATATCTGCACTTTAAGGTAAGTTCATGATTTCAGGGGGAGTGAGACAAGATGAAAAGATGATCTACATCCAATTGAGGGGGAGTTCATATTTTTGATTTATGCCTATTACTGATAAATTTTTTTGATGCATAAATGCAGGGGGAGTAAGAGTGTAAGAGTAAGGAGTATGACTTATGACTTCTGATTAATTCAGATCATAACTCGTTCATTCAAAGTTTTACTGCTTTATGTCATTTTCATTTTCAATAAACGTTGTGAATAAAGTTGCTTTGATGGACTTTAAGACGGATCGACAAGGTTTATTTCTATTCTTAATCTCATATATGGTTGAAAGAAGGACGACTTTCAATCATAGAAAACATGTTCTTAAACGTTCAAACCACTTTTCGATTCTTAAATAGATTTCATGATTTGGAAGTGTGATTTTAAATGTTTTTCATTATTTGATGAGTTTAAATGTTTATAAACCACGTGTTTCCAAAGATTAATACTTGCATATTATCTTTTCCATATATTGTCAAGTATTCACACACACCGGTTTAATATTTTGTTGAATTTGTTCTTACCATGTCTCTAAATTGACACAAATTTTCGATGGTAAGACACCCCTATTGAATATCAAAGAATTTGAGCGTGATTTCATTTCGAAACGTTCTTTCAAGAATTTCTATATATTGTTTCGTATATACAAAATCCATTTTTTGTTGACCTAAGCCTTAATCGATAAATCATTCTATTTGATCTTTTCATACAATGTCAGATTTTCAAACAAGTTTGTTGTTTTCATTTCATTTTTCAATATACTTGTTTGAAATATCTTCAATGTTCAAAATGCTCAAATATTCATGCTTATATTTCATTGAGCATACAGACATCTGACTTGAATATTTTGTGTTTTAACTGACAAGTTAAATCAGTTGAGCAACATGTTATTTTAGGACATTACATGGGTTCATTGTGTGAGCTTAAATGCAACTTCTATGGATTCACGTTAACCAGTGTTTCCTACCCAAGAAGTTAATACTTAAGTGGTCGAATGTGTGAGGAGTCAAATACTGAGTGTGGGTTGAGTGATGAGGTAAAATGGAAAAAAAGAGTTTGGTTAGATGTGAGCTCAATGATTAAAAAGAAAGAGGGTGTGCGAACAGAGTAAAAGAATATCAAACTCTGCACTAACTTTTTCTGAGCTGGGCAGCCACATTACTAGTGTTTCACAATTCTTCGTGAACAATATTGAAACAGGCAACTAGCCCATGCCAACTCTTGATAAAAAACCCACCAGCTACTCATTTTCTTTTCAATAAGAAAATGTTTCAGATTTCAAGGGAACACAACACATAATCTATATGATTTTCATTTGGAAAATCTGGATATTGAAAAAGAAGAAAGTCTGCCCCACCTTCACACTTCGATCATGCACAATTGAGTCTGTGTTTAACTGTTGTTGTCTCAATGGTTTACACAATGTTGATCCTTATAAAAAGAAATCATCTTGTGCTTAATTCTTTCTAACACTTGCACAAACACACAAGGAATATGTTTTCTTGTCATAACGTTCATAGAAATATCTTTGTGGTATTTCGATGATTGAATGGAAGCCCTGGGGGAGTGAACATCACAAAAGCTCCTTTCCAATGTGTATTCGTTACACACAGTAACTTTGTGTTACTGACAGGCATATTAACTGATTCATTTGTTGATTCAGGTGTTACATTCTAATTTGTATGGATTTGAAAAGATCTAGATAAATGTCTTTATGAATTGATGAATGGTCGGAGGCTCAGATTTTGAAAGATCAGTGGTCAGATACAAACATTTCTTGTTGAAAGTTTTGATGATCACTATGCTCTAATTGTAAAAAAGGGGGAGAAGAGATCAAGAAATGTTGGTTGAAAAGAGAAGCTAATATCAGTTGTGGGGAGAAGTTACAAGAAATGAGAGAGTTGATAAAGAAAAGTTGGAACTTCTTGGAGAAATTTATTCAAGATAGTTGTTTTGAAGAATATTTGTTGGTAAAGATTGAAAGCGGGAAGAGCAAATTCAATGATTTTTAAAGAAAAGATAAATTTTATAGAAAATTTCTTTGAAGATAATTTGCTGAAACAAACCGAGCTGAAACCGTACATAATTTCTTTCTGAATTCTGAAAGAGGTTCGAGATAACCTTGGGGAGATTGTTGAAGAGCATATCTACCATCTTTGGGGGAGATTGTTATTTGTTTAAAGATAGACTTTGGGAAGATTACAAATTATTGAAGATCAAAGAAAGAAGAGATTGTTTCAGGCATAAATAGAAGACCGTTTTTCAATGCTAAAGTTTTACAAAAAGGGAGATTGCACTTACTGAGCTTAAAGAGAAAAATTAAATTGCTAAAATCTTTTTGAGACGATCTTGAATCCAAAGGGGGAGATTGTTAGAGGATATATATGTTGGATACAAGATCATAGAAGACTGAAGATTGAAGTCAAAGCTGAAGTCAACTCTCAAGCATCTAAGTCAAAGTCTAGTGTAATAAAAGTCAAAGTCAAAGTTGTATTTTGTAATTTTCTAGTGTTCTGCGTGTTTTAGTGTTGTAAGAGTTTTGTGGTATGCGCGTTTTGTAGTATGTATATAAATAGTGTGTTGTGCATGTAGTTCGCAGAGTAGAAGATTCAGAGAGACATATGAGTTCATTGGTAGAGAGAGAAAGTCTTTGAGAGAACTTGTTGTAATCTGTGATTGAAATATAGAAATGAAAATTGATTTAATTACATTTTGTCATCTTGATCCCATTGTTATCTGGGATAACATGTTCGACATGATCAATAACTTGTCGTGACTTGACGAGCATTTTGTCAATATAGACTTTCATGGTCTCGCCTAGTCGATCCTTGAACATTTTGTTTACCAATCGCTGGTATGTGGAACCTGCATTTTTTAAACCAAAAGGCATAACCTTATAACAATAAATACCTCGATCTGTCATGAAGACTGTCTTCTCTTAGTCGTTGACGTGCATAAGGATTTGATTGTATCCCGAATATGCATGCATGAACGTTAAGAGTTCATGTCCAGCAGTTGCGTAGACTAGTGCGTCGATATGTGGTAAAGGAAATGGATCTTTCAGACACGCCTTATTCAAATCCGTAAAGTCTATACACACTCTCCATTTGCCTTTTTTCTTTTGTACGACCACGACATTGGCTAACCAATCGGGGTACTTTAATTCTCGGATTTTCCCGGTCTTGAGGAGGTTGTCGACTTCATCATTAATCACCTTATTTCGCTTTGGAGCGAATTTTCGGCGTTTTTGCTTCACTAGTTTGAATGATGGGTCCACGTTCAATTTATGTGAAATGATGTCAAAATCACTGTCGACCATATCTTCATGCGTCCAAGCGAAACAATCAGCATGATCCTGCAAAAAAGAGATTAGTTTTTTTTTAAATTGAAGGATCGAGCGTCGAACCTATGAAGACAATATGGTCCGGTTTGCTTTGGTCCAGGATAACCTTCTCCAAACGATAGTTGTCGATAATATCGGGAGTATCCTAGTTCTGTAATTGCTAGATGGAATACTTTCAAGGTTTTATTGTGGTCTTGTAACAATCCCGAGCAACTTTCGGTTCACTCTTAATCTCCTGGATCCCCCACGGTGTTGGAAACTTCATTGTCTGGTGATACGTCGAAGGGACTGCCTTCATGTTGTGGATCCAAGGTCGGCCAAGGATGACATTGTATGCTGATGAACTATCGATGACGCTGAATCTGGTCTGCTTGTTGATTCCTCTGGCGTAAACCGGTAGAGTGATCTCTCCAATGGTGCTCGTCGCGTCTCCATTGAAACCAACCAATGTTGTCAAACTTCGCACTTTCTCTGACTTGTCGAGTCCCATTGCCTTGATGGTATCGAGAAAGATGATGTTCGCTGTGCTTCCCCCATCGACCAGCACCCTCTGGGTTAATCAATTGATAATCTTGAGGTGAATGATTAACCCGTTGTGGTGTTTTTGATGAAGGTCACCCAGGTCATCTTGATCGAACGTTATCTTCATTGATTCTAATGCCTCTTTGCTGTCAAATAGGTTACACCGCAGACGTCTGACCCTTCTGTAACACAGTTCACGACTTTCGCGTGAATAGAAGACGGTGGTCGAACGTTGTTGTCAGGTGAAACTATTCCTTCGAGGATATCCCTGAGGTTACCCTTCGAGACGTGCCAAGCGAGCTCCTTCTTTAGTGCTATGCAGTCGTCTGTTGCATGACCATGGTCGTCATGGAAGTCGCACTATTTGGTCTTGTCTTTCTTGTCATCAGCTTTATCGCTTTACTTTGGCCATCGAACAGTTTCTTGTGCATTTCTCAATGCCTCGACCAAGTCTTTAGAAGTACCCTTGAACCCATAGGAGGAAATTTTAGGGTATTGAGGAAATTTGGTCATGGTTGAGACCTTCTTCTTATCGAACCTAACGTTTGATATTTGTCTCGACGGCTCACCCTTAATTTTCGTCTTGGCTTTGAACTCTGGTTTCTTCACATGTAGCGATTTTTTGTCGTTAGAGTGTTTACATCGAAAGGCAGCGTCATCTTCGACCCTCATATAGGCCAAAGTCCTTGCTCTTACGTCTTCAAAGTTTTCTGTGGGGTATTTTTTCAGATTAGTGTATAGACCTGAGACTTCGTCTAGACCACGTTTGTATGCCTCAATCGCATTCTTGATATCGCAGTTTTGGACACTAATCATCTCAGCATTGAATCGGTTGAAGTAACTTCGGATGGATGCTCCCACTTTCTGCACGACGTAGTACAAATCACTAGTCTGCTTCTCCATTTTGCGACTACTGGCGAACTATTGGGAGAACTGGTTCACCAGTTCAGCGAATGACCCGATGAACTTTGGTTTAAGTCCAATTAACCATTATAGGGCTGCAACTATGAGGGTCGCACCAAAACCTTTGCACATACACACTTCTTGATATTGATGTGGGATTGAACTGTCTACATCAGTTGTTTGTATTGAGCGACATGTTCAGTTGGATCCGAGATACTAGAATATTTCAGTGTGAACGTCGGAATACTGTATTTCTTCTGGACATCGACCATTGCAATCTCGTCGACGAAGGGTGATGCCTGGAACCCATAACGAGGCTCGGCGTCGACAGGTACTGCCGCACCTGGGAGCTTGGCAAGTAACAATAGGATGCGTTCGTTCTGTTCTTCCAACATCTTCAATCTTTGGGCGACAGGGTCATCCTGAGTATTCCCTTGAACAACTGGTGGAACATGTCTTGAACTCTGGAAACAATTTCGCTGCGACGAGTCAGAAGCATATCCATAATATTGGAAAGTAGGCATCGACATTGTGGGAATCGACGTTGTAGGAGGCATCGTAGGAATTGGTGTTGTCGAATGGAAGAAGGGGGTATTGGGTAGTTGGGAAGCGGAGGTCCCGAACAAGGCATGCTAAATCCATCTTGACCATGCGAAGGCCCTGCTGCGTTGCTAGCATTCAAATTTCTTAGGGATCCAATCTCTTCCATTGTTTGCCTGTGTTGATTTGTCAAAGCTTCAATTTGAGCACGAGCCGCGTTCAACTCCATGTTTATTTGAGCCATAATGTGTTCTTGAGTTCCCTAAGGGGCCGACATTGTCCTGTAAAATCAAAAATACTCGAGGAAACTGTTAGTATTACGTACGATTGTCGAGGATTTTCTTTAGATGGGGCCCCACGATGGGCGCCAAACTGTTGATGCCAAAAATCACCCAAAGGATAATTTAAGGTCGGTGTGGAGCTTTATCTAACTAAAGAAAGTAACCAGGCGACAATGTACGCGATAATAATAAAATAAAGAGACAAGGGATTTGGGGACGCGAAAAATCCTCAACGAGGAAAAAACCGCGGACGACTAAGTGATGTCTTCGTTCACAATGATCACCAAAAAAAGTGATATTCTTATGTATTACAATGTTTTACACGACAGATGCTAAAAAAATGTATGAACCAATGATAAAAATAGATCGTGTATAAAAACACTTGTGTCGTGTGTATCGTACTGTTGTCGTGTGTTGCTAGAGTAAGATTGTAAGTGTTCTTCGTGTAGCTTGTAAGTTCTCGTGATTCAGATATCCCCTCTCAGAATGAAAGATGTATCCTTTGTATTTATAGTCTTGATTCTTCATAAATATGTCTTTGTAACAGTTGATGCTTCATAAATAGCTTTGATGGCGTTGTTCGGTTATAGCCGTTGATACGTATGAACATTTAACCTGCACTAAATGAACAAGAGAGGAACGTTGAATCATACGTTAGTATGGTCGAGAGTAAATCCTCGTGACCGTCGTACGACGCTCGACCAACCTTTGAGTTAGTGTCGACGAGTATCGTAGTTATGCTTGGTCGTCAGGACCTTATCTTAATACAAGACAAGTCGTGTGAAATATGTATTAAATATATCTTCGTCATGGTCGTGTATTTTTGACCCAAACACATGATACGTAAGAATTCTCATCACCATTACCACAACTCTCAATTAGTGTAATTTCCGTCCTCTAAGACCGTCCTATCTTAAGAGTTCTACCAAAATCTCACAATTCATAACCTAAAGTCACAGCTTAAGTCTAGGTATCCTACTTGTATACCTAGTTCACTTAAACTAATGCTCTGATACCAACTTGTAACACCCTAAATTTTAGGGGAAAATTTAAAATTCGAAAATTCGGCAATATGACGGATATAAATGGAGAAAACCTGAATAATAAGATAATGACATTTTAACCAAAATATGCCATCCTGAAACAGGGAACAAAGTATGACGTTTATAACCCAAAGAAATCAATCAAAGCTTAACCCAATAACCTACTAATCTAGACAAACTAAAATCTAGATTAAGATCGGGTGTTGGCACTTTTCATTCCAAAAGTATACCAACTAAAATGGGTGTGCGTCTCTAAAATCTCCAAAAATGTTACTATCCTCCAATCTCTCTCTACACTCAAGCCCGAGGAGTCCTACCGCTAGGATGACCTGTTATACATGTCATTTTGAGAAAAAGTGTTAGGCTAAAGCCTAGTGAGATCAAAATTTGAATCGAAAAATAATAATAAGTGTTAGACAGAAATAAAAATAAAGCCGGAGAAGTAATGGTATATATACCTTTACCATAATATAACACCTCTTGGGTTAACGGGGGAGACCCTCTTACTAACACAAGGGACGGATCACAAAAGTAATATTATGTCCCAAATTATCAAGTTCTAATTACTAATTCAATTAAACACAAACAAGATGAACACAAGTCAATCCATTAACCTGTTTCAATTTCTAATCAATGAATTCGTATACAAGTTCTCTGAATACTTTCTCTCTCTAGAAACTGAATGCGTACTATGAATTCTAACTTCTCTAATCACAATCTTCTACAACTAACACTCTAGTCATATGTCTATTAAAGCAAAACACACACGCTTACAAAACACAACACAACTAAAAACAAATTTACAAGACTTTGACTTTGACTTTGTTACAATTGACTTTGACTTTGCTTTAGTTAACTTTTACTTTGACTTGGTTGACTTTCAGTCTCCAGGCTTCATGATCTTGTATCCAACAAATATATGCTCTAACAATCTCCCCCTTTGGATTCAAGATCATCTCTAAAATATTTTGCAATACAATCTCCCCCTTTAAGCTCAATTTGTGCAATCTCCCCCTTTCTGTACAACACAAACTATCTTCCCTTTTGATTTATTTTTAACAACTTTATCTCCTCTTGTAGACTTCTTGTCAACTCATATCATCTTCAAAAAGAAATAAAAGCATTGTAGTACAATCTCCCCTTATCTTCAAAAGCAATTATGTATTCTTCCTAAAGTCTGTCTTCAAGAATAGTAACAATCTCCCCAAGGATGTAAAAACTTCTTTCAGACACCGAAAATAAATTATCTTCAGGTTTAACTCAGTTTGCTTCAGCAAATTGTCTACAAAGAAAATTTCAGTAAAATCTGCTCACATTCTGAAATTCTTTGAATTTGCTCTTTCAAATTTGCACAATCTTCAGCAATCTTTGCAATCCTTTACAAACATTCTCAAAAACCTTCTTTAACAACTTTCTTCCACAACCATTTCTTGATCATTTCTCCCATCTATAACATTTCTTGAACCTCTCCCCCTTTTTGATGAAATGGCATTGATATCATCAAAACTTTCTCATGAAATGTCATTCATCTGATCTGACCACTGATCGTGTACAAGAGCCTCTGACTATTCATCGATCTAAAAGATTTTTATCCGAATCTTTGCAAATTCAGACAAAATATGAGTGTAACACCTGAATCAACAAATGAATCAATTAGAAGTCACTATGTGTAACGAATACACATTGGAAAGAAGCTTTAGTGATGTTCACTTCCCCAGGTCTTCCATTCAATCATCGAATAACACAAGTTTATTCTATGAACGTTTTGGCAGAAAAACAAATTCTCTGTGTGTTCATGCTTGTGTTTGAAAGAATTAAGCACAGATGATTGCTTTATTAGGCTCAAAATTGTGTAAACCATTGAGACAACAACAATTGAACACATACTTTATTGTGCATGATCGTAGTGTGAAGGTGGGGCAAACTTCCTTCTTTTTCAATATCTAGATTTTCCAAATGAAAACCAGATAGATTATGTGCTACGTCCCCTTGAAATATGAAACATCTTCTTGTTGAGAAGAAAATGAGTAGCTGGTGGGGTTTTTATCAAGAGTTGGCATGGGCTAGTTTCCTGTTTCAATGATGTTCACCAAAGAATCGTGAAACAATCAGTAATGTGGCTACCCGACTCAGAAAAAGTTGGTGCAATGTTTGATATTCTTTTACTCTGTTCTCACACCCTCTTTCTTTTTAAACATTTAAGCTTGCTTCTAACCAAACTCTCTTTTACTTTTTTCCTCATCACACCCACACTCATATATAGACTCCTCACTCTTCGATCACTCAAGGATTAACTTCTTGGGTAGGAAACACTAGTTAACGTGAATCCATAGAAGTTTCAGTTAAGTTCTCACAATGAACCCATGTTTTCCTAAAAGAACATGTTGCTCAACGATTATCTTCACTATTAAGCACAAAATACCATAGTCAGTGTATGTATGCTTCACATTATCAATGTGTGAGCTTTTGAACATTTAAGTTTTCTCAAAACAATGAAATTGAACAAATGAAACGAAGTCAAGTGAAGTGTTTTGAGAATCTGACAATGATATAATCAGATCAAATAAAAATGATTTAACAATCAAGGTTTAGGTCAGCAAAAATTGGATATGGTTTATACGAATCAAAATATAGACATTCTTGAAAGAAATGTGTTGAAATAAAATCAATGCTCAAACTTTGAATATCAAGCGGGGTGTATCACCATTGAAAAATTTGTTCAATTTGAGACATGGTGATAACATATTCAACAAAAAGTTAAACCGGTGTGTGTGAATACTTGACAGTATATGGAAAGATAATACACAAGTATTAATCTTTGGAAACACACGATTTATAAACATTAAAGCACATATAACATGAAAACATTTAAAATCACACTTCTATATTCATGAAATCGTTTTAAGAATCAGAAGTGGTTTGAACATTTATGAACATGTTCCATATCTGAAAGTTGTCCTTTTTTCAGACACGTATGAGATTAAGATTAGAAATAAACCTTTTTGCTCAGTCTTAAATCTCATCAAGTCAGCTCTAAGTCATATATGATATGATCATGTAAGCTCTCTCTCAATTCTACAAAAATCACAAGTCTATCAAAGTACAAAGCTTTATTCACAAAATTTATTGAAAAGTAATTGACATAAAGCAATAAAACGTTTAAAATACGAGTTCTGAGCAGATGTAATCAGAAATCATATACCATACTCCTTATCTTTTACTCCCCCTGAAATTATGCATCAGAAAATTTATCAATAATAAACATATGCATGATTTGTTAACTCCCCCTCAAATGGATGTGGATCATCTTATCTTGTATCATCTCACACTCCCCCAAAGATTATGAGCAACCTTAAGTGCAGATATCTTTCAGAATAAAAATAAAGAAAATGAAGAAAAATAACAATAACAGAACTTTAGTAGGTAATCACAGATTAAGTCTTGAGATTTAACATACCAAGTTTAGAAACAAGAAAATTAAATCTCTTTTCATCGAGAGGCTTGGTAAATAAATTAGCAAGTTGGTAATCTGTGTTTACAAAATAAAGCTCAATTGTACCTTTTTCCACATTTTCTTTGATAAAGTGATATCCCACGTCAATGTGTTTGGTCTTGGTATGTTGAACAGGATTCGCAGATATGGCAATAGTGCTCTTCGAATAACAGTAAATCGGGATCTTGTTATAGTTGAAGCCATAATCTTGGAGTTGTGTTCTCATCCACAACACTTGAGAACAGCAGCTCGCCGCAACGACGTACTCTGCCTCAGTTGTTGATGTGGATAGATACACAGAGTTGTTTCTTTGAAGCCCACCTCACGAGTTTATCTCCCAGAAATTGTATGTGAGCTGACGTACTTTTCCTGTCAAGCATACAACCTGCATGGTCTGCATCTGAATATGATGTCAGTTCAAAACCTGTATCCTTAGGATACCACAGACCGAGATCTGCAGTGCCCTTTAGATATCTAAAAATTCTTTTAATTGCAGACAAATGGGATTATTTAGGACTAGCCTGATATCGTGCACATCGACATATAGAGAACATTATATCTGGCCTAATAGATGTTAAATACATTAAAGAACCAATCATTCCTCTGTAGGTTCTAACATCGACAACTTTTCCCGAAGGATCAGTGCCAATCTTAGTTCCAGGTGCTATCGGGGTTCCAATACGTGTACAACTTTCCATTTTAAATTTTCTAAGAATATCGAAAATGTACTTGATTGATTAATAAAGATCCTCGTGGAAAATTGTTTGACTTGTAATCCGAGAAAGAAATTCATCTCTCCCATCATACTCATCTGAAATCTGGACACCATGAGGTTAGAAAAATTCTTACAGTATTTTGGATTTGTTGAGCCAAATATGATGTCATCCACATATATCTAAATTAAAATGATATCGACTTTTTCCTTTTTGATAAAAAAAGTAGTATCGATCTTACCTTTCGAGAAGCCAGACTTGACTAGGAATTTAGATAACACTTCATACCAGGCTCGAGGGGCCTGCTTCAGACCATAAAGAGCTTTGTCCAGAATATATACGTGATTCGGTTTCTCTGGATTGACAAAGCCTTGAGGCTGAGAGACGTAGACTTCCTCCTTTAAGATGTCGTTGAGAAAGGTAATTTTCACGTTCATTTGGTAGACGATGAAGTTCTTGTGGGCGGCATATGCAAGAAACATACGTATAGCCTCGATACACGCCACTGAAGCATAAGTCTCGTCATAGTCAATACCTTCCTCTTGCCTATATCCTTTAGCCACTAGTCTTGCTTTGTTTTTGATAATGATACCATCTTCGTCTTTCTTATTCATGAATACCCATTTTGTGCCAATTATAGTTTTACCTTCAGGCTTAGGCACATGTCTCCAGACTTTGAGTGCTTCGAACTGATTCAGCTCATCTTGCATCGCAGTTACCCAGTCTGAGTCGGCTAGAGCTTTAGATACACGTGTTGGCTCTACCTTGCTCAGAAATGAGTCATGCGTACACATGTTTAAAGTAGTAGACCTAGTTTGCACCGGTTTAGATGGATCTCCTATGATCTGATGTATCGGGTGCTCTTTGGTCCATCTATGTTCATGAGGTAGTGGATTTGATGTCGATTGATCATGATTTTCATCTAAAATCCACTATCTTCTTCTTGTTCAGGGAGGGGTTCAGTTGAAGTATTTTGTGCAGAAGTTTCAGTTGGTACAACATTATCTGTATGTTGAGTAGTCCTTATAGTGCATCCAACTGACTCAACAACTTTTGGCTCTCCATTAATGTTCACAGCTTCAACTATTGGAGTAGGAGTTTGAATTAGAATCTCTTGCTGAACCGGGGAATTAGATTCAGTAGATATTTCTGAAGTGGTTGGATGATTATGCGTTGAATTTTCCAATCTGTCAACCACAACAGGTTTAGTCAATTTAGTTCCAAGAAATTCATCATAAAACAATTCAAACAATAAATCTAAATAAGATAAGTGTGAAGTAGACGATGACGCTTCATCTGATTTCTTATCAGTAGGCACAGGTTCTGGACTGATCTGTCCAGAAGCTAGTACACCAGTGATAACGGGTTCTGAACTATCTTGAACAGAAGCCATCTCTTCATCAAATGTAACGTTGACGCTCTCAACTACTATCTTTGACTTCTTCAGGTATATTCTGTATGTTGCAGATGTTTGAGAGTAACCGATAAAGATGCCTTCGTCTGCCTTCGGACTGAACTTGTTTAAGTTCTCCCTGTCATTCAGTACAAAGCACCTGCATCCAAAAATATGGAAATGTTTAATGCTAGGTGTACGATTATTGATTAAAGCATATGGTGTTTTACCAAACCGGCGGTGTATTATAGAGCGATTCTGCATGTAGCAGACAGTCGATACAGCTTCAGCCCATAGAAACAGAGGTAGATCCGCTTGAATCAACATAGTTCGAGCGGCCTCAACTAGCGTTTTGTTACGTCTCTCTACGACTCCGTTCTATTCAGGCGTTCTGGCAGCAGAAAATTGATGTGTTATCCCGACCGATTCGAGATAATCTTCAACAATTATGTTTTTGAATTTTGTGCCATTATCAATTCGAAGAAGCTTGACTGTCTTTTGCAGACTCACTTAGGTAGTCTTTAAGAATGTGATGATAACTTCGGGCGTCTCATTCTTTGATCTCATAAATTTGACCCAAGTGTTAGCGAGTAATTGTCTACTATCACTAGAACATATTTCTTGCCGTTTATCCTCTGAGTGCGCACCGGACCGCAGAGATCCATATGCAGCAACTCCAAGGTAGAACTTGTACTTGACTCAGGTTTCGGCTTATGAGTGGCTCTCTTCATCTTTCCCTTCTCACACACTGCACAGAGATGTTCTTTAACATACTTGAGCGCAGGAAGTCCTTTAACCAAATTTCCCGTGACCAGTTTGTTGATGTAACGAAAATTCAGGTGAGAAAGCCTTCGATGCCATAACCAACTCTATTGCAGCGATGCTTTTGACAGTAGACACATCTCATTGTCAGTTTGGACTTTTGACAGATTAATCGTGTAGAGGTTAGACTTTTCTCGTGCTGACCAATAGTTCTTTACCGTCTTCAGTACGCACAGAACACTTCTTGGCCTTGAAATTGACCTCTAGATCTTTGTCACAGAACTGTCCAATGCTGAACAGGTTATGTCTTAATCCTTCAACGTAGCTCACCTTCTTTATCGTCACGTTGTCTAGAATCACATCACCACACCCTAGAATAGGTGAAAACTGATCATTTCCGAATCGAACTGTTCCGTAATATTTCTCTGTATAATTAGATAATAAATATTTCTGCCCGGTCATATGCATGGAGCAACCAAAATCCAAGTACCACATATGATAGGTCTGCACAGGAGAAATCATGAAACAATCGGTTTAGGTACCCATTTATAGATGGGTCCTACAGTGTTAGCGCAACATTTTGGCACCTATTTAAATTTGGGTCCTCTTTTCTTTTGAAAATCATTTGAAGCATATGAATGATAAGAATATACATGATATGTACCAAACCAAACATCAAAATATTGTCGAGACGCAAAATCATTTCTACGAGAAGTAGAAAACTTTCTAGTAGACGGATATAATTGGAACAATTGCTTTATTAAATAACACTTGTAAGAAGTTACAAGTTTTGGTTTTTGAAAAGCAACATTGCCAATTACATCAGTTTTACTATCAGTATTTCTATTACAATCAGAATCAGAAAATGATTTAGCGTTCTTGTCAATCTTCTTCTTTGGTAGCCATTCTGATTTAACTCCAGACATTTTCTTTCTCACATCTGAAACATTTGATTCTTTAGATTTAGAACTGTGAGATTTGAAAGATTGCTTTTTCTTTGGCTTACCAGTGGTTTTCTGTTTCTATGAATGCCTAGATTTCTTCTTCTTACCTTTGGTATTCTTGGGATTCACCGAAACTGGTTCATCAACTTTCGTTGATATTTCACCTTTCTCAAACACACTGGGTAATCCAAAAGAGTTTATAACAAACTGTGAATGATCGAGAAGTTTAGCATTAAAATCAAATTGAGCAACACACTCATCTGGATCACCTTTAGAGTTAAGAAAATCAAACTCTTCATCACGTAGACCATTTAAATCATTAGATTTTGAAGCTTTGGAAGTTTTAGGAAAATTGGAATTTAGAAGCATAATAGAAAACACAATTTATTCTAGATTAATCAAAATCCTTTCTTCTATCAGAGTGTTCTCGAGTTCAGAAATTTTACTTTCTAACACGAGAGGAGGTACATAAATTTTACCCTCAATAGGCGTAGCCTCCAACTCCTTTGAAGAATAGCTTTCAAAATAGTCATTAGAAAGAAATTTTGATTTATCAGAACTATAACTATAATTCAACTTCTCATATCGAAATGGAAGTTGCATTTTAGTTGTGTTCTTTCTCTTCTCTTTTTCCTTAGCTTCATCCTTTTCAGACAGTTTAGTCCACTAAACTTTGAGTTCGTGGTATTGTGGTGCCAGTTTTAAAAATCCAAAATCATAAAGCACAGACACTTTAGAAATACCCTTTTTGAGGTAGTGTGGGTTCTCGTAACCAAGACCCCAACACTCACTACTCTCTTTAGGTTTATTTAGGTGAATGGTTTGTTCAGTTTGACCTAAAGTGTAGAGTTTTTCTTCGAAAACATTCACTTTATCAGTTAAATATTTGTTTTATTTTGATAGAAACGAACACCTTTGAGCAACCTCTTTGGATTCAAATTGGCACAGTCTATATTTGGAAGTAGTTTCAGATAGTTCATTATGAATTATAGTCTTTTCTTTTGCACTGGTATCAATGTTTTTATGTAAAGCCTCAATCAACACGTTCTTCTCAACAATGTCATTGCTAAGTTTCAGTATTGATTGGTTTTTCTCTTTAATGATACCTTTTTCACGCTTAAGTTTAAACTCTAATTCTTGGATTTTAACCATCATGACATGCATTTCATTAAGAAAATATGATTCAGTCATATCACAAACCTCTTCGTTGTCTTCTCCATCGATATCAACTTCAGCTTCAATCTCTGTCTTACCCATAAATCACAAGTGGGCTTTCTCTTCTTTCTCTTTTTCATCTTCTGAATGATCGAGCGAAAATTCATCTTCAGCCATAAGAGCCTTGCCAGCCTCTTGCTGCTTGGCCAAGAGCATCTTATTCTTGTAGTATTCGGAGTTTCGGACCTTAGGCTTTCTGCAATCCTTAGCAAAGTGTCCGAGCTTTCCGCAGTTATAGCCCTTTGTTGGTTCTGGCTCTTTCTTGTCCTCTGGTCTGTATTTCTTCTCCCCAGGCCTCTTCTCTTCCATTCTCTTTCCTTCAATTATCTCCTTATGCTCATAGTTTCTCGAACCCGAGGAATATCTATGACTGTTCGAACCAGGATTCTTGTAGAATTTCTTCTGAAAGAATTTCGTCAACATCAACATATCCTGTTTCAGATTCTCACGGTCATCAGAATCAGAATTTTCTTCACTATCTACCTCCTCAGATTCATAAACTATTACTTTCTTCTTCTTCTTCTTCTTCTTCTTCTTCAAACTGATTGATTTCTTCTTCACTACTAGAGCAATAGGATCAACAACCACTCTCTCAGCCTTCTTCTTTTCATCTTTGATCTCTTCCACCTCTTCTTCGTTTTGTCTAAGAGTCTCGTACAACTCATGAAGTGGAATCTCGTTTAGATCCTTCATCTTCTTCATCTACCTAGTGAACCTCTTCCACTCAGGCTGCAAGATGCTGAGGAATTTGACATTGAGTTCAATCTGTGACTTCCTTACTTTATTCTTGCTAAGCTCATTCAGCAGAGTCACAAATCTGTCGTATGTAGCCTCCAGAGATTCACCTTCTTTAGCTTTGAATTCCTCATAGTTGTTGAGGCAGTTGGAGACTTTGAGCTGGTTGCCGATCTTGGAACCGAGCATCATTTTCTAAAGTTGATCCCACATCTGTTTTCCCGTAGCATTATAGCTGTCAATCTTCACGTATATCTCATTTGGAATCCCTTGAAGAATAAATGACCTCGCCAATGTATCAGCTTTCTGTCTCTTTCTCTGTTCATCTGTGTACTCCTCAAGTGGTAATGGGTACTCTTTTTGTTCTTCCTCTCCAGTTTCTCCTACAACAGTATGAGTCTTTGTTGGAAGTTTCATGACTCATTCCTTGAGAAATATTCTGATATAGTCTCCCAGATCATTTCGATCAATAAAATCTAAGAAGCGATGGTTCCACTGCTCGTACTCCACTTTGAATAAAACCGGAGGTTTCACATCAGTTCCAATAGCGAGAGCTTCTCTTGAAGTCATCATGTTTCAAAGATATAAATAAGAACTTGAAAATGATCGTTAGTCCAAGTGAAATCAAGATACAAGTGAAACTTAGAAAGAATTTTCATAAATTAAATTTCCAAATCTTTCCCAAGTATGGAATTAGCACACTATAGTGAAACACAAAGAATTTGCATGCACAATTCGCACACAATCACAAAATACAGAATTCGAACACACCAAACTCTCAGAATTCGCATACAAGTACAACTTCAGAATTCACATGCAACAGAATTCGCATGAAGTTATATGCGAGTTCTAAGAATTCGCATGTAACACTTATGCGAAAACTTGACTTGGAAATTTTTTGAAAAACAAACTTTTCGCATGGACAATTCGCATAAAACTTTTCACACAACAGAATTATGTGAATTCTTGACTTGAAGAATTTTTTTTAAAACTTCTTATTCAAATTCTGAGGAATTCGTATATCTCTCTGATGCGAATTCTAAGAATTCGTATGAAACTATCTGCGAATTCATCACTTTTCGCACAGAAGACATATCCGAATTCTTGCCTTGAACAAATTTTCACAAAACTTTTCGTATAAACACTTATGTGAATTCTGTCAATTCGCACAACCGACACATGCGAATTCTAGACAATTCGCATATCACACATATGCGAATTCTACACTTGAAAATTTTCAAAATTACAAAATATGCGAAATCCTCTATGATGCGAGTTCTTGGTTCGAGTTCTTCAGGACTATGCGAGTTCTTGAGATCTCGTTGAAAATTCACTCTGATTGGCTCAAAAATCCACCAAAACTTTGATTTTCGATCTGTAACTTTGACAATATGATGCCTAACACTATTCAAACCTATTACAACCAATGAATTTCAAAGAAATTCATTTAAAAATACAAATTGTGATTGAATAGTGCTTCGAACTCGTGAACTTTCGTAAGAACAAAATCCCAAAATTAATGAAAATTACAGTGCAATACTCCAGTAAACCAATACAAGATCGTTCTAAGCCACTATAAAAAGTCAATCAAACCAATTACAACTCCAAAAACACAGAAAAATTCGAAATTCAATCTTTACTCAGAAAAGTGATGCGAAAACCCATTTCTTGATCGATTTCACTTTAAACTCTGCTTTGATACCAATTATTATGTCCCAAATTATCAAGTTCTAATTACTAATTCAGTTAAACACAAAAAAGTTGAAAACAATTCAATCCATTAACTTGTTTCAATTTCCTATCAATGAATTCGTATACAAGTTCTCTGAATACTTTCTGTTAGTGCACATATTTGTTGGATACAAGATCATGAAGTCTGAAGCTGAAAGTCAAGCCAAGTCAAAGCTGAAAGTCAACTCTTAAAGTGAAAGTCTGTTGGCAATTTAAGATTTGTTCAAGTATGGTTAATGCTGCTAGTATATCATGATTACTACTGCTAATAGATTTAATATTGCTTGAAAAGTTAGTGTTGCTACTTAAATAGTTAGTACTGCTTGGAGAGTTAGTACTGATAGTAGTTAGTACTTCTAAGGGATTACTACTGCCAACATGATTAATACTACTAAGGAGTTTAATGCTGCTGAAAATGGTTAATACTTCTGAAGAAGGTTAGTGCTGCTTATGAGATGAAGACTCAGTATGGAATGAAGACAACTGTATAGAAGTCTTGCTAAAGTAAAGGAGATAATTATGGAATGAAGATCAATTGTATTTTGATAATTATCTTGTAATATGTCTTGTATAAATAGTATAGAAGTCTTTGATAGAACTAACTTTTGATTGATAAGTTTTTAGAGAGAGAATTAACCTCAAGGTTTATAATCCTAGTTCTAGAGAAGTAGAATTCGTCTTGGTGAGCCTGTTCATCAAGATTGAGGTTTTGTGTTAAAGCTTGTAACTTTAATCATTCAATAAAGTTTACAAGTTGTGATTTCTATTTTACTGTTCCATTGATAGTTGAATATTAAAGTGTTTTTTCGCAACTTCTTTAATATTGTTTCTGAGTGTTATTATTCTTGTTAAGAATTAGATCCTGACAAGTGGTATCAGAGCCAAGTACTCTTAGAAACCTTCATTCATCATGGACAACACAGGTGAATCAAACAGTACTTTTGTCTCAAAGGTTCCCATGCTCAAACCTAATGAGTTTGACATGTGGAAAATTCGAATCAAGCAGTACATCCTCCTTACAGACTGTTCTATGTGGGACATTGTTGAGAATGGTCCCTCTGTTGAAGGTAAAATTGGACAAGATGGCAGAAGACCACCTCCAAAAATTGATGGTGAGAAGAAAGTCAGACAGTTGGAGATGAAAGCCTTAAGTACCCTACTTTTGGCCATTCCTAATGAGTATCAACATCAGTTTCAACACTGCACAGATGCTCAGATTCTATGGAATGCCTTAGAGAAGAGATTTGCTGGCACCAAGAGCACTAAGAGGAATCAAAGGGATATTCTCAAGCAGCAATATGAGAATTTTACATCTTCAAAGAATGAGTCTATGACTCAAACTTTTGACAGATTCAATAAGTTGATTGGTGAGTTGGCTACAGTTGGAGTCCAGATAGAACAAGATGATGTCAACCGAAAGTTCCTCAGATCTCTTGGAGATGAATGGACCATGTACACTGTTTCATTCAGACAGAATGACTTATTAGAAGAAAAGGAACTGGATGATCTGTACAATGATCTAAGAGTGTTTGAATCTGAGGTGGAAGCAAAGAAGAAGCCTACTGGATATGTTCATAATGTTGCACTCCTATCAGCATCAATTGATTCTACTGCTAACCCTGAATCAGTTAATGTTGCCTGTGGAGTAAATCAAGAAAAAGGCAATGAATCTGTTTTTGAAGCCTTTCTTTCCAGCCATGGTAACTCTTATTTAATCAATGATGACTTGGAGCAGCTTCATCCTGATGATCTTGAAGAGATGAATATCAAATGGCAGATGGCCATGCTTTCTATTAGGGTGAAGAAATTCATCAAGAGGACTGGGAGGAACAACTTCTCCCAAAGAAGAGAAGATGGAGCAGGCTTTGATAAGTCAAAGGTGGAATGCTACAAGTGTCATATGAAGGGACACTTTGCCAGGGAATGCAGAAGTGGAGTGTCTCACAACAACTACCAACAAGCACAGACTAGAAGCTTCAACCAGAACAGAAACTCTGCTCAAGCTCTTGTTTCTCAACAAGGAATGGAGTTTGACAGGAGTGATCAAGCAGAAGAGGCCATTCAAAATCAAGCTCTCATGGCAGAGGTATCTGATCTCCCAAATGAGGTACTTTCTAATCTTTGTTCTCAAACTTGCATAGACACTGTTAAAAGGTACAGGGATCATAACCAGAATATGAGTGATGACCTTAAGAGGTTAGAAAAGGATAGAAAAGACTATGTGAGAATTGTTGAGAGGTTTGAGGAACAAATCAAAGGTTTCCAAGCCAATGAACTTCAACACACAAATGATACAAATTACTGGAAGTGGGAGAAGAATGATCTAGAAATCCAACTGACAAAGTCTAAGGAGGAGAATGAAAAGTTGAGAGGAGAACTAGACAAGGTTAAGCTAGATGTGGAAAAGTTTTCTTATGCCTCTAAATCCATGGATTCAATTCTAAGGTCCAAATCCATGATAAGCTTAAACCAGGAATTGGGTACAATACCACACCACCACCATACAACAACAACTACATCCCTCCTAAATCAGACTTGCTAGAGACCAAGGATAGAAAGGACTTGCATGTGGGAGCCACTAAGATAGATCCTTTAGATGAAATAGTTGTTAAGGACAAGACTGAGAAAGAAGCTGGAAAGCGTAAGGATAATAATGTGAATGTTGAGATTCCTTTAGAAAATAACATTCTTACCAATGAGGGTGGTGGAAGGGATTGGGTCAAATCTGATGGTGTAGAGAAGACTGAGGGATAGTCTAAAAAGGTTCATTACAAGCAGACTACAGTTGTGAATCCTCTTCCTTGCAAACAGTGTGCATGTAATAAATCTGAGCCCCTAAAACAGGATAAAAGGATGGGAAATCAAAGAAATTGGAATAATCAGTGGGCTCAGAAAGAAGGAGTTGATCTGAGTAGAATCATCAGACCAAAACCTTGTTTCATATGTGGCAAATTGAATCATCTTGATAAGCACTGTTATTTTAATCCTATGAACCAAAGGATAAATTTTCAAAGATCTGTGCAAAAACCCTTTGGTTATAGGAAGAATGAAAAGAACCATGTGGCTAAGAAAATTGTTAAATCTAAAAGCCACATGAAGAAAAAGACTGTAAGAGAGAATGTCAAGATGTGGATTCCCAAAAGCACTAAAACTGTTAGTACTGCTACCACAAATAGTGCTGCTGACAAAGATAGTGCTGCCAGAAGCAATACTACTGCTACCAATGTTAGTACTGCTAAGAGTATTAGTACTTCTAAAACTAACATTGTTAGTACCTCTTCAAATGTTAATACTGCTAACTCTGTTATTGCTTCTAACAAGGTTAGTACTGCTAAACCTGTTAGTGATGTGAACTCTGTTAGTACTTCTAAAATTAATACTGCTTCTAGATCTATCATCTTGACAAAGTACTCCAGTAAAGAGTGCTCTGATTTTAAAAATCTCATCAAAAAGGAATGTAAATACTTTGATGAGAAAGGGAGGCCCAAGACCACTTTGGCTTGGGTTCCCAGTCAATACTAATTGAGTTATCTAATGTGTAGTGCAACCAGCAGCTTAAGGGAAAGAGCATTTGGCATGTTGATAGTGGTTTCCCTAGGCATATGACAAGGAACATGGATTGCCTCAAGAATTTCAAGAAAATTGATTGAGGGCATGTTGCCTTTGGTAATACTCCAGATGGAGGTAAGATTAGGGGTAAGGGTGATGTAACAAAAGGTAAGATGACCTTTGAGGATGTTTTCTATGTTGAGCAGTTAAGGTACAACCTGTTAAGTTTAGCACAGGTTTGTGACAAAAAGCATAGTATATTATTCACTGATTCAAAATGAATTATCCTTGCTCCTGGGTTCAAGGTAGTTGATTAAAAGATGATACTACTAAGAACTCCCAGAAAGGATAATGTCTATTGTTTGGATATGGAAAATGTTTCAACTGATTCATCCCTAAACTGTCTTGTTTCAAAAGCATCTACGGATGAATCATCACTTTGGCACAGAAGGATGTGTCACATGAACTTTAAAACAATGAATAAGCTTGTTAAAAACAACCTTGTAAGAGGTTTGCCTTCAAAAGTCTTTTCATGTGATGATCGTTGTGTTGCTTGTCTCAAAGGCAAACAACACAAAACTTCTCATAAGTCCAAAGAGTTGAACACAATTTCTTCTTCTCTTCAGTTGTTGCATATGGATCTGTTTGGTCCTACAAATGTTATGAGTATAGGTAAGAAATCATACTGCTTAGTGATAGTTGATGATTACTCTAGATTTACTTGGGTATATTTTCTAAGGACTAAGGATGAGACAAGTGGACTGATCAAATCCTTTATTCTAAGAATTGAAAACCAAACAAATCAAAAGGTAAAAGTCATTAGGTCAGACAATGGTACTGAATTTAAAAATCTTGACCTAAACACCTTTTGTGAGGAAAAAGGAATTGAGAGGCAATACAATGCTCTTAGGACTCCACAACAAAATGGTGTTGCTGAGAGAAGGAATAGGACACTGATTGAAGCTGCTAGATCTCTGTTAGCTGATTCAAAACTTCCAATTACTTTCTGGGCTGAAGCAATTAATACTGCTTGCTATGTCCAAAACAGAGTTCTAGTAGTCAAGCCTAAAAACAAGACACCATATGAGCTTTTAAATAAAAGAAAACCATTATTGGATTTTTCAAACCTTTTGGGTGTCCTTGTACCATTCTCAATACCAAAACTCACTTAGGAAAGTTTGATAGCAAAGCAGATGATGGATTTCTTGTTGGTTACTCATCTCAGAGTAAGGCCTACAGAGTATTTAATTCTTCTTCTAGAATAACCGAGGAAAGTGACAATGTCAAATGCAATGAGAACACACCAAATCCTATTGGTTCAGGTCCTCAGTGGTTATTTGACATTGATTCACTAACTAACTCTTTGGGTTTCAGTAGTGATGATCATGCAGGATCAGGAAGTAGAGGATCAGGGGAAGAACAAGTACAACATATTATTCCTCAGTCTGTGATCTTTCCATTACCTACAATGGACCCTGTTGACATCTGTGAAAAGGAGACTGTTGCTGAACCAATTCAGAGTGAAGAAGAAAGAAGAGATGAGGAGAATTTCGAGCATGAAGAGCCAGAAGCAGCTGATGTGATTCCCTCAGCTGAATTAAATGATTCCAATTTAGATGTGGGAATTAATGATGAACCTAGTCTTCAGACAAGAACTCAGAAGAATCATCCTCCTGAGCTGGTAATAGGAGATATCTCCTCTCCTATGATGACTAGGAATCAAAGCAGACTTCAAGATTTGCAGGATCAGCAGCATACAGTAATCTCTTGCTTTCTATCCCAGATTGAGCCTAAGAAGGCTTATGAAGCAATGAAAGATTCAAGTTGGATAGAAGCCATGCAAGAAGAGTTGCTACAGTTCAAATTGCAAGATGTTTGGGACTTGGTGGACCTTCCTAAAGGTCATAGAGCAATTGGCACCAAGTGGATTTTCAGAAATAAAAAGGATGAGAGAGGAATAGTAATCAGGAACAAAGCAAGGCTAGTGGCACAAGGGTACACTTAGGAAGAAGGCATAGACTATGAAGAAGTATTTGCTCCTGTTGCAAGGTTAGAGGCAATTAGGCTGTTTCTAGCCTATGCTTCATACATGAAGTTCAAGGTATATCAGATGGATGTGAAGAGTGCCTATCTATATGGAACAATTGATGAAGAAGTATATGTCTGTCAGCCCCCTGGATTTGAGAATCCATCATATCCTGACAGAGTATACAAACTGAAGAAAGCTCTCTATGGTCTACATCAAGCCCCAAGAGCATGGCATGATACTCTGTCTACCTATCTCTTGGAAAATGGGTTTGAAAGAGGAATAATTGACAAAACCCTTTTCATTATAAGAAGTAAGAAGGACATCCTACTTGGTCAGATCTATGTGGATGACATCATCTTTGGATCCACAAAAGATTAGATGTGTAGAGACTTTGAAGAGTTGATGCACAAGAGCTTCAAAATGAGTTCAATGGGTGAACTTACTTTCTTTCTTGGGCTTCAAGTGAAACAGCAGAAAGATGGAATTTTCATAAGCCAATCAAAGTATGTGAAAGACATCCTTGATAAGTATGGTTTATCAGACTCAAAGCCAACCAACACACCTATGGAAACACACAAACAGATCACTGCTGATCTTGAGGGGGAGGATGTTGATGTCCATCTTTATAGATCAATGATTGGATCTCTCATGTATCTCACAGCCTCAAGACCAGATATCATGTTTCCAGTGTGTGTATGTGCCAGATTCCAAGTCAAGCCAAAGCAGTCACATCTTCAAGCTGTTAAGAGGATTTTCAGATACTTAAGAGGGCAACCTAGATTAGGTCTTTGGTATCCCTATGAATCTACTTTTGACTTAATTGCATATTCAGACAGTGACTTGGGTGGTGCTAATATGGATAGAAAGTCTACTTCAGGGGGATGTCAGCTATTGGGTGCAAGACTAGTATCTTGGCAGTGTAAGAAACAAACCACAGTGTCCCTATCCACAACAGAAGTTGAGTACATTGCTGCTGCAAGTTGCTGCTCTCAGGTTCTATGGATTCAGAATCAAATGATGGACTATGGGGTAACCTTTCTGCACACTCCAATCTTCATTGACAATAGCAGTGCTATTAGCATTGTTAACAATCCAGTCAAGCACTCCAAAACAAAGCACATTGAAATCAGGTATCACTTTATTAGAGACTGCAATGAAAAGAAGCTTATTCAAGTTGCTAAAGTACATACTGATAACCAGTTTGCTGATCTATTCATTAAAGATTTTGATGTGGGTAGATTCACTTTCTTGGTCACAAGTGTGAGCATGATCAACTCTGAATGAGCTCATGTTTAAAAAGTGATTGTATACCTGTTATTTGTTTATATTTGGGGCTACTAATCATCTTTCTCAGGAACTGTATTGCCTTGCTCAAACTAACACAAGCTTCGATAGTGTAAGTATAGTTAATGCTGCCAGTGCAAAGTTACTACTTCAGGTATCAGTTAATACTGCTAGTTCGTTAATACTGCTAGTGGTTAATACTGCTCTCAGTTAATACTGCTAGTTCGTTAAAACTGTTAGTTAGTTAATACTGCTAGTGGTTAATACTACTCTCAGTTAATACTGCTAGTGGTTAATACTGCTCTCAGTTAATACTGCTAGTTAGTTAATACTGCTAGTTAGTTAATACTGCTAGATGGTTAATACTACTTCTTTCTCGAATCATATAAATACCGTCTATGCCCGCCTAAAAGCTCATAATGACTCTTTGAATACTGTTCATCTTCTCTCTAACCTTTTTCTCTCAAGCAACCAGTGTGTTTTAGTCAAGACTCCTCAAGCTCGATGGCATCAATGGCATTTATTGATGAACACAACGAGATCGCAATGCTTCAAAAGCCTAAGCAGGCTGTTGGATTTCATCAAATAGTCGATTTTCTCAAGTCCAGCCATATAGCTCATGCTCTTAAAGTGTCACCATCAATCTACATAGAGCACCAGAAGCAATTTTGGGCCAATGCCACCGCTTTTACTGAAACTGGTGTGCAGGTTATCAAGACAAGAGTGTGTGACAAACCCTTGACAGTTTCTGAAGAGGTCATTCGCAACAGTCTACGTCCAGACGATGCCTCAGGTATTACATCTATCTCTAATGATGATCTGTTTTCCAATCCTACAAGAATGGGGTATGGAGGCCCATTGGGTGTTTTCAAGTTCTCCAAAGCCAAATTTTCTTCCCAATGACATTTTCTTGTTCATACCCTTATGCACTCTATTTCTAGAAAAACTACTGGATGGAGTGAGTTCAGTAGTACCATTGCTTATGCTTTGGTCTGCTTGTCCACTACCAGAAAGTATAATTTCTCGCAAATGATTTTCAAAGACCTTGTGTCAAACTTGGACAATAAAAAGAGTTTCTATATGTATCCAAGATTTGTCCAGGCAATTATCACCACTGAATTGACGGATATGCCTCAATTTGATGAGGTATATGTACCTAATATCCCCAAGGGCAAGGTCTTTTCAAATATGAAGAGATCTGCCATGGACTCGGAAGGAGTTGACACCCCATTGTTCTCTACAATGATGGTGGTGTCCCACAATCAAGAAGGTATGGCATCAGGGTCAGGGCCCTCACTAGACCATCCCACTGAGAGCCAATCCCAACCTTCAATAACTATATCAATCCCTCAGTCCCTTCTTAAAAAACCAACTTCACCCATCACCCATACTTACATAAGGAAAAAGGTAAAGAAGGCTCCTTCTCTTCTTGTACCTTCACCCACAAAGCCTTTAAGCCCTCTAATGGAGAATTCTCCATTAGAGAATATCTATAGGGAAACCACAGGGGTGTCTCCCAACCCCAAGGAGGTGCTCACTTAGGAGATGCATGAGCATATGGGTGAGAAGGCTGCCACTACTCCTGCTAGCACGGAGGAGGTCAGTGGTAACATAAATAAGACCTTCCCCATGGCAACTTTGAATGATCAATCATTCAAAGGTCCCAGGTGCCAAGAACCCAAGGGGGTAGCAGGTGTTTCTGTCAGGCAGAAGACCTCTACTACTAAAAGATCCAAGGATCCTTCTAGGGTGGTAAACACACCCAAAGGAGGTGAGGACATATATAACTACCAAGAATTGATGGATACAATGGGCAACATTAATCTAGATGTCATCAAACAGGGAGCAGATATAGAGGAGATGAAATTGGTACTTCTGTCTCAACAAGTGCAGATTACCAAATTGAAAAAGCTGGTGATGAGGTTGGTACAGAAAAAGAAAAAAAAGCAGTTTATCTTGAAGAAGAGGGGAGATGCTTTCAAAAAGGGGGAGAAACAAGATGAAAAGGAGAAGCTCAGTTCTAGTGGTATGGAAGCTCAATTTGAGGGGGAGCAGAATAGGGAAACAGAAAACAAAGAAGCAGAAACTAGTAAAGAGGTAGAAACTGTTAAACAAGCAGCAGTAACTGAAAAAGCTCAAGCAACAGTAACAGGGCTATCTGTTGAAGAATTAGAGATTGCCGAAACATTGGTAAAAGCTAAGAATGACACTCCCAAGGCTTCTCAAAAGGCCAAGGGAGTGGTCATTAAAGAAGGAGGTCTTAAGTAGAAAAGCAAAGAAATCAGTGAGGCAGATTTGAAGAAGAAAGGAAAGGCTAAGATGGTTGAACCTGAATAACCTTTAAAGCAGAAGAAACAAATAGAGCTAGATGAAGAAGTGGCAAAACAACTTCAAGCAGAGATGGAAAAGGAGGAACAAATTCAATCAGAAAAGGACAGAGAGCTTGCACTAAATATGGCTAAAAAGCTCAATGAAGAATATCAAAAAATTCTGAAAACTGCAGCTGAGGCTAAGAAAAGTATAGTAAAAGCAACCAAGCACAGACTGCCTTTAAAGATTCAGAAAAGACAACCCTCTAAGACCTATTTGGCTAATCAAGAAAGGAAAAAGATGATAAACTTCCTGAAAGGAGCTCTTGGAGTTCCTGAAGGAATGTTTACTAACGTGGCCTATGGTAGGATAGAGGAGTTGTATTCAAAGGAGATGGCTAAGCTTCAAGGGGATTCCACTCAAAGGGAAGAAGCTAAAAGAAGGATGAAAGAGAGGCATGATCTCAACATCCAACAACCCTTCCCTAAGGAAACCACTCCTTCAAAGGAAAAGGATGAAGAAAAGAAGGAAGAGTCTGTTGCTGTGGAAGTTAAATCTGCAAAGAGAGTGAAAAATCTAGCTTCCAAGAAACAGTCCAAAAAGCCAAGAATTGAAGAAGCAGAAAAGGAGGCAGAACCATCTGTTACAGATCATACAGAGCAAACAAGTCAAAGTGCACAACAACCAAATCAATCTGATGAGCATGTTGGTCTTTACATGACTTTAATAGAACCAGTACAGGCTGTTACCATTTCTGTGAAAGCACTAGAAATCATCTTTTGGGATATTCTGAGGGACAACAGAAAGGATTACTTCAGACTAAAAAGAGTTGGTGACTTATTTGAAGTATATACAACTTGGGGCAAAGTGATCAGAAGTTGTTCCAGGGCTGACTTAGAAGAAATGCATAAGGTGGGAATAAAGCTATATGAGCCTGTTATGAAAGGAACTGAAGAAAGTCTACTAAAAGTTGCTATGGAATACTTGTGTATGATGTTTGAACCAGAAAAAGTGGTGTATAGGATCAAGGATTTGCATCATGAGTATGGGTTCAAAAGGATTAATCAGTGGATGCTCTTTGAAAACTGTGGTGTCTACATGATCACAATAGATAACTGCTATCATGAGTATTTTCTAGTGGACAAAGTGTATGATCATAGCAAGGAGAAGCTGAAAGGAATGCTGAAAGCCAAGCTAGTGTGTGCAAAAGGATTTGAAATGGCCAGAATTGTGATAAGAAGGACAATTAATCAAAGTCTGGGACTGGATCCAAATTTGGGCAACTAAGCTAAAGTTTTGAAAGCATCTTGAAGACCATATCTGAAGAACTTGACTTCTCTCTTAAAAGTCAAGTTAGGGGGAGATTGTTGGGAATTTAAGATTTGTTCAAGTATGGTTAATGCTGCTAGTATATCATGATTACTACTGTTAATAGATTTAACACTGCTTGAAAAGTTAGTGCTGCTACTTAAATAGTTAATACTGCTTGGAGATTTAGTACTGCTAGTAGTTAGTACTGCTAAGGGATTACTACTGCCAACATGATTAATACTGCTGAGGAGTTTAATGCTGCTGAAAATGGTTAATACCTCTAAAGAAGGTTAGTGCTGCTTATGAGATGAACACTCAGTATGGAATGAAGACAACTGTATAGAAGTCTTGCTAAAGTAAAGGAGATAATTATGGAATGAAGATCAATTGTATTTTGATAATTATCTTGTAATATGTCTTGTATAAATAGTATAGAAGTCTTTGATAGAATTAACTTTTGATTGATAAGTTTTTAGAGAGAGAATTAACCTCAAGGTTTATAATCCTAGTTCTAGAGAAGTAGAATTCGTCTTGGTGAGCTTGTTCATCATGATTGAGGTTTTGTGTGAAAGCTTGTAACATTAATCATTCAATAAAGTTTACAAGTTGTGATTTATATTTTACTGTTCCATTGATAGTTGAATATTAAAGTGTTTTTTCGCAACTTCTTTAATATTGTTTCTGAGTGTTATTATTCTTGTTAAGAATTAGATCCTGACAAAGTCAAAGTCTTTGTAATAAAAATTCAAAGCATGTGTTGTAAGAGTTTAGTAGTTTGAGTGTTTTGTAGTTTGCGCATTTTAGTGTTCTTAGAGTTTCTGTGTTGAGTATAAATAGGGGTTTGTGTTGTGTTGTGCGTGTAAGAGACTTGTAGCATCATTCAGAGTTGTGCACATATCTGAGATAGAGAGAGAAAGTGTCAGATAACATATTTGTAAAGAATTCGAATTATGAAATACAATGGAAATAGTTTGAAATCAAAGTTGTCATCTTGTTTACATTGTTATATGGTATAACAATTGGTATCAGAGCAGATCAAAATTCAAAAAAACAAGGATCGATTTCAAATTTTGTTGTCGACAGTTCAAGAACATGCTACTCACTGTTCATATTCGATTTTCTTAGTTCCAACGATGTTTTTGATTTGATTTTGGTATCATAGTATTCGTTTTTTCATATAGATCAATTTTGGTTTCATTTACTTATATCAATTCACACTGTTTAGATGTAAATTTTAGATTGTATTGATTTTTGTTCAAGTCGAAAAAAGTGAAATGTGTTAGAATCAAATTGTAACTTTTAGCGTTTTAGGTAGAAATTTGTGTGTTGTAATATGTTCGAAATCAGTTTTTGAGCATTTCTGCAAATTTTCAAGCCAATTGAAGAAGATTTGAATCAAATTCAGAGAGAAAATTGGAGTTTTTGTTCGACAAGTGAAGAACTCGCTAGATTTGGAGAACTCGCTAAGGAAGAACACGCAAAGGCAAGAACTCGCACAAGACTAAAGAACTCACACAAGTCTAAAACATGCTAGAAATGAAGAACTCGCAAAGTGTTTTGTGCGAGAAGTAGAAACTCGCACATCCTTAGTTGCGAGTTTGTACTATTCATTTGTTTCGTTGTTTGCGAAGTGTGTCTAAGAGAATTGTTTAGTCTGCATGTTTCCATTTAGCGCGAAGTTTCTTTTCGAAAATTTTTCTAAGTCCAAAACTCACAAGTGTTTTGCGAGAAGTATTCATGCGAGTTTGCATTTAGCGCGAACTTGAGTTTTGAAATCTTTCTTAGTCTTGAACTCGCAAGCCTCTGCGAGAAGTTACAGAACTCGCACATTGTATTGTGCGAGAACTTGAAACTCGCATAATCCTCTGTGCGCGAACCTCAGTTCTCGCATCCTGTTTTGTGCGCGAAGCTCAAACTCGCACAACCCTGTGTGCGAGAAGTGAGTTATCTCAGCTTTCTTTGTGCGCGAACTTCAAACGCGCATAAAGGTCTTTGAGCGAAGTGTTGGTTTTATGTGTTATGCGTGTTTCATACTTAGAAATTTTCTGATATTTTTTTGAAATTTGACAAAGTTTGATTTTTGTAGATCCAGTTTTATTTCTGAATTTTGACGATCATAACAAGCAGTGTAAAAGTAAGATGACTTCCAAGGACGCTCTCTCGATTGGTACAAATGTCAAGCTCCCGGTTCTGTTTAAAGGGGAGTTATGAGCAATGGAAGGACCGATTCCTTGACTTTATAAACCGTCATGCAAACAGAGAGAACATTCTCTTGTCAATCACAAAAGGTCCTATGATACCCCCTACCATGGAGATACCGGATGAAGAGTCCTCAGACAGTGAAGATGGAGATGAGGATAGAGTCAGAAAGACAAAGACTGTTCCGAAGGACCTCTCACAGTACACTGAGGAACAAAAGATCAGACACAAAGCTGATAAACAAGCACGACCTCTTCTCTTACAGAGCATTTGGAACGAGATTTATATCAAGATTGACAGCTACAAAGCCAATGCCAAAAAGATGTGGGATCAACTTCAGAAGATGATGATGTCTTCGAAGGTTGGCAACCAGATGAAAGTAGCAAACTCCATCAACAACTACGAGGAGTTTAAAGCAAAAGAGAATGAGAGTCTAGAGGAAACATATGAGCGATTTGTTCTTCTTCTGAATGATCTTTCAAAGAACAAAGTTAAGAAGAAGCAAATCGAGAACAACGTCAAATTTCTCAGCATTCTCCAACCTGAATGGAAGAAACATACTCGGAGAATAAAGCAGATGAAAGACCTGAGTGATATCCCACTTCATGAGGTATATGAGACATTGAGGGAAAACGAGGAGGAGGTTAAAGAAAAAAGGAATGAGAAGAAGAAGGCTGAGAAGATACCTGATCCAATTGCTTTGGTGGCTGGTTAGAAGGAAAAGGAGAAGAAAGAAAAGAAGAAGATAGTACTCCTAGCTCAGATGATTATGTTGATTCTGATTCTGATAGTGATGACGGGGATAACCTGAAGCAGGCAATGCTATTGCTCACCCGTGCCTTTCAGAAGATGTTCTACAAGAAACCGGGTTCAAACTCTCAGAGGTACTCGTCCGAATCAAAAAATCACGAGCACAGAGAACGGATGGAAGGAAAGAGATTTGAGGAGAAATGATTTATGGAGAGAAAGCCTGAAGAGAAGAAGAAGTTTGTGAATGACTATGGTTATGAGAAGAAGAGTGAAGAACTGATTAAGTGCTACAATTGCGGGAAGATTGTGTTAGATATAGTTTAATCAAGTTGTAATAGTTAGTCCCTCGTTATGTTTTGTTAGTATTTTCGTTAGTTTGGCTTGTGTAGGTGTCAAGGCTATTGACCCTATATATAGTCCTTTGTTTTACCTTTTTAGGTTAAGCTACATAATTCAATCATTGTCTAATCATTATGTGTAGCCGTCATCGTTTCTCTCAATGAAACATATGACAATTCTATTCTCTTAATCATTCATCTTTTCTGTGATTTCTTCTTGTTATACCTTTGATTATCTATGTATGTGTGCTTGAATCTGGAACAACAATTGGTATCAGAGCTACATCAGAAATCAGAATCAATTGATCTGTGCAGAAATCAAACCCAGTTTACTATTTTCGAGAACTTCACTGTTCTATTGGTGTTTATGAGATTGGAAGGTTCTTTAAATGCAATATTTGGCTCAATAGATGTGTATGATGATTATGAACATGTTTCATATTACTCAGAAACAGATTTAAACATATTTTCTTGGTCTATTTAATCATTCTATGGATTTTTAGACTTAGTCTTATGCGACCTGTCCAGATTCAAAAGGTCAGATCTGTTAAGATTTTTGAAAATACAGTGATTGGGGTTTGTTCACGATCAATTATTGAGAATAGTGTCAAATTTTGGCGTTGATTGAACAAGTCTTGCCATGGATCTGGTAAAAAACTGAAGTTAAATATCGAAATAGGAAATTTTCGCATGTCTGTGTGAAGAACTCGCAGAACACAGTATAGAACTCGCAAGGTTCCTAAAACTCGCAGGACAAAGTGAAGTTAAAAATATCCAAGTACAAGATTCGCAGAATTGATCCCTGCGAAAGTTAAAGGTTTCGCAAACTGCGTACTTACGAATTCTCAAGGATTCGCAGAGTATAACCTACGAAAGTTACAGAATTCGCAGACCTCTATCTGGCGAATTTCACAACTTTCTCAACTCAAGCACTTGCTAATCCTGATCCAAACTTCTTTGATCTGCGAAAGTCATATCCTTTTAAGTATACTTGCTTATTACTTGCGAATTCTTGTCTACTTTTTCATATTTTTGCATACTTGTTGATCTTCTGTGCTAAATATCTGAATTTCTGATTAAAGATCACTTCAAGCACATATTTTAGATACACAGGAAAGATGCCTTATACAAATGATAAGGGAAATACTGTGCTCACTCCAAGAGACTGTGCTCTATCCTACATGCTAGAGATACCAAAGATAGAAGCTGAGCTTGAAACTCTCAGATGTCAAAACAAGAAGTTGAGAGATGACATGGATGCCTTAAATGTCAAATTGACAAAAGCTGAAATTCAAGTGAAGCGGTATCAAGATAAAGGTCATGAATGGCTTAAGAAAGTGGATGACAGAAAGAACAAAGAAATTGCTGAACTGGAAAAGTCTTTCAACCAAAGACTGTCTGAGATTTCCAAGAAGTCTGAGTCTGAGAAGAAACAAATGGAGATTAAAATCTCAAATCTTTTAAAACAAGTGTCTGACTTTGAACAACTCATCATATCTGAATGGAAGTCCTTTGATGATGAGAGAAAATATCTTAAAAGCAAAAATGTTAATTTGTTCAAAGAAATTTCAAATAAAAACCAGACCTTAGAAAAGGATTTTGAAGAAGAGAGAAATATTTTTGAAAAAGAAATCTCTAAGCTCACAAGCAAATTAACAAACTTGTCTACTGAGATCATGAAGGAGAAAAGGAATAAATCTGGAATTCAGAGCAAGTTTGATAAACTCTACAATGAGAAATCTAAGTTGTGTAATAAAATTCAACAACTTGAGAGTGATAATACAGATTTGTCTACCAAGATAACCACTGATGCCTCTACTTCATCCTCTTCTGATGATGATTGTGCTGAATCAGTGTGTTCCTTTCAAACAGTATCAAGTATGTTTCAGAAAATGGTTTTTAGAAAACAAGATGTGAAATCCAAAGCTTCTGAACCAGAGCAGATTAAAACTCCAAAATCCTTTTATGTGAAATCAACTAATAAGAGTGTCAATCATTTTCAAAGATCTCCAACTCAGTCTCCAAAGAAAGATCAAATGGTCTAGGTTGTTAAAGGTTCTCCAGAGGCAGCAAAGCTTCACAGAGCTAACCAGAAGAAACAGAACAGAGCTTTAAGAGGTAAGTCTTTTGCACCTGACTTTGTCAAATCAGCTACACATTTGATCAGGATAGCAAAAAGAAAGTTATGTTGCTCTTACTGCTACACTGATAAGTTCATTCACAAAGCACAAGACTATAGTAGATCTTATCATCACAAGGATTATCACAAGTATGAGAATCACTCTAAGAAATTCTCAAACACTAACCAAACTGGACCCAAGCTTCTCTGGGTACCAAAACCTAATCCTGTGGTGCAGGTAGAAAAAGAAAAAGAGAAGATTGATGATGTCCCAGTCATGAAGGACTGAAGAATCAATGACTTCTGATTACTACAGATCAGGACTCTTGCTTAAGTGTCAAAGCATTGACTTCTAAGTACAACAACTTAGAACTCATATACAACTGTTAAAATTTGGTGATCATTTGGAAAACAGATATGAAGGGGGAGCATATCTGTGCAAACCTTGTTAAGAGATCCACATCATGTCAAGGGGGAGCTGCATGAATCAATCACAGACAACTCTGAATAGAAGTAAGTTCAACCAAAGATCAGATCAAGGGGGAGTATCTGATGAGTTCAAGGGAGTGTTACATTGCTACATCAAGAGGGAGCAAAGAAGTGTTGTAAGTGGGGTGTATGTAATTTTTTTTCAGAACTAAAATTGATAAAAATGCCATTTTTGGAAAATTTCTTTAATTAGAAAGTCTCTGTTTTTGGTACATTTTGTGAAAAGTTTTCCAAAATAGCAAGTTTCCTCCTTTAGAATGTTTTTGAAAAAGTGGAAACTTGACTAAGTCCAAAATTCGCATCATACTAGCTTGAGAAAACTTCAAGTTTCGCAGAGTAGAGTCTTGTGAAATCTGAAGAATTCGCGAGCTGGTTATCTGTGAAAGTTAGACACTCGCAGATGTATTATCTATGAATTCTAAAGGATTCGCAACCCATTAGTCTGCGAAAGCTATAGAATTCTTAGATATCTTACTTGCAAATGTTGTTTTTCTTTACACACAATTCGTAATCCTTTGTCTCACTCCTTTTGCGAATTCTTTCCCCTGGCCTATAGTTTGCGAAAGTTGAGAATTAATATCTTTGTGACCGTGTCCTGACTCTCTTTAAGTATAAATAGGGCACTTGGTTATTTTGTTCTCACTTATCTCAGTTCCTTCGCGAAAGTCTTAAACCCCTCCTAAACCCTTGTTCACGGACTCTTTCTCAAGAACCCTCTGATTGCATCCTGTTTTCTCATCAAGGTTGATTCTTGTTATGATTACTTTGACTTATGTTGTTATTGTGATTATTGATTGCAGGGAACCCTAACGTGAATTAAGATCATATTCGAATGATTTTTCGACTCTTGTACTTCGAAGGACCGAATGTTGCTAGAATCTAAGATTTCATGATCTCTAATGTTAAATCTTGATGATTAAATGGCCTCATTTCCCTCGTAACACTGTACTAGAAACCACAGATTGATTAATTGATTGAAGGGAAAATTGCATTAAAATGGAACCAACTTTGACTTAATTCCTATTTTAGGGAACCAACTTTCAAAATTATCATTTCAGGGGCTGGATCAAAGTTTTCATTTATTTAAGGGTCTGGTTTACCTGTTAAGCAGGTAGCAGGTTACATTTAGGTGATGTGGCAATAAAAAAATATATGAAAAGCTTAGATAAATATTAAAAAGCCACATCATTTATTTAAAATTAAATGTCATTATTAATTTAAAAAATAAAAAGAGCAAAGAGACCATTAAAAATCAAATAAAAAAACCTTTCTTTTTGATCTCCTCCTTTCTCATCGCCGCCTCCTTACATCCAACCTTTCTTTTTGATTTCTTCACTATCTACCTGACACCACATCATCCATCATCACCGGTACTTCTTCTATCGCACCTCTTCCGTCGTCCATCGTCTTCCACCATCGCCTCCTCCTGACGCCGCCGTCCTCTGCCATCGCCTCCTCCGTCATCGTCGTCGCCCCCCATCGCCTCCGCTGCCGCCTTCGTTCTCCTCCATCGGATTCTTCGCCGTCGTCATCCTCCTCCATCGCGTCTTCCGCCGTCGTCCTCCACAGGACTGCTCAGAGAACTTGTGAACGATTGCTAATCTGTTAATGACTAATTTTGTTCATATAGTATACACCTTCATAACTCACTCAGAGATTTATAACATTCAAATATATTTTGGTTAGGTATATCATTTTTTCTTACAGTTCCATAACATCTCGCTCAAAAATTTCATAAATTTCTTTGTATAGGACTCAAGTTTCTTGTGGTTTTGTATATAATATATTGTGATTTGTGAAGAAAGTTGTGTTTATTATAGCATATTTTCTTGCAGCATCTTATATCATATATTAGGAACTAGGAAGAATAGTGTTGGTAGAAGAGATAAACAAATGTTGTCACGAAGAGAGAAACAAATTTTGGTGAAAATGCCTCAAGGAAGAAGAGGTTTGTTAAAATGCCTCAAGGAAGAAGAGGTTGATTCACTTGTCACGAAGAGAGAAACAAATTTTGGTTCTTGTCACGAAGAGAGAAATAAATTTTGATTCTTGTCGTGGGATTTGCAATAGATCATAGTTGTTTATTACATCGATTTCATCAAGTCTTAGGATCGCTTGAGAACATGTGAACAATATTCCACAAAAGAACCGACTCCGGATAAAAGCTTGCACATTACGAATAGAAAAAACATTCAAATTTTTATTTCAAAATTCTAGTTAGCAAAAAAATTGTTTTTGCCGTGTCATAATTATTGACGCCAAGTCATCATTATAGATTTATTATTTAAATTTTAAATATGACATGGTATATTAATTGGCAATACCTGAGCCATGTCATCATTAGTAGGTCATCAGGTAAACCAGACCCTTAAATAAACGAAAACTTTGATCCAGACCCTGAAATGATAAATTTGAAAGTTGGTTCCCTAAAATAGGAATTAGGTCAAAGTTCGTTCCATTTTGATGCAATTTTCCCTTGATTGAAAACCTAAGTTTTGACCACTTCTCAATGATTTTGTCGATTGGGATTCTTCTAAAACCATCGACCGTTCTTGGTGAAGATTCAAATTTTGGTCATAAATGTCTGCTTAAAATCAAAATTAAAGGTTTAAATCAAGTTTTAAATGCTAAATCGATCACAATGGTACCGATTTCAAAACCTAAAATCGATTTTAGTATATTTTTCAATCTGGGTTCATAGGTTGTGTTCTAGGTGTTCTTGAGAACATTTTTGAATGTTCAAGTATAAGTTTCACAAGGTTTTTGAATTTTCTAAGGTTTTACGAATCTTGTGATTCACGAATCCTTGATCTTATGTGTTGTCAGAAAACCCTAAGGACAGGATCCGCAAACTCTTTGTCTGCGAATCCTGCTATCCCTTGCTCTATCATGTTTAATCCTTTAAATGAAAGATTCGCAGAGAGCTTGCCTACGAATCCTGAGCACCTAAGTGTAAGAACTCACAAGCCTATAGCCTGCGAATCCTATACTTAGGCATTCTCAAAAGTGGCCTTTCTCACTATTTCACTCTCATGTACTGACTCTAAGTCTTTGGACTTTGTCCAAACTCTTCTGTTTTCTGTTGAAGATCAAATGGCTGACAACAATTCACAGAATGTTCAGATGAATGAAAACTCCATTCAAAAAGCTGAGCAAGAGCATTCAATCCCTTCACAGAGGACAACAGATGTTCCATCTCCGAATGTCAACACTGACATGTTGCTGATACATCAATCAGAATACATGCCTCAGACTCCTAACAATCATAAGTTTGAGTTCCAGCTCAACATTGATCTGTTGGTGAATCTTAATCTTCAGAATCACCCGCTGAATAGAGCACTGTCTGAGAGTGCGGATGTGCTGGAAATCTACGTGCAATAAGTTTGGAAAACCATCCAGCTTTCTCACATTACTGTTGGACAGATCAAGTGTCCAGTTCTTAAAGTCAAGATTGACTTCTTCTCTACCAACATTGATCTTGAGCTATTCAGACGATCTCTTCAACTACATGCAACAACTTCCAGGGAAGGCAGAACTGAGTTTGAGGAACTACGAGGAAACTGCACTTGCTGGTATTAGGGAAATTGGATATGTTGGTGACCTTAACAGAGTAAGCCAATTCAAAAAGAACAATATGCCACCCTTCTACAATGCACTGTTCTCAGTAATCAACCGATGCTTGATGGCGAAATCATATGGCACTGATAACGCAAGCAGTCATATACTGAAACTCTTTTACTTTATAGTGCATGTCTTGCACATAGATTATGCCATCGTCTTTTGGACTGAGCTACTTGAGAAGATTGCTGCCAAGAAGAATGTTGTCAAAGTCCTTAATTACTTGCCATATCAGAGGTTTATGATACTCTTGGTTAGAAGTGTTCTAAGAGGGAACAAACAGATTCCCAGGCGAAGCTCACATGAAATTGCTGAAGTGCACGAAATGAAGTTTCTAGTACATCAAAAGAGGGAGTTCAACTACTCTATGCCAATCCCAGAAGCTCTACTCCGATACGTTGATCCAGAGGCTGAGTGCGTACTTGAGTATAGAGAATCTATGGCATAGCCAGAACCGGTTGTACCTACCCAAGGTTCAATCCCTAGGAGAGAGGTGTCTGTGAGGGTACCCGAAACTCAAGGAGTTAGGGTACGGGGAGAGAAGAGGAAAAACACCGAGAGGGGAACCGGTGGGGGTCGGAGACCAAGACTGGAGACTTCAGGGTCACAGGTTCTTACCCCACCTCGTGTGACTCCTGAAGTCAGTGAAGGTCAAGGATCTGAATATGCCTCGGATCAACCTGAACATCACACTATAGAGATGCAACAAGAAGAACAACATGCTGCAGAAGGATACACTCTGTTGCTAACTCACCTGACCAAGTGACAGAAAATGTTGACTTGGGCAGTAAAAGCTCCGACTCTGAAAGGATAAACATTGCAACGAGAGAAGAAGATGATGGAAGTAATACATCCGATGACGATGATGATAATCAACATCATGGTGGTGTCGACATTGCTATGGAAGTTGATTTCCATGCTGTAGTCACGGCAAGTGATATTGGTGAAATAAGGAGAAATGAGGGAGACATAGTCGAAGAAGTACGTGAGTCTGTGAGTGAAAGGGAACGAAAAGAAAATGAAGAAAGAGAGCGACCCACAACCCAGTACTCTAGACGATCAACCAAATCACACACTTCAGTGCATGTGTTGCCTGAAGTTGTAGACATGAGTCGATCACTCATGAAACTGCACACCCAAGCCATCCACTCTACTTTCTCTCAACAGGAAATAGTTTCATTTGCTCACGGGGATCAAGCACAAATTCTATCAATGTCTCATTCGGAGACATCTGATATTGAAATAACAGATCAATTGCCCCGGATCTCACTTTCTTTCAGTGCACAAAGTATATAGCCTATTTTTGTTGATAGGACACTATTCGCAGGTCTTGACCTCGGTCGTCTTCGTGACCCGAGCGGAACATCCAGAGTAGATCCTCAATCCAGACTACGAGTACCGGATGGAAATCTTGTCACAGCTAACACAATGCCAGCTGTGAGCACATGTCACACTGTAGATTTATCTGCAGTTGTTCAAACGGAAAATCTAAGTGATCCCGGTGTTAGTTCATCTGACATTGTGTCAAGGGAATATTTCGACGACGCCCTACAGGCTGTTGAACACAGATGGTCAGAGAAGTACGACAAAATAGAGAAAGAACTGGGCGACATCAAAAGATTAATAAAGGGGAAGCAAGTTGCTGAACCTGAGCCAGAGCGAAGTGCACCAGTTCTACCCACTCCATCAGTCACACCACCTACCTCAGATCTTTCAATTGATGAGCTTAAGCCTTTGCTACTCGCAAAACTTCTGTCCTAAGCTCCAGAAACTCAACAAGATGCCGACTTATTCACACTATTGCATTCCCATCAGCAACGACAGCAACAACAGCCCCAACAACCTTCAGATGCAGATGTACTCAAAGCATTCACTCTACTGAACCAAGCATTTCAACTCTCATGCCAAACTCAGGCTGCTGCTCAAATCACTAGACATGACCATGATCACGATCATGATCATGAGGGGGAGACACAAGGAGATCAGTCAGCCGGAAGACAGCTAGTTATAGTAGAAAGTGCAGTGCCAATCAGTACAGTACCGGGAAAGATAAGCTCAAGCAGTCAAGGTACTGGTACAAGTCAAAGAGAAAATGTTGAAGCATAGAACTTCAAGGAGTTTAGTTCTATATGTTACGGATGATGAGTCAAGGGTTGAAAAGCCTAAGACTGCTACATGTGAAGAAGTAATGGAGGCAATGGGCATATCAACGTACAATGTTATAGATGTTGATGATCTGGATACAGATGAACAAGCCATTACAAAGTATGAATCATTCTGGAAAATGAAAGAGGAGGGAGAAAGAATAACAGATTTTGGACATCAAGATGCTGATTAATCTGAGAATACAGTAAATGTTGAAGAATATGTCAGAAATGTTGTAGACACAGAGGTTCCGAGCAGTGTACTTGGTGAAAACATATTTGAATATATCTTCGGTGATGATTTTGCTAGAGATGATCAGGAAGAAGAAGCTGAAGAAGATGAACCAGCACAACCTCCTGAACAAGTAAATGTGGCATCTCAAGTAGATGAACCATATATACCTACTGATATCCCATTGGTTTCTCCGGATAGACACTGTGTTTTTCCTTCTCCTGGTGAAGCTTCAACTCCAACCGCTCAGAACGTTGCATTGCCTTTTGAAGAATTAATTGAAAGAGTGTTGAAAAGAAATGTCTCAGATCCCACAGCTCCGATAGTGATTGATATAGAAAAGTTAAGGAGATCTATGAGAAAAGAAAAAAGGAAGATGGAGAAAGAAGAGAAAAGAAGAAAGAGGGAAGCTAAAGAGAGAGCTGAAAAAGAAAGAGTTGATCCTGAAGCTCTATCTTACATCAGAAATCCTGACAGCCCAAGAATTTTAAGTGGTGTTGAACGTCCAAAGCCAGTATTTGTAACTCCGATGGAAGCAAAAAATCTAGTGAAGAAACATCAGGACACACAAGAAGGTCCTTCTGCTTCTGTCATAGTTGGATCTACTCCATTTACAGGACACGGTGCGTCTCTCGAGCTTATCAAACTTATCCGAAAATCTCTCAGAGTTCCGTTTCTAGAAGAATCCATCAGAATATTTGTCAAAGCACAAGTAAAGATTGATGCGTGGAAGATGTATGGTATCATTGATCACCCACTGGACTATCAAAGAAACTATCTGAAACTCATTGAAAACGTTTCAAGAACGAAGGGTTATGTCCAAAGACCAGGAATTCTTCAGACCAAAGAAGTCAGAATGAACAAGTACTTTGATGTCTGGTATCCAGAATTTGATGTTCAAAGGAGAGATCTAAGGGCGGTAACCTTTAGTGAAGCAGACTTTGAGAACTTGAATGTGGCAGCTCTGGAATTTATATACCATGACTTCAGGAGCAGAACGATCAGACCTAGAGTTGTAGTCTTTGCACTGGATGCTGTAAAGAGGTATATGAAGCGTCATATCAACAACTCTTATGTTCTTGATTTCCAGTTGGGGGCAGAGACTAATTAGAACAACATGAACTTAACAGCTCCTAACATTAATCACTACTTGATGGAGGACATACCACTTATCAAAATTGTTGTAACTCCTGAGCTCAGGGTTATGTATGTGAATACAAATACTCACAAGAAATAATTCATGCGAGCCAGCGAGGTTGCCAAGTTTTCCGATGGAACGTTAATGATGGTTTTGAAAGAGCTTGAAGACAGTCACAAGTATTCAGAGATGACGAGACTTGAAATACGTGATTTTATGCCTAATGCTGATGCAATTGTAATGGAGAAAATGATTGAATCCATCAAGGAAAGAAATGATATCAGAGAGTGCCTAAGGAGATTTGAAACCTTCCTTGGAATGAGGAGAACCTGTTTCAACCGGTGGAATCGATGAAGATTACAACCTTGATTAAAAGGGGGAGATTGTTAGATATAGTTTAATCAAGTTGTAATAGTTAGTCCCTCGTTTTGTTTTGTTAGTATTTTCGTTAGTTTGGCTTGTGTAGGTGTCAAGGCTATTGACCCTATATATAGTCCTTTGTTTTACCTTTTTAGGTTAAGCTACAGAATTCAATCACTGTCTAATCATTATGTGTATCCGTCATCGTTTCTCTCAATGAAACATATGACAATTCTATTCTCTTAATCATTCATCTTTCTGTTATTCATTCTTGTTATACCTTTGATTGTCTATGTATGTGTGCTTGAATCTGGAACAACAGATTGATCACTACGCCAAGGACTGTTGGAAGCCTCCCGTCAGAAATTCTGATTACTACAAACAGAAGATGCTTTTAGCCAAACAGAAAGAAGCGGGGAAATCCCTAATGGCTGAAGATGAGTTCTGGCTGGACCATTCTGACGACGATGAAAAAGAAGAGACATCACATATATTGTTAGATCACAGTTTTATTGGGTTCAAGATCATCAATTTCTGAAGAGGGAAATCTGAAGTCAAAGCTAGAAAAGTCGACTCTCAACAAATAGTCAAAATACAATACTTAACTTTTCTGAAAATGATTTTCTAACCAAAATGGAATCCATGATGATCGAGCTTCAAGACCTTCAATCTAAACTAAAAAAGGAAAAGAGTAGAGTTGCAAAGAAAAGTCAAAAGACTTTTGAACTTAACAAGGAACTTGTTGGGAACAAAGATCTGATTGACTCTCTAAACAAATCTGCTTCTGATTTTAAATTGCAAAAAGATGGTTTTGAAAGTAAGATTTCTGAATTTGTTTATAAGCTTTCAAAGTCTGATTTAGAAAAACAAGAATGTGTTCCAAAAGCTTATTAGCTGCAGTTTGAGAACAAGAATTTAGAGAAAAAGGTAAATGGTTTGGAAACTAAACTTTATGCACGAGGACAAACAAATCAAACCAATTTCTTAAAAACACCTAATGAGGAAGCCGATGTGAAAGAGAAGTGGGGACTCGGTTATGAGAACCCCCACTACTTAAAGAAAGCCATCAGAAAATAGCCAGCTTTATATAACTTTGATTTTCTATTTGTGGTTGGTAAATATCCTCATTTAAAACCCAAATTTGTTACCAAATCACCTGATGAGGTTGAGGCCAAAGAAGATGAGAAAAGAAAGAATTTAAAGAAAATGCAACTACCATTCTGCTATCAAAAGTTGAATGATAGTTATCTTTCAGAAAAACCAAAATTTCTTTCAAATGATTATTTTGCTAGTTATTCTACTACAGAGATGGAGGCAAAACCTATTAAAGCTAAAATTTACATTCCTCCACTTATATTAGAAAGCAAAATAATTGAACTTGAAAATGCTTTATCAGATGAAAGAATTTTGTTTGATATAGAACGAGTTGTGTTTTCAACTGTAATGAAGAACATTGTTTTCAAAGCTGAATCTCAATAGTGTTCTAACTCTTCTAAGGCACCTCAAACCTCTGAAACTGATTTTGATGACTTATTTGCGTCTGCAAATGATTTTCTAAATTATGATGAAGGGTGTGTTGATGAAATTGATATGCTTGACTTTAATGCTAAACTTCCAGATCATTCTGCTTTTATAGTAAACTTTGAAGCTTTACCAAGTGTATATGAAGTTAGTGAATCATCGACTAAGTTTGGTGAATCAGTTTCTGTGAGTACTGATTATTATCAGAAAGGTAAGAAGCAAAAGAAACGACGCTCACAGAAACGGAACAACACAGGTAAGCTCAAGAAAAGACAACCTCACAAATCTGATTTTCCTAACAAATCTAAATATTTTATTTCAGATTTGAAAAAGAAAAGGTCGGAAGAAAGAATAGAATGGCGACCAAAACGGAAGATTGATGAGAGTTCCGAGTCATGTCCTAATACTTGTAATAGATCGACTGATAGTAGTTCTGATGTAGTTGGTTCTATTGCTTTAAATAAACAAAAACTTGTAATTCCTTACAAGAAATATACAATAAAGCAATATTCTGATGGACTGATCTTGATTCTCACCGATATTCTGATGATTGGTTTGGTACTTATCATGTCTATTCTTATAAGTCTTATGCTTCAAAGATTTTTCAAAAATTCAGAGGATCCATATACAAATGGATGCCAAAATCTTGCATTAATCCGATAGGACCCACTTTTAAATGGGTACCTAAAGTTATTGTTCCCTGATTTCTCCTATGCAGACCCGTCATATGTGGTACTTGGATTCTGGTTGCTCCAAGCATAAGACCGGGCAAAAGGATTTATTGTCTAATTTTACAGAGAAATTCTGCGGGAACGTGAGATTCGAAAACGACCAGTTTTCACCGATTTTAGGCTATGGTGATGTGATTAATGACAACGTGACGATTACGAAGGTGAGCTATGTGGAAGGTTTAGGACATAACCTGTTCAGCATTGGCCAGTTCTGCGACAAAGACTTAGAGGTAATTTTTAAGGCCACGCGATGATCTGTGTGCACTGAAGACGGTAAGGAACTCTTGGTCGGCACGAGAAAGTCCAACCACTATACGATTAATCTGTCAAAAGTTCAGACTGACAATGAGATTTGTCTACTGTCAAAAGCCTTGTTGCAACAAAGCTGGTTATGGCACCGAAGGCTTTCTCACATGAATTTTCGTTACATCAACAAAATGGTTATGGGCAAACTAGTCAAAGGACTTCCTGAGCTAAAATACGAGAAAGAACATCTGTGTGCAGCGTGCGAGAAAGGTAAAATGAAGAGAGATGCTCATAAGCCGAAGCCTGAACCAAGTACAAGTTCTCCACTTGAACTGTTGCATATGGATCTCTACGGTCCTATGCGTGCCCCCAGCCCAGTCTTAGACTGTGGTTAGGCTCTAGGTTCAGCGTAAGCTGGGCCGGGACAGCGGCGGATTAGTGGGCTACCCGTGGATGCCTGATACCGCCGGGGAGGTGTGCGTGCGTGTGTTCGTGGTAGTCGTTCGTTGGTTTGATGCCGCTATGCCTTCCAAAAAAAAAATATTAACGACAAGAAATATGTCTTAGTTATTGGGGACGATTATTCACGATATACTTGGGTTAAATTTCTGAGATCAAAGGACGAAACGCCCAAAGTCATCATCATTTTCTTAAAGACTACCCAAGTTAATCTGCAAAAGCCAGTCAAGCTTCTTCGTACAGATAATGGCACAAAATTCAAGAATAGCACTGTAGAAGATTATGTCGAATTGGTCGGGATAACACATCAATATTCTGCTTCCAGAACGCCAGAACAGAACGGAGTAGTAGAAAGACGTAACCGAACGATAGTCAAGGCCGCTCGAACTATGCTTAGTCAATCGGATCTACCTCTGTTTCAATGGGCCGAAGTTGTATCGACTGCGTGCTATACACATAATTGATCCATAATACACCGTCGGTTTGGTAAAACTCCTTATGCTTTGATAAATAATCGTACACCTAGCATTAAACACTTTCATATTTTTGGATGTAGGTGCTTCGTATTAAATGACAGAGAGAACTTGAACAAGTTCAGACCAAAGGCTGACGAAGGCATCTTCATTGGATATTCTCAAACATCTGCTGCCTACCGGGTGTACTTAAATAAGTCCAAGACAGTAACTGAAAGCGTTAATGTAACATTTGACGAAGAGTTAGCTTCTGAACAACACAATTTAGAACTCGTACTTACAGGAGTTTTAGCTTCTAGACAAATTAGTCCAAAACCTGTGGTTAATTTGCCTAATTCTGATAAAGCTTCTACTTCTACATGTCATTTATCAGAATTATATTTATTGTTTGAATTCTTTTATGATGAGTTTCTTGGATCTAAATTGCCTAAATCTGTTGTAGTTGACAGGTCAGAAGATTCAACGAATCATCATCCAACCATTTCAGATGTATCTACTGAACTAGTTCCCCCAGTTCAGCAAGAAACTCGAGTTCAAACAACTACTCCTTCAGTTGAAGATGTACCTGACAATGTTGAGACAAAAGTTGTTGATTCAGTTGGGTGCACTATAACGTCTACTCAACAGCCAGATAATGCTATACTAACTGAAACTTCTGCATCAACTTCTTTAACTAAACCACTCCCTGAACAAGAAGAAGAAAGTGGATATTTAGATGAGAATCATGATCAATCTACATCAAATCAACTACCTCATGAACACAAGTGGACCAAAGAGCACCCGATAAGCCAGATCATTGGAGATCCATCAAAACCGGTGCAAACTAGGTCTGCTACATTAAACATGTGTATGCATGACTCCTTTCTGAGCAAGGTAGAGCCAACACGCGTATCAGAAGCTCTAGCCGACTTGGATTGGGTAACTGCGATGCAAGAAGAGCTGAATCAGTTCGAAGCATTAAAAGTCTAGAGATTTGTGCCAAGACCAGAAGGTAAATCTATCATCGACACAAAATGGGTATTCAAGAACAAAAAGGACGAAGATGGTATCGTGATCAGAAATAAAGCAAGACTTGTCTCTAAGGGATATAGGCAAGAGGAAGGTATTGACTATGACGAGACTTACGCTCTAGTGTCACGCATCGAAGCGATCAGAATGTTTCTTGCATATGTTGCCCATAAGAACTTCACTGTCTACCAGATGGACGTGAAGACTGCCTTTCTTAATGACATACTAAAAGAGGAAGTCTACGTTTCTCATCCTGAAGGATTTGTTAGATATCGGGGGAAAAGTTAGTCGATCGGTTGACTGGATTTCTTGAGAATCGTGTAAGTCACTTTCCGAATTGGTATTTCGACCCTATGCCTGGGTTGCACGAAATCTAATATGGGATAAGACTCAAGAACACTCACGTTTTTAGGCACAAAAACGAGAGCAAATTTGCTGGAGAGAATATATGATTGTTTAAAATCATGAGTCTAAAACATAAGTATATACGATATATATACTAGTCCCATTCGTAAAATAGGAAATAACGGAAAATGACAATGATTGTAAATCACTATCAATTATAGTCGATTACAATCAATTTAGCTAAAAAATGGCAATGATTGTAAATCACTATCATTATAGTCGATTACAATCAATTTAGCTAAAATTAAGGGCAGAAAATAACTGACCATTAAATGTTCAGTAAATGCATATTTAGTCCAAAAATAGACACCAAGAGCTTCTGGTCCAGAGACGCCCATCAGAGGCTCTGTCGTGCCAAAGAGGCTCAGAGGCTCTGATGTGCCTTAAGAAGCTCTGACGTGCCAAAGAGGCTCAGAGGCTCTGTCGTGCCTTAAGAGGCTCTGTCGTGCCATTAATACTCGTGTTATAACCAATTACACTTAAATGCCTGGTGACATTAAAAATCACCAACAATCCTCCCCCATTTTAGTGTAACCCATGAAATAACACATTTAAATTAAACAAACCAAACTTGCACATAAATGAAAATATCGAAACGATTGAATTTCCACATTAGTATTTTACACATTCCAAATATTCGAGAATCAAGGTGTCCCAAGGATTGAACCCATCAACTCATTTGAATACCTGAAGATAAAATACATACAAGTTTCTTATATGTCCAGCAAATTAAAACTTGACACAATTATAAAGCCGTGTGTCCTAATCCTCTCATGATTGTATAAAGGCCAAGTCCCAACCTTTTGAAATGCGGCTACACTTCACATCACATAAGTAATTCCTTTACTTCGTGTACCTGCAAATACACTTTATCAAAGGAATTATTAAGAAGATAAACTTCACCCTAACCACTGCAGGACTGAACACATACCTGGGATGATTCAACTTGTGTTCCAATTTATAAGTGTGAGCTTTCCACATTGAATTCAACTTCTAATGTCATATTAGAAGGGAATTGGGTGTCTCACCTTTATAAATTTATAAGGACTTTAATCCCATCCCAATCCCAGACTTGGGCACTAAGTCTCTTGTCAGACCTTTAGTTAAATGATCTGCCAAATTTTGTTGCGTTCTAATAAACTCAACGGAGATTACACCATTCATGATTAATTCTCTAATCATACTATGTCTAACACCCAGGTGTCTAGACTTACCATTGTAAACTTGGCTATAAGCCTTAGCCAAAGTGGTCGTACTGTCACGATGGATTGAAATAGGTGCAATTGTCTTTGGCCACAATGGAATCTCATGAATTAAATTCCTTAGCCACTCCGCCTCATTACCGGCGGCGGCTAGTGCAACAAACTCAGATTCCATTGTTGAGTTTGTAATACAAGTTTGCTTTTTAGATGCCCAAGAGATGGCACCTTCTCCAAGCAAAAATGCCCAACCACTAGTTGAGGAATGATCCTCCATGTTGGATATCCAACTTGCATCCGAATAACCTTCTAAAACCGAAGGATATCCTAAATAACTCAAACCATAATCCATGGTTCCCTTGAGATATTTGAATACTCTTTGAACCGCTTGCCAATGTTGAGTACTAGGATTACTAGTATACCGGCTTAATCGTCCCACGTCATAAGCTATATCGGGCCTGGTGCTTGTCATGGCGTACATCAAGCTACCAATGGCCTTAGAGTATTCAAGTTGTGAAATATCCTTGCCCGTATTAGGCATTAATTTCACACTTGGATCCATGGGAGTGCTTACGGGAGAACACTCACGGTAATTAAACTTATTGAGAATTTTCTCAATATAATGCGATTGCGTCATAACAATCCCTTTGTTAACCCGTTTAATCCTTATACCAAGGATTACATCAGCCTCTCCCATGTCTTTCATGGAAAATTTAGATGACAACAATTTCTTAGTCTCATCTACATGATTTTGGTCGGTCCCAAAAATTAACATGTCATCTACGTACAAGCAGATGATCACACCCGCACCAGTAGCATCAAATCTACTATAAACACATTTGTTACATTGGTTTAAAGCAAAACCACATGACAAAATAACTTCATCAAACTTTTGATGCCATTGTTTTAGTGCTTGTTTCAGCCCGTACAAGGATTTCACAAGTTTACAGACCTTATGTTCGTTTCCGGGCATAACGAAACCTTCCGGTTGTTTCATGTAAACTTCCTCTTGAAGATCACCATTCAAGAAGGCTGTTTTAACATCCATTTGATGGATAATCAGATTGTGTATTGCCGACAAGGCTATTAACAATCTAATAGACGAAATACGTGCCACCGGAGCATACGTATCGAAATAGTCAATACTGGGTTTTTGCCGAAACCCTTGAATTACTAACCGGGCCATGAATTTATCAATCGTCCCATCAAATTTCATCTTCTTTTTGAAGATCCATTTGCATCCAAGTGGTTTAGAACCTGGAGGCAAATCTGATAACACCCAAGTGTTATTCTCAAGAATTGATGATATTTCGTCATCAATTGCTTCCTTCCAAAAGGCGACATCTCGAGATTCCATCGCTTCTTTGAAAGTCTTTGGGTCATCCTGAATACTATAACAATAAGAGTATTGAAGCTCAAGCTCATCCCTTGAACCTTCCACCAAATACAGTTGGAATTCGGGACCGAAATTTTTGGCAATTCGATCTCTTTGGCTTCCCCGGACCTGCTGTGTTTCTGGACTTGAAACACCATCCAAACTTTCTGGATTTTGCACTTTATTGGTGCTAAGAAACAGGTCCTTAGGCCTTTGCATTGATGAAAATCGCATCTCATCAAAATTCGCATCATGCGACTTGATTACGGTGTTAATCGACACCGAATCATTAGGCTCAATAACGTAGAACCTATAAGCCTTGGAATTTTCTGCATATCCAATGAATATACAATCAATTCCACGTTCACCCAAAGTTCTCCTTTTGGGTTCGGATAGTTTTACAACAACCCAACAACCCCAAATTCGAAAATAATTCAAATTCAGAGTTTTCTTGAACCAAAGTTCATATGGGGTTCTTTTGTTCCTTTTATTTGGAACTCTATTCAAAACATAACAGGCTGTTAACATGGCCTCTCCCCAAAATCCCTCACTCAATCCCGAGTAAGAAAGCATCCAGTTTACCATTTCCTTTAAAACTCGATTTTTACGTTCGGAAACCCCGTTTTGTTGAGGTGTGTATGGTGCCGTTGTCTCATGGATGATACCAACTGATTGAAAATATTGGGGATCCATATATTCCCCTCCACGATCAGTTCTAAGACATTTAATCGAATTACCCAATTGTAGTTCGACTTCGGTTTTGTAAATTTTAAACTTTTCTAAGGCTTCATCTTTTGCATGCAAAAGATATACATAACAAAACCGAGTATTGTCGTCAATAAAAGTGACAACATACTTCTTATTCCCCAAGGAAGGAGTGGAGTGGAAATCACACAGATCACTGTGTACAAGCTCCAAAACATCCGTATTCTGTTTAACGATCGGAAAAGGTTGTTTTGTAACTTTTGTGAGCATGCAAGTTTGGCACCTCTCCGCATTAATGTTAAAGGCTGGAATTAATCCATCTTTTGACATTTCATGCATCCTTCTAAAATTCACATGCCCCAATCTAGCATGCCATAACATTGAATCAACAATTTTAGAAGAAGACGATGACGATATAAAAGCAGAATTTTCAGAACATAAAATTTCATTAACCACATTTAAGAGAAACATGCGATCACACAAATAACCAAAACCAATAAAATGGCCACCTCGAGATAGGATAAACCTATTCGATTCAAATACTTGTTTAAATCCAAGATTATCCAAACAACTACCACTTACTAAGTTCTTACGAATTCTAGGCACAAACAAAACATCAAAGAATTTAAGTGTATTTCCAGAAGATAATTCTAAATTAACTACTCCAACTCCACAAACTTGTACATTCGACTCGTTTCCCATATTCAGCACCGAACCGTCTTCAACCGGTGTCAATTTCTCGAGCCACCGACGATCCTTGCAAATATGGCTTGTCGCTCCCGAGTCGATCCACCATGCACAGTCATCATCCTGCACATAAAACGACTCAGGTATGAGTGAAACATAATTCTAGACAGAATTATCAAAGTTAGTCAAAAACTGACCTCCTTTCACTTGATCGCGATAATTAGACCCCGATCCACTTCCACTCGAACCAGCACCATTATTGTTCAATTTCACCCGACAATCATGTTTGTGATGACCCACCTTGTTGCATCTCCAACACACCAAAACCTTTTTCCTTTTAACGGATTTGTTGGGTCCATCAAACTTACGTTTCTTGCCTTTTCCGTTATTGTTGGAGTTGGTTTTCTTCTCCTCCACCATGTGGACAGAGGGCTGTCCAGATTCAATTTTCCCCTTGGATTTGCCATTTTCTTGCACCCGAAGAGATTCTTCGATGCGCAAATGACTCCCAAGTTGAACCAATGACAGTTCCTCTTTTTGATGTTTCAAGTTATGCTTAAAATCTTTCCAAGAAGGTGACAGTTTGTCAATCACACTCGACACAGCAATAGATTCATCCATATGCATGTTGTGGATTGTAAATTGACCCAAGATACGAAGGATTTCATTATATTGTTCCATTACGGGCCTTGAGTCCACCATTTTATAACTGTTAAAATCGCTAACCAAGAACTTCTTACTAGAAGCATCTTCAGCGATGTATTTGGACTCGAGGGAATCCCATAATTCCTTCGCACTTGCCACGTTTTGGTAGAAATCAAAAAGGGAATCGCACATACCGTTTAAGATGTGTCCTCTGTAGATATAGTCATCATTCTCCCACTTGCTCCTTCTCCTTGTGTACTCCAGCGTCTCATCCTCCATTACTTCTGGCATGGTGTACTCAGCACATACACTACCTTCAGAGCGGTCAGCAGAAAGTGCATCTTTTTCTGCCAACGTCTGAAATCAGTGCCTTCAAACTTCTCCAGCTTTCCAAACTTTGAGGTTATCTCTTTCACAGAATCGGCCATGATCGACATGTCAAAATACCAATTCGAATGTTAGATATCGGGGGAAAAGTTAGTCGATCGGTTGACCGGATTTCTTGAGAATCGTGTAAGTCACTTTCCGAATTGGTATTTCGACCCTATGCCTGGGTTGCACGAAATCCAATATGGGATAAGACTCAAGAACACTCACGTTTTTAGGCACAAAAACGAGAGCAAATTTGCTGGAGAGAATATATGATTGTTTAAAATCGTAAGTCTTAAACATAAGTATATACGATATATATACTAGTCTCATTCGTAAAATAGGAAATAACGGAAAATGGCAGTGATTGTAAATCACTATCAATTATAGTCGATTACAATCAATTTAGCTAAAAAATGGCAATGATTGTAAATCACTATCATTATAGTCGATTACAATCAATTTAGCTAAAATTAAGGGCAGAAATAACTGACCATTAAATGTTCAGTAAATGCAGATTTAGTCCAAAAATAGACACCAAGAGCTTCTGGTCCAGAGACGCCCATCAGAGGCTCTGTCGTGTCAAAGAGGCTCAGAGGCTCTGATGTGCCTTAAGAAGCTCTGACGTGCCAAAGAGGCTCAGAGGCTCTGTCGTGCCTTAAGAGGCTCTGTCGTGCCTTAAGAGGCTCTGTCGAGCCTTAAGAGGCTCTGTCGTGCCAACGAGGCTCAGAGGCTCTAACGTGCCTTCAGAGGCTATGACGTGCCTTCAGAGGCTCTGACGTGCCTTCAGAGGCTCTGCCATGCCTTCAGAGGCTCTGCCACTTAGATAACCGCTAGGGGCATTGCCCGGCCATTTCATCGTGTCCGGGATCAAACTCGTCGTATAACAAGTGTGCACTCCGCACCACCTAACTTGTATTAGATCATAGTTTGAAACCCATTAGTACTCGTGCTATAACCAATTACACTTAAATGCCTGGTGACACTAAAATCACCAACAGGCTTTGTCAATCAAGAGAAACCGAATCACGTCTACATTCTCGACAAAGCACTTTATGGTCTGAAACAAGCACCTCGAGCCTGGTACGAAGTCTTATCTAAATTCCTAGTCAAGTCTGTCTTCTCCAAAGGTAAGATTGATACTACTTTGTTTATTAAAAAGGAAAAAACTGATATCATATTAATTCAGATATATGTGGATAACATCCTATTTGGCTCAACAAATCCAAAATACTGTAAGAATTTTTCAAACCTCATGGTGTCAAGATTTCAGATGAGTATGATGGGAGAGATGAATTTCTTTCTCAGATTACAAGTCAAACAATTTTCGACAAGTATTTTTATCAATCAATCAACGTACATTTTCGATATTCTTAGGAAAATCAAAATGGAAAATTGTACACCTATGAACCCGATGGCACCAGGAACTAAGATTGACACTGATCCTTCGGGAAAAGCTGTTGATGCTAGAACCTACGGAGGGATGATTGGTTCTTTGACGTAGTTAACTTTTAGTAGGCCAGATATAATGTTTTCTACATGTCTATGTGCTAGATATCAGGCAAATCCAAAAGAATCCCATTTGTCTACGGTCAAAAGGATCTTTAGATATCTGAAGGGCACTGCAGATCTTGGTCTATGGTATCCTAAGGATACTAGTTTTGAACTTACAGCTTACTCAGATGTAGATCATGTAGGTTGTATATTGGATAGGAAAAGTACATCGGGGCACATATAATTTCTAGGTGATAAACTCGTGAGTTGGGCTTCAAAGAAACAACTCTGTGTTTCCACATCAACAGCTGAGGCAGAGTACGTCGCTGCGGCGAGCTGCTGTTCTCAAGTCTTGTGGATGAGAACACAACTCCGAGATTATGGCTTTCAATACAACAAGATCCCGATATACTGTGATTCAAAGAGTGCCATTACTATATCTGCGAATCCTGTTCAACATATGAAGACCAAACACAAAAATGTCCGATATCATTTTATTAAAGATAATGTCGAAAAAGGTATAATCGAACTTTATTTTGTAAACACTGATTACCAACTTATAGATTTATTTACGAAGCCTCTCGACGAAAAGAGATTTAATTTCTCGTTTCTAAACTTGGTATGTTAAATCTCAAGATATAATTTGTGTTTACCTACTAAAGTTTTTGTTATTGTTATTTTTCTTCGTTTCTTTATTTTTTTTAGTTTGAAAGATATATGCACGTAATATCTGTTCATGATCTCAGGGGGAGTGAGAGAATATGAAAAGATGATCTACATACTTTTGAGGGGGAGTTCATATTTCTGCATATGCTTATCACTGATAAAATTTTCTAATGCATAATTTGCAGGGGGGGTAAGAGTAAGGAGTACTGAATATGACTTCTGCTTACATCTTATTAGAACTCGTACATTCAAAGTTTTACTGCTTTATGTCATTTACTTTTCAATAAATGTTGTGAATAAAGCTTTGCACTTTGACAGGCTTTATGACTTTTTCTAGAATTGAGAGAGAGCTTACACGATCATATCTAATATGATTTTGAGCTGACTTGATGAGATTTAAGACTATGTGGAAAAGGTTTATTACTAATCTTAATCTCATACGTGTCTAAAAGACGGACAACTTTCAGATATGAAAACATGTTCTTAAATGTTCAAACCACTTCTGATTCTTAAACGATTTCTTGAATACAGAAGTGTGCTTTTAAATGTTTTCATTTTTATTTGTGATTAAATGACGTGTTTCCAAAGATAAATACTTGTGTATTGTCTTTTCCATATACTGTCAAGTTTTCACACACACTGGTTTAAATTTTTGTTGAATACGTTATCAACATGTCTCAAATTGAACAAATTTTTTCGATGGTGATACACCCCGCTTGTAATTCAAAGTTTGAGCGTGATTTTATTTTGAAACATTCTTTCAAGAGTGTCTATATTTTGAATCGTATAGACATATTCCAATTTTTGCTGACCTAAGCCTTAATCGATAAATTAATTCTATTCTAATCTTTTTCATACAATGTCATATTATCAAACAAGTTTCTTGTATTCATTTCATTCATTCACTATACTTGTTTTGAAAAGTCTTCAATGTTTAAAATGCTCAAATCTTCATGATTATCTCATTGAGCATACAGACATCTGACTTGTATAAATGCGCTTTAACTGAAAAGTTAGACTATTTGAGCAACATGTTCTTTTAGGACAACATGGGTTCATTGTGAGGAATTAATTGAAACTTCTATGGATTCATGTTAACTAGTGTTTCCTACCAAAGAATTTAATCCTTGAGTGATCGAAGAGTGAGGAGTCAAATACTGAGTGTGGGTTGTGTGATGAGGTAAAATGAATATGAGAGTTTGGTTAGATGTGAGCTCAAAGATTAAAAGAAAGAGGGTTTGAGAACAGAGTAAAAGAATATCAAACTCTACACCAAATTTTTCCGAGTCGGGCAACCACATTTCTAGTGTTTCACAATTCTTCGTGAACATTATTGAAATATGCAAGTAACCCATGCCAACTCTTGATACAAACCCCACCAGCTACTCATTTTCTTCTCTACAAGAAAATGTTTCATATTTGAAGGGGATGCAACACATATGCTATCTGGTTTCCATTTGGAAAATCTGGATATTGGAAAAGAAGGAAGTATGCCCCACCTTCGCACTTCGATCATGCACAATCGAGTTTGTGTTTAACTGTTGTTGTATCAATGGTTTACACAATTTTGAGACTATAAAAGAAATCATCTGTGCTTAATTCTTTCAAACACAAGCACATACACACAAGGAATACATTTTCTTGTCATAACATTCATAGAAATTCCTTTGTGGTGTTTCGATGATTGAATGGAAGACCTGAGGGAGTGAACATCACAAAAGCTCCTTTCCAATGTGTATTCGTTACACACAGTGACTTCGTGTTACTGACATACATTTTAACTGATTCATTTGTTGATTCAGGTGTTACATTGATAATTTGTCTGAATTTGCAAAGATTCGGATGAATATCTTTTTGGATCGATAGATGGTCATAGGCTCAGTATGAAAGATCAGTGTTCAGAACAGATTTTTGACATTTCTTGTAAAGAGTTTTGATGATTTCTTGCTTCATTCATCAAAAAGGGGGAGAGCGAATCAAGAAATGTTATAGATATGGGAGAGGATCAAGAAACGTGTGAAATGATCAAAAAAGTTTTGTTAAGACAATGAATTTGGAGAAAGTTTGTTGAGAGCTGGAAGAGCAAATTTAAAGAAATTTTGAAGACAAGCTGATTTTACTAATATTTTATTTGAAGATTATTTGCTAAAGCAATCTGAGCTAAACCTGAAGATAATTTTTCTTCCAATTTCTGAAAGTAGTTTCTACTATCTTGGGGGAGATTGTTATGTTTCTTAAAGAGAACAAAGGGGAGATATGTTGATAAAGTTCTTCATCCCAACAAAAAGGGAGACTGTAATTTTTGTACAAGAAGGGAGATTGCACAAATTGTGCCAAAGGGGGAGATTGAATTGTAAAATCTTTTAGAGATGGTCTTGAATCCAAAGGGGGAGATTGTTAGTGCACATATTTGCTGGATACAAGATCATGAAGTCTGAAGCTGAAAGTCAAGCCAAGTCAAAGCTCATAGTCAACTCTCAAAGTGAAAGAAAGTCTTTGTGATAAAAAGTCAAAGCATGTGTTGTAAGAGTTTACTAGTTTGAGTGTTTTGTAGTTTGCGCGTTTTAGTGTTCTGAGAGTTTCTGTGTTGAGTATAAATAGGCGTTTGTGTTGTGTTGTGCGTGTAAGAGACTTGTAGCTTCATTCAGAGTTGTGTGCATATCTGACATAGAGAGAGAAAGTGTCAGAGAGCATATTTGTAAAGAATTCGAATTATAAAATACAATGAAAATAGTGTGAAATCAAAGTCCTCATCTTGTTTACATTGTTATCTGGGATAACACTTTCTCTCTCTAGAAACTAGATGCGTACAATGAATTCTAACTTCTCTAATCAAAAGCTTCTACAACTAACACTCTAGTCATATGTCTATTAAAGCAAAACACAATACAACTAAAAACAAATTTACAAGACTTTGACTTTATTACAATTGACTTTGACTTTGCTTAGAGAGTTGACTTTAACTTTGACTTGGTAGACTTTTAGTCTTCAGGATTCATGATCTTGTATCCAACAAATATATGCTCTAACAACTAAGACACTTGACAAGTTAGTAAAAACAATACACATAATAAAGTACACGCAAGGGATGTTAGGCTCGATAGCTTTAAACGTACACCCACGGAAAGTCAACTTCAACCACATAGGGTCCTTACGTTGAGATCCTCATCCAATATCGTGTACTAGCATGTAGGACTTACACCCTATTCGATGCCTAAACGTGCCTCAATATGGAAAACTAGCGTTCCATCATTGGACAAAATGATACAAACAAATGTGGGGTCATGACGCCCAAATGCAACCATTTATGCACATACTTATATAAGAAACCAATCAATATTATCCAACAATTAGATAAAAATATATAGCCAAAAGTCCATGTAATTTCGTACTTTGTTCCCAAGAGATTCCAATGGAAATCTATGGGTAACATTCTACCCAATAACTTGTTTCATTCAATTTCTCATCAAGTAAATTCGTCAATATCCCAAACCCTATTTTAATTCAAAACATAAATCTAGAGAGTAAAGGAGACATGATGCCTATGTAATAACCACATGTAAATCCAAGATATAAGTTTCTTTTGTTGAAAACATACTCAATCAAATAAACTTTACAATCTCCAAAATTAGGGTTTTTGGTGAAAGTTCACCCAAATCAAATAAATTCAAATGGAGATGTCTAGTTGGTTAAAATCCTTAATTTTAACATGTATAAAGTTTTTAAAAGAGGATGAACTCACCTTGTAGGGTTATATTTCAAAACCCTAGAATACCAAGAACTTAAAGAGATGAGGATGAGATCTTGAGAAGATTTGTTGAACTAGTACCACAATCACCTAAGAGTACCTAGAATGCCATAAATGATCAAGGTTAAGTAGGTGGAAGCATTAATGACCAATGGGAGGTTGGGACTGAACTTACCAAGTTCTTGGAGAGAAAATCGCTGCTACCAAGTTGAAAATCAGATAAAATGATCTAAAATCGGGACATGCCTATTTATACTCAGATTCCCCCGTCGGCGATAATGATATGTGATAGTGAAAATTGTCACTATCGCGGGCATAATTCGCCTGGGTTCACCTACCTACGATACATCTCTCACGGTTGTAACACCGCGATAGTGACCAAGGCACTATCGCGCGGAATGTACCGTGAGGCTCTCCCCTTTAGCGATTGTGCCTTAGCGATAGTGATATTATGTCACTATCGCGGGCACGGTACAGAAGCTCAAGTTTGGAAAACTTTCTGCTGAACACGCGTGATCCAAACGCTAGGAGTCATTAACTTGCAATTGATTTTAAAAGTACAATAAATCCTCAAAAAGGGATTGGACATATCATAAGCTCACAAATTTTTGGGGTTTTACACAAGCCTCCGACCTCGATGCACAGAGTTTGGAATAATCTGCTTCAATTCTTTAATCCGACTCCAACCAATAATCAATGTGAGAAAGTGGTATAAAATCAAAACGATATTTTTCTCTATACGTCATACTACTTGTAGGCAGACTATCCAGATTCATAATGATAAGTATATCAAAATGTAACTACATAATAAATCATAAGATAAATTACACAAATGATGATTCTCTATATGATGTTTCATATTAATATATGCTAGGTATTTAGACAATGATACGTACCTTGGATGAAGGAAGGAAGGATGAAATAACATGGTAGTCAAATACGATGATATAATTCTATCTAGTTGGAGAATGATGAATGGGAAATGTGTTTAATCAACCAAATTTATAACACAAAAAAGTAATTGATTGGACAAGGAATTTAATCATTTTTTTTAAATTTTCGTTAATAGTGCCTAGTGTAAGATGTTTTTGCTTTTGTAGAAAATTGCTATAATCAATATTTAGGAGTGTTCATGAATAGTGATACTTTTATTGCTTTTGAGTTTGGAGATATTTTAACATTTTCCTCTTGAACAGACAATTAATAATAAAATTTTACAAATTTGTAATTTAATTATACGACTTATTAAAAAAATAATACATGAATTTTAACTTAATTAAATATTGGTATTAATAAGAAGGTATTAATGAGATATATTTAATGATATTATACGCTAAAAATAATACATAAATTTTAATTATATATTTTGAATAAATTAATTCATACATAATATATAATAATAAGGGTTAAAATAAAATTTTTAAAAATAATAAAGATAAATAAAAAGTAGATTGAATTACATTTTTGGTCCATCGTGAATAGCTGCTTTTTCGTTTTCGTCCATCGAAATCATAAAGTACATTGGTGGTCCAAAAACCGTGTTTTTATCCCAAATCAGTCCCTCCCCTTAACACCGTTAGAGACAACTCCGTTATGTCAGTCATGTGCCCCTCATGTGAGGGGCAATTTGATCATTTTACCTCATTTTTTTTTGTGTTCAAAATAAAAATAACATGGAGATAAATATTTTATATAAAAAAGATAAAATAAACAAAAAAGGAATACAAAAAGATAAACCCTTGATTATATAATATGCATCTCCTTTATGATTCCCTATTCTTATTGTCTTGATCGGCACCCCCATCTTGAATCATTCCCCGTTGTAGTTACGGTGAGATTTACTTCGCACTCCTGATTGGTTTCTCCGATGAACATAGCTCCACCGACGATGTTTTCCAACGAGCACAAGCCTCATTGTCATCGAACGTAACTCCTGCTCAAAATGTATCAGATCTGGGTTTCAATTTGAAGGTTTTGATTCAACGATTTGAAGGTTTTCAATTTTGAAAGTTTCGATTTGATAAAATTTTGATTCAAAGATATGAAGGGTTTCGATTTGTGAAAATAGTTGTCCTCGATAATCCATAAAGACCCATTCGTACATCGATAATCCATTCCAGATATGTGAAAATATTTGTCCTCCACATCAGTGAAACCCTCTGTGAACGTTCTTATGGAACCTCTCATCGTAAACCCCTGGGTTTGAAGAACACAACGATCAACGATGGATAACAAACAGAGATGAAGCGCTACGCATATGGAGAACAAACGAAGATGGAAAACGAATCCAAAAGATTGTGCATCGTCCATTTGATACGCCTGAGGCTTTCAACGAATTTAAACAATGGGGTTTCTTGTTTTTATCTAGATTTGGGTTCTGATTCATTTTTTTTATTATAGGGGTTTTCTTGTTTGTTTTTATTTATATTTAGTTTGTGAATTAGGGTTTTAATGTTCTTAAATTATTGATTTTGTGTTTGGATTTGTGATTGAGATTTTTAATAACAATCTTATGTTTGGATTTGATGGCAAGGATTGATTTGTGGATATTCTACAGATTTATTATTGATTTTGTGTTGGATATATGTTCAAATCTGGATTTAAATTTATTTAAATATGGCCTGAAATTTGTTAAATATGGTTCTATAAATCTGGATTCTTGAATCTTGAAGTGAGGAAGAAGGTGATGTGAGGAAGAAGACTGGTAAAAAGACAAAAATGCCCCTCACGTGAGGGGCGCATGGCAACCTAACGCCAGATTTTTGAACGACGTTAGTGAGAGGGACCAAAATGGGCTCCAAAACATGTTTTTTTGGATCAACAGTGTACTTTATGATTTCTAGGGACGAAAACCAAATAGGAGGCATTCACAAGGGACCAATAGTGTAATTCACTCTAAAAAGTAAGATGTAAGTTAGAGGGTAAATATGTAAATATATAAGGATTTAAAATGAAAATACATAATATCAAGATATACAAATGGTGCCCCACCCCCTCCCCCACCCCCTCCCCCCACTCAAAATACCCCTATTTCTACAAAAAAATTCAAAACACCCGTATTTCTACCAACCTTTTTCCAAACACCCCTATATTTACAAAAAAAAAACTCTCATTTGAATTACTTGTAAACTAGCATTGTAGTATATTAGAATATTTTGGGTCAAAATCAAACGAATGACAAGGTTTGGTTCTCCGACAATCATATCTCATTGCAAAGTTGGGTCCTTAACTTCAAGGATGGTATTAATGCTATGACCTAACCAATAATTAACATAACACTGAAGGCATGAATGATTGGAATCAATTGCTACGATATGGAATAAGAGGACCAACTAGTTATATTATGGGTGTTCATGATCCTGTTAAAGTTGGAAATGAACTCAACTTAACGAGGATGTCATTCTAAATGACCAAAACCCTAGCGAATCTAGAGTGCAATGACGACTCTTTCTCAAGATCAAAATTTGATGAAAAAACATGCAACAACAAAGTCCCTTCTATTCTTTTAAACAAACAAATATGCATTGTCAATCATTTTTTATGAGATCGACACAATATTAATGTAACACACATATATTTTATTAATGAATGTATATAGTGTTTTTATTGGGTGTAGCAGTTGATTCTGTTTTTTCCATTAGCTAATAAAAAAAATACAATTATCGAAATATATTGTATTGATTTTGACGATGATATAGATATGATTTAAGACGAAGATCCTAACCCCAATGTATAAATGAGGTTAGAGATCTCCAAAGCACCCACAATGATGGGGGATAAAAATTACCTGTCTCAGATTTTCGAGCCTCTCGATATCTACCAAGAAAGCTACGTGATTATTCTTATTTAATATACTTTTATTCTATCTCCTCAATAAGTGGATAATGTGGATCCATCTGAATGAAAGACATTGAGCAGACAGGAAAAGTTGGACATGTGATTTTTTTATCCAATGAAGGGTGTGTTATCATATCATGTATATAGTTTGCATATTATGTATTTCTCCTTATAACAGGCATGTAAATAGTCTTGATCCCCTTTTGATTTGTAGCCTAAAATAGGTATGCACCTCCTCTTTATATTGGAACCGTATGGAATGGAATAACCACGGAATTTATTCTCCTACATGGTATTAATTCTTGAAAATATTATTGGATATGTTTCATAATATAAGATGCAAATAAAAATTATAGTTTATCAAATATATGATGACTTCATATGTAACTAGAAATAAAAGGAGGGACTATTGCAATAAAGTTTAATTGTTAAAATAGTGATTTTAACTAATTCTTCCTTCTCATTGTACCCTTTTTAGCCTTATTCTTATTGGACCTTTTGTAGGTGACCATTTGATGGTTCCTTAAAAAGAGATGTGGTTTTAGATGAAAAAAAAGATTACATGACTTGAAAAACTCTCTCCTCTCTCCCTCCTTCTTGCTCTCGGTCGAACACACCTTTTGTTCTTCAAATCTCTTGTAGATTTGTTTAAAAGAACTCTATTTTTGCATTCTCAAGAAAGAACTAGCATTTCTTCAAGGTGTTGGCGCTTGTGGTGGATACCTCTAGAGAGGAGCTACTTTGGTCCTTGTTGCCATCCTCAACAACACCCTATTTCGAGTTGGTCAAAGTCATCAAAGGTTGTACCTTTAAACTCTCTTATGGTTGTTGTTTTATCTATCTTTTCTTGCATGTAAGAAGATCCTTGGTAGGAATAAAATAGTTTTATGTTTTGTTCAAATTTTTTTGGGTTTGCTTCCATTGCCTAAAATCGTTTTATTTCTTTTATGAGTTTTTGAAACACTTGATTTGAACAACAATCCCAACACATATATGATGACTCTTATTATTACTCCAATTCTTTCACACCACCAACACGCAAAGGCCTTGTGTATAAATGGCTGCCTAGATCTGGTGTGTCACATGACCCAATAGGACCCATTTACGAATGGGTAGCTAAATCTCATTAATCTATTTTGTAGACCACTCAAGTGTGGTATCTAGATTCTGGTTGCTCCAAACACATGACTGAAAGAAAGGAGCTTCTCACGAACTTCACTGATAAATATTATGGGATGATTCAATTCGGTAATGACATTTTCACCAATTATGGGGTATGGCGACATAGTGCAAGAGAATATCACCATCAAGAAAGTTTCTTATGTGGAGGGTTTAGGACATAATTTGTTCAGCATCGGCCAATTATGTAACAGAAATCTAGAAGTCAACTTTAAAGCCAGAAGATGCAGTGTCAAACAGAGGATGGAACGAAATTGCTAGCTAGGACACGTCGGTCAAATATGTACACTATTGATTTGGCATCTCTGAATAGTAAAAGATCTGTGTGTCTACTTTCAAAGGCCTCAATGCAGCAAAATTGGTTATGGCATCACCGAATCTCCCACCTAATCTTCAAAAATATCAACAAGTTGGTCATCGAAGGGTTAGTCAAAGGATTGCAAGAGCTCAAGTTCGAAAAGGAACATTTGTGTGCGGCCTCTGAAATGGGGAAGATGAAAAAAGCATCACATTAGTCGAAGGCAGTTCCAAGCACAACGAGATCACTTTAATTGGTTCATATGGATTTATGTGGCCCTATGCCCATTCAGAGCATCAATGACAAGAAATAAATTATTGTCATGCTTGACGATTTCTCACAATACACATGGGTCAAGTTTCTCCAAACTAAAGAAGAGACCCCAAAGTTTATTATATATATTCTTAAGATTGTTCAGGTGAACCTTCAGCTGACTGCACAATCCATACCGATCAACAACGGCTCTAAGTTCAAGAACAGGGTCTTGGGCGCATACCTAGACTCTATAGGTATTACTAATACCTATTCAACGGCTCGCACCCCTCAACATAATGGAGTAGTCGAAAGGAGGAATAGAACCTTAGTGAAAGTTGCTCGTACCATGCTGACTCAGTCCAAGCTTGACTTGTTCCTTTAGGCCGAAGCCTATGCCACTGCCTGTTTCACTCAAAATCGATCAATCGTCAACAAAGGGTTTGGTAAAACTCCATATGATATTATCAATAATTGCGTCCTTAACATCCAATTTTTTCATGCTTTTGGATGAAGGTGTTTTGTACTTAATGACAAGGAGGATCTCGGGAAGTTTAATCCCAAAGCAGATGAAGTTGTCTTCATCGGTTACTCCTTTGAATTAGTCGCATTCCGTGTCTACAACAAGAGAACCAAATCTATCATTGAGAGCGTAAATGTATCCTTTGATGAATTAGCTGATTTAGCTTCTGAACACCTCAGTTTAGAACCCGCTTTAACTGGTGTATTAGCTTCTGAACAAGTCAGTCCAGGAGCTGTACAAAAACTGGTCATACCAAATCATGCTTCTACATCAACATCTATTTCTAATGATTTGGATTTATTATTTGAATATTTTTTGATGAATATTTCGGATCATCTAAGCTTATATCTATTATTCCAAGCAGTGTCGGAGACGCATAAGTGGAAGTTGATGTCACTCTATCAGGAACTTCCAACTCTCAAGGAACGACCACAACAGAAAGCTCTCCGACTACTCCAACTCCTCTAGAAGATGATCAAGGCACATCCTCCTCTAGTGATGGTTCCGATGGTACTTCATCCTCAACTGATGAATCACCTGACTCAATTCCCCTGAAGTCCACACTACCTCATCTTCCTCAGATACCTCTACGATATAACCATCTCCATCACAAGAGGAAGTCCCCAGTGAATCCTCTATATTCCCTCGGGTTTACAACCAACACTGGAATCAGTTCAAGACATCCCTTCAGGAAGATATGTAGATCCTACTCAAGATCAGAACAACTATCAACCGCTTTGGCACTCTCATCGGTGGATGAAGGACCATCCTCTTCACCAAATCATTGGTGATCCATCTACTCCAGTTCGCACAAGGTCCACGTCCGCAAATGATTGCTTCTTCTCGATTTTCGTATGAATTGATAGCTCTCAAATAGTTGTAGTTTTTCATATCAGTATTGAATAAACTACATATTTCTACCCTATGATTCCTTGTTATTTTTATAATCAATCCAATCATGATCTCAATGGACCTAACAAGTGGTATCAGACCTTAACAGAGATATTTTTCTTTGCACGATCGAGATCTGATTGATATTAATAGAACAATCGATGAATTTTTTTGATTTTTGTGATTTGATGAAATTTGTTTGTTCTTTGATGTTAAATTGGTTCTGTGGATAGAGTCGATTAGTATAGAACCAATTAATTTGTACAATTTCATCAAACTCAGTTGATTAGATCGATTTTTGAGTTTTTTTTTCTGTTCGAAAATATATATCACTGTGGTTGGATCGAATTGGTGTTTAGAGTCGAAATTAGACAATATGCTCAACTACAAATGTGCTCAATAGTTATTTTCGAACCTGCTGTCAATGTTTCAACTCAAGATTCGATGTTTTGAAGGTGATTTTGAAGAAAGTTGGGACAATCGTTCCAGATCTACAGAATTCGCAAGATTTGGTTGAAGAACTCGCAGATGTTTAAGAATTCGTAGAAAGAAGATTTTTTGAAGAATTCGCAACAATATAATTCGCATGCTGAAGTGTTTGAGAAATTCTCATGTCAGAATTCGTAAAGACTTTGAAGCTGATATCTTGTTAAGTATAGAATTCGCACCATAGTTATCTGCGAAAGGTTCAAAGATTCGCAGGATAACATTCTCTGAAGATGAATTTTTTTTTAAGTGTGGAATTTGTACATATGTATGTTGTGAAAAGTAGAGAATTCGCAGATAAGAGTGTTTCGAAAGTTAAGAATTCGCAGGTATGTGAGATGCGAATTGTAAGGATTCCCAGGTATGTGGTCTGCGAAATGCGAGAATTCGCAGAATAGGCACTTGCAAAAGTTAAGGATTCGCAGGAAAGCCTTTGCGAATTGTGATGTTAGGCTTAGTGCATCTTGCGAATTGTGCTCCAAAGTCAATAGTGTTCTGCGAATTTATGGTGTTTTGCGAAAAGTTTGAGACTTTTTGAGAATTTTGACTGTTCTGAACCCATTCCGATACAAGTTTGCCCTGTTCCTGAGCTTTCTACGCGTAATGCATATGTGACATCATTCTTATCATATGTTGGTCACATATCTTTAGCAACTAATCTACATTTCACGAGTGCACATGCCTTACAAGATTTTCAGATTCTCGATTTGATGATTTGGTCTCTAATTAGATTGAGTTAGCTGCCTGAGCATATGCAATCTTCAGTCTGGAAAGCTTCTTGAGTTGTTAGACCGTTGAGAGCACTTTATCATTCTTCTGAACTGATCACTCATTAGTGTGAGCGACTGTAATCATTGTTTTGATGCTTGAGTTGTAATTCAGAATCCTGAGTGCTTATAATCATCCATCTGATTCGTGAAGAAAGTAGTTATGGATTTGATTGTTCAGTATTCTGGAAAGCAGTCAGAAAATGAGCATATTCTATCAGTTGTTGAACATTGCTTGCCTTCTACCCTTGCCTTGTAGTGTTGCTACCGGATGCTATCACCCGTAAGCTGATTAGATGAAGTTCTTAAGCTGAATTCTTATTTCAACTCATGGTTCAAGGACAGATCAGATGTTATACAATGAAGATGCACTTGGCTGTAATTCTAATATTCAACACATATCATTCTTGTGGTCATACGGAATGTGTTGGATTTACAAGAGTCAAAAGTTGTCTTGATGTGCACTCAGTCGAGGTTATGGTCTACATCAGATCTGATATTTCAGTTGATACTTCAAGGATAAGAGCTACTTTCAAGGGGGAGCAAGAGGAGCTTTGAAGTTTATGCAACACTAAGTTTTATAAAGAAATCAAGGGGGAGAGGAGATAAAGTTGGAGCTTAACAGAGAATGATTACTTTACAAAACTTAGGGGGAGAATGTTAGAACATAAAATATGTTCTATTTAGAAGTTTAGTAAATCAATCAATATAATTTTATTGGGCCTTGTATATGGGTTTGGGCTTTATTGTGTACAAGGGTTGTGGGGGTATAAATAGAAATCATGTAGCCTAGTTTAGGTTAACTTTCATTTCTACAATGTAGCCGTATGAATTGATAGCTCTCAAGTAGTTGCAGTTTTTCATTTCAGTATTGAATAAACTACAGATTTCTACCCTATGATTCCTTGTTATTTTTATAATCAATCCAATCATGATCTTATTGGACCTAACACTTCTTAAAGGAAGAGGTGTACGTCTCCCAACCAGAAGGCTTTGTTAATGCAGATAAGCCTGATCATGTATACAAACTTGACAAAGCCTTGTATGGTCTCAAGTAAGCGCCGTGCCTGGTATGACATTATATCCCAATTTTTAGTCAAATCCGACTTCTCCAAAGGTAAAATCGGTACCACACGTTTTTTATAAAGAAAGCAAATGGCGATATAATTCTTATACAGATTTATGTAGATGATATAATATTTGGATCAACAAACCCTCAATATTATAAGAACTTTTCAGCCCTAATGATGTCCAAATTTCAAACGAGTATGATGGGTAAATGAATTTTTTTCCTGGGTCTTCAAGTTAAACAACTTTCAACAGGAATTTTCATTAATCAATCAAAATACATTTCCGAACTTTAAAGAAATATAAGTTGGAAAACAGTACTCTTATGAAAACTCTGATGACATCAGGTTCTAAGCTTCACTCTAATCCTGATGGAAAGGATGTGGATGCTAAGACTTATAGAGGCACGATAGGGTATTTGATGTATCTGATGGCCAGTAGACCGGATATTATGTTTTCAACATGTCTCCATGCAAGGTATCAGTCCAAGACAAAGGAGTCTCACTTCATAGCTGTCAAACGGATTTTCCGTTACTTAAAAGGTACAACTGATCTTGGCTTATGGTATCCTAAGGACACAGGGTATGAGTTGGTTTCATACTCAGTTGTGGATTACGCGGGATGCATGCTGGACAGAAAAAGCACAATGGGTCATGTGCAGTTCCTTGGCAATAAGCTCGTCAGTTGGGCCTCAAAGAAGTAGAATTGCGTGTCCACCTCCATAGCTGAAGCGAAGTACGCCTTTGCCGCCAATTTCTCCTCACAAGTGATATGGATGCACACTCAGCTCAAGGACTACGGATTTCACTACTCGAAAATAGCCATCTAATGTGACTCGAAGAGCGCAATTTCAATAACCAACAATCTGGCATACGAAAACGAAACACATAGACGTCCAGTATCATTTCATAAAGGATCATGTAGAACGAGGTACGATCGAACTCTATTTTGTAAATACTGAGCATCAGTTAGTAGATCTTTTTACAAAACCCTTGGACGAAAAACGGTTTAATTATCTTGTGTCGAAGCTGGGTTTGCTTAATCTGAAAGTTTAATAGTTATTTTGAATCCTTTACAATTTCAATACAGTAAATATGGACTGTTCCTTTCTCATCCATAAGTTACACTCCGGATGATCCTGATCACACTCTTTATTCATTGCATCCTAATTGTACCGAACTCATACTATTTTAAACTTCTATGTTTTCAATATAGGTTTCTTTCTTGTTTTGTTTTTCGCTTTCCTTCCTGTCCATGTGCTTCTTCGTTATTAATCTCTTCATTGATTGTTGGTTATCTTGTATTTAACGTGTGATCATGTGTTTAGGGGGAACATTACACGTGAATTTGTGTAAGTAAGGTTAAGGTCATAAGTTTAGGGGGAGTGTCATTATGTGTGAAGATCGAGTTTTCATTTTTTTCAAAGTTTTTTTTTGGTTTTTGCATAAGTTGAGGGGGAGTAATAGCTTAGTTCTTAACTTTTTCCAAAGTAAGGTTCCTGGATAAACCCTTGGCCACATTTATAGGATAAAAGAACCCGGGTCAACCTCTTGTCCGCAACAGGTTCTTATTCGGACACCCGAATTAACCAAAAGTTCCGGATTGGCCAAAGTTTTTGGATTTCAGCTTCCCGGTTGGGTCTAGTTCCCTATTGGGCCGCCTACCCGGGTTGACCGACCTAACCGGGTCGACTGCCTTACCTGGGCAGCCGACTTCTCAAGTGACGGGGTTTAGAAAGGGTTTTTGGCCCCATAATGTTAATTCACCGATTCATGTTTTCTCTCTCAACTTGTTTCTCTTAAATTCGATCGACACTTGTTGGTTATCTCGTCGCACCCATCAAGCCGTTTCCCGGCTACTTTGATTTTCCGGGTAAGTTACTTTCCCGACTAAGCCCAATTCCCGGGAGTTCCCTCTTTCCTGAATAAGGCCGAAACCTTGGGTACATTCATTTTGTGTGTAGGCCGAACCCGGGTAACTCCATTTTACCGGGCAGGCCAAAACCTTGGGTACACCCACAACCCAGGTAGGTCACCTGCTGGGTAAAATCACTCCCCGGGTAAGACTATCCCGGGTAGATCATAACCCGTTTTGATTTTCCAACGGGCATGCACATACGCTTTGGTTTGGAGTTCTTCATTGTGTTTTGGGCTAACATATTCATATTTATAGGTACTCAACATGTTTGGTGACGAATAAAATGTTCCCCAAACCTTACCTGGGCATGACTAGCCAATTGACCCGATTGCGGATGCGAGACTCATTTATGTAGACGACATTCTGCCTATCGTTGCCAACAACTACCATCTAAATGTCGAAGCCTTCAGTTGCCGACATCCAATAATCGTGGAGATCCTCAATGGTCACCCACTTCGATTTGCACTTACAGAAACCCCTGACGTGCCCATGATCTACTTGCAACAAGTATGGCAGACAATTCAGATTGTCGGCAACAACTGTCTCTAAAGCCTCCTCAACGTGATTCCATTCGTCCTTACACGAGACATCCTAAAGTGAGTTCTGGATCTTCCAACGGCCACTGGCTTCCCAGGACGGGAAACATACGATCTTGTCATGCTAGAATCATAGGTGTGTGCTGAAGTGATAGCGCTCGGGTACTCCTTCACACTTAACAGGGCGTCCGTGTTCAAAAGGCAATACCTGACGCCTCTCTAGTATACCCTATTCACTATTCTCAACCTATGTCTATCATCAAAGACCAAAGGAATATACCAATGCAGTCTCAACTTTCTCCATCTCATCCATGGCATCGCCTACCACCATCACATCCATTATGCCAATATTCTATGGACAGAGTTACTTCAGAATGTTCAAGACAATTCCACATCTAGACGGCGCAACTTCATTCATTTCATGAGATTATTGCAGATTGCTATCCACAGCGCTATGTGAGGTAACCGCTCCATTCCTAAATGACCATCACATCTGGTATACCCCGAACACAGAAGGAATCACTTAGCCAAGAAGGCTGAAATCGAGGGCATATCCACCATGCGTATCCCCGATGGCCTACTAGCTTATGTGAGTCCCACGACACCGAGTGTGTTAGTGTATAGGCACAGGCAAGGTATACAGGCTCCTCTGGTACCAGAATTGGCAAAAACATCCTAGGTAGCACGCCCAGAGAGTAGTGAGGGTTCTATAAATCTAGGTGAGCGAGTCCAGGATACTGGGGTTCCTAAATAGGGAGCGCCGAGGGAAAACATTGTGAGGGGATCTAGCATGGGCGGTGTCGTGGAATCCCGACCATTAGCTAGTCAAGCTTCTCAGGTGGATACAGACCCATCACTCCATGATGTTCAGGTTAGTGGTGCTTCTTCTGACTCTACACCGGAGAGTGACATTGCGACTACACCCGACAATGTCGAGGGTGACAAAGATGACAATTCCATATCTGGAAACTCTGACGACCATGATGATCAGTTTCGTCTAATCTCGACTCGGATTGCTCGTCGAACTCCTATGACTATCACCGATTGACCCCCCCCCCCCCCCCGTTACTATTGCACCCCAAGCCACTATTGGATAGATAAGGAGAACAAATGGAGAATTAGTTGAAAATTTTGAAAATGTGAGCTTGAGAGAAAGGAGATCTAAAAGAAACAATGAGAGATCTAGTGTGATAAGGCAACAAACACCTGTTATCCTTCCTCAAACCAGTGTCACTCGAGTAGTCGCATCTACTACTCAGTCTCATTTGTTGGGACCGAGTATTGAACAAGACATCATGGAACCAGCGATGCAAGTGCACACCTTCGCGAGCCACTCAGACATCTCTAAACGAATGTCTGTTTCATTTCCGCACGGGGACTTAGCACATAGTCTACCTGTCTCTTACTTGGAGAGCTCAAGTATTGAAACAAGAGGACAACAACCCCAATTCTCGACTTCTTTAAAGGCACCATCGCGTCTAGAACCACTTGTTGAAATACTTTCTTTGGCTAGGACACAATTACATCATTCGGCTACTGCTGGAAGTCTTAGTGACCCAACTGGACCACCCATAGTAACTCTACCATCTGGTGGATAACAAGGATTTGGTGGAAGTCCTACCACAGTTAACGTCACCTTAACTGTGAACGAGGTAGTACAACCGTTAAGTCAACAATTGTTACTTCAACTGGTAATCTGTGTGATCTAAGAGTTACTTTCTTGGAATTTTTTTCGAAGGAATATCTGGACGACGCCTTAAAGGCTGTCCGCGATCATATGGAGGAGGAGATGAGGAGACATGTAAATGCGCTGAAAAGTTTGATAAAGGGTAAAGCAGCTATGACCGAACCTGAACCCGAAACACGTCCACCACCTCAAACCCCATCCAATCTATCCATAAATTACCTGAAATCCATGCTCATAGCCAAACTAATGTCCCAATCTGACATCGATACTTCTACCGAAGCTGACTTGATAGGAATGCTCAGATCTCAGGTCAAAACCACTCCACCCGCTTCTACACAACATATCACACCTGAAACTGTCCAAACCCGTAACGTCACTCTTCCGTTTGTGCAACACACTTTGGATACACTCTCTGATAGAGTTGCATCTCTCGAGAATACCTGCAAGGGTCAAGCTCAGGGTTTCAAGCACATACATGATGATCAGGATGACCCCGATCACCAAGAGGGAGGAGAAGCATCAACGTATATCTGAACCAGAGACCGTCAGTTCCAACACAGCTATAGTGGTACAAACCAAAACTGCTAAAATCGTACAGATCTTAGAGCATAATCAGACATAGGTACATGATATGGACATCTAAACGTCTAAAGGAATCGACATTCCTTCTGATGTAACCCAACGGTTGAAAATCCGAGGACGGTGACAAAGGAATGGTTGAGTTAACTATTATGGAAAGACCGACTCTACAAATCATTGACCTAGAATCTGAGATGGACCCAGAAACTGAAAGTCAGACAAATGCAAAGGCTTTAATTGCTATAAAGGTCGAAGTAGATGAATTGTTTGATACTTCCCACAACGAATTCCAGGAACAAGGAGACTTTGACCTAATATTTCTTCATAATGAACATTTCACAGAGTCAGAATCGAAGGTCCTTGAATCTCACTCTAATGAAGCTCAGGTGCAACAGAGTCGACCTATTCGATGGGAAAGAATCAGAATCCTAGTTCTGTTTCTGGAAGATTCAGAGAAAAAAGATCTTTGTGCGTTGGATCAGGCCACTAGATTCGGTTTTAGTATACGGGATATCTAATTTTGAGCCAATTCAACAGATAGAATACATGTCAATGATGAAGACAAAGGATCAACCAGTTAGTGCTGTCAAAACCAAGTACATAATTAAAAAGATCAAGGAGATTACTTCCTAAAAACTTCGAAAGGTTTGGTTTCCGATTTTCACGGTCACTCGACAGGAGGGTAATGACTGGATATTTTTAGAGGCTGACTTCAAGAACATGGAACTGAATGACTTCCCCGAATATTCTGAGGGACTTAAAGACCAAAACCATCAGACCAATTCAGGTCACTAAAGCTCTTGAAGTAGTCAAGAGGTTCATGAAAAGTTCGATCAAGCTCTCATACCTCATTGTTATGCAAATGGGTGTTGAAAGCAATCAGAGGAAGGTAAATTTGCTCAAGCCATATCAGACACTACCAGGAATAGAAGACATCCCGGTATATACCATACTTTCCAATCTTGAATCAAGTATAGTCTACAACAGTGCTACCGGTGAAAAGCGTTTTCTCAGATTTAGTCAAATTGCTCGATACTCTGACAGAACTCTGAAGATAATTCATCAGATATTGAAAGAAAAACTTGTTAAGGAAGAGAAAGAGCTGGAAAAGATGAAATAATTGGAGAGATACCTGACCAATGGATCCTTGAACTTAATCGAATAAAGACTTGAATACAGAAACTCCATCAAAAAATTTCAGGTCCTCTTTGCTATTCAAAGGAGATACGTTCCAGATACACACATCATTGAACTTCAATTCAAAGGGGAGATTGTTAGGGTTAGTTGTTTATATTGAATAGAAGTTAAGTGGCTATTTGTGAAAATACCTTAAAGGGTATATATTGTTTTGTATTTAGGGTTTAATCCCGAAGAGAGTTAATTAGACTAATTGTTTGCTTTGTACGTGAAAGAACTCTCCACTTCTCTACTCAATCATATGAACATGTTTGATGATTAATGCTTTGTGTTATTGATTGATATTGAAATATACACTTGTTATTGGGAATTACATGTCGCTTAGAGGACCAAGAGATCATATTATCTCATTGAAAAACACAGTGACTGAATTGGACCGTCTAATGTATGGGCAACCACTGTAATCTGCATTTGTATAGGAGACACGATTAGTGATCGAGGATGGGTATATGTAATACCATAGAATTTGATAAGAGCAACTAATTAAAATTTTTAAACATAACATCAGGTAAGGGATGAAACTTCCTCTTTCGATCAAAAACTCTATATGCCTCATCTACAAATTCTATAATTAACCTTGACAGTCATAAACTCTAATAATATATACAAACTAAATTGAAGTCGGGTGTCACTTAACCCAAATACAAGTTGCTCTCCTTAACTTAATGCGGAAGACTTCATCAAGCTACTCACTCCTCAGGCGCACAAATGGCACTCCTCTCTTCACTGAGATACTAGAACTATTCCCAATCGGAATCTGTTGGACATGCCGACAAATAAAAAGGTTAGGCTAACGCCTAGTGAGTTCAAGAGTTTTACATGAATAAATGTATCTTTAAAAGAATGAACTTTACTTAAAATCACGACCTTTCAAATAATGTACTTTAAAACTTGGAAATAAATCTTTTCCAATATCATGCATTTTCAAAGATGAACGCCTCATTACAAACATTCTTTATAAAATGATGCAACTCAAACTTACTCGAATCAATAATATGAATTTGACTCCCATTTAAGAAACGTATATAAAGCGTTACACCCCAAAACACCCAAGCGCGGGTGGGGCAAAATAACGAAGCCATAAATCATTGTCAAAATCCACATATATAATACGTCCGAAAACATGGACACTAGGCCCAATACTCACGCGATAATCGGCGAAAGGAAACCAAATATCAAAACATGGGGATGACATACTTCATTCAAACCTTAATATACGTGGATGAAGGTCCAATATTAAGGTCCTCATTCACTGTCGACCACATAAGACCAATGATAATAAAGTAAGACATCAACATATAAGATACAGATGGCCGACGACAGGGGAGACCCGTATCCGTTGAGAGTGGAGGAACACAAAAGTATGTCACTCTTACACCGTTAATCGCATGACACCTCACGACATGAAAGCCCAAGTGTCCCTACGACTTCTCAACAAGTTACACCTTAAGAGACGGTTGACCTTGATAAACATTACAAAGAACTCCATCCCCAAGGCCTGCCAATCTTAAAGATTACCTCCCAGGCATTACTTCAAGCGACGGAGGTCCTAGTGCCTACCTCTCAGGTAGCACCTCTAGACTCAACTCTCCAGTGCCTACTTGTAAAGTTTTCAGTCGTAAACCATGAGTACAGAAGTTCAACGCTGCAATACCTAATTGACCATCCAAACAGGATGACTTACGTGCCTGTCGATCCAATGCAAGACAGTATAACATTACATGACTACACAAGAATGACCAACACACTCGAGCATGTAATAAATATCAATATGCAACATGGTGCATTAGCATGTAAACCATAACTGGGCTCTACATTGAGTCAATAAAACCGGACAAGTGTCTTCAAGACTCTTTTAAGTCAACACCGAGCTAAAATGCTCAATACCCTTTTTGACCAACGATTAACAATCCCTAATTACATAACATAACCGACTCACGTCATGCAAACACACTCCAAAATACATGGGTAGACTCCAATACAATTTAGATTGGGACAAATGGTTTTCCAAATGGATTTATACTCTTTATTCTTTCAAAACATCCCATAACACAAAATCAAGCCTTTTACCCATACAAACACTAAAAGTGTATTTTCACCAAACGATTTGCATTTATGCATTAAACCATCAAAATACTCTAAAATGACTTATTTATCAAGATACCCAAAGAATCCCAATTTTGGGTGTTTTACAAGGTTTATAAAGTCAAATACTTCAAATAATCAACTCACCAAATATTCCAACAAATGATAATTTCATGCAAAACATAATAACACTTTAAAATGAACATTTTGGCATGTACAACGTTTTCACAAATCAACTTGAACTCACCTTGCTAGATTTAGGGTAAATCTAGATTCTACCCCGAACTTGAGCTTCGTTGAAGAAACTTGAATCCACAAGCAATTCCTTCCAAAAACCTATATTCATAAGTTTCCAACCATCAAGAATCGATCCCCAAACATTTTACATCAAAATCCCCAATTTGACCAAAACCCTAATTTTTGACCTAATTTCTCCAAAACCATCAAACCCAAAATTTGAGAAACCAATCACTAGAAAATCATAAAGAGATCATTTATATCTTATAACAAGGTTTAGAAATGGGAGGGATACACTTATTACTTAGGTTTTGATGAAAAACTAAAAAACCCAAGAAAGAAGCTTGAGGTTGAAGATGACAATGAAGATTCTTAGTGTCTAACTTTTAACCTTTGATGACATTTCAATACTTAAGGATGAAGGCATTTGATGGATCAAAACCACCATGGATGGGTTTGGGAGGTCTTGAGAGAGTTTAGAGGGAGTTGGGAGTGAAATGTGAGGTGAGAATGAAGAAGAAAGCCAAAATCCCGTATTTAACAACACACCAGTCCTTAGGTGCGACATTGCCATGCGACATTGCCCATGGCAATGTCGCTGGTCATTGTCGTCAGCTTCATCCCCCCTTCTGTTTCATGCTGCTACTTTGCCAAGTGCGACTATGACACTATCATAGTCGTCGGGCATTGTATCCGTAGCCGTACCCGTACCAAGCTCTAAAACTCGACTTTTTCAACACCAAGACCCTCGACACTCTTTGGGACTTTAAATAATGTTTTCCCAACATAAATCCTACCATTTACAAGATACAGAAACGTCCGGGCGACCTTTACTTACCTAAAATTACGGGTGTTACAGTATAAGTGCAAGCCAAGATGAATAGTGTCTTGAATATGACACAAGATGCACTTTAGAGATTGCATGTGTTCCTCACGAGGGTCATGCATGTAGAGGCAGATTTGTTGTACAACATAAGAGATATCGGGTCTCGTGAAGGTGAGATATTGTAGTGCCTCGGCCAAACTATGATATTTTGTCGGATCCTCATACGGAGTAGCACTAGGAGATGCCCCTACCTTCGATTTAGTGTCCACCTGGGTAGGGCATGGTTTGTAAGATGTCATGCCATCTCGTTTGACTATTTCTATGAGAGAAATAACCCAACACTATGTCGGGTAACGATAATGCCCATGAAATAGCTCAGGAGGCCCAAGTCCTTAGAAAATTCAGAAGATAGAAGAGACATGATGATGTTTCGGAGGGTCTCCGATGATGTAGTCAGTATAATGTCGTCTACATAGAGCAAGAGGCATGATGTATCATTCCCACGATGATAGATGAATAAAGAGTGATCATATTTTCTATGATTAAAACCAATAGTGGTTGCATAATTAGCAAAGCGATACTAGACACATGGTGCTTGCTTGAGGCCATAGAGTGACTTTTTCAAGAGACAAACATGATCCGGATGGTCGGGATCCCGGAATCCCATAGACTGATGCATATATACCGTTTCATTTAAATAGTCGTGCAAGAAAGCATTCTTGACATCCAACCGATGAATGGTCTAAGATCGAGACAAAGCAATGCTTAACGCAGCCCGCATGGTCGCTGGTTTGGCTACCGGACTAACAGTCTCATCACAATCTACGCCAACTTGTTGAGATCTTCCATCACCAATAAGTCGGACCTTATGCCTCTCAAAAGTACCGTTAGAATTAGTGTTATGATGAAAAATCCACATATATCGAATGATATTAACATTGGGAGGACGAGGCACCAACTCCCACGTTTATTACTAATATGAGCTTTATATTCATCTAGCATAACCGATTTTCCAATTAGGGTCGGATAGCACCGCTAATGGGCTACGGGGAAGGGGAGATTTTTTGACCGCCTTATGAAGATTAAACAAGTGTTTAGGCTTGTAAATCCCATGGCGAATACGAGTTGTCATTTGTGACAAAGTAGGCAGTGGATCAGTGGTGGGAGGGGTAGTAGTAGGGGGTGGGGCTGCTGGATCTCCGGGGATGGCGAAGAGGGAGTTGGGCCAATGGGTTAGTGATGTGATAGGGGTGGTGCGGTTTCAGTAGAAGGGAAGGGGACAGGGTTGTCCGATGATGGGGTAGGTCGAACGGGCAACGATGATGTGTGGAGAGGTGGCGGTTCATGAGGAGAGGGAGCCACAAAAGTGTGTGTTTGGGGATGAACCATAGATGGAGAGGGATTTAGAAGTTTATGGACTAAGAGAGGGGCTATGTCATGATCTAAGAAGTTATATGTGTTTGATGTAGGTGTGTGAAGTTTGGAAAAAAGGGGATTGCTTTTCATCAAACAACACATGTTGACAAATGGTTATTTTGCGGGTGGATATATCATAGCATTTGTAAATTCGATGGTGCGAAGGGTATCCTAGGAATACACATGGTGTTGAAAGAGTATGAAGTTTGTGAATGGTGGTGGAAGGAAAGAGGGGGAAATATAGACATCCGAACACCCGAAGGTGGGAGTAAGATGGGTCTTTTTGATATAGAATCTTCAAAAGCGTGTGATATCCTGGACGCTTACTCGGAAGTATGTTTAAGAGGTTGGTTTCCACTTGGAGAGAATGGTGCCAAAAAGATGCGGGCACGAATGCATGAGTAAGAAGGGTTCAAACGACATTGTTAATGGTACGAATTTTCCATTCGGCCTTGCCATTTTGTGGTGAAGGGTGAGGACATGAGAAACAGAATCGCATGCCGTTTAAATCACAAAATCTTCGAAAATGGTCATTTTATTATTCTTTACCATTGTCACATTGGAACAATTTGATTTCCCGTTCAAATTGTGTTTTGATATACGCTCGAAATTTCAAAAAAAACAGAATGCTCTTGAGATTTATTGGCAATAGGGTAACTCCATAAAAAATTAGAAAATTCATCCAGGAAAAGAACATTTTATCTATGCCCCGAAGAAATTAAAACCGGAGAGGTCCAAAGATCACTATGAACAATATCAAATGGCATAATAGTAACATAAAACGATGGCATAAATGATAATTTAATATGTTTGTGAAGCGGACAAGAAGAACAAAGAGGGGGACTAATATTCTTATTACAATCAATTACTTTATTTTTCCGAAGAGTTTTAGAACAGGAGCTCCCAGATGTGATGATTGGATAGATATCCCCCATAATATCACATCTCATAAGTTGAATCCCTGTCCTGTCCGGAGGTCCTTCACAAAAAACAAAGGGAGCAAATGCAGAAGATACTAAATTATCAGTAGTGAACTTACGGACGAAGATTAATTTTTGATGAGCTTGGGGGCATGAAGAAAGTTGTTTAGGGACAAATGGGGGTATGAGGGTTTGAGGGCCGAATTACCACAATCCCAAATTGGAATCGTATTTCCATTGCCAACAATTATGCCATATTTATTGATCAAATTATAATAAGACGAGAGAGTACCTGGGTTTGATGTCATGTGGGAGGTAGCACCGGTATCCATGTACCAATTTTCGTTGGGTTGATTGAGAGCAAGTGTATGCATGGAAACTTCAATATCAGTTGGTGTAGGGCCAATCTATGACGGGGTGGTTGTTTGGTATGTTTGAGGTGGACATGATCCCTATGTTCCAACTTCCCTCTAAGTCTGTTGGGGATGGTGAGGCCATGCAACGGTGGGATACAGTGAGGGAGGGGTTGCCCATGGTTGCAGGGCATATTGCACCCACGGGGAAAAAACCATTGGTGGGGCTGCCACTTCATTGGAAGTTTCTGTTGAGGGCTGCCATGGCCAGTACCGTGTGCCCTGCGACTGCTACTGCTCCGATTGGTGTTCACTCGTCCTCGACCCCCAGGCCGTTTAGTGTGGTTGTTAATGTTACAAGATTAGGTAGAGTAAGTGTTGCTGTTGGGATGAGATGCAAGCTCATCCTAGTTGGCAGGCGGGGAACCCGTAAGCAAGGCAGAACTGGTGTCTCTAGCAACACGTTTGGCCAAGCCCGTCTCTTCTAAAGTAAAAATCGATCGGGCCTTTGAAAATAGAGGAAGAGGGTCACTTTGTTGGATATGAGTAGCAATACCTCCATATGTTTCATTGAGGCCAACAAGAAGTTGGAGAACTAGTCATTGATTTGTGACAGGTGCTCCAACGTTGCCGGGTTGATCTGCGAGCATTTTCACACATTGACAGTACACCCCGACATTTGGAAAATCATCCAGATGAGTATGCGAGAACCAACTCTCAAGGAGAACGATATGAGAATACTTATTATCTTGAAATAGATCCGCTAAACGGTTCCATGCTTCTATTGCTGTTGTATCTGGTTCAAGGATTGGATGGAGAAGATCCTTAGAAGTCGTTCCATAAATCCATTGTAGAACAATAACGTCAAGACGATCCAAAAGGTCGGGATCTGCTTTAGGATCAACAACCTTCTTACTAGTGTTTTTAGGAACAATGAGATGATCAAGAACTTGATATTCTCTTGCGTGAATTTTGAATAATTCCGCCCAAGAGTTGTACTAGCCGGTTTCCATGTCTAACGTAACGGGGATGAAGTTTTTGACATTGTTAACATCCAAGGCTGGATGAAACTTTGGTTGGTTGGCCATTCGATGTGGCAGTGATGGAGAGAGACCTAAGCTCTTGATACCATGAAAGTAAACTGTTTTCTATGCCTTCCATTCATGAACCTTCACGTTTAAATACAAGTACAACAAGCCTATCACCTAGGCCTAGAGATGGAAAATATCTATCCTAAAAAACATGGGATAATTACAAAATAATAAAAGATTTGCATATTTCAAAATAATAAAAGATTTGCCAAGATTACTTTCATAATCTTTCAGGGATGTTAAAGAAAATAATTAAGCTTATGGTTAAAAAATTATCTGTTTATGCTATATCAATTTTAGATCAAGTAATTCTTAACAATAATTCATCATGTGATCAAATAATTGATTTAGTCTAACCAGTAACCGATGTGGTTTGTTGTTCCATCTCTTCTCCAACAGGGAGATAAAAACAATTTTCACCAAAATATATATATATATATATATATATATATATATATATATATTAGAAATGTATTCTCGCAATGCAGCGGGTTTCTGAAATCTAGAACTCGAAATCTCGTTCATTATTCATATTTTTTGTTATTCTTTTTTATTTTATTTTACGATTTTGAGAAACCTAGATTTAAAACAAAAATATATTTTAGTTTAATTATGGTTTTTTATAAAAAATAATAATAATTTTTTTTGTTACGGGTCAAAAAATGTTTAATTTAAATGATAACTATATTTAAAATTAAAAAAATAACATACTTCAATAAAAAATAAAAATAAGGTGTTTTATCTTGAATTTTCTTATATTTATCAGTTAGTTATATCAATAGTTAAAATTTTTAGATATTTTAGAAAATAAAAATAAGTGTTTATCTGCAGTTAGTTACATGAATTCAAACATTGAGCTTTTATAAGCTGTACTTATGTTTAATCAATTTGTACTTTTAGATTTTAAGTAATATGTATTAATAAGTGATATCTAATGCATAAAAATTAGTTTTTAAGAGTTTAGCTTAAATTCTAAGTGGTACCTAATGCATAAAAATTAGTTTTTAAGAGTTTAGCTTAAATGCTTTATAATATAGTATAGATATAGATATATTAGTTAAAATTCAAAATTACAAGTTAATAAAACATAATTATAACTTATTAAAGTCACAAGTTTTTATTTGTATAACTAACTACAATTAAACATATTAAATACATGATAAACACAAAGAGATAAACTACCTTTTTATTTTTTTTAAAATATATTTATCAGATCAATGCATGTTTTTGTAATATAGTATAAATATATTAGTTATGAGATTATAACTAATATAGATATAGATATATTAAGAGCAAATCATAAAATAAAAAATAAATATTGATAATAGTAATATTGATCAAATCGTCCAATAAATATAAAAAATAAATATTGATAATAGTAGATAATATTGATCAAATCGTCCATTAAATATAAAAAACAAATATTTATATTAATAAATGAGTATCCATTCCACAAATAGATGATGATGTGAGATACTGTGCTTGGATAAGTTGTACCAATGTATTATGAAATTGTAAATTAAGTAATTGGCTTTAATTAGTTATATTTTGTGTTTAAAATTTTGTAATTAAGAGTTTTTTATGTCTCTTTTATAATATAATATATATATATATATATATATATATATATATATATATATATATATATAGTTGGTAGTTATGGAAGTTTCTTCTATCAATAAATTGTTTAGCATGTTTTCTTATCCAGATAAGGACCAAACTTGATCCCATCTTAATCTATCACATCTTAATCTATAGATAATTTGAATATTAATCTAGATCAAATCGCTTTAGTCAAAATTATTATATAATCAACTATTTGACTAACTCACTAACAATTAAATAAATCATAGTAGATGATATGTGTCGAAATGTATATATATATATATATATATATATATATATATATATATATATCTAGTTCCATTAGGACTCTAACAATCTCCCACGTAACTAGATATAACACCAGCCATAAGCATCTCAATAGATAGACCACACTGAAGTGTGCACAAGATTTATTATTTGTTGTTTGATCCTCAAAAGTTCTGATAGAAAAATATGTTGTTTGAAACTATACAAGCTTAATGCACAATGACATTGTACATACTTCTATAATCATAATACCCCAGATAAAAACACATGAACTACCTCAAATGTATGACATTTCATACTCAAATACCTAATGTCGTGATCAGCAACCTTTAAGTATTAACCTTAATGACCTTGAAGATAAGAATATCACTATTTAAGTTCATAACAATTATTGAGGTTTATTTCAGCATCATATGTAAAATTTAATAAAATAAATACTTGATATTCATACCAAAACATAACACTTTAATCATCAATGCAACTTAAAAACTCCCATGTTTCTGACATGCTTCTTAAAACACTCTACTACCAGAGCCTTTGTCAATGGATCAACAAGTTGTTTCTTTATACCAATCTTCAATACTTCTGTGAGTCCGTGATCGTTTACCAGATAAATCAAACAACAAAGATATAACGATTACCAACCTGTTTAGATTATAAACGCGGATTACAAAGGGTTGATAATGGTATTCTTGATCGATAAGCTCTCTCTGTTTTACACCTTCAATATGTGTTGTGTATGTGTTCTATGTTAAATTGTTGAGATTGAGAGAACTTAGCTTATCAAACAAACTAACCATAATATCTAGATATCTAATATCTAGATATCTAATATCTAGATATTATATTTTAACTAATATAATAATTAACTAAATAATATCTAAAACATAATATGTAAATAATATAAAATATCTAGATATTATAACTTTGACGCTTATTACAAATTGACCCTTAGACTTTGGTTGAGAGTAATTTGTAAACTTTAACTTCAGATTGCGATCTTCGTTTTGGATGATCTTGAATCCAATAAGACTGTGTCCATCTCCCCCTTTGGATCAAGATCATTACGAAAATGATTTAGCAATATGATCTTCTCTTTCAGCACAGAAGATGCAATCTCTCTCTTTTAGTCTTCAAGATATAGTAAACTCCCCAAAAGATGTAGATTATCTTTCTTGGATGTTGGGAAGAAATTATCTTCAGTTTCAGCTCGAAATTCTTCAGCATATCTTCAGAATACTTGCTCTTTGAATAATTCAATCTTGGACGTGATTCTTGAAACATGTGATTTCTTGGTTAGCTCTTCTCCATTTCTTGAATAGATCTTCTCCCCCTTTTTAATGAGAAGTGTAACGATTTCATCAAAAGTTGATGAGAAGAAATGTTGGTCATAAGGTGCCTCTGATTATCCAATAGATATTTATCCAGATCTTTACAAATCTTTACAAAGTAGTCATGTAACACCTTTAGCAATAAACAAATCAGTTAGAAACGCCTGTCAGTAACACTAAGTCATTGTGTGTAACGAATACACAATGGAAAGGAGTTGTTTGATGTTGACTCCCCCAGGGCTTCCATTTAATCATCGAAACACCACAACGGTTATTTCTATAAACGTTTTGACAAATAAACAAATTCCTTGTGTGTTCGTGCTTGTGATAGAAAGAATTAAGCACTTGATGATTGCTTATAGGCTCGAAATTGTGTAAACCACTAAGACAACAGTAATTTAAACACAGACTCAATGTGCATGAGTGAGGTGCGAAGGTGGGGCAGACTTCCTTGTTTTCAATATCCAGATTTTCCAAATGAAAATCAGATAGCATATGTGTTGCTTCCCCTTTGAAAATGAAACATTTTCCTGTTAAGAAGTAAATGAGTAGCTGGTGGGGTAATTTCAAGAGTTGGCATGGGCTAGTTTCCTGTTTCAATAATGATCACAAAAGAGTTGTGAAACACTAGAAATGTGGCTGCCCGGCTCAGAAAAAGTTGGTGTAGAGTTCTGATATTCTTTTAACTCTGTTCTTACACCCTCTTTCTTTAAATCATTTAGCTCACTGCTAACCGAACTCTCTTTTTCATGATAGCTCATTATCCAATCCACGCTCATTTCTTTTGATTTCTCACACTCAATCACTATGGATTAACTTCTTGGGTAGAAATCACTGGTTAACGTGATTCCATAGAAGTTGTGTTAATTCCTAGCACAATGATCCCGTATATCCTATAAAGAATATGTTGCTCAAAATGATATATAATCATGTAAGCTCATATAGACCATTTAAAGTACACTCCTGAAATATAAAATCTTATGAAAAATCAGGAAGTGGTTTGAACGTTTAAGAATATGTTTTCAATGATTGAAAGTTGTCCTTCTTTCAATCACATATTAGATTAAGATAAAGGAATATACCTTTAAGTGTGATCTTACATCTCATGAAGCTTAGCTTAAAGTCATAAACATATGATCGTGTAAGCTCTTCTCAAAAATTCTGCAAAAGTCTTAAGTCAAGTCAAAGAAACTTTATTCACTAATATTGAAAAGACAAAAAGCAGTAAAACAAATAACTTCTCTTACTCCCCCTGAAATTATGTATCTAACATATATAATTTCAGAAATAAATATGTACTCCCCCTTGAAGGTTGAATTTCTCGTTGGAGTATCGGAGTACAATCTCTCATATCAGCATTGGAGTAAGGTCTTTTTCTTTGAAGCACGGGTTCTGATCTGTTATATTCAGAAGCCACTTTTGACATTGATGTCTGGGTCTTAAGCTGATTTACTCAAGAACCATTCTTCTTTGAAGTGCAGGTCTTGAACTGTGTTATTCAAGAACCTTCGTTCTTCTACTCCCCCTTGACAGTAGGTGCCTACAACACAGGTTTAGTTTTCTTTGGTACCCACTAGTATTTGGGTCCATATATGTTAGATCCAGTTCTTGTGGGGGTTATGGAATAAGAACCATACCAGTAATGATCTTTGGTTCTGTGAACAGGATCATGTGTACGACAGTAAGAACAAGAATTTTCCTTACCTGATAACCTGATCATTTGATCTCTCGTGTAAACATGAGCAGGTTTACTTTTCAGCGCATTGTTCTTTGTTTCATTATGCGTATGTACACATGAGCTTTCATCTTTAACTGGTTTCTTCTTCCAGAAAAGATTTTCTTCCTTGTAGCTCCCTCTTCTCGGAGGTGAACCTGAACCATCTAACTTTCTGTGAAAAGGAAGGTTAGTAGTACGAATCTGATTTGAAGATTTAGATTTATTAGGAAAATCAGATTTCTGAGATTGGCTTTTCTTGCATTTACCAGAGGTGTTCTGTTTCGGTGAAAGCTGAGTTTTATAAACACTTGGTAAAGCTTTTCCTTTTACAAGAAAAGTAGAATGATCTGGAAGTTGAGCATTAAAATCAACCATATCTACTCCTTTTATACACCCTTCATCAGAATTAAGAAAATCATTTGTGGAATCAAATAAATTATCAAAACTATCAGTCGAATTTTGAGGCACTTTGGAAAAATTAGAACACTTTTTGGATTTGCAAAGAAAAATAGTGTTCTTTAAGACTGTAGAAAATAATTTTTGTGATAGATCATTCAAAATTCGTTCAGCAGATAGAATATTTTCTAAGTCAATTATGTTGCTTTCTAATACGAGTGGAGGTGCATGAGTTTTAGCTCGAACAGGTTTTGCCTTCATATCAGTAGAAGAATATGTAGCAACATAATCGTTTGAATGATCTCTTGGTTTTTCAGAAAGATAGCTATCATTCAGTCTTTCATAACAGAATGATAGTTGCATTTTCTTCAAATTCATTCTTTTTGTATCTTCTTTTGCCTCAACTTCTTCTGATGCTTTGGTAAAAAATTTGGGTTTCAAATGAGAATGTTTACCAGCAGCATACATATAATCTGCATTATATAAACCAGGCTGTTTTCTGATAACATGTTTCAGGTAATGAGGATTATTAAAACCTAATCCCCATTTTGCTTTAAAATCAGCCTTTTCATTAGCTGTATTCAAGAAAATAGTTTGATCTGTTTGGCCTCTTGTATAGAGTTTGGCTTCCAGACCAGTTACCTTTTTCTCTAAAGTCTTGTTCTCAACATGAAGTTTAAATGCTTTCAGAACGCATTCTTGCTTTTCTGAATCAGACTTAGATAATTGTGAAACAAGATCAGAAATCTTCTTTTCAAAACAAACCTTTTCAGGATTAAAGTCAGAAGCAGATTTGCGTAGGGAATCAATGAGATCTTTGTTCCCAATAATTGACGTATTTAGCTCAAAGATCTTTTGATTACGCCTAGCAACTCTGCCTTTTTCTCTTTTCAGTTTTGACTGAAGGTCTTGAAGTTCGACCATCATCGCATCCAATTTAATCATAAAATTATTCTCGGTTAAGTTCATTACCTCTTCAGCTGCTTCATTATCTGAATCATCATACTTTGCATGATTGGCCATCAAGCACATATTAGCAGCTTCTTCATTCTCTTCTTCTTCTTCTTCCTCTTCAGAATGATCTAACCAGAATTCGTCTTCAGCCATTAATGCTTTGTCGGCTTCCTGTTGCTTGGCTAACATTAGTTTGTTCTGGTAATACGCCGAATTGCGAACCTTTGGCTTTCGACAGTTTGAGGCGTAATGTCCAGTCATGCCACAGTTGTAGCCTATGATTGGGACATCAACTTTCTTGTCTGTACTGGTGTAGTCATTCCCAGATTGCTTCCTTTCTCTTGGTTTCTTATCTTGAGATCTACTTCCTTCAACTCTTTCTCTATGCTCACGGTTCTTGGAGCTTGTTGAAGAATATCTCTGTGTATTTGATCCCGGTTTCTTGTAGAATTTCTTTTGGAATGCACGGGTCAGTAATTGCAGTGCTTGCTTGAGACTTTCTCCATCATCTCCATCAGATTCAGTTTCTGATTCAGAACTTGTAATTACTTTCTTCTTTTTCTTCTTATCTTTGACAACAAGTGCAACGGAATCAGGAACTTTCTCAACTTCCTTCTTCTTCTTTCCATTCCTTTTCTCATCTACTTCCTCTTCGTTCTGCCTTAGTTTCTCATACAACTCGTGGAGTGGAATGTCACCCAGATCTTTCATCTGTTTCATTCTTCGTGTATGCTTTTTCCATTCAGGTTGAAGAACACTGAGAAACTTAACGTTGTTCTCAATCTGTTTCTTTTTAACTTTATTCTTTGACAGCTCGTTCAGAAGCAGAACATATCGTTCATAAGTGTTCGCTAGGCTTTCATCTTCAAAGGTTTTGAATTCTTCGTAACTGTTTATACAGTTTGCGACTTTCATCTGGTTCCCAACCTTAGATCCCATCACCATCTTTTGAAGTTGATCCCACATCTTCTTAGCAGTAGCTTTGTAGATGTCTATTTTGATGTAGATATCATTCGGGATACTTTGAAGAAGTAAAGATCTTGCTTGCTTATCAGCTTTGAAACGGTTCTTTTGTTCTTCAGAAAATTGGGCATACTCTAGCGTAACAGTTTTCATCTTTTGTTCTCTTTCCACGTTACCATCCTCGCTGTCAGAAGAATCATCTTCAGCATCATCATCATCATCATCATCAGGTACTTGGACAGAAAGTGGTGCCATAGGACCTTCTTTTATTGATAAAAGAATGTTATCTCCGTTTAAGTGTCGATCCACAAAGTCAAGAAATCTGTCTTTCCATTGTTCGTAATCCCCTTTGAACATAACTGGGGGTTTGACATCCGTGCCAATGGAAAGAGCGTCTTTTGAAGTCATCCTGTTTACTGTTTAGATTATGTGAAAATAAGAATTGTTTCGACCGTTAGACAAGATAAAGGTAAGTGAAAAACAATCGAATTTCAGAAAATAAATTTTCAGAAATTTAATCAAGTATCGAACTTCAGTTGAGGTTATGGAACAGATTTCCACCTTTGAAATAAGGAATTTAGGCTCAAAGTTTAAACTTCAATAAGTTCAAGGTTCAAAAAATTAAACACTTCATAAAGTTTAAGGTTCAAAGGAGTTATGCATGTGAAATTGTTTTGTGCATGGAATTGTGGAAATGAAACAACAAACACAAATTGATAGTTGTGCATGGAATGGAGTTGTGCAAGGACACGTGGAACTTTTCTTTAAAATTTGATGGTGGACACGTGAACTGCTTTGGAAATTGTGGACCGAGAAAAACAATAAAATGATCTCGACCGATATTAGGATGTGGACCGGTATGAGAGTTTTAACAATTGACCGATAAAACTTTTCAATTTATGGACCGGTAAGATTAGTGGACTTCGACCGGTAGAAATAGTGATGTTATGCTTCGACCGATATGTTGTTAAACTCGACCGGGAGAGTGTGAAGGTGATGGACCGATAACCTGCCTTGGACCGGTATAGTGTCACAAATAAGGTTCGACCGGTATTGGTTTTTAGATGCTCGACCGATATAGTGTTTCAACCGATAAGAAAATTTGGAAGTGGACCGGTACTAGTTTGCAACAGTTCGACTTGGACGATGTAAAAAGGATGTTCGACCGGGACTTGCCTTACTTCGACCGATAAGTTGCTAATTGACCGGGACTTAGTATTTGACCGATAGATTTCGACCGGTATCACCTTCTTCTTCGATAAAATCGGCCCTGTAATTCTCAAATCGACCTATCTAGGAGTCGATTTACCACACCAAAATTTGAAAATATGATCTCCTTATCAATTAGAACAAGATACAACCACTTGATTTCGAAAACAACCACAAAATGAAAATTTTAAATGATAGCACAGTGATGTTGAAGAAATGAAGAACACAGAGTCTAAAAATTTGATTTTGAATCTGGATCAGGCTCTGATACCAATTGTGAGTCCGTGATCGTTTACCAGATAAATCAAACAACAAATATATAACGATTACCAACCTGTTTAGATTATAAACGCGGATTACAAAGGGTTGATAATGGTATTCTTGATCGATAAGCTCTCTCTGTTTACACCTTCAATATGTATTGTGTATGTGTTCTATGTTAAATTGTTTTGTGCATGGAATTATGATTGTGCATGGAGGAAAAGGTGAGAGGATGCTTTTCCTTAAATTGAAATTCTTTGATTGGAAAAAGGACACGTGGTTTTGAAACAACAAACAAAAATTGAGAGGCTGCCACTTATCAAATGCTTTAATAACCAAAGGGAGAGGGACCGATATAATGATGGTGAATGTGAGTGGTGAATGTGAGTGGACCAATATTTTATTTGAGGGTTCGACCGGATCAAGATGTGTGTTTGACCGGATTCTTGAGAGGTGATCGACCGGAATGAGAAAATTATTCGACCGGTACAAAGTGGGATTTGACCGGAAGTGGGATTTGACCGGAAGTGGTGAACAGTTCGACTGGGAATGGTTGTGAAGACCGATAAGAATGTGATTCGACCTGTATAGCTCTAGGACCGGTAATGATTTCAACCTTCGACCGGTAGAATGTCTGCTTTCTTCGACCGGTAATCTCTTTTCTTTGACCGATATATTGTAATTTTCCTTTGACCGATACTATGGAGTGTAGTGGTTTCGACCGGTATTGAGGTAACTTCGACCGATAAAGTGTATTATCGGTCAATAGGCTTGGACCGATATTAATTATTGACCGATAGAGTAAAGACCGATATCACCTTCTTCTTCGATAAAACAGACCTGTAACTCACAAATCGACCCAACTAGACTTCGATTTACCACACCAAATTTTGACAATATGATCGATTTATCAACTAGAACAAGATACAACACTTTAATTTCTAAAACAACCACAAAATTAAAATTTGGATTGATAGCACAGTGGTTTGCATATGAAGAACACAGAGACGTTCTTAAAAATTTGATTTTTATCTGGATCAGCTCTAATACCAATTGTGAGTCCGTGATCGTTTACCAGATAAATCAAACAACAAAGATATAACGATTACCAACCTGTTTAGATTATAAACGCGGATTACAAAGGGTTGATAATGGTATTCTTGATCGATAAGCTCTCTCTGTTTACACCTTCAATATGTGTTGTGTATGTGTTCTATGTTAAATTGTTGAGATTGAGAGAACTTAGCTTATCAAACAAACTAACCATAATATCTAGATATCTAATATCTAGATATTATATTTAAACTAATATAATAATTAACTAAATAATATCTAAAACATAATATCTAAATAATATGAAATATCTAGATATTATAACTTTGACGCTTATTACAAATTGACCCTTAGACTTCGTTTTAGTAAGTGATAAAAGGTTAATATGAGGTAATATTGAAAAAAAAACAAGGCCTTAGTTTCAGATTAACAATAACAACATCAAACCAAAAACATCTCTCGAGATCATAAATCAAAAATTTTAGGAAAAATATATAGATTTAAATAGGAGATCGAAGTCATTATATCTCCATTTTCATTTTCTGTTATTTCTTTTTGGTGGCATAATTTTATTGTGATTGAGTTGCTGTCACTACAAAATTGGGCCCTATCAGCGATGGACAAGGTCGTTGCTAATGTTGAATTTCTTCACTAATCCGTCGTCGATAGTCCTTAGGGCAAAAGGGTCGTGGTTGATGCTATCATCGACAGATTAGAGATGAAATTCAACGACATATTAGCGATGGATGTTAAACCCAGATACTAGTTGATAGATTAACAATCGCACACAATAAAGATCAAGAGATAAAAAGATCAGAATAACATACCACAATCCCTTGATTAATCAATTAAAACCAGTGTGTGTTCTTGGTACCTTAGGCTTGTGATTACAGAGAATACGTACAACTCTAAACAATAATTATGAGGATTATCAGAGTTAACCCCAAAACCTAATTAATAAAACCTATTTATACTTAAGCCTAATGTCTAATGGGCTTGAGGCCCAATTACAAACAACTATCAATTAATTACAAATTAGACCTCCTAATTTAATTTTAATATTGAATACAATTTATGATCCAACAATCTCCCCCTTTGGATTTAAGATTAAAATTTTTTTGTCAATTTGCTTTGGGTCTTCACTTTTCTTGAAAAACTTCAGATACAATCTTCATCTTTCTCTTTCTTTAAATGAAGTGTCCTTCTGACGATCATCTTCAGTCAGACTTTCGATAGATCAAATAAGCTCCGAAACTTTGAATTCTTTGAAATCTTCAGCAGTCTTCAGATTATATTCTCCTTGTATTCTCCATTTCTTGATTATTCTCCCCCTTTTTGATGAATGGTGAGAATCATCATCATCAAAACATAGTAAAACAATCTCCCCCTTGTTTATATAGTCATCAATTAAGCGTTGTCTTCATGTATAGATCCCTGTGTGGAAATAAGAGCAGTCTCTCCAAATGGAAAGAGTGATTATTTCAATTTTTTCAGATTCAAATAATAAAAAGTGGTAACCCTGAATCAACAAATGACTCAGTTAAAATGCCTGTCAGTGACACAAAGTCACTGAGTAACACAAACTTACTATATAAGGAGTTGGTTTTGATGTTGTCTCCCCAGGACTTCCATTCAATCATCGAATAACACATGGTTATCTATGAACGTTCTAACAGAAAATAAATTTCTGTGTGCGTGTGCATGTGTATGAAAGAATTAAGCACAGATGATTGCTTTTCAATTTAGGCTCAAAGTATGTAAACTTGTTGAGACAACAACAAATTATACAAAGACTCAATGTGCATGAGAAAGAGTTCGAATGTGGGGCAACTTTCCTTCTTATTCAATATTAGTATCTTCTAAATGAAGAACCAATAGCATATGTGTTGTTTCCCCAGAAAATGTGAAACATTCTCTTTTTGAGAAAATGATGAGTAGCTGGTGGGGTTGTATGCAAGAGATGGCATGGGCTAGGTGCCTTTTTCAATGTCGTTCACGAAGAAATGTGAAACAACAGATAATGTGGCTCCCCGACTCAGAAAGAAGTTTGGTGCAGAGTCTGATATTCTTTTACTCTGTTCTCTCACCCTCTTTCTTTTAATTCTCACTTCTAACCAATCTCTCTTTTCCATTTTACCTCTTCACACGCCAACACTCAATCTTTTGACCCCTCTCCCCTCAATCACTCAGGGAATATTTCTTGGGTAGGAAACACTGATTATCATGAATCCATGGAAGTTCTGTTAAATTCTCACACTGAATCCCATGTATTTTCCTAAAAGAACGTGTTGTTCAACAGTTTTTTATACATGTAAGCACATAGGAATACAATGAAACATGAAGAATAAAAATTTGGAGAAGTCAAACATTTGTGTGTTTTGACAATGCTATTCTCCCCCTCAAACTAAAAGAGTTTGTCAATTAAGCTCTTTGATAATTATGCTCCCAAAAATCGTTTAAAATCACACTTCATAATTCATGAAATTTTTTGAAGAATAGGAAGTGGTTTGAACATTTAAGAAACCATTTTTCACAAGTGAAAGTTGTTCATCTTTCAACAAGTGATAGAGTGTAAGGATTAGAAGGATATACCTGTAAGTCAGAATCCTTAACTCCCCCTGGAATGAATATTTTATTTAATTATCTTTAACAAAAAAAAACTCATATATCCTCTGTGACAACCCAAAATTTGGGCAAATAATTATTTATAAAGAAAGAGAGAAAAAAAAGGATTGAATAAAATAAAGCGGGTTTTGTTTTATCAGAGCAAAAATGTAAAGAAATTAGTATTGCTACCATGACTTGGGAGCAAATGAAGACGATGATGATGGACAAGTATTGCACACTGTCAGAGGTGAATAAGTTGGAATCAGGATTTTTGAGCCTGAAGCAAGGGTCGTCTTCAGTGCAAGATTATGTGAATGGATTTCTGGAGAAAACAAGGTTCGCCAGTTACCAGGTGTCAACCGAACAAAGAAAGATAAATCACTTCAAAGATGGACTAAGGATAGAAATAAAATAATATGTGGACATGACAACACCGGCCACGTTTGTCCGAGCGGTGGAGATGGCAATTGTGGCTGAAGAGAACAACATTAAGGCCACCAAAGAAAGGAGGGACATCAAAAGAAAGTGGGAAGATGTCAGTGAATAAAAAATGAGGGCGAAGGGGATGTCAACATCAACGAAAGTATGAAGCGAGGGTTCTACTATCCCTCGATGCAACAAATGCAGTTTGAGACACAACGGTGAGTGTAAGGTTGGGAATGTGACATGTTACAGATGTGGAAAGCCAGGGCATACTGTGCGAGAATGTCCGGAAAGGAAGTCTTGTTACGAATGTGGAGCTATGGGACACTTACGGTTTGATTGTCCCAATGTTCAGAAAAGTAGCAATGAATAATACTAAGACAGTTATGAGGTCTCGTTTCTTTTGGTGTTGCATGTTTCAGAAAATGAATGTTTTTTATATGAAGTTTGCATGTTTGATATGTGTGACAAGATATGATTTCACTCACGTAAACCATGAACTCACTGAGCTTTATAAGCTGACTCTAGTATGCATATCAGGGACAGGTAGTTCGAGGTTGGATAAGGGCAAAAAACACGCTTAGAGACTTGTCTACTATCACCATTTATGATTCAGTCTTTTGTTTAGACTTTTATGTATGGAGCAGTTGTAACTTAACCTGGTATGGGACGGGTTAGCATTTAAGTTACATGTTTATGTATTTTGAAGACTTCCGCTGCGAACGATTTTAAAACATTTAATTTAGTCGAAATTTTGGATGATTTGTTTCAGATTACGTAACATTTCTCAAGGCGAAAATATGGGTGTTACATCCTCCCCCTTGATACCTGTAAAAAGTCAATTTAATCAGAAATTTTTTTTGACAATGATAGTAAAGATCATATTTATCTCCTCCCACTAAGAGATATAACAGTTAGCTCCCCCTCAAATCAAAAACTTCTATAAAAGATGTTATCATTTAAGAATCCTATCAGAAGAAAACATTTGAGTACGGGTTTTGAACTGAAGTATTCAAAAGCCATGATTACTTATTCTCCGGTAGGAATAGTATTTAATCTTTTCCTGAAAAATCAGAAAACACATCAGTAAAAGTATAAAGCATATAAGCTCCCCCTTAATATCTGCATAATCCTTAATCATGAAACCGAGTTCTGAATTACTAGGATTAAAGTAAATTCAGAAGTCAAACTCTTTGCTATTAAAGTCCGAGTCCTAAGTTGTTGTAAATAGAAGTCATCTTATTGACAATGAGGCAAGAGTTCTGATCTGTAGTAATCAGAAGTCATTGTTCTTTCTCCCCCTTAAACTTTGGGTGCCTGCAACACAGATTTAGCTTTTGGTACCCACTGGTAGTTGGGTCCTAATGGGTTAGTTGCAGTTCTAGTGGGAGATATAAAATAAGAAGCATACCAGTTATTCACATACTTTTTGCTTACAAAATCATTTGAGCCACAGTAGGAACAACTAATTTTCTTTTGTGCTAACCTGATCAATTGATTGATAGTGTAAACCAGATCAGGTTTGCCAAAAGTTTTACCTTTTGAGGCATTGTTCCTTTTAGCATTTGATGTATGCACAAATGATTCTTCTTTCTTCTTTTCCTCTGAAGATCCTTTAACTCTCCAGATCCAATTTCCTCTATCTTTTTCTTCATCATTCCTTTTCTAGAACATTTTCTTCCGAGGCTTGTTCTTCTTGAATTACTTGAACCATCAACATTTTTGTCATAGAAAAGGTTAGAAGGACGAATATGATCTTTATGTTCAAAAGTATGATCATCAATTACATCAAACAAAGGATTATTAGAAACATTAGTAAAAATTGAACTTGTTGCTGAATTGAATGAGCATTCGAATGCAGTTAGATCATCTCTCGGTGATTGAGCTATTGACTCTGGTGTTTTGTGCTCAGTCAGCTTTACTTTGAATACGATCTCTTCAAGTTCCTTAATCTTTGATGACAAATTATTTCTTTCCTTTGCAATAAGATCAAACTTCTTATGCAACTCAGATTTTGCTTTCTTCTCCTTCAAAATGTTTGTTGATAGCTCAGATAGCTTTCTTGTTAGCTTAGCTATCTCAGTCTCTAGGTCTTTCTTTTCTTTAGAAAAATCTTTGTTTACATCCTTCTGCTCAGCTTTCTTCTTCTCATTCTCAACCTTGTCTCTTTCCAGAATGAGAAACTTCCTCAAAGTCTGAAACTTGTTGAGAAAGCTTAACACATTTAAGCTCTAATGATTTCTTCTCTTCAAAGGCTTTTCTTTCTTTCTCAATCTTCATCATCTCATCTTGGGCTTTTGTGTTGTTTCTGTCTTGGGTTGTCTTTTCTTTCAGCATATTAATCTCAACCTCAAGACTGAAAACTTTATCTTTCAAAGAATCCCTTTCAGCAAAAATTCGAGAGTTTGTCTTTTTAAGCCCTTCAGATGTCTGACAAGCAATGTTTGCTCTTCTTCTCAGTTCATCTAGCTCTCTTTGCATTGATTCCTTCTTTGACCAACTTGAGCTAGAATTCATACTTTCAGATTTTTTCAGCTTTGCTTGAAGATGTAAGATCTCTTTTTCTTTAGACTCAATTATTCCTGCAAAATTAATTTTAGAATCATTAATGCATTCTGAGCAAACAAAATCTTTCTTTAAATCATTATCATTTTTCAATCTGCCAATCTGTTCTAGAAGAGACGAGTTCTGAATTTTCAGATCTTTATTCTCAGCTTCTAATGCTGGAATCTCTGGCATATATGCTAAAGCACAATCTCTCTTGGTTAGCACCGTATTTCCCTTCTCGTCTATGTAAGGCATGATTATATCTGTACCACTTAAATCAACTTGTAAGATCTTAGAATCAAGAATTGGATAAAAACTACACTAAAAAATTTTCAGAAAAATAAATTTCCAAAAATGATCAAATGCAGATATCACAAACAGTATACCTATATATATAAGCACAATTTAAATACTAAAAGAATGAAACTGAGAAAATCTGGCGCAAAAGAATCTGGTGCAAAAGAATCTGGTGCAAAAGACAGTTTGGACGAGTTTCTGGAGTTTCGAGCGAGCAAAGGGTAGCGCAAAAGGAGTTTCGCGCGAGAGGTAGGTCGCGCAAAAGTGAGGTTTGTGTGGACCGCGGGTGGCGCAAAAGAAGGTTTGCGTGAAAGACAGGTCGCGCGAAATATGGTTTTGCGCGAACAGTAGACAGCGCAAAGCTAAGGTTTGCGCGAGTGACTAATAGCGCAAAAGAAATCGACTGGGGTCTTGAAGCCCGGGGTGTTGCGCGACCGATATCTAGCTCGACCGGTATCTAGCTCGACCGGTGCCTTGCTCGACCGGTTCCTCGTCGACCGGTATTCCGACCGGATCAAGCGACCGGTGTCGACCAGACCTTAGTGTTGATCGGGATGCTGATCGGAGTGGGGTGTTGTGAGGAGACCGGTATGGTGCGACCGGTATCGACTGACCGGTATGAAGCGACCGGGACCGGACCACGATGAATAACGACCGATGTTCTTGAGTTCGACCCAGAACAACGATAATCAACCCAGAAAACTCAACAAGCAATTAAATTCCAGTGTAAAAAGCGTACTTTAGTATTCATATGCATGTATCGATCGAATCCTAATAAAAAATATTGCCTAAAAACAACTATTAAGCTTCAATTTTAAGAAGATAGAGGTCGACAGTTTATGTACCCAGAATTCACAAAATCATCAAAAGCTAGTCGATTGATTGATTTAAATGCAATTAAACAATCAGATAACATTCAGAAGCATGAAACACATATAATCATATCAATTTTATGCATAATAACTCATAAATTCATGAACTCGATTATCACACAGTACGTTAACGATAAGCACAGTTTCAATCCAAAAAGCTTGATTCTTTTGACTTTGATACCACTTGTTAAACCCATATACTAGTTGATAGATTAACAATCACACACAATAAAGATCAAGAGATAAAAAGATCAGAATAACATACCACAATCCCTTGATTAATCAATGAAAATCAGTGTGTGTTCTTGGTACCTTAGGCTTGAGATTACAGAGAATACGTACGGCTCTAAACAATAATTATGAGGATTATCAGAGTTAACACCAAAACCTAATTAATGAAACCTATTTATACTTAGGCCTAATGCCTAATGGGCTTGAGGCCCAATTACAAACAACTATCAATTAATTACAAATTAGACCTCCTAATTTAACTTTAATCTTGAATACAATTTATGATCCAACAATGGACACTATTAGCGACATACTTTAGCAACATACCATGTTAGCGACAGAATAGCGATGGACCATATTAGCGACAGACCCACCCAATTTTAGATACGGGTTTTTGTCGTTGATCCGTCGCTGATATTTTTTAATTTAAAAAAAGGTTGAAAAAAAAATTCGCATTTCCTATATATTTTATACAAAACATGCCCATAAATTAAAAATAACCAAACAAAACAGCCTAAGAAATTAAAAATTACCAGCTTATACAATTCAAAATTCCAAATTCATACAATTCAAAATACAATATGAGATATGCGTAACAATCTAACTTGGGGGAGGGCTGGGAAAGGAAACATGTATCCCTGTTACCGCATAAAAGTAACAAACTGTTGCGATAAAGTGACTGATGAGCTAACTAGGCAACATGTCTGGCCTGTGGCCAGATCTATGCTACGCTTCCTTTCCAATTCGGCCAGATATTGTTCCTCCTACAACTTCGACTCCTTCGCCTCCTCCTCTATCCTTGCCGTTTTCTTTCTCAACTCAGCTACATGTAAATATTCAATATTTGACAAAAATCAGTAATTTTGGCAATGAAAAGTAACGACACGATACATAACAATATAACCAACATACCTCCGTTGCCGATCCAGTCACGGATGATCTTCCGATGCTACTACTACAATCATCGGTCATAGCATATAGGAATTCTAGGAGGTCCTGAACCCAAATAGACCACTCTTCCTCTGTCCTCTAATACTCTGCTCCCAAAAAGATGACTCATCAGGAGGAGGTGTGTCAGGATCTTGGTTAGCATGCGCCTCATCCCTAAACTCTCGAAACCGCTCCTATCTATACTACCTTATAAAGCATATTAGATAAAAGTCTTAAAATGAATTTAGAATGCATAAAGTACTATTTTTTATGCATATTTTTAAAATGTCTTAAAAATATTAAATACAACTTAGAATGCATAAGGTACTTCTTCTCTTTGCTTATTTTTTAAAAATCTCTTAATTACAACATTACATGCGTAACGTACAACTAATCAATGCAAAACTCAAAGATTATCTTCCAAGAACGGACGCTTCTATCAACCGTTCCTCATTCACAAATCCATCTTCTGTTCCTAGATGGCCATTGAGTTCCTCATTCACAAATCCATCTTCAATTTCTAGATGACGATTCAAACTCCAAATGTGATGATTCGTGGTTCAAATCTATTATACGGTTAGGGTTATTTTATCAGGTAAGGTTTTTTCGATTTCTCCATCTCAATTTTGATTATGTTCCTCATTTAGAGTTTATTCGCCGACACTTTCACTGCAGTGTTGTTTGTTGTTTCCAGGGTTGAAGCTTAAAATATATGAAATTTATGGATTGTTGATTTTCGATTTTATGGATTACTCCATGTCAATATCGAGATTGATCGAATCCTTTCTTGATTCTCCTTTAACTTTTATCAAGGGAACCAAGTGTAAATCGACATTTTCTTTGATTCGGATGTTGCATACCTACACACTTATTGAGTGTTATTTTCATTGGTTTTTCTTGCAATTTGGTTACATGTTGTAGGAAGTTAGAGGTAATCATGCTCTAAGTCAGGATTTTCAACCGATTGGTTTGTGGCTGCAATTGGATTAGACTTGGTAATATTCTTACATTTTTTACATTGTCTGGTGTATATTCTTGCATTAGGCTATTAAAATGTAGTGAATATATGGTTGAAATTGAAACTTGGTGTCATAGTGAAGGAATATATGATTGGATTCTCAAAGAATTTTTTATACCTAGTGGCGAGTTTATTTATACCTAGTGGTTAGTTTAGTTGGGACTTTGAAACAGATTATGTTGTCTTACCAACACACCCTCTCCTACTGTGTAAAAAATGACCAAAATGTTGTCACCCTTCAGCATCATTTCTAGCTTTTTGTGAAGACATTTCTTTTAAACTCTGTGTATCCATTTTATGTTGAATTCAGTTAATTGTTTTATCTTACAATCCTATCGGTATGTTATGACTTTCTGTCAACTTGTTATATACATGATGTTGCATGTAGGTACGTTGATGGTATGGAGCTTGAAGATGCGATTCACAACTATTTTAACATTGAAGAAAGGGTAACCGTTATGCTTTTAAAGTCATCGATGGTCATTTATGATGTTCATTGATGTGCTACGTATAACATGAAAATGTAGAAACATATAATTAATTGCGAACCTTGTAGTTTTTATGTTGATTTCAAAGTGATCCTTGATTTGTGTTTTCTTAGCTATGTATGTTCATTGTTTTTTTACCTTTGTTTGCTCATTTATGTTTTAGGGTTCGATTATGCTCTCTCGATCCATATCTCCTTACTCACTCTCTATTCTAAGCAAAGAACAAGTTTGTTTCAATTTTGATTTCGATTAACAAGCCTTTGTTTTTCATTTATTTCGATTAACAGAAATTGGGCAAAGCTGTTCGATTAACATTTATTTCGATTTTCAGGAGTACTCTTGATTGATGCTTCTAACCCACTCTTGATTCCAATCGAAGAACAGGTTTGTAACAGAGTTGTTTCGATTTTGGTTTCAATTAACAGAGCTTTGTTTTTCATTTATTTCAATTAATAGAGATTTTGTAACACCCGTCATTTTTAGAGTAAGATAAGTTTTCGTTAGGCCTTAAATGCCTTGGGTTTTTTCTAACTAATTTATTTTTATGTTGTTAAATCATCTTCGAGTCAATAATCCATGCATGTAGTTTTTTGGGGTTGTTTTTTGGAAATTTCGAGTCTCGGTACATTGTGTGCGATAGTGAGAGCGAGAGTGCCCTTGGGCACTATCACATGTCAAAATCACCGAGAAGAGAGCCCTTGCGGTACAATCTAGGCGAGAGTGACAACGAGAGTCCCCAAGGGCCCTTTCGTGGTGTCATAATCGCTAACCCTCTCCTCACTCTCGGTACACTTTCGGCGAAAGTGCCGGCGAGAGTGCCATAACGCACAATAGCCGAGCACAATCGCCATCGTCATGCCTGGGGTATAAAAATGCCCTTCACCTCATTTTTACATATTTCTTATAGGTTTTGGTAGAAGACATTTATGAAGCATCAAGATCACTTTTGGAGCATTAAGTGTGAGTTTTCAAGCAAGGATCAAGTCTCACTCTCATCTCCCTCAAGTTTTATAGGATTTGCATGTTTATAGGTTTTCTTCCTAAAGCCTAAGTGGTGAGTTTTAAAAGCTTTGTAAAAACTAGATACATGTCTAAATAAGTTTTTCGTCATCATCTCATGTCTTACTTGTTCATATCTCTCTCATTTGGTAAATGTTCATATTTGCATATTTTGAGGGTTATGGAGCTTTGGTTTAAATAATTCTATTTGATATCTTGATAAGCATGAGTTTATATTTAAAAGTATATTGGAGAGGTTTTATAGAACCTTATTGTTATCTTGATCCTTTCGTGTAAATATACATATTTTGGAGTTATTGACCTATCTTGAGGATTTGGCATATAAGTGATAATCTTATGCTCGAATATATCTCTTTAATGGCCTTGCGCCTTTGTGACCATAATATGTAGTTCTACATTTTGGTATATGACCTAGTAAGAGGTCTTGGAGTAATTGTAAATCTCCTTCTATATTGAATAAGGTGGTTAGACCACTAGCTTACATCTATTGGTAGAACCGTTCCTGACATTTTATAGGCCTTTTATAGGCCTGGCGAGTTGTAAAAAAGGGTCCTCGATAAGTTATATGATTTTTTTTTCAATATATTGTTTTTATCATTAGAAATAACATTGAATTCAGTAAATACTAATAATTCATATAAAACCGTTTTTTCGAGTATTACAAGAGACAAAATCAATCAATAATTATATACAAAGTAATATTATCTACCTTATCAATTTTATGTAGCATCGTGAATTCGTTCCACCGTCAAACACATCATATGATATATCTTTAATATATAGATTGACATCATTATTGACTCTTCGTAGTAACACTCTATGTAAATCAATATAAATCAGTTGCGTTTCCATGTCACCTCATTAACGTTTTCGTCACCATAACTTTTAGGTTAAAACAATTTTTTAAGAACTATCAATCTTAGAATCAAAAGTCCATGTTGGTTATAGTTTGAGATCTTATTCTTGTTTCAGAGATAAGAGAGTACTTCAATTTAAGCACTCAATATTCGGTAATAAGGAGTAAATAATGTATGACAAAACAAAGGTAGTTTTGAAATTCTAAATATAGATTTAAATTGGATCGTTTCATATGGTTGGCAAAAAAAAATCAAAATGTAGGAGTTTTCAACAAGAAATCTACTATATTCTAATATGAAAATAGAATGCATGTGGATGGAATAATCAAAAGAATCAGTATGAGGTGAATGATGGAGCATATATCAAGGTTTTGTAGGCAAAAGTAGTTCTAGATTTTGGTACTAAATAAAAAACTTAGAAAACCGATAAGCAAATAATCAATACTATATAATGAACGATCAATTAACTTTTTACAAATTTGCTAAAACTCTTTTTGGGTCCTACTAAATACTAAAAAAAATTGACTCTCTTATTTACTAATTTTTTTGACCTACTACTATATACTTTATAATACATACTAAAAAATTTTGGGCCCCTATTTCTTGAGGGCCTTGGGTGTGCGCTCGGGCCGCCCTCCCTTAGGAACAACCCTGTCATTTGGTATTGGTACATATTGCTTGGAGTAAATGGACTTTTTGTTAATATAAAGGTTGTGGATGAACCCTTCAAGTAGGCACTAAGAGGATTTAGTCTTTGGTGCCACTTTAGAGGTATGCACTAGGACCTCCGCCATTTGGGGTAATGCCTTGGAGATATTCCACATTGTGTCGGGCCTTATGGTCTTACTCATGGGAGTAGACACTAAGGTGAATCGACTCTAGGTGAAACTTGATTGGTGCTATGGGTCTCCCCCATTGATTCCAATTATGAGTTATATAATAGTAAATCCGTTATTTGTTGATATATATTACTTATTCAAACTCAATAGGCTTTTGACCTAACACTTGTTTGGTGTCGATATGTATCTCAGGTTCTAGCGGCGTGGACACTAAGAAGAGCTAGTCAGTCTAGAAGTGAGCTTGGGGAATCATTTTTGGGATGCCTATGTTAGAAGACATTATATTTGTGAATCAGATGACACCCATTTGTAATGTTGCTTCCCTAGATGAATTAGATTAACAGGTGGTTATCTTTTACCGTTAAATTACAAACTTGTAATTAAGCAGGCATATATTGGTTTCCCCCTTTTGGGATGGCTCTTGTTATGACATTTATATACCATTTTCCGTTTTATAGAAAGTTTTGTGTATCCCAATTTTTGGGGTGTTAAAAGTTGGTATAAGAGCTTTGTTTAAGTGAACTAGGTGTTAGTTTTATAATGCCTAGACTTAAACCATAGACTTTAGTGGTAAATTATCAACCTTGGGTAGAATTCGTTGGCGGGGAGAGTATTAGGAAGTACAGAAATACACTAATTAAAAGTTGTGAAGATGATGACAAAAATCTTTCTGTATAATATGTTCAAAATTTCATAGGGCCCATGCTATTATGAATATATTATTATATGAGTGTACATGAAACTGTTGTTATGATAATTAGTTAATGTAGTAGTACATATAAACCGTTAATCTTTGAAACAATTAACCGATATGATGTTTATCATGTGTGACAATTCACTATGGTAAATACCAAAAGTCGAGTTGTAGTTCAAGACGACGAAAATGAAGCAAGTGTGACCGCTCGGGAAGCACCCAGAAAGATGGTTCAAGCAAACAACCCACCTATTCCTCCAATTCCAACGATGTTTGTGGTACCCCGGGTCAATATAGCGATCGAAGAACCGGTGATACAAGAAACGGGTACTTAATCTGTGATTATGGTCAATATTCTACAAATGATGAACTCCATCATGTATAGGCGGGATGAAAGGTTCATGAAGATGCTAGAGGACTAGGATGCTAGAAACTGTAGGCATGAGACGGTTGCAGAAAACACCTTTAATGGTTCGAGAGGTGTGGCGAATGTTGTTGGCACGGAGGAATAAGTGATGGGTGGTGAGAGAAAGAGAGAGAGGTTGCTCATACAAAACCTTCCTAATGTAGCAAACCCCCAGAGTTTCTTGGGACTACCAATCCATTTGTTTGCATGAACTGGATAAGGGAGATAGAGATGGTCTGGCAAGTGAGTGTGATGACTCTCAAAAGGTCAAGTTTGCATCCCAAATGTTTAGGAGTGAGGCATTGAGTTGGTGGAACCTTACCCGGATGGCTCTTACGTCGGGGGTTTTGGCCAAACTTTTTTGGACAAGTACTGCAATGAACGAGTTCTGGATATGATCGAAGAGGAGTTCAGAAACCTGAAGAAAAGGAAAACAATCTATTGAAAACTACTCAAGGCAATTCGTTAAAAAGCTGAGTTTGGTGCAGCATCTAGCCATTGACGACAAGATGAAGATAAAAGCTTACCAGAGGGGACTACCCGTAGAAATGAAAACGGCTGTAAGGAACATCAAAGTGACCACATTGCAGGAAGCTATTGGGGAATTCCTATTGCTGGAAGATGATAGTAAGAAAGAGTGAGGACGAGTTGTAGAGAAGAGAAAGTGGGAAGGTGCAACCGGGCCCGCTCGTCAGTTTAAATCTTTTGCTGGGGGAAGGAACGTTGATTCTTGTCGGGAGGCGATATGGTGCCACAAGTGTAAGAGAAAAAACTATGGACCATGCAGTTTGAGACCTTACTCAAGCTCTACCGAATGCTTTAAGTGTGGAAAGAAAGACCATGTGAGTCGAGATTGCCCCATCGGGGGGCTGATCTGTTTTGAGTGTCGTGAATCAGGGCACAAAAAAAGAGAGTGCCCAAAGCTTGTTGGGGCAACTGAGGGGCTTTGAACGGAACCACATCGAGTAAGGAGTATCCACCAAAGGCACCGAGTCGAGCCTTTAAAATGACCGCCGATAAGGCAAGGGAGACCGCCGACGTAGAATCGGGTACGTTCCCCATTTACTCATTGCATGCACATGTTTTGTTTGATTAGGGCGCAAATCGCTCGTTTATATCGAATTCTTTTTGCAAGCAATTCATCACTCTTATTAGTACCTTAGTTGATGCACTAGTAGTGGAAGTAGGCAATGAAGATCAAGTTCTGATTTGGGAATGTTACGATAATTGCACCTTAGATATAGACGGAGAATCCTTTGAGGTAAGCTTGTTACCCATGCCTATAGGGGGATTTGATGTGGTAGTAGGAATGGATTGACTGTTTAAGACTAGTGCCAAAATCTTTTGATCTAGAAAGATGATTAGAGTGCCCTTATCTAATGGGAGTACAGTGACCATTTATGGGGAAAAGAGTAAGAGGACTGTCTCGATCATTTCATCATTAAAAGTGTGTAAATGCCTCTCTAAGGGATGCTCCTTGTATTTAGCCTATGTGGTGGATGCAAAGTTGGAAACGAAGAAAATGTAAGACGTGGACGTGGTCAGAGATGACCCATATGTCTTTCCGTAAGATTTTCCCGGTTCACTGCCAGAACATCAAGTGAAGTTTCATATCGACGTCACTCCAGGAGCGGCTCCAATCGCTGGTGCTCCATACCGTCTAGCGCCAACAGAGATGCAAGAGATGATGACTCAATTGCAAGAGATATTGGAGAAAGGATTCCTAAGGTCGCGTTTATCACCATGGGGAGACCCGGTATTATTTGTAAAGAAGACGAAACTATGCAGATGTGCATAGAGTATAGAGAGATAAATAATGTGACGTTAAAGAATAAGTATCCACTTCCTTGGATTAACGATCTCTTCGACCAATTACAAGTGTGGGATGTTTCTCCAAGATCGACTTACTGTCCGGATATCCTCAAGTAAGATTAAAGAAAGACAAAATTTTGAAGACGACTTTTCGGACGAGGTACGGACACTACGAGTTTTTAGTGATGAACGCTCCGGATGTGTTTATGGACTTGAAGAACCGAGTTTCCCGCCCTTTCTTGGACAAGTAGGTCATAGTCCTTATCGATGACATCTTAGTCTACTCAAAGAACAAAGTCGAGCATAAACAACATTTGTGGGAGGTTCTATAAGCTTTTTGAAAAGAGAGACTATTTGCTAAGTATTCAAAGTGCGAGTTTTGGCTACTAAAAGTCCAATTTTTACGACACGTAGTATCTAAAGATGGAATAAAAGTGGACCCGACCAAGATTGATGCCATGATGAACTGGGAACCGCCAACAAGTCCAACGGAGATTAGAAGCTTAGTGGGATTAGCCAGTTACTACCGAAGGTTCATCCAAGACTTCTCGAAGATCGCTTCACCACTTACGACGTTGACAAGGAAGAATGTCAAGTTCTTATGGTCAGAGATTTAAGAACGAGCTTTTAGAACTCTTCAAAAGGAATAGTTTGAAACACCCATCCTACCTTTACTCGAGGGGTCGAAAGATTTTATAGTGTATAGTGATGCTTCGAAGATGGATCTTGGATGTGTGTTGATGCAAGGAAGGAAGGTAATAGCATACACATCACGTTAACTCAAGGAACAAGAGAAGAATTACCCAACTCATGATTTGGAATTAGCGGGATTAATCTTCGCATTTAAGTTGTGGCGACATTACCACTATGGGATGAAGTGTACCCTCTTCACCGATCACAAAAGCTTAAAGTACATTTTTGATCAAAAGGAGCTCAACATGTGTGAAAGGAGATGGCTAGAGTTGTTAAAGGACTATGATTGTGAGCTGCTTTACCACCCCGATAAGGCTAATGTGGTAGCGGATGCCCTAAGCCGAAAGAGTCATGGTGGAGGTGTTCAACTATCCCTCACTAGGATCGACGTGGTTTCAAGTTTAGTGGAAAAAATAAAGGTATGCCAAGTCGAGGAATTCCTAGAAGAGAATCTTAAGACCGAAGTCATGGTGAAACAACGTGATTCACTAACAGAAGATAGTCGTGGTCTCAAACTTTTCCAAGCACGAATTTGGGTACCAAATCTAGGAGGAAACCGAGAACTACTCCTCGAGGATGCTCATAAGTCTAACTATTCCATACATACTGGTAGCACAAAAATTTATAGGGACTTAAAGTTACATTAATGGTGGCCAGTGATGAAACTTGACGTGGCAAGTTATGGGGAAAAGTGTGTCACTTGGCTTCAAGTCAAGGCGGAACATCAAAAGACGTATGGGAGTTTGCAATCCTTGAAAATTTCGAAATTGAAATGGTAGCATATAAAGATGGATTTCGTAACGAAGATAACAAGGACCTTGAGGCGTCATGATACGATATGAGTAGTAGTGGATCGATTAACTAAGAGTGCACATTTACTGACAATGCGGGAAATGTTGCCAATGGACAAATTAGCCAACCTTTATATTGATGAAGTGGTGTCAAGGCATGGTGTACCACTATCAATCGTCTCAGATAGGGATAATCAGTTTACTTCAAAGTTTTGGGACGGTCTACAGAAAGAGTTAGGTACGAAAATCAAGTTAGAGCACAACTTACCATCCTCGAACAAATAGACAAAGTGAGCAGACCATTCAAACTCTTGAAGACATGTTAAGATCGTGTGTTGTAGACTTTGGAGGAATTTGGGAGTTGCACCTACCGTTGGTTGAATTTGCCTATAATAGTACTTATCATTCTAGCTTCGGGATGGCACCTTTCTAAGTGTTGTATGGATGGAAGTGTAGGACCCCAATGTGTTTGCTTGAAGCGGGAGAGAAGCAATTCGTCGGACTAGAAATTATGCAAGACACGACGGGTAAGTAAAGAATATTCGGGAATGCTTGAAGGTGGACCAAGACCAACAAAAGAGTTAAGAGGACAAGAAGCGAAGGCTGATTGAATTCCAAGTAGGAGATCGAGTTATGTTGAAAGTGTCTCCATGGATGGGAATCATCCGATTTGGAAAGCGTGGGAAGCTTAGTCCCCGTTTCCTTGGACCCTTAGCCATTTTAGAGAGGATTGGACTCCAAGCATACAAACTATACTTACTATCGGAAATGAATGGAAACCATCAGACGTTTCATGTTTTCTACCTACGTAAGTGTTTGGCCGAGGATCCGTGTAGATAATGACAATCGTTGTGTAGAATAGTCAGAAGCCATATTAGAGATGAAGTCGAAGAAACTTCTCCATAAGTAGGTAACCATGGTCAAGGTTCAATGGAAACACCACCGAAGTGCAAATGTTACATGGGAAGCTGAAGAGGACATGAAGAGGAGATGCCCACATCTGTTTGCTTAAGGCTAGATTTCGGGGACGAAATCTTTTCTAAGGTAGGGAGGATTGTAACACCAGTGATTTTTAGAGTAAGATAAGTTTTTATTAGGCTTTAAATTGCCTGGGTTTTTGTTAATTGATTTACAACTAAATTGTTAAATCATATATGAGTCAATAATCCATGCATGTAGTTGTATGGGATTGTCGTTTGGAAATTTCTGGTTAGACTAAAAGTAACCAGAAATTAAAATCGATAGCGACAACGAGAGTGCCCTTAGGCACAATTGCATGTCACAATCCTTTGCAGTACACTTTGGACGAGAGTGATAACGAGAGTGACCAAGGGCACTTCTACGATGTCACAATCATCGATCCTCTCCTCACTCTCGGTACACTTTTGACGGAAGTGTCGGTGAAAGGGACATAGGATACAATCGTCGGGCATTATTGCCCGCATCATGCCTGGGGTATAAAAATGCCCAACCCGATTTAAGCTCATTTTTACCTATCCTAAATCAGTCTTATACGATTTTGGAACCCCTTTTTGTGCGATTTTCTTCCACCAAACCCTCCCTTCATTTAATGCAACCTAGGGTTTGGTATAAGACATTTATTGAAGCATCAAGATCACTTTTGAAGCAGTAAGTGTGAGTTTTCAAGCAAGGATCAAGTCTCACTCTCATCTCCATCAAGTTTTCTAGGGTTTGCAAGTTTCTAGGTTTTCTTCCTAAAACCTAAGTGGTGAGTTTTAAAAGCTTTGTAAAAACTAGATACATGTCTAAATATGTTTTCCGTCAACATCTCATGTCTTACTTGTTCATATCTCTGTCATTTGATAAATGTTCATATTTTCATATTTTGAGGGTTATGCAGCTTTGGTGTAAATCATTTTATTTGATATCTTGATAAACATGAGTTTATATTTAAAAGTATATTGGAAATATTTTATTGAACCTTATTGGTATCTTGTTCCTTTCCTGCAAATATACATATTTTGGAGTTATTGACCTATCTTGAGGATTTGGCATATAAGTGATAATCTTATGCTCAAATATTATCTGTTCAATGGCCTTCCACCTTTGTGACCATAATGTTGTTCTACATTTTTTGTATAAGACCTAGTAAGAGATCTTGGAGTAATTGTAAATCTCCTTTTATATTGAATAAGGTGTTTGGACCACTAGCTTACATCTATTGGTATTGATACATATTGCTTGGAGTAATGGGAATTATCGTTTATATAAAGGTTGTGGCTAAACCCTTGGCACTAGGTGGATTTATTCTTTTGGTGCCCCCTTGGAGGTATGCACTAGGACCTCCGGCATTTGAGGTAATGCCTTGGAAGTAGTCCCCAATGTGCTCAGCCTTGTGGTGTTACTCATGGGATTAGACACTAAGGTGAATTGACTCTTTAGGTGAAACTAGATTGGTGCTATGGGTCTCCCCCATTGATTCCAATGATGAGTTAAATAATGGTATAAATGAATTCTAGTTCGTTATTTATTGATATATATTATTTGTTCTAGCTCACTAGGCTTTTTGGCTTAACACTTGTTTGGTGTCAACATGTATCTCGGGTGCTAGCGACATGGTCCCCAAGAAGAGTTAGTCGGTCTAGAAGTGAGCATGGGGAATCATTTTTGGGATGCATATGTTAGAAGACATTATTTTTGTGAATCGTATTACACCAATTTCTATTCTTTCTTCCATACAGGAATTAGATTAAAGGTTATTATCTTTTACCGTTAAATTGCAAACATGTAATTAAACAGGCATATATTGGTTTCCCCTTTTGGGAAGGTTCATGTTATGACATTTATATACCAGTTTCCCGTTTTATGAAATTTTTTGTTTATCTCAATTTTTGGGGTGTTACATATTTAGGTCAGTAGAAGGAACCAGTGCTCCTTCTTCTATCCACGCCATTTCTCCTTCCTATATTTCTTTGGTCTCTAACCTCCCTTCTTTACAGCATCCATCTCCAATCGATGCATCTATAGGACCTGTTGTGGATTAAACATATCTTCCCTTTCCTTCATTTGAAGGAGACATGAACTTTTTTAATATATTTGACACATCAGGTAATACTAAAAACCTATACATTTCTCCACCCTCTCTAAATAAGCCTGAGCACCAATTTGCTCAACTGGTAACTTCTTTTTCAGGTCCTACTTTGGGAACCGTTGATACATCAGTGAACAAGCTCTCTGAAAAGGTGGAATCCCTCGCTACCTCTCTTAACACCAATACCACCGCTGTCAATCAAGCTGGTGAAGAACTGAAGAATCTTTCTTCCACCACCGCCACCAAGGATGATTTGACATCTCTTCAATCAGAGGTTGCCGCCGTGAAATAGAACATGTTCCGAAATACAACTCAAATCCAATTCCTCACTGGCCATGTTGATCATCTGATTGGTGAAATGAAGAACCTCAACAGCAAGCTGGAGAATGCCACTCAGCTGCTCACTCATATTCTATCAGCAGTGAATGCACCAGCTCCCGCTTCAACTCCCTCCTTAACTGAGAACGGCAGAGTGTCTCTAAATGTTGTTGTAGAATTTATTCATGAGGCCAATTCTGCTATTCTAGCGATAGAAGGATGCTTGGATAAGCTAGAGGATGAAGTCCGCCAAGTCCCTGTCGCTGACGCTGCTGCCGCCCCTTCTACTGACCTCCCCCATGATGATGATAAAGAGGAGGGAAGAATAGCATGATGATGACGCTGCTGCCGCCCCTTCTACTGCCAAGTCCCTGTCGCTGACGCTGCTGCCGCCCCTTCTACTGACCTCCCCCATTATATCTGGCCTAGATGCTGTAAGATACATGAGAGAGCCAATCATGGATCTATAGTGATGAACATCCATATCCTCCCCCTCAATATCTGTTGTTATTTGCTTGTGTGTCTCCATAGGTGTGCTGGTAGGTTTGGAATCTGAGAAACCAAACTTGGTTAGAATATCCTGCACATACTTGGACTGACAGATAAAGATTCCATCTGACTTCTATTGAACTTGGAGTCCAAGGAAGAAAGTAAGTTCCCCCATGGAACTCATTTTGAACCTTTGATGCATTAGTTCCTCAAACTCCTTGCACATGTTGTCTCTTGTAGATCCAAAAATGATATCGTCAACATAGATTTGGACCAGCAAGGTATCCTTCTTCTTTCTCTTGATAAATAGAGTCTTATCAATGACTCCTCTTTCAAAGCCATTTTCCAAGAGATAGGATGACAGAGTGTCATACCATGCTCTTGGAGCTTGATACAGTCCATAAAGTGCTTTCTTCAATTTGTATACCCTGTCTGGATAGCTTGGGTTTTCAAATCCTGGTGGTTGACAGACATATACCTCTTCTTCAATTGAGCCATAGAGAAATGCACTTTTTACATCCATTTGATAGACTTTGAATTTCATATAAGAAGCATAAGCCAGGAATAATCTAATTGCTTCTATCCTGGCTACAGGTGCAAATACTTCTTCATAATCTATTCCCTCTTCTTGTGTATACCCTTGAGCCACCAGCCTTGCTTTATTCCTTATCACTATGCCTCTTTCATCTCTCTTATTCCTGAAGACCCATTTTGTTCCTATTGCTCTTTTGCCTTGAGGAAGGTCTACCAGATCCCAAACATCTTGCAGCTTGAATTGCAGTAGCTCTTCTTGCATTGCTTCTATCCAACTGTACTCTTTCATAGCATCATGTGCCTTCTTAGGCTCAAGCTGGGATAAAAAGCAAGAAAGCACTGTGTGCTGTTGGTCTTGCATTTCTTGCAGCCTGCTTTGATTTCTAGTCATCATAGGAGAGGATATATCTCCTATTACCAGCTGTGGAGGATGATTCTTTTGAATTCTGGTGTGATGATTAGGTTCTTCATTAAGTCCCACCTCTAGATTGGAGTCATTCAACTCAACTGAGGTGTTTTCAGCAGCTACTTCTGATTCTTTATTGTTTTGAGTCTCCTCATCTCTACTTTCTTCTTCACTCTGACTTGGTCCAGTAGGTGGTTCCTTTTCACAGTCTTCAACAGGATCCACTGTGGGTATGGGAAAGATCACAGATTTAGATATACTGTCTTGGACTTGGGTAGTTCCTGATCCTCCACTCCCTGAACCTGCATAATCATCACTTTTGTAACATTACCTTTGCCACTTATTTTACCACCAATAAGATTATCTCCAAAAGCAACATGTCCTCCATTGATATGCTTGAAATCCTGAAGGCATGACATGTTGCCTGTCATGTGCATAGAGCAACCACTATCAACATGCCATATGCTCTTCCCCTTGAGCTGTTGGTTGCCCTGCACCTAAGATAAATCAGTTAGTATGAATTAGGAACCCAAGCCAAAGTGGTCTTGGGTACCCCTTTCTCATCAAAATACTTGCATTCTTTCTTGACAAGATTTTTAAACTTTGACTCCTCATTTATGGAGTACTTTGTCACAATGATAGGCTTGGAAACACTTTTGCTAGAAGCAGTACTGGTTTAAGAAGTACTAACTGCCTTAGCAGCACTTACATGCTTAGCAGTACTAACCTTGTTAGAAGTAGTAACTGTGTTGGCAGTATTAACCTTTGAAGAGGTATTAACAGTATTAGCAGCATTAATATTTTCAGCAGTACTAACACTGGTAGCAGCAGTAATGCTTCCAACAGCACTATCCCTGTCAGCAGTACTAACAGTTTTAGTGCTTCTAGGCACCCACATTTTAATACTTTCTTTTAAAACCTTTTTCTTTATGGGGCTTTTAGTTTCAACAGATTTCTTCATCACATGTTTCTTTCCAGCCTTCCTATAACCAACAGGTTTTTGCACAAATCTTTGAAAGTTCATCTGTTGGTTAATAGGGTTAAAGAAACAGTACTTAGCCAAATGGTTTAACTTTCCACATATGAAACAAGGTTTTGGTCTATTGATTTTACTCAGATCAATGCCTTGTTTTTGTGCCCATTGGTTATTCCAGTTTCTCTGATTTCCCCTTGGTTTATCATGTTTTTGGGGCTTAGATTTATTGCATGCACACTGCTTGCAAGGGATAGGGTTCACAACAGTGGTCTGCTTATAGTGAACCTTCTTGTTCTTTCCCTCAGTCTTCTCTATCTCATTGGACTTGATCCAATGCTTTCCACATCCCTCATTGGTGATTATGTGGTTTTCTATAGGAATCTCACCACTCACAGTGTTGTCTTTATCATTGACAACTTCTTTCTCAGTTTTATCCTTAACAACTACTTCATCTAAGGGATCTATCTCAGTGGCTCCCTTAGGTAGGTCCTTCCTATCCTTTGTTTCTAACAAATCTGAACTAGGAGGGATGTAGTTGTTGTTATAGGGTGGTGGTGTGGTATTATACCCTATTCCTCTTCTCAGTTTATCATGAATATGAGTTTGTAGCAAAGAATCCATTGCTTTGGAAGCATTGGAAAACTTTTCTACATCTAGTTTGACTTTAGCTAGCTCTCCTCTTAGCTTTTCACTCTCTTCTTTGGATCTGGTCAGTTGAAGTTCTAAGTCATTCTTCTCCCACTTCCAGTAGTTTGTGTCATAAGAGTGTTGAAGCTCATTGGCTTGAAAACCCTTAATCTGCTCTTCAAATCTCTCAACTATCCTCACATAATCTTTTATGTCCTTTTCCAATCTCTTAAGGTCATCACTCATGTTCTGATTGTGATCCCTATACCTTTTAACAGTGTTAATGCAATTTTGAGAACATAGATTGGAAGTTACCTCTGTTGGGAGATCAGACACCTCTACCATTAGAGCTTGGTTTTGAATGGCCTCTTCAGCTTGATCACTCCAATCAAACCCCATACCTTGTTGAGAGACAAGTGCTTGTGCAGAGTTTCTGTTATTGTTGAAGCTTCCAGATTGTGTCTGCTGATGGTTGTTGTTGTGAGACACTCCACTTCTGCATTCCCTAGCAAAGTGTCCCTTTTGATGGCATTTATAGCATTCCACCTTAGACTTGTCAAAACCTGCTCCATCTTCTCTTCTTTGGGAGAAGTTGTTCCTCCCAGTTCTTTTGATGAACTTCTTAACTCTCATAGAGAGCATGGCCATCTGCCATTTAATGTCCATCTCTTCAAGATCATCTGGATGGAGTTGATCCAAGTCATCATTAATAAGAGAAGAGTTTCCATGACTGGCCAGAAAGGCTTCAAATACAGTTTCAGTGCCTTTCTCTTGATTTGCTCCATTGGCAGCATTAACTGATTCAGGATTGGAAGTAGAATCAATTGATGCTGAAAAGAGTGCAGCATTGTGAACATACCCAGAAGGCCTCTTCTTAGCCTCTACCTCAGATTCAAAAACTCTTAGATCATTATATAGATCATCAAGTTCCTTTTCTTCCAGTTGATCATTCTGTCTGAAAGACACAGTATACATGGTCCATTCATCACTCAGGGACCTTAGGAATTTCCTGTTTAGATCATCTTGATCAATTTGTACTCCCACTGTACCTAGTTCACCAAGAAGCTTGTTGAACCTGTCAAAAGTTTGAGTCATGGACTCATTCTTGGTTGACATAAAGTTCTCATATTGTTGCTTCAGAATGGCTTTCTGATTTCTCTTGGTACTTTTGGTACCTGAGAATCTCTTCTCTAGAGCATTCCAGAGCATCTCTGCATCAGTGCAGTTGCAAAACTGATGTTGATATTCATTGGGAATAGCCAAGAGCAAAGTGCTCAAGGCTTTCATCTCTGTCTGTCTAGTCTTTCTTTCAGCATCAGTTTTTGGTGGAGTTCTCTTTCCATCTGCACCAATCTTTCCTGCTTCAGAAGGGCCATTCTCATTGATGTCCCACATAGAATAGTCAGTGAGGAGTATGTACTGCTTGATTCTGATCTTCCACATATCGAATTCATTGGGTCTGAGCATTGGAACCTTTGAGACCAGAGTACTGTTTGATTCTGCAAAGTTTTCCATGATGAATGAATAGATATTTTTGAGAGAACTTGCTCTGATACCACTTGTCAGGATCGAATTCTCAACAAGAATTATGAATACTCAGAAACAATATCAAAGAAGTTGCGGAAAAACACTTTGATATTCAATGTAACAGTAAACAAACAGTATATGATCAACAACTTGTAAACTTGTATTGAATGATTAAAATCACAAGATTACACACTCACCCTCAATCTTGAAGAACAGATTCTTTCAAGACGAATTCTACTTCTCTAGAATTAGGAACTATGCCTTGAGGTTGATTTTCTCTCTAGAATTAAAACTTAGAATGAATTCAATTAAAAGTTATATCACTATTCTAAACTATACAATATATATACTGAAGATAAAAGATAATTACAGTTTATACAATATCTCCAGAATATCTTCTATCATTATCTCTAAGCTTCCATGAATATCTTCAGCTTTCCATGTTTATCTTTAACCACGATCTCTTCATCATTATCTTCACTTTATCTTAGAAGCAGCATTAACTGAGTCTTGGCAGTATTAACTACTAAGCAGCACTAACTTCTAGCAGTACTAACTAGCTAAGCAGTACTAACTTTATTCAAGCAGCACTAACTTTGACTAGCAGTATTAATTCTACTAGCAGTAGTAATACTCAGCAGTATTAACTATTGAAGTCCTCTGGCAGTAGTAATCTTGTACTGGCAGCATTAACCATACTTGGTAAATTCTTCAGTTCCCAACAATCATGAATAATATTTTGGGAAATTAAAGACGTAAGATGTTTATATGAACAAAATATAAACATGTTAACAATAAAAGGACATATAATGATGAAATAACGTTTGATTCAAACAAAAGTGAATAAGAAACGGGAGTATTACCATCGAAAGATTAAACTTTAGAGACGTGGTAATATCAAAGTCAAAAAATATACTGAACCGTTGTGTATGAATACTTGACAAAGTATAAATACATGACAATTACACAAGAATTTGTCATTAGAAAAACACGGTCAGATAGTCATCAAAATATCCAAAAATCATTTAAAATCCCACTTCTCAATTCATGAAAATCTTTTAAGAATAGGAAGTGGTTTGAACATTTTTAATCCAAAAATGATTTTCACAAGTGAAAGTTATCCTTCTTTCAACAAGTGATAGAGTTAGAGATATAAAAAGATATACATGTAATGCATAGTATCTCAACTCCTCCTCAAATGAATATTATCGTTTAAGTATCCTTGATAAAACATCAGATATTATCAATCTTGATATCTGTAAAATTTCAAGTTATTAGAAAAATATAACATTGAAAGTACAACTCACTATTATCTCCGCCTCCTTAAAGGATATAGAAATTAACTCCCCCTCAAATCAAAAATTTCTAGAAAAGATGTTTTCAGATTAGCATCCTTCAGAAGAAAACATTTGAGTACGGGTTCTGAACTAAGTTATTTAGAAACCATAATTACATATTCTTTGGTGAGAATAGTAATATGTAATTTTACCAATGAAGATCGGGTTCTGATCTGATGTAACCAGAAACCATAGTTCTTTAAATCACGGGTTCTGAAATGATTTATTCAGAAGCCTTAGTTCTTTCTCCCCCTTAGTCTTTATTTGCCTGCAACACAAGTTTAGCTTTTGGTATCTACTGGTATTTGGATCCTGAATTATTAGTTGCAGTTCTAGTAGGAGAGATAAAATAAGAACCATACCAGCTATTTTCATAATTTTTATTAACAAAATCATTTGAACCGCAGTAGGAACAACTAATTTTATTTTGCGCTAACCTGATCAATTGATTTATAGTGTAAACCAGATCAGGTTTGCCAAAAGTTTTACCTTTAGAAGCATAGTTCCTTTTGGCATTGAATGCATGCACAAATGATTTATCTTCTTTCTTCTTCTCCTCTGAAGATCCTTTAACTCTCCCAAACCAATTCACTTTATCTTTCTCATCTTTCTTTCTCCAGGTCATTTTCTTCTGGTAATTATTCTTCTTTATGAAACCTGAACCATCAACATTTTTATCAAAGAAAAGGTTAGAAGGACGAATCTTATCATTTGATTTAGAAGTATGATTGTCGATTGAATCAAATAAAGGATTAATAGAAACATGTGTGAAAATTGAACTTGTCTCAGGATCGAATTCTCAACAAGAATTAATTCTCAGAAACAATATCAAAGAAGTTTGCGGAATAACACTTTGATATTTAATCAAAACAGTAAATCAACACAGTAGATATGAAGAACAAACTGTAAACTTGTATTGAATGCTTTGAAGTTACAAGATTACACACTCAACCTCAATATTGATGAACAGGCTCACCAATACGAATTCTACTTCTCTAGAATTAGGATCTAAGTCTTGAGGTTGATTTTCTCTCTAAGAAATAAAAACTTAGAATGAATAAATTAATCTCTGTCTAAACTATTCTATCAAATCTATACATATACTGAATAAAAAGATAATTACAATAAATAAAATATCTTCAGTATATCTTCCATGTATATCTCAAAGCTTCCATAATCTTCAGATTATCCAGCTGTCATTCTTTCCATCCGAATCTCTTAAGCAACACTAACCATGATCAGCAGCATTAACTTCTTCTAGCAGCATTAACTACTAAGCAGCATTAACTACTAGCAGTACTAACTAGCTAAGCACTACTAACTTTGTTCAAGCAGCACTAACTTTGACTAGCAGTATTAATAGTACTAGCAGTAGTAATACTCAGCAGTATTAACCTTAAAGTCTTCTAGCAGTAGTAACTTTGAACCAGCAGCATTAACCATACTTGATGAATTCTTCAGTTCCCAACAATCTCCCCCTAACTTGACTTTTAGGAAAAGAAGTCAAGTTCTTCAGAATTATTCTTCAAGATGCTTTCAACACCTCTGATTCAATTTCCCAAATTTGGATCTAGGCCCAAGCTTTGATTTACAGTTCTTCTCACCACAATCTTGGCCATCTCTGAATCCTTTGTACAAACCAGTGTAGCTTTAAGCATCCCTTCTAACTTCTCCTTGCTATGCTCATAGATTTTGTCCACCAGGTAATATTCATGATAACAATTGTCAATAGTAATCATGTATACTCCACAGTTTTCAAACAGTATCCATTTGTCAATCTTCTTGAATATGAACTCATGCATATGATCTTTAATCCTATGGTGCACTCTTTCAGGCTCAAACATCATGCACAAGTATTCCAATGTCACTTTGAGAAGATTCTCTTCAGTACCTTTCAACACAGGTTCATAAAGTTTCATCCCAATTTTATATAGTTCTTCCATATCAGCTCTTGAACAACTTCTGATGACTTTCCCCCATGTTGAATAAGCTTCAAATGAACCATCAGCTCTCTTGATTCTGAAGAAATTCTTTCCATTGTCTCTCAGAATATCCCAGAAGATGATCTCTGGAGCTTGCATAGAGATTGGAACAGCTTTCAAAGGTTCCACTATTGTCATGTACGGATCCATACTTTCATCTGTTTGCTTAGTGACCTGCTCTAGACTCTGTACTGGCTCTGTTGGGGATGTGACTGAAGGTTCTGCTTCCTTTTCAGTTTCTTCCACCCTAGGCCTTTTCAACTGCCTTTTTGGAGCAATTGATTTCACTCTTTTTCCAGACTTGGCTTCTATACCAACATTTCCAGGTTCTTCCTTCTTCTCTTCTGCTTCTTCTTTGGAAGGTGTGGTTTCCTCAGGGAATGGTTGTTGGATGTTGAGATCATGTCTCTCTTTCATCCTTCTCTCAGCCTCCTCCCTTTGTGCTGAATCCCCTTGAAGCTTGGCCATTTCCTTGTTATACAACTCTTCAATCTGAGAGAATGCCATGTGAGTAAACATCTCCCCCTTAACACCAATTGCACCTTTCAGGAAGTTTATCATTTTTCTTCTTTCCTGATTGGCCAAAAATGTCTTGGAGGGTTGTCTTTTCTGCTTTTGTTTCTGAATTGGCATCTTCTTAACTTGGAGTTTCTTGACCTGAGTTGCTGTCTAAGCTGCTTCTTTCAAACTCTTTTGGTATTCTGCATTTAACTTCTTGGCCATTATCCTTGCAAGCTCTCTATCAGTTTCTGTTTGAAATTGCTCCTCTTTTTCCATTTGCTCTTGAAGCTGCTTTGCCATCTCCTCATCCATTTCAATCTGGCTCCTCTTCTTTGAAGGTTGTTCAGGTTCAATCATCTTTCCTTTTCCTTTTATATCCTCCTTCATTTTCTTCTTTTGAGGTTCTCCTTCATTGATGACCACTCCTTTGGCCTTTTGAGTAGCCTTAGGAGTGTCATTCTTTGCTTTTACTAAGGTCTCTGCTATCTCCATTTCTTCCACAGAGAGCCCTATTTCTGCTGCTTCAGTTTCTGCTGCTACTTTTACTTCAGCAGCAGTAATTGTTTCTGTTTCCATCTCTTCCTCTATCTCCCCCTCAACTTCAGCTTTCTTTTCAACAGTTTCCCCTTCATGCTTCTCCCCCTTGTTGAAAGAATCTTGAACTTTGTCCCTCTTTTTGAGTACAAATTGTTTCCTTCTTTTCTTTTGAACCAACCTGGTCACCATCTTCTTCAATTTTTCAATCTGGACTTGTTGTGACAGGATCACCAGCTTCATCTCCTCTATTTCTTTTCCTTGTTTCAGAACATCTAGGTTGATGTTACCCATTGCCTCCATCAATTCATCATAGTTATATATGTCCTCACCTTCTCCAGGAGTGTTACCCCCTATTGAAGGATCATTGGATCTTTTAGTAGTGGAAGTCTTCTGCCTAGCAGAAGCACTATCCACCCCTGTGGTTTCTTGGCACCAGGGACCTTCAAATGATTGCTCATTCAAAGTTGCCATGGGGGAGGTCTTATTGATGTTACCACTTTCCTCCTCTGTGCTAGCAGGAGTAGTGGCAGCCTCATCACCCATATGCTCTACCTCCTCCTCAGAGAGCACCTCCTTTGGGTTGGGAGACACCCTTGTGGATTCCCTTTGAATATTCTCTACTGGAGAATGCTCCAATAGAGGGCTTAAAGGCTTGGGGGATGATGGTACAAGAAGGGAAGGAGCCTTCTTTACCTGTTTCCTCTTGTAAGTTTGGGTGATAGGTGAGGTTGGTTTTGCAAGAAGGGACTGGGGAATAGATTTTGAGAGGGAAGGTTGGGCTTGGCTAGCAGTGGGTTGGTCTAATAGGGGGCCTTGACCCTGCTGCCATACCTTCATTGGTTTGGGACACCACCATCATTGTAGAGAACAATGGGGTGTCAACTCCTTCAGAGTCCCCAGCAGATCTTCTCATATTTGAGAAAACCTTGCCTTTGGGGGGTTTAGGTACATATACCCCAACAGGTTGAGGTATATCCGTCAATTCATGAGTAATGACTTCTTGAACAAACCTGGGATACATAAAGAAGCTCTTTTTGTTTCCCATGTTTGAGACAAGATCACTGAAAATCATTTTAGAAAAATTATACTTTCTGGCAGTGGCCAAGCACACCAAAGCATAAGCAATAGTGCTGCTGAACTCACTCCATCCAGTAGTCTTTTTGGAGATACAATGCATAAGAGTATGGACAAAGAAACGCCATTGGGGTGAAAATTTTGCTTTAGAGAATTTGAAAACTCCCAATGGGCCTCCATACCCCATTCTTGTAAGATTTGAAAACAGTTCATCGTTTGGGATAGAGGTTATACCAGAGGCATCGTCTAGACGTAGACTGATGCGAATAACCTCTTCAGTAACCGTGAGTGATTGATCACAGATTCTTGTCTTGATCATCTGCACACCATTCTCAACAACAATGGTTGCATTAGCCCAGAACTGCCTTTGATGCTCGATATAGATTGTAGGGGATACAATAAGAGCATGAGCAATGTGGCTTGACTTGAGGAAATCCACAATCTGATGAAATCCTGCAGCTTGCTTTGGTTTTTGTAGCATCGCAATCTCATTGTGCTCGTCAATGAAAGTCATTGATGCCATTGATCTTAGTGAAAAGCTTGCCTGAAGACTTCGAACTTGAGAGAGAAAAGGTTTAGAGCACAAGAGAACAGTATGCAAAGAGTCGTTATGAACTTTTAGGCGGGCAAAGAGTATTTATAGTATTCGGAACATAAGCAGTATTAACCTAGAGCAGTATTAACTAACGAGCAGTATTAACTGAAAGCAGTATTAACTACTAGCAGTATTAACTGAAAGCAGTATTAACTACTAGCAGTATTAACTGAAAGCAGTATTAACTACTAGCAGTATTAACTACTAGCAGTATTAACTGAAAGCAGTATTAACTACTAGCAGTATTAACTACTAGCAGTATTAACTGAAAGCAGTATTAACCACTAGCAGTATTAACCACTGAAAGCAGTATTAACCACTAGCAGTATTAACTGAAAGCAGTATTAACTACTAGCAGTATTAACTACTAGCAGTATTAACTAAAAGCAGTATTAACTACTAGCAGTATTAACTACTAGCAGTATTAACTGAAAGCAGTATTAACTACTAGCAGTGTTAACTGAAATCAGTATTAACCACTAGCAGTATTAACCACTGAAAGCAGTATTAACCACTAGCAGTATTAACTGACTTACTCATTTTAAACTTGCTAAACACTGAGTACTGCTATGCATATCCTGAAAAAGAAGATTAGTAACTCCAAGAATAATATACAGGTATAAAACCACTTTTTGAGAAGGGGATTATTCAGAGTTGATCATTCCCACACTTGTTATCAAGAAAGTGAATCTACCCACATCAAAAGCTTTAGTGAATAGATCAGCAAACTGATTATCAGTGTGAACTTTGACAACTTGAATAAGTTTCTTTTCATTACAATCTCTTATAAAGTGAAACCTGATCTCAATGTGCTTTGTTTTTGAGTGCTTGACTGGATTATTCACAATGCTAATAGCACTGCTGTTGTCAATAAAGATTGGAGTGTGTAGAAAGGTTACCCCATAATCCAACATTTGATTCTGAATCCATAAGACTTGAGAACAGCAACTTGCAGCTGCTATGTACTCTGCCTCTGTTGTAGATGTGGATATTGTGGTTTGTTTCTTGCACTGCCATGAGACTAGTCTAGCACCCAAAAACTGACATCCTCCAGAAGTAGATTTTCTGTCCAAGTTTGCCCCACCTAGATCACTGTCTGAGTATGCTATTAGGTCAAAGGGTGAGTCATGAGGATACCAAAGTCCCAATCTGGGTTGCCCTTTGAGATATCTGAATATCCTCTTAACAGCTTGAAAGTGAGATTGCTTTGGCCTAACTTGGAATCTTGCACATACACAGACTGGAAACATTATATCTGGCCTTGATGCTGTGAGATACATGAGAGAGCCAATCATAGATCTGTAATGATGCACATCTATATCCTCCCCCTCAGGATCTGTAGATATTTGCTTGTGTGTTTCCATAGGTGTGCTTGCAGGTTTTGACTCTGAGAAACCAAACTTGGTTAGAATGTCCTGCACATACTTGGATTGACAGATGAAGATTCCATCTGACTTTTGTTGAACTTGGAGTCCAAGGAAGAAAGTAAGTTCCCCCATGGAACTCATTTTGAACCTTTGATGCATTAAATCCTCAAACTCCTTGCACAAGTTGTTTCTTGTAGATCCAAAGATAATGTCATCAACATAGATTTGTACCAGCAAGATATCCTTCTTCTTTCTCTTGATAAATAGAGTCTTATCAATGACTCCTCTTTCAAAGTCATTTTTCAAGAGATAGGATGACAGAGTGTCATACCATGCTCTTGGAGCTTGATGTAGTCCATAAAGTGCTTTCTTTAATTTGTATACCTTGTCTGGATAGCTTGGGTTTTCAAACCCTGGTGGTTGACAGACATATACTTCTTCTTCAATTGAGCCATAAAGAAAAGCACTTTTTACATCCATTTGATAGACTTTGAAATTCATGTAAGAAGCATAGGCTAGAAATAGTCTGATTGCTTCTATCCTAGCCACAGGTGCAAAAACTTCTTCATAATCTATACCCTCTTCTTGAGTATATCCTTGAGCCACCAGCCTTGCTTTGTTCCTTATGACAATACCTCTTTCATCTCTCTTGTTTCTGAAAATCCATTTTGTGCCAATTGCTCTGTGACCTTTAGGAAGGTCTACTAGATCCCATACATCTTGGAGCTTGAACTGTAACAGTTCTTCTTGCATTGCTTCTATCCAGCTAGATTCTTTCATAGCATCATGTGCCTTTTTAGGCTCAAGCTGTGATAGAAAACAAGAAAGCACTGTATGCTGTTGATCTTGCATTTCCTGAAGCCTGCTTTGATGTCTAGTCATCATAGGAGAAGAGATATCTCCTATTACCAGCTGTGGAGGATGATTCTTTTGAACTCTGGTGTTATGACTGGGTTCTCCATTCAGTCCAGCCTCAAGATTGGATTCATGCAACTCAACTGAAGTGTTTTCAGATGCCACTTCATTATTTTCTTGAGTCTCCTCATCTCTAGTTTCTTCTTCACTCTGACTTGGTTCAGTAAATGATTCCTTTTCACAGTCTTCAACAGAATTTACTGTGGGTATGAGAAAAATCACAGATTTAGATATACTTTCTTGAACTTGTGTGATTCCTGATCCTCCACTTCCTGTTCCTGTATACTCATTACTGAAACCAAAAGAGTTAGTTAGTGAATCAATGTCAAATAGCCACTGAGGTCCAGACCCAACAGGATTTGGTGTGTTCTCATTGCATTTGACATTGTCACTTTCTTCAATTATTCTAGAAGAAGAGTTAAAAACTCTGTAAGCCTTACTCTGAGATGAATATCCAACAAGAAATCCATCATCTGCTTTGCTATCAAACTTACCTAAGTGAGATTTGGTTTTGAGAATTGTACAAGGACACCCAAAAGGTTTGAAGAAACCAATGAAGGGTTTTCTTTGATTTAAAAGCTCATATGGGGTCTTGTTCTTTTGCTTGACCACTAGAACTCTGTTTTGGACATAACAAGCAGTATTAACTGCTTCAGCCCAGAAGGTAATTGGCAATTTTGAATCAGCCAACAGAGATCTAGCAGCCTCTATTAGTGTTCTATTTCTCCTTTCAGCAACACCATTCTGTTGAGGAGTCCTAGGAGCACTATATTTCCTCTCAATACCTTTGTCTTCACAAAAGGTGTTTAGATCATGGTTTTTAAACTCAGTTCCATTATCTGATCTAATGACTTTTACTCTTTGATTAGTTTGGTTTTCAATTCTTAGAATAAAGGATTTGATAAGACCACTTGTTTCATCCTTAGTCCTTAGAAAATATACCCAAGTAAATCTGGAGTAATCATCAACAATAACCAAGCAGTAAGATTTCTTGCCTATACTCATAACATTTGTAGGACCAAACAGATCCATATGCAGTAACTAGAGACAAGAAGAAACAGAATTTAACTCTTTGGTCTTATGAGAAGTTTTGTGCTGTTTGCCTTTAAGACAAGCAACACAATGATCATCACATGAAAAGACTTTTGAAGGTAAACCTCTTACAAGGTTGTTTTTAACAAGATTGTTCATAGTCTTGAAATTCATGTGACACATCCTTCTGTGCCATAGAGAGGATTCATCTACAGAAGCTTTTGAAACAAGACAATTCAGAGATGAATCACTATCAACATTGTTCATATCAAGACAGTAAACATTGTCCTTTCTTGGAGTTCTAAGTAGTATCATGCTTTCATCAACTACCTTGAACCCTGGAGCAAGAATCATACACTCAGTATTAGTAAATAATATACTATGTTGTTTGTCACAAACCTATGATACACTTAACAGATTGTACTTTAATTGATCAACATAGTAGACATCCTCAAATGTCATCTTACCTTTGGTGACATTACCTTTTCCACTTATCTTACCACCAGTAAGATTATCTCCAAATGCAACATGTCCTCCATTGATATGCTCGAAGTCCTGAAGGCATGACATGTTGCCTGTCATGTGCCTAGAGCAACCACTATCAACATGCCAAAGGCTCTTTCCCTTGAGCTGTTGGTTGCCCTGCACATTAAATAAATCAATTAGTATGAATTAGGAACCCAAGCCAAAGTGGTCTTGGGTACCCCTTTCTCATCAAAATACTTGCATTCTTTCTTGACAAGATTTTTGAACTTTAACTCCTCATTCTTGGAATACTTTGTTACAATAATAGGCTTGGAAATATTTTTACTAGAATCAGTACTGATTTTAGAAGTACTAACTGCCTTGGCAGCACTTGCATGCTTAGCAGTACTAACCTTGTTAGCAGTAGTAACTGTGTTAGCAGCAGTAACTGTGTTGGCAGTATTAACCTTTGAAGAGGTATTAACAGTATTAGCAGCATTAATATTTTCAGCAGTACTAACACTGTTAGCAGTAGTAACTGTGTTAGCAGTACTAATATTGTTAGCAGTACTAACACTGTTAGGACTTCTAGGTACCCACATTTTGACACTTTCTTTTAAAATCTTTTTCTTTAAAGTGCCTTTACTTTCAATAGATTTCTTTATCACATGTTTCTTTCCAGCCTTCCTATAACCCACAGATTTTTGCACAAATCTTTGAAAGTTCATCTGTTGGTTAATAGGGTTAAAGTAACAAAACTTAGCCAAATGATTCAACTTGCCACATATAAAACAAGGTTTTGGTCTATTGATTTTATTCAGATCAACTCCTTGTTTATGAGCCCATTGATTATTCCAGTTTCTTTGATTTCCTCTTTTTAAAACAGAATTTAGGCTCTTGGCTTTATTGCAATCACACTGTTTACAAGATCCAGGATTCACAACTGTGGTTTGTTTGTAATGGACCTTGTTATCATTTCCTTTAGTCTTCTCTATCTCCTTGGACTTGACCCAGATTTTCCCACATCCCTCATTGGTGATAATATTGTTTTCTAATGGTATCTTTTTACTCACATTATTATCCCTGTTCTCACTGGCTCCTTTCTCAGTCAAATCCTTAACTACTACCTCATCCAAAGGATCTATCTTAAAAGCTTCTTCAGACAAGTCCTTTTTCTCCTTAGTTTCTAACAAGTCTGATGTAGGAGAAATATAGTTGTTATTGTAAGGAGGGGGTGTATTGTTGTATCCAATACCAGGCTTCATCTTATCATGTATCTGAGCCTTTAGAAGAGAGTCCATTGCTTTTGAAGCATAAGAAAACTTGTCTATGTCAAGCTTAACTTTTGACAGTTCCTCTTTCAGTCTATCATTCTCTTCTAAGGACTTAGACAGTTTGGTTTCTAACTCATTCTTTTCCCACTTCCAATAGTTTGTGTCATAAGAGTGTTGAAGTTCATTAGCTTGAAAGCCTTTGATTTGCTCTTCAAATCTCTCTACTATCAACACATAATCTCTTCTGTCCTTTTCTAATCTTTTGAGGTCATCACACATACTTTGATTGTGATCCCTGTATCTTGTAACAGTGTCAATGCAAGATTTAGTGCAAAGATTAGAACTTACCTCAGTGGGGAGATCAGACACTTCTGCCATAAGAGCTTGGTTCTGAATTGCTTCCTCAGCTTGATCACTCCAGTCAAATCCCATTCCTTGTTGAGAAACAAGGGCTTGAGCAGGATTCTTGTTCAGATTGTATCCTCCATTCTGAGCTTGTTGATGGTTGTTGTTTGGAACAACACTCCTGCATTCTCTAGCAAAGTGTCCTTTCTTGTGACACTTAAAACATTCCACCTTGGTTTTGTCAAAACCAGCTCCATCTTCTCTTCTTTGAGAGAAGTTATTTCTTACAGTTCTTTTAATGAACTTTTTCACCCTCATGGATAACATGGCCATCTGCCATTTAATATCCATATCCTCCAGATCATCAGGGTGAATTTGATCAAGATCATCATTAATCAGAGAATTGCTGCTATGACTGGACAAAAAGGCTTCAAAGATAGTTTCAATGCCTTTTTCTGAACTTACTCCACTGGCAGTACTAACTGCTTCAGGGTTGGCAGTAGTATCAGTGGATGCTGAAAGAAGTGCAGCATTGTGAATATAACCAGAGGGCTTCTTCTTGGTTTCTACCTCAGTTTCAAAAACTCTTAGATCATTGTATAGATCATCAAGTTCTTTCTCTTCCAGATTGTCACTCTGTCTATATGAGACAGTGTACATAGTCCATTCATCCCCAAGAGATCTGAGGAACTTTCTGTTGATATCATCTTGTTCCATCTTCACCCCTACAGTAGCCAGTTCACCTATGAGTTTATTGAACCTATCAAAAGTTTGAGTCATAGACTCATTCTTTGTGGAAGTGAAGTTCTCATACTGCTGCTTTAGAACATCTCTTTGATTTCTTTTGATGCTCTTAGTTCCAGCAAATCTTTTCTCTAGAGCATTCCAGAGAATCTGAGCATCAGTGCAGTTGCAAAATTGATGCTGATATTCATTGGGAATGGCCAAGAGCAGAGTGCTCAAGGCCTTCATCTCTGTTTGTCTGATCTTCCTCTCACCATCTGTCTTTGGTGGAGGTCTTTTCCCATCTGGTCCTATCCTTCCAGCTTCAGAAGGACCATTCTCAATGATATCCCACATTGAGTAGTCAGTGAGAAGAATATATTGTCTGATTCTGATCTTCTACATGTCAAACTCACTTGGTTTGAGCATTGGAACCTTAGAAACCAAAGTACTGCTTGATTCTGTAAGATTTTCCATGATGAATAACTGTTTCTGAGAGAGTTAGGCTCTGATACCACTTGTCAGGATCGAATTCTCAACAAGAATTAATTCTCAGAAACAATATCAAAGAAGTTTGCGGAATAACACTTTGATATTTAATCAAAACAGTAAATCAACACAGTAGATATGAAGAACAAACTGTAAACTTGTATTGAATGCTTTGAAGTTACAAGATTACACACTCAACCTCAATATTGATGAACAGGCTCACCAATACGAATTCTACTTCTCTAGAATTAGGATCTAAGTCTTGAGGTTGATTTTCTCTCTAAGAAATAAAAACTTAGAATGAATAAATTAATCTCTGTCTAAACTATTCTATCAAATCTATACATATACTGAATAAAAAGATAATTACAATAAATAAAATATCTTCATTATATCTTCCATGTATATCTCAAAGCTTCCATAATCTTCAGATTATCCAGCTGTCATTCTTTCCATCCGAATCTCTTAAGCAGCACTAACCATGATCAACAGCATTAACTTCTTCTAGCAGCATTAACTACTAAGCAGCACTAACTACTAGCAGTACTAACTAGCTAAGCAGTACTAACTTTGTTCAAGCAGCACTAATTTTGACTAGCAGTATTAATAGTACTAGCAGTAGTAATACTCAGCAGTATTAACCTTAAAGTCTTCTAGCAGTAGTAACTTTGAACCAGCAGCATTAACCATACTTGATGAATTCTTCAGTTCCCAACAACTTGCAACTGATTTGAATGAGCATTCGGATGCAGCTAGATCATATCTCGGTGATTGAGCTATTGATTCAGGCGTCTTATGCTCAGTCAGCTTCACCTTGAACATGATCTCCTCAAGTTCTTTGATCTTTGTAGACAAACAGTTTCTTTCATTTGACAGTATGTCAAACTTCTTATGCAATTCAGATTTGGCATTCTTCTCCTTCTGAATGTTTGTTGACTGCTCAGATAGCTTCTTTGTAAGCTCTTCTATCTTACTTTCAAACACTTTTCTCTCTTTTGTAAAATCCTTTTCTAAACTCTTTTGATCAACTATCTTCTTCTTCTCTGTAGCAAACTTTTCTCTTTCCAAGATGATAACTTTCTCAAAATCTGACACTTGTTGAGAAAGTTTAATGCATTTCAGCTCCACTTATTTCATTTCTTCAAAAGCTTTTCTGGAAAATTCAGAGAACTTTTGAGCAAAAGATTTTCTTTCTTTCTCAAGCCCTTCTTTTTCTTTCTTCTCTTTATCAAATTGAACTTCCAATTCAGATATTTTCTTCTTCAGCTCAACATTGTCTTTCTCTAAGTCCTTTCTCTTCTTCTCAATCTTCATTATCTCATCTTGGGCTTTTGTGTTGTCTTTGACTTGGGTTGCTTTTTACTTCATCATATTTATCTCAACCTCAAGACTGAAGACTTTATCTTTCAGCTTATCTCTTTCAGCAAAGATTTATGAATTTGTCTTTCTCAACCCTTCACAAGTTTCACTTGTAATGTTTGCTCTTCTTCTCAGTTCATCTAGCTCTCTTTGCATTGATTCCTTCTTGGACCATGTAGAGCTAGAATTAAAAATTTCAGAACTTTTCAGCTTGCCTTGCAGATTTAAAATCTCCTTTTCTTTCGACTCAATAATTCATGCAAAACTAATCTTTGAGTTAGAGATACATTCTGAACAAACAAAATCTTTCTTTAAATCTTTAGAATCTTTCAAATTAGTAATCTGATTAAGAAGAGATGAATTTTGAATCTTCAGATTCTTGATTTCAGCTTCCATAGCTAGAATATCTGGCATATACGCTAAATCACAATCTTTGTTAGTTAGCACCAGATTTCCCTTTTCATCTGTGTAAGGCATAATGATATCTGGAAAAAAATATGCTAGAAATGATCTTTAATCAGAAAAAATCAGTAAAATTTAAAGTGAAAACACTGAAAAATCAACTAAAATGAAATTTAAGGCAAGAATTCGTAAGACACACTCAAGGCAAAATTCGCAAGGCAAGAATTCGTAAAATGAACAAGAATTCGTAAGGTACAATTCGCAAGGCTCACACACAAAATTCAACAAGTAAAGAATTCGTAAGCAAGCAATTCGTAAGAAAGATATAAGTAAGGATATGAATTGTGAGCTTTTCGCAAGATGGCTTGTGCGAGTTCTTGAGATTTTCGCAAGAAGGCCTATGCGAGTTCTTAGAATTCGTATAAGACACAGTTGCGAATTCTTCAGAATTCGTGTCTCTCACAGTTGCGAGTTCTTGACTTTTCGTATAGAACACTTGTGCGAATTCTTCACTTAGTCAATTTTCTTCTCCGTGGATGCGAATTCCTAGTCTGCGAATTCTCTTACTCTGCGAATTCTTTCCTTAAGAACAATAGAAATAGGTATTCTGCGAATTCTTTCACTCTGCGAGTTCTACTTGCGAGTTCTTCAAGAATGTTGCGAATTCTGTAGATCTTGATATATTTTTCACAAAAATTCACTGAATTCCATCCAAAACTCTGAATTTGACTCTAAAACTTTGCAAGATTGATCACTTTAACATCGTGAACAACCCTACGGAGTGAATTTGTCTAATAACAATCATAGATGTGGTAATTGATTCTCAATAGTATACGACCAAAAACTTTCAGGAAATGCAACAATTGATCAATTTCTTCAATTATGTTGATCAATTTGATTTTCACTTCAAACAAGAAAGATTCTACTTCATTTGGCGATCATAATTATACCAAATTTGCAATCAATTCATCACTAATTCACAAATTCACTTTCAGTGGAACAGTGACTTTTCTTGAAACAAAAAATCGATCTTTTTGAGTTTTCTGATCCAGCTCTGATACCAATTGTGACCCAGATTTACGAGGATATACTCACACAATCAGATTAAGAACACAATATCATTGATCAAATCATATGTATTACAATTAATCACATATCTCACTTCGTGTCACAAGTCTCACGTATGTGTTCTCAATATATGAATACGAGTTCTTACCAATCTGTCTGTCGAATGTGCGTGCTTACCAATCTAACAAAGAAACAAACCTATTTATAGAAAGTCAACTCATGTTGACTTTACAACTAAACACTCAAACTATACAACAATTACGATAAATACCCTCACTTTTAATCTTGAATACAATATTAGTCTAACAGTTTTTGACTGAAAATCTACACATTTCATACCACCATATCTAATTAATGCTTATTTTCTCCAAAAGTCAACAAAAGTCAACTATGGTCAACCCGACTCGACCTAAAGTCAAACTCCAAAAATCGGATCTCTTAATAACTCAAATATCTCTATTTGATCTCATCGTGGAAATACTTGTGGGTCAAACGAGGTAAAATTCATCCATTGGTCAACCTCGACTAACTTTAGCCAAAACCCAACTCTAAATCTCAATGACGTCCCAAACCGTCAAAATAATCATTTTATAAATTATAAATCTCTCTCTCTAAATTAAAACGTTTCAATAATTATTTAACTCAAATTATGAAGCTTTAATCTCATTATTAAAACATAAAAATAATTTTAATAAACCTCCAAGCGTTACGCTCGATAACGACTCTTAACGTCGATTTATCCTTTTAAATAGCTAAAGGATCATATGTCACGAATTAAGATGCCCTAAACAATTGTTAATCTTAAATTACGACACCTTAAAACACTTATTAAATTATTTATGAAAAAAAAATAATTTAATAAAGACCTTCAATAATTAATTAATCAAATAAAATAAATTTTCGAAAATAAAATAATATATTAATTAAGTTGGTACTTAAATTAATATACTGATTTATTAAAAAAAATTAAATTACTTAATTAATACAACCTTAATAATTAAGTCTTTAATAAATTTATTGGTTAAATTAAAATCTAGTAATATCCATCCAATTAAATGCTTGAAGGGCCCAAAATATTAACTCTCTAACCCAAATTAATATTTGATTTAACTAATTAGGTGAGCCCAAAAATTTAAATTTTATATGGACTCAAATGATAATCGTAGCAACTAGACAAAGCCCAACAACATCAGGCCCATCATTCAGATATGAACCCAAGTCAAGACCCGAGAACCACATCTGATCCGACCCGGGTCGCGTTTCTGAACTGGCACATGTACCTGTCGTCGACAGCGACTTCTTCAGGTCGTTTGGCCTCGTTTTTCGACCGTTTTCGTCGATTTATTTTGTTAAAACTCTAGAAAATCATTTTCCTCAACCATAGGAACAAAAATCAACGAAAACCATCAAGTATTGAGTCTCATACGCTCATTTAAAGTTTGGCTTAAATTTTCACTTGAAAATCAGTAAAAAACGCAAAATCGGACCTTCTAAACCACAATCTGAGACATAAGGCTACTACGGTTCGATAAAGGACTTAAAAACGAAGCTAACCATATAAAGAACTCGAAATTTGGTTGAGTATTTTCCCTCCAATCGTCGATAAACGGAGCTTTTCGACACCAAACTTCAACCTCCGATTTCTCCTTCTAAACTCGACCAAATCTCGATTTATTGAACCAAAATGATCTTTAACCGGTTATCTACATTTATCTATGATTTTTTTGTCCTAATAGTTGACAAAACGAGCCAATAAGAAACCCCAAATGAGTGGTCGTTTTCGATTTTCTGAAAAAATTCAGATATGTCCTTTTTTTCATAACAGGTCCTCTAGTATGAGGAACCTGACATCTAACACTACCCCAAACTATCAGTTAATGACGCTCAGCCCTCTGACTTAAATGGTTTTGTCAAATTTACACTTTTTACCCTTGTCTTGACTTTTTCTTTCATTTTTAGTCCGACGATCATAAACTCATTTCTCCACTTCTCACTTTTATTAAGTGACACGATTGACCCCATTTTCAAGCTTTTTCTTCACATTGGTCTAATAAAATAAAATAAAACCATTTTTATTTTATTTTATTTTCCTCTTTCTTTTTTTTCTTTAATTTATTTACCTCATTTTGGGGTGTCACAAATCTCCCCTCCTTTAAGAAATTTCGTCCTCGGAATTATACTGGTTAGACTATTGAGGATTCTTAGTCCTTGTCTAATATTTGGCTACTATGTAATTTCTGAATCTTAAGTATTCTAATTTCATTAACACCGTCACAAGTACCAAAAATGTACTTTAGTTCCTGTATCTTTTCGTCTTCCTGACCAACATTTCGATAATCTCCACCATATAAGTGAGTGTATCATTAAAGCTTGATACCTTCCAAAATTTATGATAGTTGACTCATCATCTAAACGTTTCCTTGAATTCGACACGTGAAAACTGTTGAGAATTTAACTTTTAACCTTGTGGCCAACTTGGTTGATAGACTACTTTCTCAACTCCTGCATCTAACTCTTCGATCCAACATCCTTTGTACTTGATTTACTTTACTCGTCATATATGACTATACCCCTTCGGAGTGATGGTTTTAACATCGTCTTGTCCGTTGCCTGAAACTCTACCGGTCTATGTTGCTTGTTAGTACAATTCTCCATGTACTATGTACTTCTACTTACTCATATCGTTATCTTACTCATGCTGATAACATATCTGACTAGACCACTTTTAGGCATATGTTGGACAACTTCTTGTACATCACATATTACTACATGAGTCATGCAAAGACACCTTTCATGGTTGAAAAAATGAATAAACTAAACATATCGTGCCAGAATTGAACATTGCTGGAAGTATTCATCAAACATAATGCACGATGAATGAGCACTACTCAAAATATTTTATCGAATGTGATGCAAATGCTAATGTTTTTGCTGATACTCTGATCTATACTTAATCCACATAATGATAATTGATTGAAATGTTGATACTTACGTAATATTCATACTAAACACTGCTGAGGTATTGCGACCAAACTTATAGTACATACCTTAACCCATTTTACCAACTCTGTATATAGTAGAGAACACATGTTGTATCTCTCACTTACTTTCGCTTGAAGGATCTCAACTCAATGATTGCCTTATTTATTTGACTTAGTACATAGGCCCTTAGGCATATACTAGTCCTTACTGAGACTAGAAGATTGTCCTGACTTACTGTCACTGATTTGACGTCTCAACATCTTTTTTTTTCTTACACATTTTAAAACACATTTTTAAATTCCTGCACATCTTATCACTATCGGTGTGCCCCAGACACGAGGATCTACATACTCGTTTTAATATTGTATTTCTGATATTCCATGCTGGAACCTATATTTTGTTCCCAAATCTACCATATTTCATCTGAGTCTATTAGTAGAAACTCAAGGTGGTTAATCATTCTTTATTTGTTATCATTATCTTATCAAATAGTCTCTTACTGATCTAATTGAGTCTGATTGTCTGCACTCAACGTGATGTCTATCATCGTAACTTATCATTTGATCAACTATGATCCTTCACTTCCTGTCTAGACGATAGTGTAATTTCACTATCAAAAAATTTTCAACGATATTGATCAACGTCTCTAACTCAAACTTTATCCCTTACAATCAAACATGGATACTTAGTTATCGTGATATGTGTACATGGTACACTTTGAGCCGTCTTGTAATGTCTCACAAAAATTCGAGTGTGAGTACCACGTCACTAACTCTTTATCATGTCATGCATTAGGCTTTTCATGTTCATACAATTGACTTAATGCATAGGTGATAAACTTGCCACATGACATTAATATTAAATGTAATTCAAATTTTGAGGTATCACTGAGATCTATAAGGTTTTATATTCCTTCTGACAACCATCAAATTTATACATAACTCTACTTTTGCTTTCAATAATTGAAAGACTTGTTCTATCTGACCTCAGTCTAGCTTACTGTGTTGTCTGGGTGTATGCTGACCTTAAAGTCTGCAATTTAGAGAACCTTGAATGGATCCTCGACAATAATCTAGTAACCAAAATAAACCTCCATTTCAGTTACTAATCTTAACCGCTATAGATATGACATAACCTCTGAGCTTGTTGGCTTTTGCTTAGATGTCCTTTTTGTCACTACGTGACCAATAAAACTGAAACTTTGCATTTACAATTCACAAGAAAATTTTCTTTTTTCTTACAATTTATTTTCTTTAATGGTTGTGGGACCAACTTTTGACGTTATACATGTTTAGTCTTATTTCTCAAATAACTGAGAACACTGCATATAACGATTACAACCACTTCTCTAAGTATGGTCCACACATTACACTCACAAAGCTCATAAACCTACTGTCGCGAATCTCAACCAAAGTGGCGTTACTAAAATCCCATGATTTTAAACTAAAAATAATATAGGCAAGTGTTACTTCAAGGCATGCAACATTTAAACTGATCTGAAACAATGAATCTGACCACAATATGTACATGTTACTTACTGAACCGAATAAGACACGTGTACAGAGGTACCCTTGTGGTGCGTGTACCATTTATGCATCTTTACAGTGCCCTGTCTGAATTACCGATATCTCGATATGTGGTGCTCCACATACATACCATATTGAACATGCATATATGAAATTAGCTAAGACTGTAACTGTCAACTAATATATATATATATATATAACCATACTCTGATTAAGACTTCTGGTGATTTTAAAATCATTGTTGCATTGACGCATCTAAATTGGGACAATTACATGTCCTACTCTCTGGCATAAGCCCATATACTGGTTATTTTGTCATACTTGGACGTGCTTTACTTATGAGCACCTTACGGGCATTCTTAACACCGATCATCTCTAAGGAAAGAACAATAGATCAATTATAGAAACATTTAACTTATTGCATTATCACATAATGCTATAATGTACTTACGTTGAGTTACTTTACGTCCAACATGTGTTATGTTGATACTGATTTATGTGCAATACTAATATTGCGTTTATATCTAAAGCTAAGGCATCATTCTTACAACTAAAAGTTCAAGCTTAGGCAATAGATCATAACCTATTTCTCTTGAACTACGGCTCTGATACCAACTTGTAACACCCATATTTTCGCCTAGAAAAGTGTTACGTAATCTAAAACAATTCTTTAAAATATTCCAAAATAACAGCTAAATTAAAACCGTTTACAGCGGAAGACTTCATAATAATAAATATGTAACTTAAATGTTAACCCGTCCCATACTGAGTTGCGTTACAATATCTATTCATAATATATGACTGAACATAAATGGTAGTGGCAAGTCTCTATGTGTGTCATTTTCCTTTATCCAACCTGAAACCTTCTGAAACACCCTAAAATTTAGAGTAATTTAAAATTTTAAAAATTTGGAAATATGACGTTCGTATTTGGATTAAACCACCCAATAAGGGTAAATGTATTAAGCATTTACAAAACCTGCGAACGGATATGGAAATCAACAACAAACTAATCTAAACATGTACTATCTAGATTACATCGGTTGTCGACCCAAAATCACCAAAATAAGGAACTTAATTAAATCCCAACACCGAATACTAATCATCTAAAAAATGCCTCAATCCCACGCTCTTCCCTCAAACCTTTGGCAACCCACCGCTAAAGGAACTTGTTATACACATCATTTGAGAAAAAGTGTTAGGCTTAAAGCCTAGTGAGAACATACAGTTTATAATTTAAAGAAATATAGACAATTGTAATGAAACGAAATCTTTTCAAGAAAGTGGAGTTTACAATTGAAATATTAGTCACATAAGGACCTTCGGTCCATAATTACATCATACGATGACGGGGGAGACCCGATTTACCAAGGATTGTAGCGAAACACAAAAGTAAGCCACAATCCGAGTTATGAGATAAATACTTGGAAACCATAGCCACGAACAATGTCGATCCGTACTAAGATGTGGGGGAGGGCACCCGAGGAATCCAAGTCATACCCGTTCACTAGGATTACATTTACGATCCATGGCTAGTAACTGATCCCACATAACCATACCAAGTGGCCTCCGAGGATCCAATGTCTCAACTAGCTACAAGGGGAAAAATATCCCAAATATAAGCGGACTCGATACCTATGGATCCACTAGGAATAGTCTAGACTTGTCACAATTTCATTTGTGACCAACTATAGTTAAACATATAGTTCTCAATTACATTTATTTTCAAATATGCATTTTCCAAGTTTAACTACTGATAAGAATGAAAATCATAAAATGAGATTATATACATTCTTTCAAGTATCTCACATAAATGTGCAAGTAATACTTCATTTTACTTCATATAGGATGGAACCCTTCCTTTTAGTTGAAAATGATTGGAAACCCTAAAATCTCCCAAAACTCAAGTAAGGACAAAATGTAATAAACATGAATCCAAAACCAATGAGATATATAGGCGTTTAAAATATATGTTTTGACATGTATAAGGTTTGGAAAAATGGTAGTATGAACTCACCAAGTGGGTTTTTGAAGAAAACCAAAAACCCTTGAAATAGAGAATGAGACTTGCACTAAGAAGTTGAAGATTCTTCACCAAGAACACTTATGACAACCTAGACAAGATCAATAAAAGCATAAGGATAGAGGTTGATGAAGGAGTTAATGAAGAGGGAGAAATGGAGAAGAAAACCTTACCAAGAATCTGGGAGAAAATGTATGGAAGACAACCCCAAAATCAGATAAATGAAATAATTTTCGGAGTTGTCCCATTTATTTCCCTAGACCCCGTTCGCGATCCTTCCTGACGATAGTGACAATGTCACTATCGCGGGGATTGTACCACAGGTGGTACTCTCCCGGCGATTGTGCCAAGCGATAGTGACTTGTCACTAACGCGAGTCACTCTTGAGCCACACGTACCGAGCCCGAAAAAGATCAAAACTCGATATTTTCGCATGGGTCGATTTAAGGTTCGAAAGTACAAGATATTTCACCCAAAAAGATAAACGGGAGACGAAGATATGGCTAACGAAGAACGGAAACTTACTAAGCGAATTTCCGGGTGTTACAATCCTCCCCGACTTGGAAATGATTTCGTCCTCGAAATTTCGGTCAAACAAACAAGTGAGGGTATCTCCGCTTCATGTCCTCCTCGGCTTCCCATGTCACATTGGCCCCACGATGATGCCTCCAACGCACCTTGACCATAGTGACCTCCTTGTGACACAATTTCTTAGACTTTCTTTCTAGTATAGCGTCGGGTTCCTCCACACATCGATTACCTTCATCCACTCTTATTTCGGAAAGAGGGATGACACTTTCTTCATCCACCAAACACTTTCGAAGGTAACAAATATGGAACGTATTGTGGATCCCACTCATTTCCGGTGGAAGTTCCAATTGGTAGGCTTGCAAACCCACACATTTAAGCACTTTGAACAGTCTAAGGAAACAAGGACTCAACTTCCCACGCTTCTCGAACCGGATAATGCCCTTCCATGGCGACACCTTAAGCATCACACGATCGCCCACTTGAAACTCCATCGACCGCCTCTTCTTATCGGCATAGCTCTTTTGCCGATCTTGGACAGCTTTCAACCGTTCCCGAATGCCTTTAACTTTATCGGTCGTCTATTGCACAATTTCGGGTCCGAAAAATTGCTTTTCTCCCGCTTCTAGCCAACACACGGGAGTTCGGCACTTCCACCCGTATAACGCCTCAAATGGTGCCATTCCGATGCTCGAGTGGTAGCTATTGTTGTAAGCAAACTCCACCAAATGTAGGTGAGATTCCCAACTACCCCCGAAGTCGATAACACAATACCTTAGACCTTAGTGGTAGCTATCGTTCTCTCTTCGACTGTCGATTTGTGGATGGTAAGTCGTACTCAACTTCACTAGCGTAACAAGCTCCTTCTGAAAGCCATCCCAAAAGTTCGAAGTGAACCGACTGTCGCGATCCGACACAATCGACAAGGGCACCCCATGCCTCGAGACCACATCATCGATGTAGAGTTTTGCCCATCGGTAAGGTTTCACGCATAGCTAAGAAGTGAGCGCTCTTAGTCAACCGATCGACTATTACACAAATGGTATCGTGACCTCGAAGAGTTTTGGGCAAATTCGTCACGAAGGCCATGGTAATATGCTCCCACTCCCAATAGGGAATCTATAAGCACTGAAGACTCCCATACGGTCGTTGATGTTCGGCCTTCCTTTACAAGCACGTCACACAACGCTCTACGTAACGCGCCAAATCAAGTTTCATTACCGGCCACCAATAATGTAGCTTCAAGTCCCGGTACATATTTATACTTCCCAGATGAATGGAATACTTGGACTTGTGGGCATCCTCAAGAAGTAATTCCCGATTGTCCCCAACCTTGGGCACCCATACACGACCGTTGAACAATTTTACCCCACGGCTATCTTCCGTTAAGAGCAAACGTTGTTTTGTCATAACTTCATCTTTGAGATTTTCTTCCAACAACGCTTCTCAATGAGACTTGACACTAACTCGATTCTTGAAAGGGTAGTCCAAATACTTCCGCTATAGTCCTTCCGACTTAACGCATCGGCCACTACGTTCGCCTTACCGGGATGGTAAAGCAACTCACAATCATAATCCATGAGCAATTCGAGCCACCGCCTTTGCCTCATGTTTAACTCTTTTTGGTCAAAAACTTATTTTAGACTCTTATGATCCGTGTAGAGTGTACATTTCGTGCCATAGAGGTAATGCCACCAAAGCTTCAAGGCGAACACCACCACTGCTAACTCCAAATCGTGGGTAGGATAATTCTTCTCGTGAATTTTGAGTTGCCCCAAGGCATAGGCGATCACCTTGCTTCTTTGCATCAACACGCATCCTAATCCCATTTTCGAAGCGTTGCTATAGACCACGAAGTCTTTCGAACCTTCGGGTAGAGACAAGATTGGAGCTTCACACAATTTCTTTTGCAAAGTCCGGAACGCCTTTTCCTGCGTTTCGGTCCAAACGAACTTTACATTTTTTCGAGTTAAAGTCGTCAAGGAAGAAGCGATCTTGGAGAAGTCTTGGATGAATCTCCGATGATAGCCCGCCAAACCTAAGAAGCTTCGGATCTCGGATGGGCTCTTGGGAGGCTCCCAATTCATCATGGCTTCGATTTTAGAGGGGTCTACTTTCACCCCGTCTCGGGTGACAACGTGACCCAAGAATTGAATCTCTTCCAACTAGAAGTCGCACTTGGAGAATTTGGCATACAATATCTCCTTTCTCAACACTTCTAGAACTTCACGAAGGTGATGCTCATGTTCTAACCCGCTCTTGGAATATACGAGTATGTCATCAATGAATACGATGACCGACTTCTCAAGGAATGGTCAACACACTTTATTCATCAAATCCATAAACACCGCCGGTGCGTTTGTTAGGCCAAACGACATTATAAGGAATTCGTAATGGCCGTAACGCGTTCTAAAGGTCGTCTTCGAGACGTCTTCTCCCCTCACCTTCACTTGGTGGTATCCTGAACGTAAGTCGATCTTGGAGAAACACCCCGCTCCTTGGAGTTGATCGAACAAGTCATCTATCCTCGGAAGCGGGTACTTGTTCTTCACCGTTGATTTGTTCAACTCGTGGTAATCGATACATATTCTCATTTTTCCATCCTTCTTCTTGACAAAAAAGACCGGAGCTCCCCAAGGCGACGAGCTAGGTCTTATGAAACCCTTCTCCAAAAGCTCTTGGAGTTGAGCCATCATCTATTGCATCTCTGATGGCGCCAACCGGTAAGGGGCTCTAGCAATAGGAGCCGCTCCCGGCACGAGATCAATCCGAAACTCCACTTGACGATCGGGTTGTAACCCGAAAAAGTCGTCCGGAAAGACATCGGGAAAATCATGCACTATCTTCACATCTTCAAGCTTTAACTTCTCGAGCTTGGCATAGATCACGTAGGCTAGGAAAGATGAGCATCCTTTCACTAAGCATTTGTGTGCCTTAGACATGGTGATGATTGCCACATCGCCTTTCCTCTTCTCACCATAGATCACAACATCACCACTAGGATTGGGAAGTCGGATTAGTTTCTTGGAGCATACGATCTCTGCATGATTGTTCGCCAACCAATCCATGTCGACCACCACATCAAAACCTCCAATAACCATCGACATCAAACCGATCGAGAATTCTCTACCTTTGAATCCGAGAGTACACCTCCTCAGAACATCGCAGATTAGAACTTGACTACCATTTGCTATCTCTACCACTATCGCATTCTCTAGAATATTAGTGGGCATAGCAAGCTTTTGACGAAACGACTCAGATATAAAAGAGAAACTGGCACCCGAATCGAACAGTACATGAGCAGGTACGGAGTTTAGAAGAAATGTACTCGATACCACATCGGTGGATGCCTTGGCCTCCTCAGTCGTCATCTGAAAAGCTCGACCCGGAACCTTAGATGGGTTCTCTCTCCTTTCCGGTGCGCTACCCGTCTTGAGCTTTGGGCAATCTCTCCTAATATGCCCCGATGCCTTGCACTCGAAGCAGATAAGCCCTCTGATCGGGCAATCTCGGGTGGTGTGATCAGGCTTACCACACTTGGAACAAGCTTGAGGAGTGGTGCTACAGTTGCCGTGGTGCTTGCTTCGGCACTTCTGGCACCATCTAGCTTCTGGAAAATTGTTGAAGTTCTGATTCCCAACGAAAGGTCGAGTTCTCTTAGGAGGTACGAAATTGCTCTCCCACTTCCTCTTGTCTCCGACCACCACCACTTTCTCTGGTTTGCCTCTCGTGTAGACCTCTTCCATAAACTGGGCCTCCTCTATAGTCTCATGGATATTGGACGCTTTAGAGTTGCGGACCATAGACATCATGTCCGCCGGTAGGCCTTTGAGGTAGGCCTTTATCTTCCCTCTCTCCGTTGGGGCCACGTGCCCCACCAAACCCAATTTCTCCATAAATTGACGGGTGTACTCCCTCACCGTGAAGTTTCCTTTCTCAAGCGACCGAAACTTAGTTTCGATTCGATCCATAGCTCTCTCACTGCAGTGCTCTTCCAAGAGATTCTTCTTGAACTCGACCCAAGTTAATTGAGCCAAAACAGTAGGAGAGAGGGTGGACTAGGTGACATTCCACCATGAGAGTGTCGTATCTCTGAGCAACTGAGAACTGAACCTCACTTTCTGATCGTCCCCACACTCAGATGAACCGAAGGCCTGTTCGACCGCTTGGATCCATTTTACACACGCCACCGGGTCTTCGGAACCAGAGAACTCTGGTGGTCCACAACCTAGAAAAGATTTATAGGAGCAACTTTTCCCACTTCTCTGAGCACCAACAATATTGTGCTTTTCAGTTATGATTATGTTCCCAGTGCCTCTAGAACCAACTAACACATTCTCTTCCACTGCCTCGTGCCTTCTGAGGCTCGTATCACGGTCCTCCAACATCTTCAGAAATGCCTCTTGCTACTTCTCCATAGCCGACGTCACCATGTGCATGACGTTGGCCATCATGTCAGCTTGAGGATTTTCCTCTTGAACAACCTGGTTTGTGGGTGCCAATTCCACTCTAGGCACTTGCTACACCTCCCCAATGAATATCGGCAGCATACCAGGAGGAACGACAGTCGACGCCCTAACCACCGGATTTCGCTCGGGCGAACTAACATCACGTAGGTCTCCGTCGCCTAACTGCCGACTACGAGTGTTCACCATAATGGAGTAATGGCTTCCACACAAGCACGAAAAATGGTAAGAGAGAGGTCAACAAAATTAAGCACGAAAGAACGTACTACTACATTTACCAATTGTCATTACAGCAGTAAAACAAAAACACTCACGTAAAACATCTTCAGAATAACGTTAGCAAAGTGAAATTATGAACACATGATACCTAAGAATTCTCGTTACCGTCACTACAACGCTTGATTTACATAATTTCCGTAGATTCTAAGACCGACCCATCCTAGATGTCCTACCCAATCTCACAAATCATTACTTAATAAACTCAGTCTAAGTCTAGACATCTTATATTCATGCCTAGTTCGCTTAAACTAGAGCTCTGATACCAACTTGAGACACCCTAAAATTTAGAGTAATTTAAAATTTTGAAAATTTGGCAATATGACGTTTGTATTTGGAATAAACCACCCAAGAAGAATAAATGTATAAAGCATTTACAAAACCTGCGAATGGATATGGAAATCAACAACAAACTAATCTAAACATGTACTATCTAGATTACATCGGTTGTCGACCCAAAATCACCAAAATAAGGAACTTAATTAAATGCCCAACACCAAATACTAATCATCTCAAAAATGCCTCAAGTCCACGCTCTTCCCTCAAACCTTTGGCAACCCACCGCTAAAGGAACCTGTTATACACATCATTTGAGAAAAAGTGTTAGGCTTAAAGCCTAGTGAGAACATACAGTTTATAATTTAAAGAAATATAGACAATTGTAATGAAAGGAAATCTTTTCAAGAAAGTGGAGTTTACAATTGAAATATTAGTCACATAAGGACCTTTCGGTCCATAATTACATCTTACGATGACGGGGGAGACTCGATTTACCAAGGATTATAGCGGAACACAAAAGTAAGCCACAATCCGAGTTATGAGATAAATACTTGGAAACCATGGCCACGAACAACGTCGGTCCGTACTAAGATGTGGGGGAGGGCACCCGAGGAATCCAAGTCACACTCGTTCACTAGGATTACATTTACGATCCATGGCTAGTAATCGGTCCCACATAACCGTACCAAGTGGCCTCCGAGGATCCAATGTCTCAACTATCTACAAGGGGAAAACATCCTAAATATAAGCTGAATCTATACCTATGGATCCACTAGGAGTAGTCTAGACTTGTCACAATTTCATTTGTGACCAACTATAGTTAAACATATAGTTCTCAATTACATTTATTTTTAAATATGCATTTTCCATGTTTAACTGTTGATAAGAATGAAAATCATAAAATGAGATTATATACATTCTTTCAAGTATCTCATATAAATGTGCAAGTAATACTTCATTTTACTTCATATAGGATGGAACCCATCATTTTAGTTGAAAATGATTGGAAACCCTAAAATCTCCCAAAACTCAAGTTAGGTCAAAATGTAATAAACACGAATCCAAAACCAAGGAGATATATAGGAGTTTAAAATATATGTTTTGACATGCATAAGGTTTGGAAAATGGTAGAATGAACTCACCAAGTGGATTTTTGAAGAAAACCCAAAACCCTATAAATGGAGAATGAGACTTGCACTAAGAAATTGAAGATTCTTCACCAAGAACACTTATGACAACCTAGACAAGATCAATAAATGCATAAGGATAGAGGTTGATGAAGGAGTTAATGAAGAGGGAGAAATGGAGGAGAAAACCTTACCAAAAATCTGGGAGAAAACGTATGGAAGACAACCCCAAAATCAGATAAATGAAATAATTTTCGGAGTTGTCCCATTTATTCCCCTAGACCCCGCTCGCGATCCTGCCTGGCGATAGTGACAATGTCACTATCGCGAGGGCACTCTCGCGTTGATTGTACCGCGGTTGGTACTCTCCTAGCGATTGTGCCAAGCGATAGTGACACTTGTCACTATCACGAGTCACTCTCGCGCCACACGTACCGAGCCCGAAAAAGATCAAAACTCGAGATTCTCGCATGGGTCGATTTAAGGTTCGAAAGTACAACATAATTCACCCAAAAAGATAAACGGGAGACGAAGAGATGGCTAACGAAGAACGGAAACTTACTAAACGAATTTCCGGGTGTTACACCTTCTATCCCTGAGATGCATACTATAGTCAGCTTATAAAGCTCAGTGAGTTCATGGTTTGTGTGAATAAAATCATTTCACATAATACATATCAAATTCAAAACATTGTATCAAATATTATGAATTTTCTGGAGAAAAAACATGCAACACTGAAAGAAAGGACATCTCATAAACTGTCTCGCTAGGTGTAGGTCATTTTGTCACTGACACGCCCTGGGTTGAACTTTCTGTTCTGTTCGATCATCCACTTCACTGGGTCATGCCACTAGTCCGTGACCTACTAATCAAATGACCACCCCTTGGAATTGATCATAAAACAGATCTCATAAACTGTCTCGCCGGGTGTGAGTCATTTTGTCACTGACACGCCCTAGGTTGAAGTTTCTGTTCTGTTCGATCATCCACTTGACTGGGTCGTGCCACTTGTCCGTGACTTACTGGTCAAATGACCACCCTTTGAAACTGATCATAAAAATGTCATATAACATGGCATGCTAGAATTGTTTGGAAACAATAAACATAAAGCATGCGACTGGTCATAAATAACATACATGCAAAATATAACATAATATGTATGAAAACTGAAACATCATGCATACGTACACAACACCATATAATTCGTATAATGCTGAAAATAATTTGTACATAGGTATGCATCTCATTGTAAGTCTCATGAAGACTCACCTGATTCCGTGTAGATCGGCTACTGATAGCTCTTGACTGAAAACCTACACATTTCATACCACCATATCTAATTAATGTTATTTTCTCCAAAAGTCAACTATGGTCAACCCGACTCGATCTAAAGTCAAACTCCAAAAATCGGGTCTTTTAATAACTCAAATATCTCTATTTGATCTCATCGTCTGTTGGTCAAACGAGGTAAAATTCAACCATTGGTCAACCTCGACTAACTTTAGCCAAAACCCAACCCTAAATCTCAATGACGTCCCAAACCGTCAAAATAATCATTTTATAAATTATAAATCTATCTCTCTAAATTAAAACGTCTCAATAATTACTTAACTCAAATTATGACGCTTTAATCTCATTATTAAACAATCAAAATAATTTTAATAAATCTCCAAACGTTACACTCGATAACGACTCTTAACGTCGATTTATCCTTTTAATAGCTAAAGGATCATATGTCACGAATTTAGATGCCCTAAACAATTGTTAATCATAAATTACGACACCTTAAAAAACTTATTAAATTATTTATGAAAAAAATAATTTAATAAAGACCTTCAATAATTAATTAATCAAATAAAATAATATATTAATTAAGTTGGTACTTAAATTAATATACTGATTTATTAAAAAAAATTAAATTACTTAATTAATACAACCTTAATAATTAACTCTTTAATAAATTTATTGGTTAAATTAAAATCTAGTAATATCCATCTAATTAAATTAATCAGCTTGAAGGGCCCAAAATATTAACTCTCTAACCCAAATTGATATTTGATTTAACTAATTAGGTGAGCCCAAAAATTTAAATTTTATATGAACTCAAATGATAATCCTAGCAATAAGACAAAGCCCAACAGCATCAGACCCATCATTCAGATATGGACCCAAGTCATGACCCGAGAACCACATCTGATCCGACCTGGGTCGCGTTTCTGACCTGACACATGTACTTGTCGCCGATAGCGACTTCTTCAGGCCATTTGGCCTCGTTTTTCGACCGTTTTCTTTTGCTAAAAATCTAGAAAATCATTTTCCTCAACCATAAGAACAAAAATCAACGAAAATCATCAAGTATTGAGTCCCATACGCTCATTAATAGTTTGGCTTAAAATTTCACTCGAAAATCAGTAAAAAACGCAAAATCGGACCATCTAAACCAAAATCTGAGACATAAGACTACTAAGGTTCGATAAAGGACTTAAAAACGAAGCTAACCATATAAAGAACTCGAAATTTGGTTGAGTATTTTACTTCCAATCGTCGATAAACGGAGCTTTTCGACACCAAACTTCAACCTCCGATTTCTCCTTCTAAACTCGACCAAATCTCGATTTTCTTGAACCCAAATGATCTTTAACCAGTTACCTACATTTATCTACGATTTTTTTGTCCTAATAGTTGACTAAACGAGCCAATAAGAAACTCTAAATGAGTGATCGTTTTCGATTTTCTAAAAAAATTCAGATATGTCCTTTTTTTCATAACAGGTCCCTCTGGTATGAGGAACTTGACATCTAACACTACCCCAAACTATCAGTTAATGACGCCCAGCCCCCTAACTTCAAAGGTTTTGTCAAATTTACACTTTTTACCCTTGTCTTGACTTTTTCTTTCTTTTTTAGTCCAACGATCATAAACTCATTTCTCCACTTCTCACTTTTGTTAAGTGACATGATTGACCCCATTTTCAAGCTTTTTCTTCACATTTGTCCAATAAAATAAAATAAAACCAATTTTATTTTATTTTATTTTCCTCTTTCTTTTTCTTCTTTAATTTATTTACCTCATTTGGGGGTGTCACATTTAAAGTCTACCAAATGGATGTCAAGTCAGCCTTTCTGAATGGCCAAATTCAAGAAGAATTACATGTCCAACAACCACCAGGGTTTGAAAGCACGAATTACCCGAACCATGTCTACCTCTTAGAGAAGGCTCTGTATGGAGTGAAGCAAGCCCCCAGAGCATGGTATGAAAGGCTTTCCATCTTCTTGCTTGTTAATGGTTTCGAAAGAGGTACAACTGATACAACCTTATTTTTCAGGAAGAGAAAAGGTGAGATACTACTTGTACAAATAATGTGGATGGCATTATTTTTGGCTCTACTAATGAATCTTATTGTCAAAAGTTTGAAAAATTGATGAAGAGTGAGTTTGAGATGAGTATGATGGGAGAACTAACATTCTTCCTAGGATTACAAGTCAAAAAAACTCCAGAGGGTATTTTTCTAAATCAATCAAAATATGTCTCTAACATACTTTCAAATTACAAGCTCTCTGACTCTTCAGCAATGAAGACCCCCATGACCACTGGATCAAAGCTCTTTGCTGATCTAGAGGGTAAATCTGTGGAGTGTAAACTCCATAGAGGCATGATTGGGTCTCTTCTGTACTTAACTGCTAGTAGACCAAATATAATGTTTACTGTTAGGTCTGAAATGTGCCAAGGATGGATACTACTGCTAGAGGCATTAATACTGCTACTTGAAAGATTACTACTGTTAGTAGAATTACTACTGCTTGGAGAGTTAGTACTGCTAGTAGTTAGTACTGCTTAAAGATTACTACTGCTAGCATGATTAATACTGCATGTATAGTTAGTACTGCTGAGGATGTTAATGTTGTTGATGATTAATGCTGCTGGATAAGGATGAAGTTAATACTGCTTATGAAGATAAGGATGCTGAAGATAGAGATGAAGATAATTATGGAATGAAGATCAATTTTGTTTTGATAATTATCTTGTAATTAATTCTGTATATATATAGTCTAGAAGTCTTTGATAGAAAGATAGTTTTTGATATATACATTTGTTTTAGAGAAAATTAACCTCAAGGTTCTTAGAAGTCCTTTCAATAAGGAAGTATTGAACGTCTGCTGATTTTGTTCAACAGATTGAGGTTTTGTTTGTAATCATTAAGTTAATCAATATAACTTGTGATTCGAGTTTATACATTGTTTGATTGATTTACTGTTAAAGTATTTTTCCGCGACTTCTTTAACATAGTTTCTGAGTGTTTAGTTTAAATTCTTGTTTAGAATTTTGATCCTGACAAGCCACATGTCTCTATGCAAGATTCCAAACTAACCCAAAAGAGTCTTGTAGTTGCCGCTAGTTGTTGTTTACAAGTTCTGTGGATGAGAACCCAACTTAGGGACTATGGTCTTGCCATCGAAAAAATACCCATCCTCTGTGATTCCAAGAGTGCCATTGTGATCTTTGCCAATCCTGTTCAGCACTCTAAGACTAAACATATTGATATCAGGTACCACTTCCTTAAGCATCATGTCGAGGAAGGCACAATTGAAATGTACTTTGTGCCCACAGATTACCAACTTCCTGACCTATTCACAAAAGCTCTAAATGAGAAGAGATTCTCCTTTCTTGTTGGCAAGTTAGTCATGCTAAATCTGAGTTGATTCAGAGAGCCTGTATACCTTGTCTCAGAGCCTTTGTTGTACATAATTTATTCTTTGTATTTTGTCTCTACTTCTGTTTGTATAGTTCATTCTTCTCTATGTATAGTTATGTTATGTAAGTCATATCTTGTGGTCAAAGCAATGTGGTTCTTTGATATATGTCTTGTGCAAAGCTTATCATATCTGATCCAAGCATAGATCAAGGGGGAGCAAAAGGAGTTGAGTAAAGGAGACCTTCAAGTTGATCACAGAGGTTGATCATTCAAGGGGGAGCCAAAGAAGCCATTTCTATTGAGAAAGATTGCAGTGTCAAGTAAGTTCTTCGCACATCTTCAAGGACAAAAACACTTTTCTCAGACACCAAGTTCCAAATATGTCCCAAATCCCCTACAAAAACAAGTCCAAACTTTAGGTGATCAAGACACTGAAATGTCTTTCCTTTATTAGAAATTTCCTATCAAAGAGCCTCTGTATCCCACAAAGATACTTCTTAATATCAAATTTTCCTCTAGAAAAAACAAACACGATCATTCCATCGACTTTGAATGTTTTAGAGTACGAAGTGTATCAATGTGCGCGAAAGAACCAACCCCAAACCTAGGAAGCTCTTCAACCCACAAAGCTTCTGTTATTTTCAATACTTATCTCTTTTCAAAGGTTTTGGGGTGCAGGTTATTTTTAAAGTGACAGGCATTTGGGTATAGCAAATGCCACATGCGTGAGAATAGTAGGAGGCGCATGTACTCGATCGTGCACCGCCCTCAGTGACATGGCAAAATGGGATTGGACCGTGAACTGTACCGTCATTTTTTCAAACGGCTCTTTAGACGGCTAGGTACTTATTACGGATTTCAAAACTTTATTATGTACTTCATAATCTTTTACCACTCTCACACCATAAATACCCAAGCCTTTTCATTGTTTTATTTTTACCTGAAATTTATTACTCTCTCAAGAACAAAGTAAATACCTGCAACTCTCTTTTTCTCCTACTTTCTTGCAAACAATGGCTTCTCGATCTGTACCCGGTGAGAACTGTCAAAGCTCTCAACACTCCATTGCCCAAAAAGATGACTCTGGATCTGTGGACCAACAACAACAACTAACTATCCGAATCATCTCCATTACTTCACACAAGTACCATATGACTTCCCTCCAACTGAAGCCAAGCAACCACTTCGTTGTTTTTTAACCCAAGGGATACCCACTGAAGTTGAACCCTTTAAAACTACTGAAAAATCACTTCTTGAACAAGGCCCTGACTATGACTAGGACAGATATCCCTAAGTCCTATGTACAACAATTCTGGCAAGGATGTCGATATGAGAAATACCCTCAGTTTGGCCACTACATTATGGGGTATGCTACCTCTGCTGGAAACAACAAGGTCCGGGAACTTGGCACAAACAAAAGACTTGTCTCTGAAATGTTTGAACTCTCAACTAAGGACCAACTAAACTTGATTAAATTCTCTGAAGAACCCTCTAATGAGGAAATCCTAGAGTTCCTTAGGTTTATTGGGTATGCCAAGCCCATCTCAAAGAGGACCGAGTTCAGAAGGCAGAATCGTCCCCCTCTGTGGAACGTCTTATTCTCCATACTTAACAGGGCTCTAACGTGCAAGGTAGGAAAGCCAGAGCAATCGAGTCATAATATCCTAGCCATCATGTATGGGATATACTATGACCTACCTCAGGACTATGCCAAAATAATTTTCAGAGAGATGATCAACATTGTGATCACTAAAGAGGAGGACCAGAGGAGGGAGAAGGTGCCAACAACCCTTGTGTTCAACAGATTCATTTCCGTGCTTCTTGGCAATGAAATGGTAGGCCCTGCCAAACTACCTTCTAAGGGAAAGATGATCATGATTTATGAGATGAAATCTCATAAACCCACAATGCTGGCAACCGGATACCCTGGAGCAAGACCTCTGCCAACCAAACCTCTGTCCTATCTAGGCAGTGAAGATAGGTTGGGTTACATACGCGGTAACAGGACTCCTGAACCGAATCCTGCAACCCCACCACGCATAGGTTTCCTTCTTGGAGTGATTGCAGTATACCTTAGGCCTAGTATTGATGAGGGCCTACAGGCGACAAAAGGTGAGGAGAGAGTAGAGGAGAGGGAAAACCCAGAGAGTGGGGAAGGGGGTGAGAGTTCAAAGAAGAAAAAGAAAAATAAACCCAAGAAGAGGACTGTAGAAGAAGAAGTCTCAATCCCACAGAGGTGGCAGTACCAGAGGTACAGTCCCCTCTGAAGAAGAAAAAGAAATAGGCAAAAACGCCAAAGGCTAATGAGGAAGAGGCCAATGCTGAAAAGACCTCTGTACCTCCTCCAGAGGTACATGCCTCAGAAGAACCATACAAGAGGAAGAAGAAGGTAGTCAAGTTAGCCGACAAAGCCAAAGGGATGACCTCTGACGAGGGCCAAGAAGAGCTTTCCCAGAAGGAACCTACAGAGGAAAACGAGACCCCTCTACAGAGGAAAAGGAGAAGTGTACCCAACTTTGAGAAGGACATAGCTGAAGAACACATCCGGACTCAGAGCCCTCTGAAAGTGGTTGTAAAAAGATGCCCTTGGCACACAACATAACCCACCTTCCTATGCTAACCATCCATCCATCTATGCATATCTAGTACAGAAGGATGTTGAAGAAGGAGTGCACACTCCGAACCCTGCCCAAACCAACCAGATAGAGGAACCTTTTTCGTCCAATGTACAACACTTCACCGAGGAAGCCCAAGAAACCCCATCCTCTCAAAAGGATGGAGGTGAAGACATAAGTGTTCAATTGCCCTAGAACACGCCACTAACCTCTATAGAGGCATTCGTTGCCTCAAATGCACACAAGAGTGAATCCAGAAGCACTTCAGAGGTGCTAGTGAGGAAGCACGATGACTCTGTGAGTCTAGATCACCCACAGAGTCCACTCATCAAGACTCAAGTGTTAGACTTTGAATCTTCACTTGAAAAGCTTGATGACAAAACATCAGTAGATGATTCCCCATCTAAGGGATATCGAGGATCTGATGGAAATCCTACGGAGCCCAACATAAAAAAAACTCCCTAGGTGACAAAGATCTTTTGGCTAAATCTGGATCATGTGTTTATCCAAAGGATGACCCCTCTGCACTCGTCACCAAGGCAGAATTCAAAGCCTTTACTGATGAGGTGTTTACTATCCTAGGCGAGTTGAAAAGCTTGGCTAAGAACTCTGAAGACAAGAATACCAATGAGGCTCTGGCGGACTTAAAGAAAACAACAACTCAGAACTCTCTGGATCTTCAGAAGCTCGTCCAAGCATCTACAACCACTACCACCCAAGAAGACATCAATCGGTTGATCATGGATGTGGACAAACAAACAGATGCTCTGAAGATCTTGGGCGAAATTGTTAACTTTGGAAAAGTCTGACTTGACCAAGAATTTCGATAGAACATCATACCATGCTCAAGGGGCTTGTTTTAAACCATAAAGGGCTTTGTCCAAGATATAAACATGATCTGGCTTATCTGGATTGACGAACCCTTCTGGTTGAGACACGTATACTTCCTCTTTTAGAATGCCGTTCAGAAAGGCTATTTTCACATCCATCTGAAATACTGTAAAATTCTTATGAGCTGCGTAGGCTAGAAACATGCGGATTGCCTCTATACGCGCTACTGGAGTATACGTCTCATCGTAGTCTATGCCTTCCTCTTGCCGGTAACCTTTGGCAACAAGTCTAGCTTTGTTCCTTATGACGATACCATCTTCATCCTTTTTATTCTTGAATACCCATTTAGTGCCAATTACGGATTTTCCTTCCGGTTTTGGAACTAATCTCCAGACCTTCAGGGCTTCAAACTGATTTAATTCTTCTTGCATAGCAGATACCCAATCCGAATCAGCTAAAGCCTCTGATACTCGCGTGGGCTCTATCTTGCTGAGGAATGAGTCATGCATACATTGATTAAGAGTCGTTGACCTAGTTTGTATAGGGTTGTTAAGATCTCCAATTACTTGATGTAAAGGATGCTCTTTGGTCCAGCGATGCTCATGAGGTAGTGGAGTAGATGAAGTTTGAACATGATCATCATCTATAAATCCACTATCAGGCTCTTCAGTTTGAATTATATGAGGGGGGGTTTGCAGTTGAAGTTTCAGGTGCAGAAACATCAGTTGGAACAACAGACTTTGGCTGTTGAGTAGACATGATATCACATCCAACTGAAACAGTTACTTCTGGATTATCAGTTACTTGTGTATCTTCAACTGTAGGAGTAATTGATGGAATGTGAGTTTCTGACTGAACGGGGGATACAAGTTCAGTTAAAACTTCTGAGGTGACTGGATGATTGCAACTTGTGTCTTCAGACCTGTCAGTCACAACAGATTTAGGTATATTAGATCCTAGAAACTCATCATAAAAGAATTCAAATAACAAATCGAAATCAGATAAATTTGAAACAGAAGTAGAAGCGTTATTTGAATAATTCGCTGTAGAAGCAGGTTCTGGACTGATCTGCCCAGATGCTAATACTCCAGTGATAACGGGTTCTGAACTGAGTTGTTCAGAAGCCATAATCTTCATCGAAAGTTACATTAACGTTCTCGACGACTGTCTTTGACTTTTTCAGATAAACACGATATGCTGCCGATGTTGAAGAATAACCAATGAAGATACCCTCGTCTGCCTTTGCACTGAATTTATTCAGACTCTCTCTGTCGTTAAGAACAAAACATTTACACCCAAATATGTGAAAATACTTGATTGTTGGTGTTCTGTTATTGATCAGCTCATATGGAGTCTTTTGAAAACGGCGGTGTATTATGGACCGATTTTGAGTATGACATGCAGTCGACACAGCTTCTGCCCACAAAAATAGAGGTAGATCGGATTGGCTGAGCATAGTACTAGCGGCCTCGACTAGAGTTCGATTTTGCCTTTCGACTACTCCATTTTGTTCAGGCGTACGAGCAGCAGAGTACTGATGTGATATCCCGACCGATTCGAGATATTCTTCAACTATCTTGTTTTTGAACTCTGTGTCGTTGTCCGTTCGAAGAAAATTGACTTGTCGTTGCATATTCACCTGGGTCGTCTTTAAGAAAGTAATGAGAACTTCGGGCGTCTCATCTTTTGATCGAAGAAATTTGACCCATGTGTATCTTGAGTAATCGTCCACAATGACCAATACGTATTTCTTTCCACCCAAACTCTGAGTTCTAATTGGACCACACAAATCCATATGTAACAATTCTAACGGAGAACTAGTGCTTGGTTCAGGCTTCGGTTTATGCGGAGCTCTTTTCATCTTACCCTTCTCACATGCAGCACATAAGTGTTCTTTCTCGTATTTCAACTCAGCAAGTCCTTTTACCAATTTCCCACTAACCAACTTGTTGATATAACGAAAGTTCAGGTGTGATAAACGTCTGTGCCAGAGCCAACTTTGCTGCATTGAAGCTTTTGTCATTAAACATACCTGATTGTCAATCTGAACTTTGGACAGGTTGATGGTATAGAGGTTTGTCTTTCGATGTCCACCTAAGAGTTCTGTGTCGTCTTCAGTACGAACCGAGCAACTCTTAGATTTGAAGTTGACCTCTAACCCTTTATCACAGAATTGACCAATGCTAAATAAGTTGTGCCCCAACCCTTCGACATAACTCACCTTACTTATCGTTATGTTGTCTTGAATGATGTCACCATATCCTAAGATTGGTGAAAGCTGATCGTTTCCAAATCTGACATTTCCACTGAATTTCTCTGTATAATTAGACAATAAAGCTTTTTGCCCAGTCATATGCTTGGAACATCCACTGTCCAAGTACCACATATGCCGGGTCTGCAAGAGAAATCAGGAAACAATAACTTTAGGTACCCATTTAAAAATGGGTCATAACAGATTAGCACAAGATTTTGGTATCCATTTGAATATGGATCGTCTTTTCTTTTGAAAACCTCTAAAAACATTTGATCTTGAAGAATAAACATGATAAGATCCAAACCAATCAGAAGAATTATGAGAATAAGCAAAATCATTTCTCTGATAATGATAAGATTTAGTAGTAATAGGAGATAATTGAATCAATTGCTTTATTGAATAACGCTTTTAAGAAGTTACAAGGTTTTGTTTATGAGAAGCATATTGACCAACTACATCAGAATCACTACTATTAGATCTAGTACAAGAATTATCAGAAACTGATTCAGTTATCTCATCATCCTTCCTTTTTGGTCGCCATTCGGTTCTCGCTTTCAACCTTTTCTTCCTTATATCTGAAATAAAAGATTTAGATTTATTAGGAAAATCAGATTTCTGAGATTGATTTTTCTTGCGTTTACCAGTGTTATTCTAGTTCTGTGAATGTTGTTTCTTATGTTTCTTACCATTAGCATAGTAATCAGCATTCCCAGAAACTGATTCACCAACCTTTGTTGATGATTCACCTTTCTCATGTACACTTGGTAAAATTTTTCCATTTATGATAAAAGTAGAATGATTTGGACGTTGAGCAATAAAGTCAAACATATCAATTTCCTTGATACACCCTCCATCAGAATTTAGAAAATCATTTGCAGACTCAAATAGATCATCAAAATCAGTCTTAGAAGTTTGAGGTACTTTTGAAGATGTAGAACACACTTTAGATTTGCAAATAAAATATGTGTTCTTTAATACTGTAGAAAATACGTTTTGTGTTAGATCACTCAAAATTCTTTCATCAGATAAAATATTTTCTAACCCAATTATTTTGCTCTCTAAGACAAGTGGAGGTACATAAATTTTGGCTTGAACAGGTTTTGCCTCCATCTCAGTCGAAGAATAACTAGCAAAATAATCAGTTGAAAGAAGTTGTGGTGTTTTAGAAAGATAACTATCATTAAGTCTTTCATAACAGAATGGTAGTTGCATTTTCTTCAAATTCATTCTTTTCTGATCTTCTTTTTCCTCAACTTCTTTTGATGCTTTGGTGATAAATTTGGGTTTCAAATGAGGATATTCATCAGCCGCATACATATAATTTGCATTATATAGACCTGCCTGTTTTCTGATAGCTTTTTCTAAGTAATGAGGATTATCAAACCCTAATCCCCATTTTTCTTTAAAATCAACATCTTCATCAGGTGTATTAAAAAAATAGTTTGATCTGTTTGGCCTCTAAGATATAATTTTGCTTCCAAACCATTTACCTTTTTCTCTAGAGTCTTGTTCTCAACCTGCAGTTTAAATGATTTTAGAACACATTCTTGTTTTTCAGAATCAGATTTAAACAATTGTTTTTGCCATTCAGAAATCTTACTTTCAAAACAATCTTTTTCATTTTGAAAAACAGAAGCAGATTTGCGTAGAGAATCAATTAAATATTTGTTCTCAATAACTGACGTGTTGAGCTCAAAGACCTTTTCATTTCTCCTAGCAACTCTGTCTTTTTCCTTTTTCAATTTATTTTGAAGATCTTGAAGTTCGACCCTCATGGCTTCCATTTTGGTCATGAAATCATTTTCAGTTAAGTTCATTACCTCATCAGCAGTCTCATCATCTGAATCATCATCTTTCACTTCTTTTCCCATCAAGCATAGATGAGCAGTCTCTTCTTGTTCTTCCTCATCAGAATGATCCAACCAGTATTCATCTTCAGCCATTAATGCCCTGCCAGCTTCTTGTTGTTTGGCCAAGAGCAATTTGTTTTGATAATATTCTGAGTTGCGAACCTTTGGCTTCCGACATTCTTTTGCATAATGTCCGAACTTGCCACAGTTGTAGCATTTGATCAGATCATTAGCCGTTTTCGTTTCAGTACTTGTGTAATCATTTACATACTTCTTCTTTTCTTCTGGCTTTTTCTCAATCATTCTATTTCCTTCCACTCTTTCTCTATGCTCGTGGTTCTTTGAGCTTGATGAAGAATATCTCTGAGAATTGGATCCCGGCTTCTTATAGAACTTCTTTTGGAAAGCACGGGTTAACAGTAGCATAGCCTGCTTGAGACTTTCTCCATCATCTCCATTAGATTCAGACTCAGATTCAGAACTAAATACCACTGTCTTCTTCTTATTCTTCTTCTCTTTCTTTTCTTTCTCTTTCTCTCCAGCCACTAATGCTATAGGATCAACAGCTTTCTCAACTTTCTTTTTCTCAGCTCTTTTCTCTTCTACCTCTTCTTCATTCTGTCGCAGAGTCTCGTAGACTTCATGTAGAGGTATTTCGCTCAAATCCTTCATTTGTTTCATCCTTCGCGTATGCTCTTTCCATTCAGGATGCAATATGCTGAGAAACTTTACATTGTTCTCAATTTGTTGCTTATTGACCTTATTCTTGGAAAGCTCATTCAGAAGCAGCACAAACCTATCATAGGTTTCCTCCAAGCTTTCATTTTCTTTTGCTCTAAATTCTTCGTAGCTGTTTATGCAGTTAGCTACCTTCATTTGGTTTCCAACTCTAGAACCCAACATCATTTTTCTTAATTAATCCCACATTGATTTGGCAGTTTCATTGTAGCTATCCATTTTCACATATATCTCATTTGTCATGCTTTGTAAAAGCAAAGATCTGGCTTGTTTATCAGCATCAAACCTTTTCTTCTGTTCATCAGAAAAACTAGCATACTTTTTATCCATTCTCCTTGTTCTCGGAGCTCCATCTGAATCATTACCACCAGCAGGAATCTCCTCAGTAGGTTTCTTCATTGGACCTTCTGTGATAGATTTCAGAATGTTCTCTCCATTTGATTGTCTATCAACAAAGTCCAAAAATCTATCTCTCCATTGTTCATATTCTCCTTTGAACAGCACCGGAGGCTTGACATAAGTTCCAATTGAGAGAGCGTCTCTGGAAGTCATCCTGTATGTACCTGTTTGAAAAATATGCAATAAGAAACTAGAACTGATTGTTAGTCTAAAATATGAAATCACAAAAATACAAGAAATCTTGAAATAGAAATTCAGGAATTTTGATCACAATCAGAATTATGTCCCCCTTCGCAGACATAGCACGGGGGTCCCGCTACCCGGTTAGCGGGTGGGGTCAAGGGGCAACGCCCTTACGGGGTCGAGGGGCAGCGCCCCTAGAGAAAAAAATTTCACTTTTAAAAAGCATATTACAGTTTTGAAAATTTTGACTAAGTACAGAAACTCGCAAGTCACTGTTAAAGCTTAAAACTCGCAGGCGCTGAAACTCGCAAACCACTATTCAAAGTGAAACTCGCAGATCAAAAGAACTCGTTGAAACTCGCAGATAGCAGCGTGCGCGTTTCCTGAACTCGCAAGTGCCTACTTGCGCGTTTTGAACAAACTCGCAAATCGAAAGACTCGCATATCACTATTCACAATGAAACGCGCTAATTGAGACGTGCGCGTTTCTAAAACTCGCTAGTCAATACTTGCGCGTTCCACCACTTAGAAACTTTTCTTGAAATTCCAAACTCGCACGATGAAAGAACTCGCAGATCACTGTTCCTTCTCAAACTCGCACCCTTCGATTAGCGCGTTTGTAGAACTCGCTAACCACTACGTGCGTGTTCTGGTCCTTAGAAAATTTTCCAACTTTTCCAAACTCGCAGACTTCGATCAGCGCATTTCTAGAACTCGCTAATCGTTACCTGCGCGTTTTGACCAAAAACTTGCACTTGCGCGTTCTTCAGATCTAGCACGTTCTTCATGAATCCGTGCGTGTTCTTCACTTTTTCACCGAAATTCGACTCAAATCTTCTTCAATTGAATCAAAACTTTGCAGAACTCTTCGAATCCAACTCAAAAACAGATTACAATGTAAGAATTTTAAAAACAAGCATAAAATGATAGACTTTGATTCGATTTACAATGTATATTAACTCGTGACTTACAAACTCAACAAAATCCAAAAATTCGTGACAATTACAGTGCATTTCGTGAAATTGTCTATACAAACTCAATCTATAACACTCAACGATCATAACCTGATCAATTACAACACCTAATTCGCACTAAAACTCAGAATTCAATTCTCAACTCAAGAACACAGTGTCGAACCACACTTTTTCTATTTCTTGATCTGATTTCACTATTGAATCTGCTTTGATACCAATTGTGTGTCCCTGAATCTAGTTTCTATATGCAATTAATCAAACAAAACAAGATTCCAAACAAATTACCTGTTTGATTTCAATCCAATTCAACAATTACAAGATTCTCTCTCTAGAACTCCCTCTCTCGACAGATCTCTCTCTAATGAATTCTCTCTCTCTCAGATTCTCAATCAGACAACTTGTTACTACAACTAAAAACAGAAATACAAGGTATTTATACCTACAACTAAAACAGAGAAATTAAAAACAAATACTTTGACTTTTATTACAAATTGACTTTGACTTTGATGAGTGTTAACTTTCTCAGCTTTGACTTCTTACACTTTGACCTTCAGTCTTCTTGATCTTGTATCCAACAGATTTATGCTCTAACATTATGGATGAAGCTCCCAAAGCCGCAGCTCAGACCTCAGCCTCTGTAGTCGATGACTTAGTGGCTCTAAGTAACGAAATGAAGGACATGGCTCGTAGTGCCATGGTCCCTCTGCCACCATGTACTTCTCAACCACAAAACCATGTAGAAGTCAACTATCCTTCTACCCTAGCCAGTAAAGCTGAACTACACAAGATGAGGGAGAAGCTTCTGCAGGAGGTGCACAAAATTGGTGAAGGCATGGTCTCTAAGGGCCAATCTGTCTCAGAGGAACTTAAAAGAACAGTGGCCCTTATGAAATTTCACACCGGTTATGAAGTCACCAAAGCAACCATGGCTGCACAGGATGTGTTCACAATGATCGAACACCATGCCAGATCCAACCTTTGCCGAAGAAAGAAGAGAAATGACCCCTCTTCGTGCTAGGAAGAGGAATCGCAGAAGAAGATGAGGCATGATGACCAAGGGCCGGATGGCTCTGGTCCTTCTAGTTGTCATGAGGGGAGGAAGTTCTGCTAGCTTTATCTGCAAATCCCATAGCAGTTACTCCCCTCAACACCGTGCCACAAAATAAGGGAACCTCATAAGGCACAACTCAGAGATCAAAATCTTGTGCCTCTTAGATGAATAACTTGAACACTGATGTCTCCATACCTGTCACCCCTGGAGAACCCTTGGTTAAGGCAAAGATCAACATAGGAGCTAAATTAATCGCAGAAGGGCTTGAGAAGTTCGTAGAACCATCAAGTCCAGAGATCATGCCTGTAGCCCTATACCCTCTGTCCAATTTTATGCTCTGGAACCAATCAATGCCAATGATGATGGTGAAGATACTGAGATGACTCCCACCAAGAACCTGCCACATAAGACTCTAACTCCTACTCCTTCAGAATCTAAAGCCCAAGGGAAGACACCCTCTGCAGCTATTGCCTCTGAGAAAAAGAAACCAACAGAAGATCGAGTGAAGAGCATAGTCGAATCAAAAGACGCCATGAAGATACCCATTCCAAGGCCACCAAAGATGGAGTTGTCTTTTCATGAGAATATCTACAATTATCTCTACAGCTTACAGGTGTTCTTGCAACCTAACATGCACGCTCTGATAAAAGAGGATGTCAAAAGAAGATTCTTAAATAATGCACAAGAGAAGTCAGAGGTCTGGTCACTCTCTGAAATAAAGCAGGTTCTGGGGCTCTACTTGCACTCATTCTCCACCAGAACAATAATGTATGTGAAGTATGCCATTGAAAGAAAAGATGGGAAGAGGTATGAATTCACAGATGCAGACCTGAAGAACCTTTGTCCTTATGATCTTCCTCAACTGCACGCATACACAGAGCAGATCCTGGACAAGAGAAAAGAGTTCAGAATCACAAATGGATGTATAAAGGAAGTCATGCGCGAACAAATCAGATACCACAACAGGATGGACTTTGAAGTTGCTCTGCAACTTGGAGTTGACAAGCTTGCAGTGACAAAGTCGGATGATCTCATTCCTGGCATAGAGGACATCCCATCCAACTCTTTAATAGTGGAACCGGAGAATGGGTTTGTTTACAAAGATGATGATGGAAAAAAGAAGAAATTCAAGCCTCATCAGAGCCATAAGTACTCAAACAACACCCTGATGAAGATCTGGAACACTATACTAAAGAAGATAAACTCTAAAAGGGTACAGAGGGGGCCTGCATAGAGGATAATAGAGAGCATCAATGCTCAGTTCAAGTTTAGGAATCTCATTCTTACTATGAGAAAAACATTAGCTGAGAGCTTCACTCATCCGATAAATAATTTCCCTACGTAATTTTGTAATTTATTTTATTCATGTTCTGTAATTTCAAGTTCTGTAAATGCCTTCTGGCATCCTTTATATATCAATGAAATCTGTCTTCAGAGGTTAAGTTCCTTTCACCTCTTACGTTTCCTACTTAGCCCATACATTACACAATTCCAATTTTTTATTTTTCAATACATAGGGGGAGATTGTTAGTTTCATTCATTGTATAGAAGTATTGAAAAATAGGCTAAGTGTATGATTCTCTGTTGATATCTGCTATATCACCAAGTTTTACCACAGAAGTGTGAGCTCCGAAGTTCTGTCGACCATCCACTCGAGAAGCTTTTAACCTGAAGATAACTCTCAGGCCGTAGAGCCTCTATGACTCTTCACAGAGCCTCTGTAGTGGCTAAGCTCTAAAGATGGAAGACCTGAAGACTTGTGAATTTCAAGGAGATGACAAGACCACGCGCAGATCACGTGACCCTTGTTGTACGAAGATCCTCAAGATCAATAGTACACACCCACGATGGTTTTACTTTACAGGTGGCATTCTTTTATGGAATGTCAACCCTTGTCTTGTACTATTGTGTGCTCTCCCCTTGTATATGAAGGGAGCACCTCCTGAATTCACACAGCATGCGAGCACACACAAATTCATCCACGCTTTGTCTTGTAATTAAAATCTGTTGAGAGCATTTCTACACACACTACTTGTGTTCTTGGTGTAATTTGGCAAGTGAATGAGAAATATCTTTCTGTGACTAAATATTACTTGTGCATTGATATTCTTGTTACTCATTAGTGTGTTTACTACCAAATCAAACCATACATCTACATATAAATCGATTACGCATACTCATCTCTGTTTTGTAGTTATTTTGGTTTAATCACACAAAACTGGGATCAACAAGGTTTCTCACTGAGTATGAAGGTCGGGAACGTTTCTTACTGATTATTAATTATTAATTTATTTCAATTAACAGGTTCATGCTTCCACTTGTACCTACTGTTTTTCATATTGTCACTAACTTTCATTTGATATCTCCCACTTCCATGTTAATATCTTCCATTTAAAATCTCTAATTTCCATTGTCTATAGAAAAAAGTTTAAATATCAACTCTTACAACTCCGTAGATGACCATTGAACAATTCCAAGACTGTCACTCGTAATACATATGTTACACTTTCTGGTAGGATAAATAAATATCACAACAGGAAGAGATTTTCTTGCTAATAATCTAGAGGGAGCAGAAAAACTCGATAAGTTACTAAATTGTGTTTGCATGATCATACTAGACCATGATATACTTCTTAATATTGCTTCCACCAAAGCAAATCTAGCCATTTTAAATATCTTAATATTTCTTCCTTGACTGCCCCACTACAATCATGCTACATTTTTGCTGAATGCATCAACTTCACTTTTTCATTTAATATACACATGCAAGAATTTACTCTTTACTATCAATCGCAGAGAAAATTATTATTTTAACATTAAAGTAACTATGCATAGGTTATCATATTATCCCAACATATCAACTCTATGCAGAATAATCCATTCACTTAACAACTAACAATCTAAAACAATAAATCCATCATGCAACATTGGCCTAATTGTTGATGGTGATCTTACACATTACTTCCCCTATTCTTTGGTCAAGAAATGTATAGGATATCAACAAAGACAAGTTTGATATTCCAGATGTGATTTGAGGGAAGTAGTGAGCCCCTCATTAGCACGCGAACGAACGACGAGGCTCCATACCCTGACTCTTGGTTTTTGTATGTATTTACTTTTGGAAAATACCAACAACACGATTAGAGATTTAATAAGGAAGAGTATTCCCAGAGACGGTTGTATGTGTCATAATCTCAATTATGTTTCTTGATTAGTAACATCTCTTATTCCTCAAAGATGGTAAGGATTGTAGATTTTGTTTCTTAAATACTATGTCCATTGTCCATGAGAAAATGTAAAGACCTTTCTTCACTTTCAATTTTATTTAGTGGAATTGCTTTTTTATTTTAAATTTGACAAGCTATTAAACTGTTGTGGTAAATTTTGAACTTGTACCGAGGTTAACCATGATAGATGATTGGACCCTTTTGTTCAAATGAAGTTGGGCGTTATAGATATAAGGTATAGAGATTCTTATATATAAGGCGGAGGAGATGAACATTTTGCGAATACAGTTTTTGAATTTGTTGAGTATGCGAACTTTCCCATGTAATATGAAATAAAAAAAATTCTAACTATTAGTTCCTTTATAAAAGGTATAAAATCTATTATGGTTCAATCACTTGTCATCTCTATTTTCCTCCTGATATTTTTATTACTTACATAGGAGATTCAAATTTGGTATACGAGGGACCCCTTGAGGTAAATTACATATCTTCCCCTTCAATTCACATCCGACCGCATTGCGCGGGGTACACAACTAGTGGTTTACCAAAACAAAAACGGGTGAGCTTATATCTATATACATTTTAGCAGCATAACAATTGTAAAATCAAAACATATCCAACCTATCTACTTAGCCATAGCATAATGTTCACCCACAGTGGCAGCCAAACTAAATCACTACATTTATTAAAATATATTACTTTAAACCTAACAAATGGTTCTATAACACAAAGTAATGGTTTTAGAAAACTTATCGCCGCTCTATCCGTTTTGGGTAAACGAACACCAGTGGTTCAGTAGGCGGGTTGGACGAACCCTTAGTGACCTTGCGGTTCACGGTCCCATGTCTTTCTCTACAGTAGACAATTAAGCTAAGTTGTTAGTAAACATACAAATCTAATTACATATTACAAAAGCATTGTAGACTTACCATCTGATATTGATGTTGTGAAGCATTGATCGATCCCTGGTGTGCCTCGACAACACCCCTTCAAACTAGGTCGCTCGATTGAGTCTGTCGAACATAGACTGGGATCTCCAACGGTCGGTATCTCACTCTTGTTAAAAACATAACATATAAGTTGGTATAAAACAAAGGTAGCGCACAAACCTCACAATAAAGACAAAAACATGATCAATCATCTGGTGCCCATACGTCTCTAGGATCTAGGGAGGGTGGTGTCCTCTAATGGGTGTGAAGTCCTGATCGTCCCACCGTAACCCATTCACATAGGAAGCCCGTGTCGCGTCCCATTCGCATGCACCCCTCATCCAATCCCCGTACCTATTGTGCATGGTACGGACTAATGCATCATAAACCTCTACCTCATACGTCGAGTCACACTGAAACTTTCCCTACATGCACAAGATTTATATCAGGGTTAAATAATAATTTGATATCTACAATTACTTTAAATGTGATTCATGTACCAAGCCGAAAGCGATCGAACATGTAATCACGGTCAGCCTGAGGGACCTTCTCCTAGCGAAACTACGGACCAGGAAACAAAGACCTAAAAATGGAGGTGATCTCCTTGACATCATGGGTATTTAGAAACCTACACAATTAAAAATATACAACACAAAAGTCATTCATATCATTTGATTATGTAATATAAGGCCTTATACCATATCTACTTACCCTCCTATTGCCAGAATGATATGCTCTCATTGATTATGATGTTGTGGCATCGGCAATGAATGATTGGGGCCTCTCACCAACCCCGAAGCACTCGAGATATGTATATCCATCTTCCCCTCATTATCCTCGAGTCCAAGGTTCGAGGTGGCAAAAACTCCCCAAAGTCATCAGCGTACAGGTTGTTACGCCCGTCAGTGCTACTGTTGCCTATGCCTCCGTTGGGGTTACCTCGACCGTTACCTCGTGGACGACCTGCCATCGCCTAAAAAAATGCAAATTCTATAGTATATATTAAAAAGGGAGAATGCCAAATGTCAATTATACAATTATGAAATAAACATACAGTAGACAAACTACTCATAAGAATAATGATTAGATAAAATAAGTTCATTTTCGTTACATGAATCATCATTCGTGTCTTCAAATTCTGTTTCTTCTTCGCTATAATCATTAACAGGTCCATCATTGCCTTCATAAGCATCGACTACATTTACCTCCCCTATGACAAGACCAATGGAATTGGGACATTGGGATCATTATTTAATCTTGTGAACATTGTATGAGTTACACTTTCGTTGATTTGAAAGAATTGTTCTCCATCCATATTATCATCAACCTCGATATCGTTAACAATTTCTGATACTTCATATACTCCACGAGACTTCGTCTTGACAACCGTCCACCAATCTTTCAAATCATTTGTCATCGAAGGATAAGAAGTATAATAGACTTGTTTAATATGTGATGCTAGGACGAACGGGCTGTCGGATCCTAACCTAGACTTATATTTGATATTAACCAAACTATGTTTACGGTCAACTCTAACCCCCAACGGAATATCAAACCAAGTGCATTAGAATAACACAACAATTCAATGCTCGATGCCATAATATTCTACCTCTACAACATCATCTAGCACCAACGGTAACCGTATGAAACTTGTAACTTTTGACAAACTATCTTTGATGCGACCGAGCATGATGACCTGGTCTGCGAGCTACTAATTTCAATTATTCACTTGAGTCGGGTGATCCGAGTACGTGATGCTCGAACCAGCCACTAAACCTTTCTTTCTGCAGTTGTTCAAGTGTAACATCATCAATATTTTGTTCTATTTTGTAACACCCATGTGTGTCCCAATAAGTGCAATCAATCAATATGATAATACGAATTCAATCATAAAGTTCATTTTATTGATCTTGAATTCAATATTACAAAGATACTCTCAAATGGTATATTTCTCTCTCTACAAATACAAATTCTATTAAGGTGCCTAATGCTTACAAGGAATAGAAAACTATTTATACCAACAAGCTAACAAAGACAAAAACTAAACTAGACTAGTTGACTTTCCTTATGAAGAAGCTTTGACTTTGACTTCTGCTTTAAGAGGCTTTGACTTGAGCATTGACTTTGACTTTTATTCTTCATGATCTTGGATCCAACATATTTATGCACTAACAATCTCCCCCTTTGGATTCAAAATCATCTCCAAAAAGATATGCATTGAAACTCCCCTTTTGATTCAGAAACAATTGATCTCCCCCTTTGGATAAACAAAAACGAATTTCAGCATTCACGAACAATCTTCGTCTTTGTATGGTCTTGACATATTCAATCTCTCACATTATCATCTTCACAAGGATAAGCATTTCATCTCCCTTTTATTTAAACTGTCTTCAAACTTTCTGTAATCTCCCCCAAAGTCTGTGATTATCTTCTCAAGAATTATAACAATCTCCCCCAAGATTATACAAACCTCTTTCAGACTTCAGAAACGAATTATATTCAGATTTAGCTCAGTTTTGTTCTAGCAAACAATCTTCAAAGAAAATTTCAGCAAATTTTCATCAAGCTTTCAGAATTCCTTGAACATTCTTTATTATTCTGACCATTCTCCCCATAACTCGGACAATAAATCTTTCAAACTCTGTCATTTCTTGATCATCTCATTTCTTGAATATAATTCTCTCCCATTTTCCAAACATGTAAATCAAAGGATAATTCTCAATGCTAATCATAAAAAACTAGCCACTTATTTATACTAATCAAATACTAGAATTATGGGCATAAATTAAGGGCAGGATTCTACACCCTAATTTCCTGGATAATCATCATTAATTAAATTGAATGCCTAAAATCATCCAGAGATTTGACCGAAAGGATTCAGCCAGTTTCCAAAGATAGAATACAGTTGTCCCCCTTTTTCAGCTGTGACTCGATCTTTCCTTCTTGAGTACACTTTCAATGGTGGATCTTTATCATAAACACTTGTGGTTTTCTACTGTTTTATGCTTAATTCAATGCGCTTTTCATGTTAGGATCATGAGATGATGCATTCACGAGGCCACACAAAACCTGAAGTTGTTATTTCTCCAACTCATCTGTATGCTAATAACTACTACCCTAATCCTCTAAAATGTGTGAGGTTTCTTCATTATTAAAGAAACCTTTTTTAATAAATGTGTGAGGAAGAATTTGACAATTCAAAAGTTTAAACACATTTTTTTTTACATTTGAAATTATCTAATGGAGTTTGTCTTTCAAATGCATAAGGATTGTTATTTAGCTCTCTATATGGTTCCTAAATTTGTATTATCTAAATTTAGTTTAATGGATCGAAGTCACAGTGATGCTTTTATCATTCATAGTCACAAGGCTGAAGTTTATCATTTTTGAAGTCAAGCCCCTGCACTTTTGACTATCATGCTTTTCTGTTTCACGCATGTTAATTTGTAATCTGTTTTTTGCATTATTGTACTTTTGGTCTTACTAATTCTAGCTAAATGTTTTGGTCTCTCTGTATATGATATTGTTAGTATATGGTTTATCATAACAACTACCAAGTGTTATGAAGTGGGATATATGGTGATTTGAGGATTCATAGATGCACATTGGATATGGTTTTGACGTTTCAAGCTTTCTGCGAAATTATTTAGCACGTGGATCATACATGACATTGTCATAGTTTAATAGCTTCTCAAACAAATTTGTAAGCAAACTTTTGATAGTTTCTTACTTGGACCAAACTGCTAAAGGTTTCTTTTCAATGTTGGGCGACCGGTTGTAATCTGCTAGCACATATGATGTGTATAGTTGGAGAGGTGACAAAACCTTATACCTTTCATTACAAAACCAATAAACCAGAAAAAGATAGATTATTTTGTGAAAGACTTTTTGGGCCTATCAAAAGTGGTCGTTTGGAAATTTCCCGAAAAGCTAATCATAGATTCCTCTCTCCATCGGAAAGACAAACAGGTAGTTCTTTCGGCACCATGAGGCTTAATCTTGAGCTAACACATGCTTTATGTGCAAATTACTCAGTTTTATGATGATGGATTCCTTCACTCACTCTTTCAGGTTGTTGGAATAAATTTAGACGCGTTCCTCAAATTATCAGGGTTAATTACTTTTATTATATATGTTCTTGAAATATAACAACAGTCTTTCTAATAAGTTATGGTTTAAGTTGTTGAAGTGCTTATTTCCCACTATTGTCTTCAAGACTGCACACTATTGTCCTTTCGATTACCACTATGGTTTCTGCTGTTACAGATTGCTTTTTATCCATCAATTATTCTGATTTGGAGTTTTATGTTCACCTGTCAGTCATGTGGTTGCTTTTTATCCATCAATGCCTGCTATCATATTGGCTAATTTAGATCAACAAAGTATAAGCATACAAAAACATATATAATACAACAACGACAAATGCCCTGAAAATACAAGATCATAATAAATCCTCGTGAGGACCAACATATATGGTTTGACAACTGCAGATTGAGTCTTTGAGATGGTTATTGGATCATGGAATCTTTTGCAATCTGATTATACATGTTGAATTTTTATTTACATGTATTTCAACAGATACCGTCTATTGCACTCCAAAGTCCTTTAGAATTTGGTCCGTCTCATATCAATCTCGGTACACGTAATTTCAGTAATTGATGGTGATTTATGTTTTTTGCATGTTGAAATGTATTTCTCTGAATTATCTTTGATGATGGTTCATATTTCCCATATCTAATGGCAAGAAAAGGGGTAGTGGTTTATTGGATAGGCCGATAGGGGATAGAGGATATTTTATATTCTCCAGTTTTTCATTCTTGCCACAGTGTAATGTTCACTAACTATTAGTATATTCTTATTGACCTACCAACATATGCTTCATTTTGGGGATAACGTCCATCATAAGCTTCATAAGGACAATTTAGATTTCATATATGGCCTTCCTTCTTTTCTAACCTTGTAGCTGAGAGAGTTTTTCATAGGAGGAAAGATGATTTAGGTTTTAATATAGTTTATATCACCAGGAAAGTAGACCAAAAGAAGAGGAACTAGCATTTAATCGAGTTTTAAACTCTTATCACAATTGACACAAGGTTACTTGTTTACAAGGTTTTGAGGCTCTAATGCCTATTTAGGTAATGGCAGATCCTTTATGGAAATAACTCCATGAAAATAGACCACAAGAGTAGAAACTAGCATTTGATCAAGTCGTATACAAGGTTATTAGCGCGTGTCTTATATCTCTCCTAGATGCATTTTAGGATTCATAACCACTTTCCCAGACATATACTTGGTACTGTAATACATTCACATTATTGAAATGACTCCAGAAAAATAGACTAGAAGAAGAGAAACTTTGGCATTCAGATGAACTGTACTGATAACCAATGCCATTTGGCATATAGTAGAACATCCAAACCGACCTATATTCTATCTATTGTCTCTCTTTTCTGCATTTTATGATTCAAATCACATTGTTGTGTAACTTGTAAATTGGCAGGTTATTTCAAGTTTCAAACTTCTCACGAGACATGGTGATTTAAAGCTATGATATTGAGTCGGTTCTCAACGGAGCAATCTTCCTGAATCTTACTAAAGATCACGTTTCTTGGTATTTCCCTCATACCTATATTCTAATCAATTATTGATACATCTCTTTTGTTACTACATTTGGAATATTGCATTTATAAATTCTTTGATAGTCTTTTCATGGTCTTTTGTGTCTACTGATTGGTGTCAATGATGGTGGCTTAACATCTTTTATTGTTCGAGGTTAATTAGATATTTGAGTTGTAAAATTTAGAGTTTTTTTCCGGAACCTTTGTGCCAATTTACTTATATGTCACGAATCGTAATTTAACTTCTCTTTGTTCGATTTATTTTTCGATTTATGTGGTGTCATTAGTTTTGTTGGTTTATTTTGCATTTTTTCCAAGAGACTTTATCGCCAGATGCTTTATTGAAAATTCTGGTTTTTTGGCATGTTCCTCGCACCTGATTGTTTACAAGCCGATATCATTATTCAATTGCATTTTCACAATTGTCGTTTTCTAATAAAGGTTTTGAGATTGTTTAATATAATTTGTCTACGGATGGTAGCATCATTTAGTTTTGTGGTGTCTTGGCCATTTTTGTTGTTTCTCGTAAAGTAAGCTAGCATTTTGTAAATTATGTGGGTTGTTTTTCAATGATTATACCTTGTTTACCATCCCGTGGGCATGGTCTGCCTATCATCACTTGGTTCAAGCATCCATGTCACGGGTACACCACCACCTATATATACTCTTGCCTTGGCCATTGAGTGGCATTAGGTGGCTAAAGGTTACCGAGTTCATGGATGTTGTTCCTTCTGAGTCCAAGGTCGTGGATTACCTTTCGACTTCCATTTATCCATTGATTGTGCTTTTCTTTCAATTATTTCGAGATTCAATTGTTTCAATATGTCTATGGATTATAGTTTAATTTAGTTTCGTGGTGTCTCCCATTATGGTTTAGTGTAAAGTAGGCTAGCATTTTGTAGAGTTATGTGGATTATTTTTTGTGGTTTTGCTTCCTTTACCATCGTGAGGGTAAGAGCTGCCTATTCTAAGTCAGTCAAGCATCCATGACATGGGTTCCACCGCCTATCTGCTCCTGCCTTGTGCATTGAGGGGTGTTGGGTGGCTAAAGGGTAATGGGTTCCGGGGTGTTTGGTCTTTTTGAGTTAAAGGTCATGGATTTACCTTTCATCTTCCATTTATCCATTGATTGTTGTTTCTTCTAATGGTTTCAGATTTGATTGATTTAATTTGTCTACGGATGGTAGTATCATTTAGTTTTGTGGTGTTTTACCCATTTTTATTATTTATCGTAAACTAAGCTATCATTTTGTAGATCTTGTAGTTTGTTTTTCTAGATTCTACTTTGTTTACCATCCCGAGGGAATGAACTACCAATCCTCAATTGGTTCAAGCATCCATGTCACACGTACACCACCACCTATATGCTCTTGCCTTGTCAATTGAGGGGGTACTAGGTGGCTAAAGGTTACAGAGTTCATGGGTGTTTGGTCCTTTCGAGTCCAAGGTCATGAATTTACCTTACGACTTCCATTTATCCACTGATTGTGGTTATCTCTTAACAGTTTTGAGATTTAATTTTTTCAATTCGTCTATGGATGGTAGTTTCGTTTATTTTGTGGCATATCCCAATTTATGATTTAATGTAAAGTGACTAGCATTTTGTAGTTGTTTTTTGTGATTTTTCTTCGTTTACCATCTTGAGGGGCGTCGGGTGGCTAAAGGTCATTGGGTTCAGGGGTGTTTTGGTCTATTTCAGTTCAAGGTCATAGATTTACTTTTCAACTTCCATTTATCCATTTGATTGTCGTTTTCTTCTAATGGCTTTGAGATTTGATCATTTATTTGTTTACGGATGGTAGTTTCATTTAGTTGTGTGGTGTATTGCCCATTTTTGTTGTTTATCATTAAGTAAGCTAGCATATTTCCTATGATTTTACTTTGTTTACCATCCCGAGGGGATGATCCGCATTTCGTCGGTTGGTTCAAGCATCCATGTCATGTGTACACCACCACCTATATATACTCTTGCCTTGTCCAATGAGAGGCGTTAGGTGGCTAAAGGTTACCTCATGGGTGTTTGGTCTTTTTGAGTACAAGGTCATGGATTTACCTTTCGACTTACATTTATCCGTTGATTGTGGTTTTCTTCCAACGCTTTTGAGATTCAATTGTTTCAATTTGTCCATGGATAGTCGTTTCATATAGTTATGTGATGTCTTGTCCACTTTTTTGTGGTTTAGCATAAAGTAAGCAAGCATTCTGTAAATTATGTTTGCTTCTTTTTATGTGGTTTTGCTCCATTTACCATCATCCTTGGCATAGACAAGTGATTCAGATTCTCATCCTCCATTGCTATGATCTCCTCATTGTCAGTCGATTCAAGCATCTGAGTGACGAGTTCATCACCACCTATATGCTCTTGCTTATGTATTAAGGTATGTTAGTTGGCTAAGGGTTGTCGTGTTATGGGGTATTCGTTTGTTCTTATTAAAGGTCATGGATTTATTTCTTGGCTTCCATTTATGCATTTCTTGGCTGTTTTTTGTGGTTTTGCTATGATTACCATCCTTGGTAGAGACAACATGATCAAGCAATGACTCCAGGTCGTTCATGGTTGTCCGGGGGATTAGTCGGTGTGTGTAAGCTGGCTCAGATACCCATGGTTACCCAAAAAAAACATGACCAAGGGAACCAATCACATTTAAGTTAACTGGTGAAGGTTTTATGCAAGTCCCGTCCTTGTGTTTTCTTTTTTATTTATCAATTGTGTGCTATTCAGATTTAGGAGGACTTTAGTTTGTTGTGGAGACGATGGTCGGTTCAATAGTTGAAGGGTCAAGTGTTTACTTTTCCAAAGTCGAGCTTCAAACGCAGGTTCATCCACTCACTAGCAGTCCAGTTAAACTTTGTTGGACCAAGAAGGGACTCCCTTGAGCAAGTGGAAGTAAGTACCGGATGTTGGTCCTTATGAAGAGCTTTTTTCTTAATCATATCGAAAAATATTGTTTCTAGAAGTTGGTGTTTGAATGCATTGGTTGTTTGTTGCTATAGAATGAACTGGACCATTAAGAAGGCTTACGACAGAACATGCATTTTTTTAAAGAATGAACTAGATTTTAAAGGTAAGACAAATGTTTTTTTTTTTTTTGTTATTTAAACACAAGTTCTTTCCATGTTACACTTATTACAAATGTCTTCAATGAGGATTTTCTTTCCATTTGATTGCCTAAATTTGAACTTGCAGAGTATGTCATTCAATTGAAACTTCAATTCTCCATAATTGAAGGATTTTTTCTACTACAACGCCAATATTCGAGAGACTGGCTCTCTCCAGATATGTTCACAATCATTGATGACTGTAAATTGTAGAGTAAATGTGTTTGTGGTATGCAGATTTTTTTTTTTTTTTTTGGGGCTGATCTCCGGTTCCAAGTCGAAGTTTACAGAAATTGAGCAGACACAGTTGGGATCTCTGGATTCTTCCAATGCAAAGTTTTGAGTTCACATTAATTGTATGTTCTATTACATCTTTGTTTTCTATAATTCACAAGTATTTTTAACCAATTGATCCGGATATAGCTCCTTTAACATTTATTGCTATATTCCAAGTGAAAAGGTTGATGGGAAACTTGTTACAATTGGTGGGTCTTGAGCATGGACAACCCAAGAGGTTGAAGTTTTTTTCCTGCCTTGTTATAGTTGGTGGGTCTCAGGTCCTAAGTGGTTAATTTGCTAGACTCCACCAATCTCTTGTCCCAGTTAGTTTGCCATGTTAAGCCCCCCTAAAACTATAACAAACATAAGTGTTTAAACTTCATATGTATGCACTAGAAGCAATAGAGATCAGACACCACACTATCATTCCACATTTTGTTGATCTTGTGCTTTTGATGATTGATCCTGTTACTGTTAGCTCCTGTAATACTTTTCATCCAGTTTTGAGTTATAACATGTTGGTTGCTTTTGTAGACCCCACTGGACCTTCATCAGTTGTAGATGATTTTACCGAATTGCCCCTGATGACACCCATACTCAGTTGTGGATCCATGTAAGTGCTCTGTGTGAATCTTTATAGTTGTTCTTGCCTTCAAAATTCCTCCAAGTTTTTATAATGTTTGATATAAAATATTAGCTTTATCATGCAAAGAAATCATATCGACAAGTGAACAAGTTATATTTCTTTTGAGGTTTAGGTTGGAAGGAAAATGTATGTGATTATTTGCTTGTCTTTTTTTGTTTTATTATTTTTTTTAAAGTATGATTACGAGTTATTTGTAGAAAGTTGCACCATTTTAATAAATGTTGATTTTCCTGTATGTGAAACTTTGCATAACCCAAGTAATTTCTCGTAATTATGGTCTCACTAACATTTTCTTTTAGTTTCAACCGGCCAAACATGACTTATTAGTTGTATGCTTGTATTAAATTTGTGGTGTAATTTTCAACTTGGGTTGATATTAAACAAGGCCACACTTACCTTCTTCTAAAACATATTCTCTCTTCCATAATAAACACTTGTGGTTTTCTACTGTTTTATGCTTAATTCAATGCGCTTTTCATGTTAGGATCATGAGATGATGCATTCACGAGGCCACACAAAACCTGAAGTTGTTATTTCTCCAACTCATCTGTATGCTAATAACTACTACCTTAATCCTCTAAAATGTGTGAGGTTTCTTCACTATTTAAAGAAACCTTTTTTAATAAATGTGTGAGGAAGAATTTGACAATTCAAAAGTTTAAACACATTTTTTTTTACATTTGAAATTGTCTAATGGAGTTTGTCTTTCAAATGCATAAGGATTGTTATTTAGCTCTCTATATGGTTCCTAAATTTGTATTGTCTAAATTTAGTTTAATGGATCGAAGTCACAGTGATGCTTTTATCATTCATAGTCACAAGGCTGAAGTTTATCATCCAGGTATGTTCACAATCATTGATGACACTACCGTAATCTCCCCTATTTATGCTTCTCCTCCACGGACCTAACCATATACATTGAATTTTCCCAAGAAGCCTCAAATATAGGCAAGTACTTCCAACAAGTGAGAACCTCCGGCTACCCTGTGTGGGGTTGTTGTGACACTGTAGCACCAACTTCATATCTTCATTCAACTGAGGTGGAATAATCTCGTATGAATGACACGACCCAATGGCTCTTTGTAATTGAGAAACATGATACACTTGTTGGATCTTAGTTTTTGCCGCCAACTTAAGTTAATTCTCCCTCCGTGCACAAGACTTGAATGTGTCCATAAATCAAGCAGGCTGCTAGCTTTTTACACCGCAAGGACTTTTGTATATAAGGTCACAATTTCTAAAACACCAATGATCCCACTATAAATTAGACATCTTTATGATGCTTATCAATTTGGTGCTTCATTTTCTGTTGTGCCCGGACCAAGTGCACCCAAAGTTTAAGATGAGTAGCTTCTGAAACTAAGTAGGAAAAAATGTTAATTCTAATTTAAGTTGTGATATTAAGGCACTTAGGGGTGAAAAGTGTCATACAAACCGACCTTGCTCAATATCACTCAAACATGTACCGATACAAATCATGTCATAATTCATATACAAAAAAAAACTATTAAGAAAATCAATCAGCTCCTTTCTTTATGCAGTTTCGAGAGTTGTGGTTTGCATGTTGGTGGCAAAAAGAACTTCGTTAGATGGTTTGTGCCAACAAGCTCATTGCTTCCACTTTGAATGTTTCAAGTACGTCCATAGGGATTATAACCTAGGGATGTACCATTTTCTTTGAGGCATGCTGCCTAAAATGAGTCGCACTGTTAAGGTGCTACTGATGACGGTCGTTGCAGATTGTTGTGGTGGCTGATGATCGGCGGTTTTGTTTTACGGCTGCGGGTCCACCTAAGAATCCCCAAGCCCTAGCTTTTCAATAAAAAGTTAAATCATTTAGAGCTCGGATTTCTAGCTCATTCTATTTTGGTAGTTCGACCATGGAATGGTTGTCTCGAAGTTGTTGTCTACGACTGGATCGATGCCACTACCTCGCAACTAGCACGTCGATGCCCCACGGCCTCCCCGCTGCTGTTTGGTGCTTGAGGCCACGAACTCAAGCGACAGCCAACCGTCCCTCCGCCCTACGACGTCCAAGGTAAATGGCTTGTCACAGTTCTCAGCAACAACCTATTTAGGGTTCCGGGTTTTTGGCCGGTTTTGGTCGAGAGTTGGTAGAGCCGAATATCGACCTAATTTTTTTAATTTATGGCCAAAGTTTTTGGGCTGTGTCTCTATTTGGGCCGAAATTTTTGACCAGGGTTTGAGCCGAATCTTTTGGCCTGTGATGTGATGAGTATTGGGTCAAGTTGTGGGTCGTAACAGGTCGTCCGGTTTAATTGTCAGGGTTAATTCTGTTTAGTAGTTATTTTTTCGATTCTTGGCGTTGGCCTGTTGTATTATATATATTGTATTATATATATTATTTAATTTGGTAAACATTTTTTGTTTTATTTTATGTTTAAAATAATTAAATAATATATGGTATGCCCCAAAAGATCTATAGATTGTTTTTTTTTATTGTTTTCATTTTGGAAAATTAAAATAAATTATTTACAATAGGTTGTAATTTTGATCTTAATTATAGTTTTTTAGATATGAACAATTGTAAAATAGAATAGCACATGTTGTATTTTATATTTTTAAAATTGTAACTAAATTTGAAGACGGTGTTTCAATAAAATCAAGTTCACCAAGATGGCGAAGCTAGTGGAAGCTTGAAGACTCCAAGGTCCTAATATAATGTTGAGACCTCTTTTTCTCAAGGGCTCTTTTAAAAAGTAATGTAAATTGGCATCAATGTCAAAGTCTAATAAATGTTGGGACCCCCAACCTCCCTCCCTCTTACCGACTTGGGAGTTCATTGTAGTATGGTAATCACCGCTTTTTTTTTCTTTGACCAATAATTGTTTCCTTCTAATTACTGATGTTTACATGCAGAAACTTGGTTAACATCCTTGCGGGGGACAAAGCAGTTTGAACCGCAATTTTATCAAAAGATTAATTATATTTTTATTCAACCCTATCCGTTTTTTTATATAGGCCTAAAGGTTGAAATATATTATATATATAATTATATATAATTAAATATATACAAATATAAATATATATAGGGTGTGTTTCATTTGTAAACCACTATATTATGAAATAATAGATATATTTATGGATAATTATTATGATTATGACTTTAAATTAGGAAACATAATAAAATCATATATATAAATATAAATATATAACCCTTAAAAAGGTTGCAAACCTTGCAACCCACATCTTAACCGTCGGATTTATGATCAGCGGTTACAATAGATATGGGGCCCAATACTTTTAATTAAAAAAAATAAAAATAAAATAACCGTCGATCATGAATCCAACGGTTAAGATGTGGGTTGCAACTTTTTTAAGGGTTACAAAATATCATTCCACTATATATATATATATATATATAGGGTTGGGTTCACGTGAGACCAACCTGTTTTCGTGAGACCCGTGAGACCAAGATTTTACACTTGAAACTTCACAGCAAAACACTATGAACGTAAAAAAATCCGAACCTTCACAATGTTTTGCTGTGAAGGTTTTTACCTTCACAGTGTTTGATGTGAAGTTTCAAGTGTAAAATCTTAGTCTCACGGGTCTCACGAAAACAGGTTGGTCTCACATGATCCCAAGTCTATATATATAAGTAAATATATATATATATATATATATATATATATATAGGATTAGGTTCATTTGAGAAATTGTAAAAGCCCTTTATCTTTATCTCTGGTCAACATTTGTGGGTTTGATCGTGAAGCACAAGATAATTCCTTGTGTGGTCTGTAGAAGATAGAGTGGTAGTTTCGTAAAATACGCGGGACGAGTTCATATATAAATCTGTATGATTCACATATGAATTATATGTTCATATATGAACCAGTGTAATTCACATATGAACTCTTTTAACTGATTCATATATGAACTATACGTGCATATATGAATCAGTTAATTAATTCATATGTGAATAAAAAAGGTTCATATATGATTCTTTTAATTAGTTCAACTGATTTACATATGAACTTTCAGTTAATTAGTTCATATGCGAATAAGTTATTTGTTTATATATGAATCACAAATGTTCATATATGAATCAGTTAAAAGAGTTCATATGTGAATTACACTGTTTCATATATGAACATATAATTCATATGTGAATCATACATGTACATATGAACTCGTCCCGTATATATGTAAAAATTACAAAATTGTACTTCTATTTTTTGAATAGCTGCAACTATTGACCAGTCAATGTCGCAACTATTGACCGATCAATGCCGCAATTGTTGACCAGTCAAAGACGTAATATTTTACCAGCCAAATAAATAAGAATATATATATATATAAATATATATATATAGGGGTGGTTTCAATTGGAAACCAAATTTCATTGGAAACTTTGGAAACCAAATTTCAACCATTGATCTTTTTAATCAATGGTCAAGATTCATTTGAATTATATATAGTAATAAATTAATTAATTTATTAATAAAAAATAATAAAAATATGTCAAAAGGGTAAATGTGTCTTTTTCTTTTGTGTTTCAAATTTAGCAACAAAATTGAAATATGGTAATAAATTAATTAATTTATTAATAAAAGATAATAATTATATATAGTAATAAATTAATTAATTTATTAATAAAAGATAACACAATAATATATCAATACTACCTTTTTATTACCTGTTCATCAATATACAGTGTGTAAAAACCCAATTAAGTTTCATTACCATTATTGTTTCATTACCTTTCCATTATGTTTCACTGTATCAAATCTTTTTCATCAGGTTTAACTATATTAATATTTTGTTTCACTATATTAATATTTTGTGTATATCAGGTTTCATTATATTAATATTTTGTTTCATTACCTTTCCATTATGTTTCACTATATCAAATATGTTTTATCATGTTTCACTATATTAACATTTTATGTTTCACCAGGTTTCACTATATTAATATTTTGTTTCACTATATCAAATTCATTATGTTTCACTATATTAATATTTTGTGCCTGGAGGTAATATTGAAGATTTTATATGAATATAAACTTTCATTCATTGGATGAATCAATCACTGATTCATAAGAATCAGAAAAAAATAATTTGATTTGTAGCTTGCGTATATGAATCAATTTGTGTTTACCTAAATTAAATGTTTCATGTTTAAATTAATAAAAGATCAATATTACCATATATAAAATACATTAAAATTAAATAATTAATATTATAATAATAATAACACTTACCATATATATTATGAAATTATGTAAAAGACTAAAATAACCTTATCAATTAAAAATAAAAATAAAAAAAGAAAATCCAATGATTGGTTAATTTCGGTGTCCAAAGTTTCCAATGTAATATTGGTTTCCAATTGATCCCTCCCCTATATATATATATATATAAATATATAAATATTTATTTAAATAGATATATAAATATATATATATATATAAATAAGAATATATATATATAGGGTGCGTTTCTTTTGCAACCCAAATAATTTGTACAAACTATGCAAACCACTATATGATTTATATATCAAAACGCCCAAAAACCTCAAAGATGCGTGTTATATAAGTTTATAAAGTTAAATATATCCAAATAACTAAAACTTATCAGCAGTTAACAATTTAATGTAAACACAAACATTTTAAAGTAAATATTTTGGCATGTACACTGTTTTCACAAATCAACTTGAACTCACTTCGCTAGATTTAGGCTAAATCTAGATTTTACCCCGCTTTAAGTTTCCTTGAAGAAATTCGAGTCCACAAGCAAAATCCTTCAAAAACCTAGATCCATAGATTTCCAACCATAAATAAGCATCTTCAACCATAAAGAATCGATCTCCAAACATCTTATAACAAAATCTATATTTTGGCCAAAACCCTAATTTGGCCTAACTTCCCCAAAATCAATCAACCCAAAGTTGATAAGTAGAAACACTATGAGGTCAAAGATGGAGTATTTGTAACTTGCTTAAAGTGTTAGAAAGAAAATGGATGAACTTACAATGGTGAGTTTTGATAGAACTCAAAACCCTGGATTTTCTTGAAGAAGACTTCAATGGAGACGGTGGGATGGTAGCTTCTTGAATCTTAGACTTCCAAGACTTAGATGGTGATGGAAATGATTCAAAATCAAAGTGAATGGCCATAGGAATGGCTAGGGTTTGAACAAGAAGATAGGAATTCGTTTGGGAGAGAAAATGTGGGATTTGAGAAGTGTCAAATGAGAAAAAGGGCTGGAAATCGCGACTTAACAGACCACTGCAACCCTGGTGCGACATTGACCAACGACAATGCCCTGGGCATTGTCGCATGGCAATGTCGCCAACACTGCCCACCTTCTGTTCCTTCTCTGCGACTGTGACAGTGCGACTATGACAGTCATTGTAGTTGGACCTTTCCGGAGCCCCGAAACTCAATTTTTTCAATGTCAATACTCCCGGTACTCCAAGGGACTTTAAACAAAACATTTCCCAACAAAACTCCGCTGTTTACAAGTCACAGAAACGTCCGGGTGACAATTATTTACCGAAAATTACGGGTGTTACAATATCAATTTTTATTTTAAGAGTTTTTTTTATAAAAACCCCATCCTCTTTAAATTTTTATACAAGAATTTTGATTTTTGTCATGAAGTTTTATAAAATAACATTTTTAGTTTTATTTTCTTGACATTATGATATTTTAATTTTAAAAATATTAATTATAGATGATGATTACAATTAGCAATAGAACAAAGAATGTTGTATATAAAGAAGTATTTGGTAATTTATGATGTGCGATTCTTATTTTATTAATATTTTAACTATGCACTTTTCAATAATTTCATTTACTTTCTATTATAAATTTTGTTTTATAAATTCTTAATATTTATTCATATTTTTTATTATTTTTTTGCAAAAAATCCTTTGTGAAAACTGCCTAAAACAAGGACATTTTGTGACCAGTTGCAAAAAAAAAAACAACTCTGAAGGGAAAAAAGCTTGGAAAAATAACATCGTACTTTCGATAATCATTCATATCTGTAAAATAAGTTTTTTGGCATTATTTTTTTTTAAATTACCCCATGTAATACACGGGGGCGAATCTAGTAAATAAATAAAATATATATATATATATATATATAAATATAAATATATATATATATAATATATATAAATAGATGTATAAATATAAATAAATAAATAAGTACATATATATATATAAATATATAAAAATATATAAATAAATAAATATATATATATATATATATAAATATAAAAAATATATATATAAATATAAATATATAAATATAGATGTATATTTATAAATAAATAAGTAAATATATATATAAATATATATATATATATATAAAAATAGATATATAAATATATATATATATAAATATAAATAGATATATAAATATAAATATATAACTAAATCTATATATATAAATAAATAAATAATATATAAATATAAATAAATATATATATAAATATAAAAATATATATATATAAATATAAATATATAAATAGATGTATAAATATAAATAAATAAATAAGTACATATATATATAAATAATATATATATATATATAAATAAGTATATACATATATAGATACATAAAAAAATAAATAAATATATATATATATATACATATATAAATATAAGTATATTTGTATTTGTATTTATAAATTATATTTTTATATTTATATATGTATATTATATAAATATGTGTTGTATTTATTTATATATTTAAATAAATATATATATATATATATTTTATATATAAATAGATATATATATATATATATGTTTATATTTGTATTTATAAAATATATTTATATTTATATATGTATATTATATAAATATGTGTTGTATTTATTTATATATTTAAATAAATATATTCAAAATATATAAACATATAAATATTCATTACCATTATTGTTTTATTACCTTTCCATTATGTTTCACTATATCAAATCTGTTTCAACAGGTTTCACTATATATTAATTTTGTTTCACTATATCAAATCCATTATGTTTTACTATATTAATATTTTGTGCCTGTAGGTAATATTGAAAATTTCATATAAATATCAATTTTATTCATTGGATGAATCAACCACTGATTCATAAGAATCAAAAAATAATAATTTGATTTGTAGCTTGCGTATGAATCAATTTGTATTACCTAAATTAAATGTTTCATATTTAAATTAATAAATGATCAATATTACCATATAAAAAATACATTAAAATTAAATAATTAATATTATAATAATAATAACACTTACCATATATATTATGAAATTATGTAAAAGACTAAAATAATTTTATCAATAAAAAATAAAAAAAGAAATTCAATGATTGGTTAATTTCGGTTTCCAAAGTTTGTAATGTAATATTGGTTTCCAATTGATCATTCACCTATATAAATATATGTGATGTATATATTTAGATATATATATATATATATATATTTATAAATAAATATATCGCATATATAAATGTTAAATGTTAAATGTTACAAATACAAGGGTTATAAAGAAAGAAATGAACGTTTACACACAGAAGTGACTAAAGCAACAATTTGATAATGATATGTGATCAAATCACTATAAATGAAAAAAAAATAAGAATGTTAAAGGTTGCACACATATAAAAGATCAAAATAAACAAGAATAGAAAATGTAATGCATAAAAACACTTATTATAAAGTTAATGACAAAGAAGTATGTATATTTGTTTCCATCAAACACAAAATGAAGAAGTTAGTAGGACAATCTCACAACTTAAACACAAAAGGATAAAAATGCATTGAGGTCACAACAATGAAAAAGCTTGTATATAGACATGACAATATTACTTAATAAGTCAAAATCAAAGAAGCACCCAATCACCGTACACCAAATCGACAAGCACGTTTTCCGATACAATTTAAATGAACAAAAAAACACAAAGAGGAATAAAGCAACCATTTTGCAAATGATAAGTGAATCAAATAAATATACAAGTGAAAAAGCAAGAATGTAAATGTTGTACAACGACTCAACTTCACTACATAGAAGATCAAAGGAAACAGAAAGAAAATTGTTATGCAATTATTATAAGTTTAAACGTCAATAGAAGTACATTTTCGAGAGCAACACAAAATCAAAAAGTTAGTACAAGGCCAATGTCACAATATAAAAACAAAAGATAAAAAAGCATTGAAGTCAATGATGCACACAAAATCCCATTAACGAAAGTCAATGATGCACACAAAAAGGTATAACGACAATGACAAATAAAATCCCATTGAATAAAGTTCATTGATACAGAGTGTGGAGGTCAAAAATCAACAACAATGAACAATTTTGATGTAGGCATGCCAATATTACTTATAAATCAAAATCAATAATAATGTTAAAAACTCAAGCACCCTTAATTACCACAAATAAGATCCACAACCATGTTTACCAATAGAATGGTTTATATAAACAAAGAAATGAACATACAGTACAGAGAGAAATAAAAACATGCATAAAAGTAAAAACACAACAAGCATGTCAACGGTTTGAAGGGCAGAGTTCTTTGGGGAGATAACATCGAACCAATTAGATTTGATACTTGCACTCGATACATACATTAGTTATACAAGGTTACTTGATTACAGTGGAGATAACATTGAACCACCGTACACAACAATTGTGACCACTGAGGTTTAATCAGGACTGATGTCTTACAGTCATAATTTGCCAAGGGATTAGTCTAGGCATAGCCTAGAGAACACCCTTCCAAAAAAAAATTGAACCATTCGCATGTTAATTTATCTGGACTACTTATGGTCTCCTTGCACACAACTTTACATAATGCATAACAGGGGTCTTCATGGAAACAACCTCACGACCCTTCGGGTTGAGGTAAGGTCCGCATACACCCTACCCCTCCTGAACCACCCTACTTTCGAGTTGGATATACTAGGTTCATTTGGTTTTAACAGGTTGTTATTGAAGTTGCATGGGTGAACTAGGAAGCATTTTTCAACACGTATGTTTTTACAGTGATCAAGTTTGACGTTGCAATAAAATGTATATGCTACCTTATTGTTTACGAATAGACTATTGGCTATGTCTTACAATTTCTATTACAAAGACAAACTCCGACAAGAGACACAAGCTTCTCGTTCTAACATGCCTATTAACTCTTCACCAACCTAGAGACTTAGATTTAATTCCATGCCAATGTTCACATTTCAGATCCAAAACTTGTCAATCTCCATACAACCACCTTAATATAACTCTCATAGACCATATATGCTAGATTCAGGGCCAGAAATGAACCATCTCCTGATATGCTTAAACCATCGAAAAATGGTATGCTATATTCACTAATCACATAAATACAAACAAATTAAAAAGGCTTATCCAATGAAAAATAAATTTTGAATTTTGTCCCAATATTGTAGTCCATTTTCCTTTGTTTTTCTCTTGTGGGTACCAAATCCTTTTATTCTAGCATCATGGAAATGAGACCGATGGCATCTTTGTCCAATCTTGTTAAAAAATAGATCGATTTATACCATCTAATTTTATGAACTTACTTTGAGAATTTTGGTAAAGGTGTCTAGAGGAATCTTGTTGCCCAGAACTATAGTTGACAAATCCAAAGCAAGCTAATTAATAGTGCTACAACATGACAGATGTACAAGCCACTATTGTAGTGTTGTTCAAGGTTTCCAAGTGATCCTCTCATACACTTAGATGTGTATGATGCAAGCATGATTACTGCTGAATTAAATCTCCGTAAAGTAGAACCAAATATGAATGTCAGTGATTAGAGTTGGATCATCATATAATGGAAGTGCAAACCTTACATCTCCAACATATATATATATATATAGGGTAGAATTAATGTCGGAAAAATCACTAGATCTTAATCCTATACATGAATCACCTATCTCTCTCTGCTGTTGATTCACTTCAAGCTTAAACATCCGTCACTGATGGTTGGTGCCTTAAGTATAAACACTTTAAGATAAGTAACCCACGTACAGTTTACAAGTTCATATGTACGCAGATATCACCTAACTAACTGGTAGGAGGTCCATAAAATCTACAGATTGGCCCAAACAAAGAGACCTTTCCATTAACATTTGAGTTTAAATGATTGATTACATGGTCTTCAAAGATAAAGATCTAGAAATAGGAAAACTAACTCGTCTAGGTAAATGGTACTGATAAACTAAATGTGTAAACAAGGGAATATGCATGCAAAATGACACATACCTGTCAAAGTCTCCCTCTGTCAAAGTCTCCCTCTCTCTGGAATCTTTTGATCATATCGGGCCTTCCAGCATCATCTTGTCGTAGAGCTGCCAAAATCACTTATAAATCCCACTAATAAAAAGGTATAACGACAATGACAAGAAAAAAATCCCACTAATAAAAGTTCATTGATATAGAGCGTGGAGGCCAAAAATCAACAACAATGAATAATCTTGTCGTAGGCATGCCAATGTCACTTATAAATCAAAACCAAAGAAGCACGGTGATCAAAATCAACAATAATGTTAAAAATTCAAGCACCCTAATTACCGCACATAAAATCCACAGCACAGAGAGGAATAAAACAACCAAAATGACTGGTAATCAACTAAGTATAAAAGTAAAACACAACAGGCATGTCAACGGTTGGACACCGACACGACTTCAATACATAAAAGATAAAACTAGACAAGAATAGAAATTGTTATGCATAAATTCCACGTAATGTCAATAAACTATATTTGTCGAGTACGACACAAAATGAAGCAGTTAGTACAAAAACAATCTCACAATTCAAAAAAAATGTTATTGATAGAGGAATATATGAGATTTATGGAACGAAAACTAACAAGAAAAATCAAGTGTGTAAAGCATGTAATAGTGATCAAGTATCCATATATAGATGGTTGGATTGAAGTGTGAATTAATGAGATAATTAAAAGCAAGGTGAGGAAAGCAAAATTCAGAAAAGAAAAAGTATTATGATGGTTGTATGATGTTGAATCAAAAGAAAGCTAGTAGAAGAAGAGAAAGTTTGTATGTTGTAAAGTGATTAGATCGTCGATTTGGTAAATAAATTTGTAGTAGAAAGAGCAAAATTGTCCATGTTAAGAAGATACAAGAGACTTTGACCGCTCTTTGAAAGAATAAAACTAAAGATCCACCCTAATAGTCAAACATCTGACAAAAATGATAAGAGGAGAAAAAGGAGACTCAAACCATATGGTACAACAAGAATATACATATAAAATGTAAATCAATGAGAAACAGATTAAATTTGGACCTGTTGTAACTGAAGCAGAAACTTCGAAGTCGTACAACTCTCGTCTTTCCAAATGAGAAGGAAAACATGCTCTGAAATGTAAGTACCACGCATAACCTTTAGAGCTCTAACAACTAAAGAGGAGTTCAAAAGGAAATGAAAAATGAAGTGCAGATAGATTGATAGACATTAAGGAGAAAGCTCAATCAGTAATGCTAAGTATTGCAACTACATAGTATTAGGCGTTTAACTTCAACAAGAAATTAGTGGAAACATAAACAGATAACTACATCATCTATTCTCATTGGCAATTATCTACCCTAGTACATTTGGTTCGGTTCTCACCTTGTTTCTGTACAGAGGAGCGAAGACATGCATAGTGAAGCTATGACTACATCACATAGGCATATTGTAACATACTAACGACACGGCGACACCCACATTATTCTTGATAGTATGCATATTTGGATAGCAAAATGTTCCATGGAATCAATTTGAGCTAATAATTATTATTTTGTTGCACCTATTAGTTTATTATTCTTCAACCACCAGTTTGTTAAGAGTAGCATTTCAGTCAATTGACCACAGGGCTTTTTAAATTGTCAAGACCAGATAAAACAATTGCTTATGTGATCAGGCAAAAAATTGGTTATGATTAAAACAGAATGCCCATGTTTGAGACAGCAGCTTCATATTTTACATGTCAGTACCTTACTGTATCCACGATTAAGTTTATTCTACAAACAAATATTCATTTACATGATGTTTTATATTGTTATTTAGACTTCTTGATCTGTACATCCAAAAAGTGAGTAAGCTTATTCATTCTGGACACACGACATCAACTTCACCCTATTTGCAGTATATCACAATCTCTAACCCAGCTGCCTTAATGATCAAACATTTTTAAACAGGATCAAATATGAGTAAATCTCTTCGAGCAATTTTACAAGGCCCGACTCAAAGTGATGAACATGTATACTCTTATCTTAACACACTTCCTCCAGTATTCCCTTTGCATGTTTAATATATATTATTTAAGCTTTGGTGACATGGCCACTTTGTTTTCACAATAGGTCAAAGAAACCGATCACATTCACCGTTGAGTCAACTGAATTCCTGAAACTCTATTATTTATCACAAAAAGTATACATATAAATCAATGTAATGGAATAAAAATATACATCTAGAGTTTCTAAGGGTTCCAAGGAGTAGTAGGTTCTTGTAGGAGAAGAATGGTTGGGTCTTATCTAAGTACATGGAAATGAGATGATGAGATGTTCCCCTAGTGCCCTCAAGGATGTCTCAATGTGGCTAGGAGTTTGAATATGTACAAGCAACCTCGATTATGAAATGAAGATAAAAGCCATTTCAAGAAAAATAAAAACCATAAGTATAGAAAAATTTGATAACAAGATTGAAGTCTTAGAAACTTAACAGTTATTGGTTTATGGTAGCATGCCTCTCAAAAGTTTCCCTAATATCTGGAGTTTTGCGTACTCAATTTTAAGAGAACAACATGCACCATTTTCAAGGGATGATGAGTCATTTTCAAAAGGTTGCATTTGTAATTCTAACTGAGAAACAGTTGCATGGTTGGTTATTTACTTGCAGTTAAGCAGTAATGTTTCTCCTTGAGTTTCCAGCATATTCAAATAACAAATTCATAAGAGAAATGCTTATTCGTCATTCGAAGTGCACTGAAAGAGATGGGATGCATTTGATAAGCATATTTGAGACTTCGTCTCTGAGGCTGCATCATGTGCTAAGAAAATATGATGATGAAATTGGAGTCGAGAATGCCATTCTTTCTCGACTTTCGATGCTGTTAGAAAAGAAAAGAGGGTGCAAGTGAATCAGTAAGGTGTTGTTTGGCAACAACTGTGATTTCAATCTGAAAAAAAAAACGCGTGTAATGTGAAGACAATTTATGCTTTCTATTAAATCATTCAGGTGTTACGTGCTCACGGTGCTATATTCGGCAGCCCTGGAGATCAATGTTTGGGTGGCAAAATCCGGGTGTTTAGGAGGCAACAACAATTGGAAGAGAGGTCAATTAGGGCAAAACTAATATACACGATTGTGGTCAAAATTGTCAGCAACCAAATCCCAAGTATTCAAATACCTAACACAGCAAAGGTGAAAAAGATAATTTTACAAACTAGAATATAATTGAAACAGAAAAATTCTAGAATGGCAAAGCAATTGAAAACAGAGAACATAGAACAGACATCACTTTAATCTTGATTCCAAATTGAACGGTGTCTCATTTTGAAGGATACCTGATGAAGTAAATCCAAATGTAGCGGACAAATTGGATTCTGAAACTTAATAAACAACTCACACAATGGAAATACCATAATGTGTTGAGCAATCCACAAGTTTTACAGAGATAATCAGAAGAACGTCTTAAACCCTGAAACATATAATTATAATGAGTCATTTTGAGCATGTAACCCTATTCCTAATATCGTAGACGGAACGCACTTACAAGTACCATTAACAGAGTCCGATTAGATGAAGACGGTGAGAGAGAAGCACAAAAAGCTGTCGATTGATCATATATAAACCCTAAACTTAGTGGAAAACATTGCTCAAATCAACCTCCAATTAGAACAATAAACAAGGGCGTTGATTGGAGACTGTATCCGAAATTTGAATGAATATGATTTGAATTGAAGGAAACCCTGAAGCAATCGTCTGCAAATACCATGGGATTGGGGATGGGGGATTAAGGAAATAACAAAATGTGGGTTTTGGAGTGAGGGATTAATAAGGAACTTAACTTGTGGTAATTACTACTTCCACAAATTTTCTGTCAAACTAGCCGTTATCCACCATTTTTTTTTTTCTTAATCACTTCACCCTCGATTTTTTTAATCTACAATTTCTATAATCTATGATTTTGACAAAGTGATAATATTTTTTTTATATATATTTATTTAATTTAGGCTTTTATATAAAAAAAATTCGAGTTCAATGATTATCTTATATATTTTAATGACATCTAAAAAAAATAACTAATTACATATTTAATAATACAATTAAAACAAATTTATAGTAATTTAATATATTAATTAATAGTTATATATGGAAAGGTCTGCATAAAAAGAAGCTCTGCACATACCAAATTAGTGGGTGTTAGAAGTGTACGGTAGTAATATGTATCTTGTGCTTTGATACTTGTAAATTAAGAGATTTTTAAAATCTTGCATAAAATGATGGTACCTTGTGCCTAATAATTTGTATTTAAGAGTTTTTTATTTGTGCTTTCTAATATAGTATAGATATAGATATAGATATTATATATTAAAGGAAAACCATGGAGTGATGATGTGGTCCTTTTAGAAGCCTTGATTCATAGTTTTCTATTTTTTCATGTTTTTGAATTATTTTTGAATAAAAATTGTTATTAAATGAGCAAACTTTCATTTTCTCTTTAGGTATTGACTATTTTTAAATATTAAATGATAACACTTTTATTTATTAATAAATTTTATTTATAAAAACTAAAGAGAAAATGAGAAAGCCTTTCATTTTTTCTTATTTATATACATAAATATATAACTAAATAAAATTGGGAATCCGACTTCCCCAGAGCCTCCGGTAACACAGGATCGATTAAATCCCGACAAGTAAATGATCAACTTACCACCCTTCCTTTCGGAGGGATTCAAAGATACTATGATGGCTCCGTAACCGAACATGAAACTTTGGTTTCATTCGGCTCCTTTATAAACATATAGAAAGTTTATTAAAATCGATATATCGATATCTATTTATATTTATATTCTATATCTATATGTAAAAAGAGAAACATAGAGAGATGAGGTGATAAATTGTTAGAGTAAGAGATATGTTTTCCAATTTTCTCAAATTTTTGATTTTTTAAATGTTTAATATGTTAAAGACTTTTATACTCCTATATGGAAAATATTTAAATTTGTTATTAACTTGGGTCTTTTTTTTTTTTTGTAAATTTGCATCACAAGTCTTGATTTGCTTCTTCATTTATTTTCTTTTATTTCTCAATTGATTTGGCTTTTAAAGTTGTAATAATAAACAAAATGAAATTGTTCATTTGATGGATGATGTGGTGATAAGTTGTTAGAGTAAGAGATATGTTTTCCAATTTTCTCAATTTTTTGATTTTTTAAATGTTTAATATGTTAAAGACTTTTATACCCTTATATGAAAAATGTGTAAATTCATTATTAACTTGGGTCTCTTTTCTTTTTCTTTTTTGTAAATTTGCATGTATAAGTTTAACCCCCAACTCTTGATTTGCTTCTACATTTATTTTCTTTTATTTCTTAATTGATTTGGCTTTTAAAGTTGTAATAATAAACAAAATGAAACTGTTCATTTCATGGATGATGAAGAGGATGAAAGTTGAAGACATGATATTTTCTGTACAAGTATGTAGAATTATGTTTTATGTTTCATGATTAAATTATAAGCATTAATAATAAAAATGAGAAAAATTGATCATAATAAAAACAAATGTAAATGATAACAATAAGAATAAAGTTTTAAAAATCATTTATCAAGAATAAAGTTTTCTCTAATATTTTTTTTAAAAATTTTCATAATAATCAATATAATCAATTACTTAGTTTTATAGTATCTTTTATTTCGATGACAATTAATATAATCAAAAATATTAATATTATGATACAACACATTTTGGATTATTTCTCTCATTAATTAGAGAAACCTATCACTATTTTATTTATTATTTATAACATTATATATATATATAGCAAAGCAAAACTCCAAGTTTACTGTGAATATCTTTCATTTTTAATCTTTTTCCTATTTTTTATTTACTTTTAAATGATTTCATCATATTAATTGTAAAAACTTTTTATTTTCTTTTTTCCGTTAAATCAAAATGAAACAATCAATGTACCATCAAAATCAAATTTTTCATCTTTCATATTTATTATTATTAATTTTCATATATTTTTATATTAAAAACCATTATACCTCATCAAAACTTTTCATAATTATCATTATGAAAACATATATATAGAGAGAGACAGGTTCAAACAAGAAGTTAAACATTTTGCGAGAAGACAAGAAGTGTGATATCATATATGATACACAAGCTTAATCATATATGATTAAACACATGTTACATTGGCAATACATAGACGTTTAATCATATATGATTAAACACACAGGTCGTGTAATCATATATGACATTACACTTTTCGGCTTCTTGCAAAATGTTTAACTTCTCGCATGATTCTTCCTCTCTCTCTCTCTCTATATATATATACTAGTATCTATATTAAAGCAAAAACTACACATCATGACGTGGCAGCTTCTCCTCATTGGAATCCATATTTTCTATTTTCTTAAATTTTCTCAAATTTTGTATTTTTAAAAATTATTTTTTATATATTAAAAGACCCTTATATCCTTACGTGAATAATGTAAGTTCAATTATAGTGGGGTCTTTTGGTAATTTTACTTATATTTAATGGGTCGACTATACATCTTTCTCTCACCCATCCGTCTTACTTCCCCCCTCTCTCAACCCCCTCCATATGTTCTTGCATCATAAATCTTGGCATTCCTTTCGATTTAAGGGTTTTAGGGTGAGCAGATTGAAACTCTTGGAATCAAAAACAAAATTGAAGATCACCACCGGGTATAATTTTTTAAATGCTCTAATTTCTCCATCCGTTCTTACTTTAAAAACCTGATAGGCCTTGTTATTTAAGTTTTTAAGGAGCCCTGAAGAAGGAGCAAACTGGAAATTTTAGAATCAAAGAACAATTTTATAAATTATCCAGGTAATACATTGTATAAATTATTTCATTTTATGTCTTGAATTTGTAGCATTACATATTAAGATTTAAGCTTTTGGTTCTCATCGTTGCAATTCACTTCTCGTACAAAATTATGAAGTAATAGAGTGTATGTAATTTTTTTAATTGAAAATTACACTTTGATTTTCAAATATTACGACAACATCATCTCTGAATATAAGCTTTATTCTATTTTTTATGTCACTGCAATGGCTTCAAGACAAATATTGTTGCTTTTAGTCGTTTAGAATTGAAATTAGAGTGCTAAATGTATGTTCAAGCCTTGCTCTGCTTTTTATGTTAATACACAAGCTTCATGGAGATATACCTTGACTTGAATGTTAAACATGGTATTTCCAGATTTCATGTTGCAATTTAACATAAACATATTAGGTGTTCGATGAAATGCCTCAATGACAACAATTTAACTAGCATTATTACTAATCACAATCATAGGTGGATTTTGTTAGTATACCAAGGTTTATGTTTTCCAATTGGTTAAGATTTCTTATACCAAGGTTAGCTGTTGACTGTATGGTACATTTTCTTATTATCATGATCTTGATTGTTAGTCGATTTAGGGTTTAATACATCAATTTAAATAAAGTTGTCTAACACAATAATGTCTACACTTTATGTTCTTACCAATAATTTAAATAAAAGTTTAGATGCTTACTTTCAATTGAATCTTCATGTAAAGTAATTTTGTTGATAAACCACATTAGATATATGTTTTATCCCCCAAAAGACTAAAGAATCTAATCTAAATTCAAGCAACTACAGAGTAGGCTAACAAAAGCACGCCTATAGTTTAAACAAGCAAAACCTTAACCATTTATATTTCAATAAGCAAATCCTCCAAGGTTTTCATGGTTTGAAGGGTTTAAGGTGAACGTTCTTTTGAATAAGCTACTATAAGAACAAATGGAGTGGTCCAAATATTCTGTTGGCGTTTGTAGTTGATACCTCTTACCGGTTGATTTGCGTTAAATTGATTGTATTCTACAGGCTAGCATTGGATATTATAAAGTTATAACTTCAAAGGTGAGACAATTAACATGGTAATTTTACGATAAGCTTTTATTATTTACGGGGCAAGCTTTGCAACATTGTATTTGAAAGTTGTTGGGCAAGGACTTAGCATTGAAGGGGTCATTTACTAAATGCTTACCGGGTTAGCGTGTACCAATATAATTTATTTTATTGATTGAGCATGAGGACCAAGAAGCTTACCCGGTAAGAAACAAGGGAAGGACCGAGAGTCTTAAATGCTTACCAAAAATATATTTTCATGGCCAAGGATGTTACACGATAAGGTAAATGAAGGTGAATCTCTTGCCGGTAAGTGTTTACCCGATAAGAATTCGGTAAACGAACCAAAAGGGTGTTAGCCTAGTGGTAAGGCATGTGGACTAGCTAGTAGCGGTCTCATGTTCGAACCCTGGGGGACGCATCCTGGAGGTACGGGGGCTTCAACCCCGGGCTGCATGCTTTAGCAGTCGGGCTTCGGCCCATATTGCTAGGGATTAGTCTGGGCCAATGTGGTCTGGGATACCCTCTCCAAAAAAAAAAAAAAAAAATTTCGGTAAACGACCCTTAGTATAGATTACTGGGTAAGTTATTGCATTTGTGTTCTTTGATATGAGCATCTTACAAGCATTATGTATACAATTAGGAACTATTTTGTTTCTAAAAAGCATTCATACAAGTTCTTACTTGGTAGCCAAAGTTTTGCCATTTTTAGTGGAGCGAAAAAACACGATATGATCTATATTTTATTATAACTCTATATTTAAAATTGTCATCGTTTTAGGACCAAGTTTTTGCTTTAGGGATCTAAGATCGACAGAAGAAAGAGCAATCGTCATGGAGAGGTTGTCGACTTTTGCTGGCGACAAAAGAGAAGAAGGAACAACACGTCAAAGTCGTGGGTCTGAAAGGCAAATTTACACTTTATTGGCCTAGGTTTTTTTTTTTACTTTTATCTTCTATATTTATGGATTTTTATACTTTGGTGTTCTCCTTTTCGATAGCATTTTTATATTTGTTTGTTTTGGTTTGGTTTTACTCTTACATTAATACTGACAGTGATTGTGATTTATGAAATGTTGCAGTAGAAAACGTTGTCTTCTAAGAACATCTTGGCAACTTTGAGAAGAACGGACTACCACAGACACAAGGTCATATATCCACGTTGATAGTATATAGAACATTTCAATCATCGTCTCTTGCTCTCTGATACTGATTTACAATTGTGGGTTTTACACCAAGAACTCTACCTTCATTCATCTTCACAAGAAGTAAGTCAACTATTTCCTTTGTGATCTTAAAGATTAAAGTTTTAATGCATAGATTTATGTTTGTTGAAACCTACATAAAAACTTAAGTTTAAATATAATTAATGCCCTGTTCATAATTGTTAGATCATGTTTAATCAAGTTGTAATAGTTAGTCCTTTGTTACATTTTGTATGTATTTTGTTAAGTTTGACTTTTGTAGGAGTCAAGTAAATTGACCCTATATATATTCCCTTGTTATTTCCATTTTAGGTTAAGAATCTCATTCATAGTATTGTAGCCTCCTTTTGTGAGATATATGAATATAGTATTTTCCCAATCAATGATCTTTTTCCTTTGATTCATATCTTTTATTACTCTGATTATTACCGTGTGTGCTTGATTTTGGAACAACAATTGGTACCAGAGCTACCTCAGAAACTCAGATTCAACCAATTTGTGCAGAAATTAGTTCTAGTTTTCCATTTTCGGAAACTTCACTGTTTTATTAGTGAGTTTGTGATTCAGTGGTCATTTTGATGCAATTTTTGGTTCAATAAATGCGTATGATGAAGATGAACATGTTTCATGTTGGTTAGAAATAGATTTGTTCAAGTTTGATTAATCTATTTGATCAATCTTTGGGTTTTTAGAAGTATTTATCTGCGAACTGTCAAGAATCACAAAGTCAGATTTATTGAAGTTTTTGAAAATTAAGTGATTAGGGTTTGCTCATGATCAATCATAGAGCATACTGTCAAAATTTGGTATTGATTGAACAAGTATTGCTATGGATTTGGTGAAAATCTGAAGAAAGGGCTTAAAACATAGAGGTTTCGCAAGACACAATGAAGAACTCGCAAAACTCCTAGAACTCGCAGGATTAAGGATTCTCAAGATTGAAGTTGAAAATATTCTAAGTGCAAGATTCGCATAACTGTTCCCTGCGAAAGTCAAAAGATTCGCAACCCTCTTCCTTGCGAAAGTTAAAGATTCGCAACCCAATTGCTTGCAAATCTTGGTTCAAATCCTTTGGCGTGCGAAAGTTATATCCTTTGAGTATCCTTTGCTTATTGTTTGCGAATTCTTGCCTTATTATTCACATTTTTCATACTTGTTGATTTTCTATACTTCAATATCTGATTTTCTGACTAAAGATCACTTCAAGCACATATTTCAGACACACAGGAAAGATGCCATACATAGATGATATAGGAAACACTGTACTCACTCCAAGAGACTGTGCATTATCCTACATGACAGAGATACCCAAAATGGAAGTTGAGCTTGAAACTCTCAGATGTCAAAACAAGAAATTGAGAGATGATATGGATGCTTTAAATGTCAAAGTGACAAAGGCTGAAGTTCAAGTGAAACTGTATCAAGACAAAGGTCATGACTGGCTTAAGAGAGTGGATGAGAGAAAGAACAAAGAAATAGCTGAACTGGAAAAGACTTTTAATCAGAGACTTTCTGATATTTCCAAGAAGTTTGAGTCTGAGTAGAAACAATTAGAGATTAAAGTCTCAAATATTTTAAAACAAGCTTCTGACTTTGAACAACTCATTATATCTGAAAGGAAATCCTTTGATAATGAGAGAAAAGGTTTTGAAAACAAAATTGTAAATCTGTTCGAAGAAATTTCAGATAAAAACCAGATTTTAGAAAAAGATTTTGAGGAAGAGAGAAAGATTTTTGAAAAGGAAATCTCAAAGCTAACCAGTAAATTGGAAAACTTATCTACTGAGATTATAAAAGAGCAGAGGAGTAAATCTGGAATTCAAAGTAAATTTGATAAACTCTGCAATGAGAGATCCAAGTTGTGTGATAAAATTCAACAACTTGAGATGGATAATACTGACTTGTCTAACAAGTTAAAAACTGATACATCTATTTCATCTTCCTATGATGATGATTCAACTGAATCAGTGTGTTCTTTTCAGTCAGTATCAAGCATGTTTCAGAAAATGGTTTTTAGAAAACAAACTATGAAATCTAATGTTTCTAAACTAGATTAGATTAACACTCCAAAGTCCTTTTATGTAAAATCAGCTGATAAGAGTGCTAATCATTTTCAAAAATCTTCAACTCTGTCTCCAAGGAAAGATCAAATGGTCTGGGTTGTAAAGGGTTCTCCAGAAGCAGCAAAGCTTTACAGAGCTAACAAGAAGAAGAACAGAGTTTCAAGATGTAAGTCTTTTGCACCTGACTTTGTCAAATCAACAACTCATTTGATCAGGATAGCAAAAAGAAAATTATGTTGCTCTTATTGTTACTCTGATAAGTTCACTCACAAAGCACAAGCATATAATAGATCTTATCATCACAGTACTTATCACAGGTATGAGAATCACTCAAAGAAATTCTCAAATACTGACCAAATTGGACCCAAGTTTACCTGGGTACCAAAACCTAACCTAAACCTGTGTTACACGTAGAGGAAAAAGGAAAAGAGAAGATAGAATATGTCCCAGTCAAGAAGGATTGAAGGAACAATGACTTCTGATTACTACATATCATGACTCTTGCCTCAATGTCAAAACTATGACTTCTAAGTACAACAACTTAGGACTCATACTCAACTGTCAAAAGTTGGTGATCTTTTGGAATACAGGGAGTTTCTCTTACTCTCACTCTCTATCTCACAATGTTTGGTATTTTCAACAATTGATACCAACAATTGGTATTTTCAATGTCATATCTTTATGTTGAAGATATAGGAGGAAAATGAGCTTAATTGTTAAATTTTACATGCAGATATGAAGGGGGAGCATGTCTGCACAAACCTTAACAAAGATCCACAATATGTTAAGGGGGAGCTGCAAGAAGCAATTACAAACAACAATGAATATCAGATATTTGACAACAACAAATAGTGTCAAACAAGATCAACCAGATATCAGATCAAGGGGGAGTATCTGATTAACTCAAGGGAGTACTACACTACTAAATCAAGGGGGAGTAAAGATGTGTTGTAAGTGGTGTGTGTGTAAAACCTTTTCTAAATTAAAATTGGTTAAAATGTCATTTTTAGAAAGTTTATTTAAATAGAAAGTTTCTATTTCTGGCAAGTTCTTTGAAAAGTTTCCTAAAATAGAAAATTTCTCAATTTGGAATGTTTTTGAAAAAAATGGAAATTGTGCTAAGTCTAGAATTCGCAACCTATTAGTTTGAGAAAGCTTCAGGTTTCGCAAAGTGAACACTTGCGAAAGCTGCAGAATTCGCAAACTAAAGGCTTACGAATCTTAGACATTCGCAGAAGTACTATCTATGAATCCTTAAGAATTCGCAACCTTCATGCTTGCGAAAGCTTCAGAATTCGCAGATCACTTGCTTGTGAAAGTTACCTATCTTGCACAGGATTCGTAAATTCGTTCCTTGTGAATCCTCACACATATTGCTTGTGAATTCTTCAGTGAGCAACACCTTGCCACATCAGCTTGCGAAAGTTGAGGTCCATTCCACTCTTGCCACGTGTCTAATTCATTTTTGAGTATAAATACAACACTTGGTATCTTTTATCCTCACTTTTCAAGTATCCAACCTTTTAGAGAGCAAAAACCCTCTAAAACCCCTTTCACGAGTTCCTCATTCAGCCCTTTGATTCTATCTTCGTTTTTCATAACAGGTTGATTGTTTGTTAAAATCCTGTTTCTTTTATGTTGTTATTATTAGTGTGATTGTTTAATGCAGGGATTCCTCGACTAGATTAGACCTTTGGACTTCGAACGAACACATGATGAAATCTTAAATTTTTGGAACTTAATGTCTAAAACTTGATGTTGATATGATCTCATAACCCTCGTAATACTATTCTGAAACCTCTTGATTACTTGTTTAATCTAAAACTTAAACTTTGGACTCATAAAATCGATTTTGTCAATTGGTTTGCTTTCACGACTTCTCGACTGTTCTTAGTCGATTTTCACAAATCAGTGTTTAATCTGAGGTTAAAAGTCAAATTAAAGGTTAAAAGAATATTTAAAACACTTAATCGATTACATTAATGCAAAGTTTATGGTTCAATCATCGATTTTAATGATTTTTGTAATCTGGGTTTTATGACTGTGTTCTTGGTGTTCTTGAGGACACTTTGAATATTCAAGTAAAAATGTTAAGTTTCTCAAGTTTTTGAAAGACTCATGTGTTTTATGAATCTTTGAGATGTTTGATATTCACGAATTCTTTGTTTTCTCTCTTAGAAAAACTCTAAGGACATGATTCGCTAACCCTAACCTTGCGAATCCTGAATGCTCTTAAGTGTCAAAATTCTTCTAAGTGAGGAATTCGCAGATTAACAACGTGCGAATTCTGAGTCAAGTCTAAAATTTCCTAAGTGTAGGATTCGCAGAATGATTCTTTGCGAATCCTGAACACTTTCTTTGTTTCTCCATTCCTAAGTCTAGGGATTCGCAACTCAGTGTCCTGCGAATCCTATACTTAGTGAATTTCAGAAAAATGCTTTTCAAATGTCAGAATTTTCAAATATTGTTTCTAACATCTTGGACCTTGTCCAAACCTTTTTGTCTCATCTTTCAGGTCAAATGGCAGCCAACAATTCTCCAAATGTGCAAATGGATGAAAACTCTGTCCATGAGGCTCATCAAGAACACTCCATTCCATCAAGCAGAACAACTGTCCATCCACCACCAAATGTCAATCATGACATGTTACTCATCCTACCTTCTGACATGGTGCCTCAAACTGCAAACAACCACAAATTTGAATTCAAGTTGAACATCAATCCACTGGTGAACCATATCCTTCAGAATCACCCTTTGAACAAAGCACAGTTTGATAGTGCTGATGTACCAAAAATATATGTTCAACAAGCATGGAAGACCATCCATCTCACTCACATCACAGTTGGACAAATCAGATGTCCAGTTCTCAGAGTCAATGTTGACCTCTACTCTGCTGATATTTCTCTTGAATTGTTCAGAAGATCCCTTTAATTGCCAGAAGCTAATTCAAGGGAGGGCAGAAAATAATTTGACGACTTACCCACTGAAGAGACTGTTCTTACTGGAATTAGAGAGATGGGCTATGTTGGTGAACTAAACAGAGTCAGCCAATTTAAGAAGAACAATCTGCCACCCTTCTACTATGCATTGTTCTCAGTTATCAACCGATGTTTATCAGCAAAAACATATGGAACTGACAATGCCAGCAACCATATACTGAAGCTCTTCTATTCTATAGTGCATGGCTTGCACATAGACTACGTTGTAGTATTTTAGAATGAACTGCTTGAGAAGATATCTGCCAAGAGCAACACTGTCAAAGTCCTCAATTATTTGCCATATCAGAGGTTCATGACTATCTTGGTCAGGAGTGTACTGAGAGGGAACAGGCAGATCCCCAGAAGGAGTTCTCATGAAGCAACTGTGGTGAATGAAATGAAGTTCTTGGTTAAGCAGAAGTACATTTTGCTTACTCCATGCCCATTCCAGAAGTGTTACTGAGATTTGTTGATCCAGAGGCCGAGTGTCTTCTAGAGTATAGAAGATCTATGGCACAGCCAGAACCGGCTGTACCTACCCAAGGTCCAACCCCTAGGCGAGCGGAGTCTGAGAGGGTACCTGTAACTCAGGGAGTTCGGGTACGGGGTGTGAAAAGAAAAAATACAGAGAGGGGAACCGGAGACCAAGACTTGAGACTTCAGGGTCACGGGTTCTTACCCCACCTCATGTGACACCTATAGTCAATGAAGGTCTAGGCTCTGCAAATGCCTTGGATCAACAACAACAACAACAACAGCATATCACTGAACAACATTCTGTGGAAGAACAAGACAGAGAAGCACAAGCTAATGAACAACCTGAAACTCAAGCTCTTGAGTTGGTAGATCAAAGCAGTAATGAAGAAATGCATTCTGCTACTAGTACACCGGACAGAATCACTGAAAATGTTGACTTGGGAAGAGATGAAACAGATTCTGAGAAAACCAAAACTGAAGAAGAGATGATAACGGAAATGATGCGGATGAATCAGATGACGAGGATGATGACAACAATAATGATGGTGGTGCAGGAATTTTAAATGCTGAGGATGATGACCAAATAGATACCTTTGCAGGTTTCTATAATATGGAAATGGACACCAATACTGCTGAACTTAATATTGCCACTGCTGATACAGTCATTGATAATGTAATTGGAGGAATAAGGATAATTGAGGGAGACACAACAGAAGATGAAAGTGAGATTTTGAGAGAAAGGGAGAGAACAGAAGTAGAAGAGAGAGAGAGAGAGAGAGAGAGATCCACAACCCACTATTCCCGAAGATCAACCAAATCAAACACTTCAGTGCATTTGTTGCCTGAAGCTATAGACATGAGCAGATCACTCATGCAATTGCACGCCCAAACCAGCCACTCTAATTCATCTTAACAGGAGTTAGTTTTATTTTCTCACGGGGATTCAACACACAATCTATCAATGTCTCATTCGGAGACATCTGATATTGAAAACAGAGATCAGTTGCCCCTAATCTCAATTCCTTTGAATGCACAAGTCCTAGAGCCACTTGTTAGAAATACAATTTTTGTAAATAAGACACTTTTTGCAGGTTTTGATCTCAGTCGTCTTCGTGACCTGAGCGAAACATACTGAGTAGATTCGCAATCTGGACTACGAGGACCGGATGGAAATCCTATTATAGCTAACTCCATGCCAACTATGAGCACAGGTCACACAGTAGAATCATCTACTATTGTGCAAACGGGCAATCTAAGTGATCCCGGTGTTAGCTCACCCGACTATGTGTCAAGGGAATATCTCGACAGCGCCCTAAAGGCTGTTGAGAACAGGTGGTCAGAGAAATATGATAGAGTTGGGAAGGAGGTGGGGGATATAAAGAGAATGTTAAAGGGGAAGCAAGTTGCTGAACCTGAGCCCACAAGGAGAGAACCAGTAGTACCTACCCCGTTACCAAATACACCAAACCCTGTTGACTTATCCATTGATGAGTTAAAGTCTTTGCTTCTCACAAAACTTTTATCTCAAGCTCCGGATAACCAACAAGATGCAGATATTTTTTCACTTCTGCACTCCCACCACCACCACCACCAATATCTGTGCAACCAAGTAGATATAGGTAGAACCACAGAGTCAAACTTCTCTAATGCAGATGTACTGAAAGTTTTCACTCTTTTGAATCAAGCTTTTCAGTTATCTTGCCAAACCCATGCAGCTGTTCAGTTCAGAAGGCATGATCATGATCATGATCACGAGGGGGAGACAAGGAGAGAACAATCTGCTTCTGGAAGACAATTGGTTATGGTAGAGAATGTTGTGCCCATAAGTACTATATCTGGAAGAGAAAGATCTAGAAATCAAGGTGAAGGTACAAGTACAAGTCATAGAGCTGAACATGTTGAAAGATCTAATCAGGACATGTTACAGAATATTAGTGATGATGAAGAAGATTTAGAAGAAGGAGAGACAAGGAGCTTAGTTGTTTATGTTGCTAATGATGAGTCAAGGGTTGAAAAGCCTAAGACAACAACTTGTGAAGAAGTGATGGAGGCTATGGGAATCACAACATGCAACTTTATTGATGTAGACGAGCTAGACACAGATGAGCAAGCTGAAGCTAAGTATGAAATGTTTTGGAAGGTGAAGGAAGAAGGTGAAAATGAAATGGATTTTGGTCTACAATGTGCAAGTCATCCAGAAAACTCTATCAATGTTGAAGAATTTGTCAAAAATGCATCTGAAGCAGAAATTCTTGGAAGTGTTCTAAATGAAAGTGTTTTTGATGACATATTTGGTAATGATTTTGGAAGAGATGATCAAGAAGATGATCAAGAAGATGAACCTATACAGAATTCTGAGCCAGTACAGAATGTTGAACCAGTACAAGTGAATGTGGTTGTACAAGAAGATGAGCCCTACATTCCAACCGACATTCCAATAGTTTCTCCTGACAGAAATTGTGTTTTTCCTACAGCTAGTGAAGCCTCTGTTTCTAATACTCAAAATGTTTCCTTGCCATTTCCCAAGTCTGTAAAAAGGGTTTTCAGATCAAATGTCTCAGATCCTTCTGCTCCTATCTTGATTGACATAGAAAAGTTGAGAAGATCTCTGAGTAAAGAAAGGAGGAGAATGGAAAGAGAAGAGAAAAGAAGAAAAAGGGAAGCCAGAGAAAGAGAAGAGAAAGAGAAAGCTGACAAAGAAAAAGCTTATGCTGAAGCTTTACCCTACATAAGAAACCCTGGCAGTCCAAGAATTCTGAGTGCAGCTGAAAGACCAAAGCCTGTGTTTGTAACTCCTATGGAAGCAGAATTTCTTGCAAAGAAACAACAGGATGCTAAAGAAGGTCCCTCTGTTCCAGTCAGAGGTGGATCTACACCTTTTACAGGTTATGGTGAACAGGGCACTTCTCTAGAGTTTATTCAGCTGATCAGAAAGTCTCTCAGAGTTTCATTCCTTGAAGAATCCATCAAGATTTTTGTGAAAGAATTGATAAAGATTGATCCTTGCAAAGTATATGGAATGATTGACAGACCTCTAAACTACTAAAGAAATTATCTGAAGTTTATTGAGAACTTTTCAAGAACAAAAGGATATAGTAACAGAGCTGGAATTCTTCAGATAAAGGAAGTCAGAATGAAGAATTACTCTACCGTCTGGTATCCAGAGTTTGATGTTCAGAGGAGAGATCTAAAGGAATCAACCTTCAGTGGAGCTGACTTTGAACACCTGAACATAGCAGACTTGGAGTTCATTTACCATTAATTCAGAAGCAGAGTGGTTAGACCTAGAGCTGTAGTTTTTGCACCTGAAGCTGTGAAGAGGTACATGAGGTGTCTGGTCAACAATTCATACATTCTTGATTTTCAGTTGGGAGCAGAGACAAATCAGAATAGTGTAAACCTGACTGCCCCTAACTTCAATCACTACTTGATGAGAGATTTGGAATTCTTCACACCAGTTGTAACTCGTGAACTTGGAGTTATATATGTCAACACTGAAACTCACAAGAAACAATTCATACAAGCAAGTGAAGTACCAAAATTCTCAGATGGAACCTTAAAGATGGTGCTAAGAGAGCTAGAAGGGAGGCATAGACATTCAGAAATGAGAAGACTTGAAATGAGAGATCATATGCCTAGATCTGACATAATTGCTATGGAAAATATGATTCAAGCAATCAGAGATAGAATTGAATTCAGGGAAGGCATCAGAAGATTTGAAAGTTTCATAGCTATGAGGAGAACTAGTTTCAGAAGGTGGAACCGTTGAAGATTACAACTTTGATTAAAAGGGGGAGAATGTTAGATCATGTTTAATCAAGTTGTAATAGTTAGTCCTTTGTTACATTTTGTTATGTATTTTGTTAAGTTTGACTTTTGTAGGAGTCAAGTAAATTGACCCTATATATAGTCCCTTGTTATTTCCTTTTTAGATTAAGAATTTCATTCATAGTATTGTAGCCTCCTTTTGTGAGATATATGAATATAGTATTTTCCCAATCAATGATCTTTTTTCCTTTGATTCATATATGTTATTACTCTGATTATTACTGTGTGTGCTTGATTCTGGAACAACAATAATGTTTGATGGGTTTTCCATACAATGATTTATTGTACCGATTTTTTTTACATGTAATTCATCTTAAAGTTTTAATTTCCCATTCATCCACTTAACAATTTGAAAGGTTGACACCAAAGTTTTAACAACTTCATGACAACAGAATTACTCATTGTGCAACCTTTAAAGAAGGAAAGGTAATCAAGAATATCAAAATTGTCTTAAAGTTCAAATTTGAAAAAGTATTCTCTTTTGGGACAATAGATATCATATATATATATATATATATATATATATATATATATATATATATATAGGGGAGGGATCAATTGGAAACCAATATTACATTGGAAACTTTGGAAATCGAAATTAACCAATCATTGAATTTCCTTTTTTATTTTTATTTTTAATTGATAAGGTTATTTTAGTCTTTTACATAATTTCATAATATATATGGTAAATGTTATTATTATAATATTAATTATTTAATTTTAATGTATTTTATATATGATAATATTGATTCTTTATTAATTTAAATATGAAATATTTAATTTAGGTAAACACAAATTGATTCATACGCAAGCTACAAATCAAATTATTATTTTTGATTCTTATGAATCAGTGATTGATTCATCCAATGAATGAAAGTTGATATTCATATGAAATCTTCAATATTACCTCCAGGCACAAAATATTAATATAGTGAAACATAATGGATTTGATATAGTGAAACAAAATATTAATATAGTGAAACCCGATGAAACATAAAATGTTAATATAGTGAAACCTGATGAAACATATTTGATATAGTGAAACATAATGGAAAGATAATGAAACAAAATATTAATATAGTGAAACCCGATGAAACAGAATTGATATAGTGAAACATAATGGAAAGGTAATGAAACAATAATGGTAATGAAACTTAATGAAACTTATTTGGGTTTTTACATACTGCATATTGATGAACATGTAATAAAAAGGTAGTCTTGATATGCTCTCCTTTTTTTTAAAGAAATATTTACATTTTTCTATATTTAAGCATATTTCATCTTTGTTGTCAAATTTGAAACACAAAAGAAAAGGACACATTTACCCTTTTGACATATTATTATTATTATCTTTTATTAATAAATTAATTTATTTATTACCATATATAATTCAAATGAATCTTGACCATTGATTAAAAGATCAATTGTTGAAATTTGGTTTCCACTTGAAACCACCCCTGTATATATATATAGTGTTTTTTCTTATAATCAATCATTCAATTGCCAATGTGCTATATATTTGTTTTTATATATATATATATATATATATATATATATATATATATATATATATATAGGTGTTATCGAAATTGGATTAATTGTTCAAATATATGGAGTGTATGTATATTGTGGTTATAAGAAGTCTGCAACTACCCATTTTATAGTGATCTTTTTTACAAGTGTACTTTTATTTGTGTTTGTACTCGATCTGAACCGAGTGGCCGTTGAGCAAGCGAGTCGAATTAGGTTTAATAACTTTGAGAGTTACCAAACAAAATTGAGTGGAAAGAGGTTTGAATAACTATTGTTAGCATTTAGCAATAGCAATACACTCCAATTTTAGTAATCATTGTATTTATTTCCTCTCAAATAACTGATTTGGTAACATAAACACTTGGCTATCTCCATTCATATTCTTGCAACAATTTCCTTTTTCTTTCTTAATTTTGCTACCATGATTCAATATCAACATTATTGTGCTATCCACATTACCAGGTATCTTATCTTTGGTTCTAAATTTGTTACAAATTTGTATCCACTTCTGCTGCAATTTTTATGCATATATTGGATGATTTTTTGTCAATACTGTTTAATACAAACAACAAAAGCAATAACAACAACTAGAGTAGAATGACCTATCAGAAAATCCTATTTGTTTCTAATGTGAACATTTTTCCTACAGGTTATGATTGACAAATAATCCAAGTGACAAACTAAATATTCAAGGACTGATAACTCTCTAAAAGTGAGTAATTTGCAAAGGCCTCTTTGGCAAGTGTCCACAAGTGTTGCATTTTGTGTCTAGCTACATATTTGGCCCAACCGGCGTAGTTGGTTGCAACAATTTATCATTTACTGAAAGTGGCAATTTAATGTTGTTGCCAACATTGTCGTCACAAAGTTCAAAAAAATTCTATATTGGGCTGACCCAGTTGAGGATTATTTTCCTATGTGCATGTGATTATGCCTAACTACACATTATGTCACTTAAATGATTATATGGGCCATAATTTATAAACAAAAACATGCTTATATATTTCCATAAGATTTGTAGTTGATTCATGTTATATTGTACATCGGTAGTTGTCAATTAATAAATTATGTTTTATCCTAACTTGATACATTTTGTAACAAAGTAATTAATTAATATTGGGCCATTTGCGCTGATGATATCATGTAGTATAATATTTAAATTGTATTTTAATATTAAATTTTAAATTTAATATTGTATAATATTTTGTATGATTTTTTTTTCAAAAACAAAGTAGTTCTTTTTTAAACCGGGTCAAACGTAGAACCATATCTGTTCAACCTTTTTATTTTTGCTCTAAGCGGTTTAAATTTTAATCTATATACTATTATAAAACATTTGAGATATAATCATTAAAAGCTTTTTTTATGTATCAATTACTGTTTATTAATACATATCACTTAAAGTTCAAGATTACAAGCAAATCAATGCATATGTACAAAATTTTAAAGTTGCAGGTTTGAATTTACATGACTAGTTGATAAAAATAATCAAATACAAGATAAACACCTAGTTTTATAAAATATTTAAAATATAATTAGGATAATATCGAGCGCTAACATAATACTCATCATTATATTATTATAATTTAAATAAAAAATACATTTTTATTTTTAAATCTAAATAATTAAAAAGAGTAAACTACAATTTCCGTTCGTGTTGTTTATTGTTTATAATGACTTTCTTCCGATCTTTAAAAACTACTTTTTTTGTCACTATGGTTTGTATTTTGTTTCTTTTTTCCTCCCTTAGACTAACTTTGTTATAATAGTTTGTCAAATTAAGGATTTTTGGTCTTTTTACTATGTTATCTAATTTTTTTTTTAAAAATTAATCACAATATATTATATCATTTTTTGACATTATATATATTTATATATGTGTGTGTGTGTGTTTCTGAATATACGCATGCACACTCTATTCTCCCATCTGACCGACTTCATTACCACTTAGGGTTTAGGGTTTAAGTAGAGAGTAGGGGGACTTATTTATTGTGAAGGGTGATGTGGGCATGCGGTTAAAAAGATAGACGGTAGTTTGAAAAGCGTGAGGCCAAAAGGAGAGAGGTATAGAGGCATGCGATAGGAGGGCAAGGCTAGTTTCGACAATATGCAAGTGTCTACGTTCTGCATATCCGTTGTGCTCGGGTATATGTGGGGGTGAAGTGAGGTGAGATATGCCATTGGTAGCTAAGAATTGGGTAAGGTTTTGGAATTCGCTACCATTGTCAGAATAAAGAGTGATGATGGGCTTGTTAAATTTTTTCTCAACTAGTGCTTTAAAGCGAATAAAGATATCGGTGGTGTCAGATTTACGCTTTATTGGATAGAGCCATATGTACTTAGTGAAGTGATCAACAAAGACAATGTAATACTTATAGCCATCGAGGGAGTAAATGGGGGAAGACCACAAGTCACTGTACATGACTTTAAGGGGTGCAGTAGTTGTTAGAGACAATTCTGACCATCGATGAACTGATCGGATTAACCAACCAAAATTAGCTTCAGTCATTATGTATTGAACAGAAGCAAAAGCATCAGTAACGGTCGAACGATAGTAAAAGGTCATAGCAAATCCTGTAGCCACTTGTACTAAAAAACAAGTAAGCGTAATCCCCCCTAGACAATAAAATATGTTTTGTAAGGGCGTTGAGACCATAGCATGTTACACGAAAGCGCCGCTTTCTCTGTAGTATTGTCACATAGATGCCCGCCTAGAAGAGCCACTCGCTCTGTAGTGTTGTCACACAAGATAAGCACGTCGCCCGCCTGCTGGTCGGGCGAATCTAAGTTCTCTTCCGGTCAACTGTCCACCCAGTCAAGTGCAAAAAAACACAGTAGAATCACGCAATGCACGCTGCTGGTGTGCTTCCTGCTCGCGAGGAAAGAAAGAATAGCGACAAGGTTAAGTTTAGATTTGACTGTTTGCAGCATGGGAGCAGATTACCCAAAAAATACCGGCAAGTTTATGGCTTTTATTGATAAGACAATAATTACAAGGTAAATCCTTAGTAGACGAAATATCAAGACAAGATAATAATTTCTTTAAGACTGGAAAGGAAGGATGACCAAAACGATGATGCAAATTTGGAGTTTTATTGGTGGTGACATAGGCATGAGGTGTTGAAGTGGACACGGGTCATTGATATACACCGTCTTTAGTAGGTCCGGTTAGAAGTGGTGCCCCCGTTCGAAGATCCTTGATACAAAAAGAAGTCGGTGAGAATTCAATGATAGCATTATTATCTAGACAAAATTTAGAGATTGAAATGATGTTTTTATGCTTGGATGGGACACAAAGGACATTAGAGAGGGTACAAGTTTTAGTAGAAGATGAGAGATGAGTGGAATCGGTGTGAAAAATGGCAAGACCCGAGCCATCGCCTATGACAATTTCATCAGTGCCATCGATAAATTGGTGAAGGTCGTAACCAACCAGAAGAGCTTCAAGTTGGGCCTTCCAGAGTAGGCAGTTTGAGGCTGTAAGTTTAATGACAGAACTAACATTGATCATGATGAGGGGTTTGGTGGGTTCATTTTGATTGGGAATGGTGTTGGATTCCGACATTGTGAAAGAAAGTGAATGTCTTAGGTTAAGTAAGGAGTATAGGGGAGTTGCTAGTGGGGGAGTATGTGTTGGAGTGAAAAAAAGGAGGAAAACTAGGCCAAGAACGATCGCTCTGATACCATGAGAAGAGATTAATGAAAATCTTGACTCATTCTAGAGTAGCCATGGTCTATATAAACATGTACAGGGGAGAATTACAAGGAGTTAAAGAGGGAAACAAGAATATTACAAAATATACAATTGTCTAATCTAACACCTCAAATCAAGGAGGTGAATATGTAAATAAAAGAGATGGAGGAAATCGGGGGATATGACTTATATTTTCTGATTCTTATTAGCTTATTCATTGTTGTTGATTTTTGTCATGCGCACTCTATCTATGAGCTTTTATTAATGGGATTTTATTGTTGTCATTGTTGTTATACCTTTTTGTGTGCATCGTTGACTTTTGTAATGGGATTTTGTGTGTATAATTGACTTCAGTTCTTCTTTTATCTTTTGTTCCTTGTACTAACTTTTTGATTTTGTGTTACTCCCGAAAAATGTACTTCTTTTAACATTTAACTTTATAATACTTGCATTATGTTTATGCATAATGTTGGGTCATCTAAGATTTAAAGATAACCTCTCCTTAGTCTTTATTGATGTTTGTACTCTGTACTATGGTTCTTTGTAATAGCTTAGTTATGGTTAAACAGATCGGTGAGTCGAAGACAAACTGAAGTCAACATGAAGGAAGTCTACAATGCGGATTGAGATGAACTTCAAAGTGAACTAAGCCTGGCCTGCCGATTCCTATTCGGCAGATCATCCCTATGCCGATTCATATTCGACATATCTTCCACATGCCGATTTCCTATTCAGCATATTCTGTCTTTGTTGCCGAATCACCATTGTTCGGCACAACCCTCATATGCCGAACTCTTTATTCGGCATCACTGCCACTTGTTCGACAGTTCCCTTCTTACGGATTGCTTCTTTATTTGTAAGATCATTTATGTCAAACCCTCATGATTTGACATACTTCCTCATTCCCAATGATCTTCTGACAATGGGAATGGAAGCTTCCTTCTTTGAGAAGATATACACTTGGTCTAAATGTGATTGAGACGTTTATTTTCTATTTGATCTCAAAACGATTTTCCCATGAATATTTTATATAGATATTGTACTTTCATAGTACAAAAGTTACCTTTTGTATTGTGATAAGTCACATCAAATATCTTATAATTTATTGACAATATCTCAACCACCCATGCCTTTACTGCTCTATGTCCTTTGTACTCATTACTTTGGATAGTATATAAAGGATGGAGGTAGCACCTTGCTACTCACTCTTTCAAGCTCAAGACTTCTCTGTGCAAGATTTAAAACAGGTTGATAGCTTTCACTTTCTCTCTAAGATTTAGTCTTTGTGTTCTTTAAAGTCTTCTTAGTGTTAGATTGTTTAGAGTAGTTCTTAACTATTCTTATTCCGTAACAATCTTTATTTCTCTTTGTGTAATTCTTGATATGTTATATCAATAAAAGAATTAAAATTAAGTAATTTTGTGTATATTGTATTCAACCCCCCCTTTTTCTACAATAATTGTTTTACTTCTTTGGGACTAACAAGTGGTATCAGAGCGGTTGGTTTAACTTAATAAACCAGATCCGTAATGGCTTCTCCTTCTACAAAACCTGAGTCTTCTTATCAAAATTCTTTTCTATCTGACAATGGATCTATTATCAAACCTCCTAAGTTCAATTCGAACAACTTCTCCTTATGGAAAAGTAGGATGATGCTCTTCTTGGAAGGATCTGATAGTCGTTATCTAACTATACTTAGTGAAGGTCCTCTAATTCCAAAAGTCTGGGATAAAGTTGTCAAAACCCCTAAGGATAAAGAAAAAGAAAAAGACTATCTTTTTCAAGTTTCCGATGACTCGTCAGAGGAGGAAAGAACTTCTGCCACTGGTCGATATGTTTTGAAAAGAACAAAAGAATACACGGATGAAGATAAACACACTATTGGACTCGAATCCAAATCTTTTATCTTCAGGATCTCCATATGTCCCATTCTCGGTATCATCTACTTCCCTTTATCATGGTTCGGCAGATCCCTCTCCTGCTACCGAACCCACTGCTCCTACCGAATCCATATCTCCCACCGAACCTACCTTACATACTTCACCTTTTCATCACACGCATCCTATACCCACCGATCCTTCACCTTCATACTCTCCAAACACATTTCCTGCACCTCTTCCCCCAGCTCTAAAATAGACCAAAGATCATCCGATTAATCAAATTATCGGTGATCAGCAAGCAGGTGTCCAAACTAGAAGAGGTATTGGAAATATTTGTCTCTATGTGAATTTTCTCTCTATTGCTGAGCCCAAGAAATTTGAGGAAGCTCTAGCAGACTCTTGTTGGGTCACTGCCATGCAAGAAGAGTTGTCTCAATTCGAAAGAAACAAAGTCTGGAGACTTGTGCCTCGACCTTTCGGTAAGACCATTATCGATACTAAGTGGATTTTCCGAAATAAAATGGATGAAGTGGGTACTGTTATCCGGAACAAAGCCAGACTTGTTGCTCAAGGATATAGGCAGGAGGAAGGTATCGATTATGATGAAACCTTTGCTCCTGTTGCTAGACTTGAAGCAATAAGAATGTTTCTTGCTCATGTTGCTCACAAAAACTTCCGGGTCTTTCAAATGGATGTTAAGAGTACATTTCTCAATGGAGAACTTGCTGAAGAAGTCTATGTGAAACAACCTCCTGGTTTTGAAGATCCAACTCATCCTTACCATGTGTTCAGACTTGACAAGGCTCTCTATGGTCTGAAATAAGCTCCTCGTGCTTGGTATGACACCTTGTCTGACTTTCTTCTCTCCAACCGATATACCAGAGGTAAAATTGATAATACTCTTTTTCTCAAGAAAACTAAAGGTAATATCATTCTTGTTCAAATCTATGTGGATGATATCATTTTTGGTGCCACTGATGAAAATCTTTGTCAGGAGTTTGCCTCCCTCATGAAAAGTAAATATGAGATGAGCATGATGGGTGAGCTTACTTTCTTTCTTGGTCTTCAAATTAAACAATCTTCTGAAGGTATTTTCATAAATCAAAGTAAATATATTCATGATCTTTTGAAAAAGTTTGATTTTGAAAATTGCTCTCCCATGAAAACTCCAATGGCACCTCCTCTTAAGATTCATGCTGATTCAGCCGGCAAGTCGGTTGATATCACGAATTATAGAGGAATGATAGGGTCTCTTCTTTATCTAACTGCTAGTAAACCTGTTATCATGTATGCTACGTGTCAGTGTGCACGTTATCAAGCCAATCCCAAGGAATCTCACTTGGCGGCTGTGAAACGTATTTTTAGGTACCTAAAAGGTACTATGAATCTGGGTCTTTGGTATCCCAAGGACTCAGGTTTTGATCTAATTGTCTATTCAGATTCTGACTTTGCAGGATCTAAGGTTGATAGGAAGAGTACAACTGGCAGCTGTCAATTACTAGGTGGAAACCTGGTCAGCTGGTCCAGTAAGAAGCAGAATTCGGTATCTACCTCAACTGCCGAAGCTGAATATGTTGCAGCTGGAAGTTGTTGTGCTCAAATCTTGTGGATGAAAAACCAACTCCAAGATTATGACAAGTTCTATTCTCATGTACCGATTCTATGTGACAATTCCAGTGCTGCACTCCAGATCTAAACATATTGATATTCGGTATCACTTTATAAGAGATCATATCTCTAAGGGTGATATTGAACTTCACTTCATTCCTACAGATCTTCAACTTGCAGACCTCTTTACTAAACCACTGGATGAGGCACGATTCAACCTCCTTGTGGGATCCTTAGGTATGTTAAATTTTAGTTAAAAAAAATTATTATTATTATTATTTCTCTTTTTCCGTACTTCTTTCGGTACACATCCTACCGAAGTAACCTTCATACTTCGGTAATTTTCTCCTTTCGGTATAGATCCTCTTTCGGTATACCGCTTACCGAAATATCTCTAATACTTCGGTATTCACTACCTCTTCCCTTTTCGGTAACATTGATCTTACCGAACGATCGTATCTTCTCTATTCGGTATCTCTACATACCGAATACTTCTTACCGAAATATCTCTCATATTTCGCCACCTCTCTCTTTTCGGTATAGTGTATGATGTGTCATCCTTATCCACTTCTCTCATACCGAATATCTTCGACACCCTTTCTTTACCCTATGAATCTATGCCACGTGGCACTACAAGGTTCGTGCGTCAGTTGATGGGACGTCCACGGCCTGACACTTAGCCGTTTTTCGGCCCTTACACTTCTCAATGACGCACGTTAGCGTCGTCCCATCATTACCCTATTTATGTTTGTTTATTTTTTTAAATTTACCTTTCCCTCTCATTTCTTACCTATATATATTTTAACTTCGACTTTTTTTTCTTCTTTACCATTCTCTTCTTCTTCAACAACTTTTCATTTCTAAAACCTGCAACCTGCAAATCTCTCCTTCTTAAATGGTGTCCTCCAATTCCTCCAAGGCTTCCAAGGTTACTGCTCACTAGGGACTCTCTTGCTTTCCCTCCATGCAACCAGGTTGCTCGTCTCTCTGCGAATATCGATCATCCCGAGTTCAACCAGGTGTCTATCTTCCTCCAAAGATCACCATTACGCCATGCTCTCACTGAATCGACCAAGATAAGCAAACTGCTTCTTGGTAACTTTTGGCTTACCAGGTTTCAGCCTCCATTCTATCTTCTGAAGAGCATCTCGACCTTTCCTTTGGGGTGCATGACGTTCGCACGGTTCTAAAAATTCCAGAATTTAATGTGTATGCTCCATTCCCTACTCATCAAGAACACGATGAGGTAGTTGCAGCCCTCAACTATGTGCACGAGGGCAAATCCAAAGGTTCCGGCACTCTTCTCCGAAAGAATATGGGTGAGCTTTGGAACTACTTCTTTTCTCACCTCATCTACTGTCTTTCTCACAAGACTTCGGGGTGGGATCAATCCCTGACTGCCATCACTCGTCTGGCTCATGCCCTCATCTTTATGAGGAGAATCGATTTTGCTCAGGTATTTTTCGATTCTTTGGTCACTGCCATCACACCTCCAAGAACTCGCAATGTGGCTCTCCCCCGATTAATTTCTCTGATCATCAACCATAAGCTATCTGCACAACTGAGTGCCGATGCTGCTCTGCCTGAACCGACGATCAAGTTTGACTTGCCCTTTTCTCAAATCAGCAAGCAAACAATCTTTAAGCCAATCAAGCCTACTGACTCTCCGCTCACCTCAGGTATGCTTTCTTTTATCTCTTCTCCCAATCCGATTTGGGGTACGCTTGCCGAAGGTGAATCCTCAAGGTCTTCACCTTCTCTCAAGCCATCCAAATCGGTGGTCCCCTCTCCCTCCAAAACTTCCCGAGCTAAATCGTTGGCCGTTAAAAAGAAAAAGGCCACCGGTAACGTCACACTTGCTCTGATGACTATGCCACCGACCAATCCTTCGATGGCTACCTCGGTCATTTCTCCTTCTCTTTCTATCAAGCGACGGGGCTCAAAATCTCCTCCTAGGTCTCGTTCTAAGATACTTAGGAAGACTTTGGCCGAACCACACACTCCATCTACCGATTCTCAAAAATCGGCAGATGTTGAACTTCCCCCTCCTGGGCTACAAGGATCTGCAAAAACCACACCCACCTCCTCTAAATCCTCTCCAAAGATTTTGGTTGTACAAACGGAGTCCCATCATATCCCTTCTCCTCCTTTTCGTTTGGAGGGTGAAGATGAGTTGGTTTCCTCTCCCGACCAACGCTCCTTTTCTCCACTACACAGCCTATCACCCGGGGTCATACCCGAAGATATTGCACATATCGGTGGAAACACTGAAGATTTCTTGGCTGGTTTGTTTTCAGATGGAGAGTCTCCTCAAATCTCTCCAAAGCCTTCGCCGAAGAAAACACCTTCCCCGTCTCCTAAACACTCACCCCAGTAGTCACCAAAGCCTTCCCCGAAGCCTTCACCAAAACATTCACCGAAACACTCTCCCAAACAACCATCTTCTACCGACAAACCGTATACCCCTCCTCGGTCTCTTTCTCCTCAGACCGAAAGACCTGGGCCTTTGGCATCTTCCTATTCGGCTGCTCAGCCCCCCCATCTCTCTCCCTGCAGATGTGCTTGCCGATATTCTGGATACAAATCGGCAGGTACGTTTTCTTAGCACTCAGTATGAGTTGCTAAGGAAAACCATGAGAGATCCAGAGATTTCGGCCTCTCTAGAAACCCAAAATTCTCTTCTTGACGGTCTGCATCAGCTCATCAAGGAACAAAATGTTGAGTGTGTCGACCTCAACAAAGACATCTTTCGGTGCTTAGATGTTATGCACCAATAGATTGACAACCTACGTGCTCCTCTCTCCAATTCTCTCGATGCGGTTCTTAAGGAGGTTATCAGGTTGAATGATAACAATACCTCCTTGACATTATCATTGGTTGCCCTCAAAGCCGCCTCTGATACACGGGATCAGGATCTCATCAGTCTTCGGCAACAAGCTTTGGCACAGGAATCTGTCAACTCTCAAATTCTCAGTGCCTTTCAGAGTTTAAATCAGCGTCTAGATTCTATGCTTGCTGAGGTTGCTCAATATTGTGCTCACTCTCTAGACATTGACATCACTGAGTCGACTTTCACTCCAGATGATCGCATAGTTTTGGAGCGTATTGATCGACGCCTTGGCCGTGTGTCGGCTAGGACTGGTGTTTCTTCCCCGGCTCGTACTGAGGGGGAGAAATCAACTGAGGGGGAGCAAATTTTCCCTCACATTCGTATTTCTAGTACGAGTCAGGGAGAACCTTCTACTGCTGCTCCTGCCGATACTACTACCGAAAAGGAGGGAACCGACCACTCTAAGGTGGTCGAAGAGTCTGAGGGGGAGAAACTGCCCAAGAAAGATAAGGGCAAAACAAAGTTAACACCAGATGAAGTGGTTGCTGAAGAAAAGCGTTTCAAAGATGCTCTCATCAAGAAATCTGCCGACGGTGGTGGTATTTATCTCGCTCCCCCAAAGACTACCTCTCCTGACTTGGGCTTATCTGAAGATGAACTCAATGCTGCAAAATTAGCCCAGATAGCTCGTGATAAAGATACCGAACTGGTATTGAAGTTGGCCGAGGAAGAAGCTGCAAAATCTCATGCCGATGCAATCAAAGCTCAGTTAAGTGCTCTAGAGGACTCGACAAGGAAAAATGAAGAGATAAAATCTTTGTGTATCGATTGGTACCACAAAGCTCTTACTAGACGCCGGTCCTCTGTAAAAATCACAGATGTCAAAATTATCAAACCGTCTTCAACCTGCAATGTCATTCGGCTAACGATTACCAGGGATGATGCTTCAAAATCTGTGGACCGACTAGACTCTCTTGTTCGGTTCGGAGTTTCGGAATGGGTAGAAATTGGTATTTGCTTGGTAAACAGTCGAAGCTCTCTCAAGTCTGAGGTTGATAAATACCTTGCAGATCTCCAAACAAAGTTCAGGACTTACCGAAAGACATACAACATTGTCCATACTCCAGCCGAAGAGGAGCTTATCAACAACTTAATGTCTGGTCGTCCTCCTCCCAAATCGAAGCCGAGATCTAAAAAGGAAGACGTGTTTGTTCAAATGGCTAGAGAAGGAAAGGTTCCGAAAACTTCAAATCTGGATTTATCCATACCTACTCCGGTTCCTCTTCCTTCAACCACTGTGATTACAGAGCCTACTCATGGAATCTTCTTCAACGATGCGTTTGGGCAGATCTCCTTCTTTAGATCAAGTCAAATCCCTATTGTCGACACCATCTTTCTCCATGGGATTATTCAAATAATTCCAATTTCGGCAAGGGATCTCTATGTGGCTATTACCGATGAACTTAAGAAGAGGGATGCTGAACCGCATTTTTCTTTTGAATAAACTCGGTGTATTTATTATGTTTGTATTTATTTACTTTTTCTTTGTATTGTAATCTTCTTAAAAGATTAATACATTGAGTATTTCTTGATTATCGTAAATAGCTTGTACAAATCATTATTTCATTCTTTTATACTTGTAAATGTCGGATACTCTAAAAAATCCAAAAAGAAACAAAAAGAATGGTCTATGTGAAAAAGAACCCAAAAGAGTATGAAAAAGGGTCAAAATGCATTATTCATTTACTTTATGTGATATGAGATGTTATCATCAAATAGGGGGAGATTGTTGGGTCATCTAAGATTTAAAGATAACCTCTCCTTAGTCTTTATTGATGTTTGTACTCTGTACTATGGTTCTTTGTAATAACTTAGTTATGGTTAAACAGATCGGTGAGTCGAAGACAAACTGAAGTCAACATGAAGGAAGTCTACAATGCGGATTGAGATGAACTTCAAAGTGAACTAAGCCTGACCTGCCGATTCCTATTCGGCAGATCATCCCTATGCCAATTCATATTCGACATATCTTCTACATGTCGATTTCCTATTCGGCATATTCTGTCTTTGTTTCCGAATCACCATTGTTCGACACACCCCTCATATGCCGAACTCTTTATTCGGCATCACTGCCACTTGTTCGGCAGTTTCCCTTCTTACGGATTGCTTCTTTATTTGTAAGATCATTTATGTCAAACCCTCATGATTTGACATACTTCCTCATTCCCAATGATCTTCTGACAATGGGAATGGAAGCTTCCTTCTTTGAGAAGATATACACTTGGTCTAAATGTGATTGAGACGTTTAGTTTCTATTTGATCTCATAACGATTTTCCCATGAATATTTTATATAGATATTGTACTTTCATAGTACAAAAGTTACCTTTTGTATTGTGATAAGTCACATCAAATATCTTATAATTTATTGACATTATCTCAACCACCCATGCCTTTACTGCTCTATGTCCTTTGTACTCATTACTTTGGATAGTATATAAAGGATGGAGGTAGCACCTTGCTACTCACGCTTTCAAGCTCAAGACTTCTCTGTGCAAGATTTAAAACAGGTTGATAGCTTTCACTTTCTCTCTAAGATTTAGTCTTTGTGTTCTTTAAAGTCTTCTTAGTGTTAGATTGTTTAGAGTAGTTCTTAACTATTCTTATTCCGCAACAATCTTTATTTCTCTTTGTGTAATTCTTGATATGTTATATCAATAAAAGAATTAAAATTAAGTAATTTTGTGTATATTGTATTCAACCCTCCCTTCTACAATACTTGTTTTACTTCTTTGGGACTAACACATAACTATTTTCATTCTGTTTGTTTTGATCTTTTACATCCTTGTTTTTAACTCCTATATTGATTCAATCACTTCTCATTTGGTTTATTCCTCTTTTTGTGTTTTTTGTTCATTTCTTTGTTTATAACGATTGTATTAGAGGAAAACATGGTTGTGGATTTGGTGTGCAGTTATTTGGCATGTATGAACTTAACATTATTGTTGATTTTTTTAATCATTGTTCTTCTTTCATTTAGACTTGGTGGGTGATAATGGCATGTCTTTGCACAACCTTATTCATTGTTGTTGATTTTGGCCTCCACACTCTCCATTAATGAACTTTTGAACTTTTATATTTCGTGTTGGTCTTGACAAATATTCTTTTAACATTTAACTTTAAAAATTCAATTTTCACTTTTGCTTATTTTCATCTTTTATGCTTATGAAGTTGTGTCAATGTGCAACCTTATACTAATTTGATCTTTTATCTTTTATGTTCATTTTGATATTTTGTTCTGCCCACTATTCTTGTTGTGGATTTTGTGTGTGGTGATTGTGGTTGCTTGGATTTTACCATTCTTTTTTATTTTAATCATCGTGCTTCTTTGATTTTGACTTATTAAGTAATATTGACAATGTCTACACACAACTTTATTCATTCTTGTTGATTTCGGCCTCCACGATCTTTATCAATGAACTTTTTCATTGAAAAGATCGTCTTCTTGTCCTTGTTGCTATACCTTTTTGGAAGTATGTGTGACTTTAATTAATGGGATTGGTACATGGTTGTCTAATCTATACTATGCTTTTTTATTTGTTGTTTTAAGTTGTGAAATTGTCTTTGCATTGATTTTTTCATTTTGCATAGCAATTTGCATTCTTGTTTATTATGATCTTTTTAGTATTAAGTTTTGTCTGTCTAACCATTTATATTCTTGTTGTGTATTTTACTTCTATACTTGTTTAATCACTTATCATTTGCAAATGGTTACTTTATTGACTTTTTTGTGTTGTTTGTTCAATTCTGTACTTATAACCACTGTATTGATACACATGGTTGTGGATTTTCTGTGCAACGATTGGGGTACTTAAATTTAACATCGTTGTTCATTTTGATCACCATGTTTCTTTTATTTTGACTTGTTAACTAATATTGTCATGCTTACACACACCTCTATTCATTGTTGTAGATTTTGGCCTCCACGTTGTCAATTCATAACGTATCATCAATGTGATTTCCTTTTTATTTTTGTGTGTTACCTTTTTATGACAATTTCTTGTTGTGTAACCGTTTCCCACTAATGTTTATCCATCAGTAATAAGAAAGAAAGGATATACTCTCTCGTTTAGAAACAAGTGTAGATTTCATGTTCTATTTATTTATCTGATTAATGTGCATTATATAAAGACTTTGTTTTTAAATTATTGTCGATTTAGGCCTCCCCGCTCTCTATCAACGAACTTTTTCATCAAGGGTATTTTCTTTTTATCCTTGTTATACCTTCTTTTGTGCACGGTTGACTTTCATTATTTTGATTTTGTGTATATGATTGACTTCAATGCTTTCTCTTTCTCTTTCTCTTTTGTTTTTAAATTATGAGATTGTTTTTATGCCACCTTATTCATTTTGTGTTGTTCTAGACAAATATAATTTATTGAAAATTACCTTTACAGTATGTGGATTGTGTATATGCATAACAGTTTCCATTCTTGTTTGTTTCGATCTTTTATGTTTTGAAGTTGTGTCGATGTGCAACCTTTTACATGCTTCTTGTGGTTCTACTTTCATACTTAGTTGATTACAATCATTTTCAAATGGTTTTTTTATTCCCTTTTTGCGTTGTTTGTTCATTTCTTTGTTTATAAACCACTATATTGGTAAACATGGTTGTGGATCTTATGTGCGGTACATCGTTGGTCTTTTGGCTACTCCTATTGATTGATCACAACCACAAATATGGTCGCCTTGATACATGGTTGATGAGCCCAAGTTTGTGGTGACCGTTGCTTCCAACGATTGACTCCTTCCTCGCCACCATTGGATGTTGCCGGTGGCTCGCGCACCTTGGTTATCCACGCCTAAGGCGTGGATCGTTTTGAGTCTCCATCCCTACGATTTGTGTTTCTTTTCCTGGCGTCAAATAGAAAGCTCATGGCTTTTGGGCTGTGACCTAATTGGAGTTTTCTATATCCATATCTATATCTATATAGGGTCGGTTTGTGTTTTTTTAAAAGGAGGCCCAAAATTAATATATTTATTTGGGCTAAAAAGAACTTCAATTTCATTAATTCATTTTTGTTTGTCAAAATGTTTACTTTCACCCAAAAACTGACTCCAGATTTTTTATCTTTTTTATCTTGTTTTCCTTGGGTCTGGACTTATAACAGGGTTTGTTTGGTTCATGGAATTGAAAATAATTTGAAAGAATTGGAATGACCAATTCCATTGACCAAATTTCAAGCCCATGTTTGGTTCATGGAATGAAAGCGATGGAATCCTTCTAATTCCATTGAATTCCATAATTTGGAATGATATTTAAAACCAATTGATTTTGTAATCCATATACTCTCAGTTAGATTATAATCCAAGTTGGATTTTACAAGCATTAAAGAACTCTTGCTAAATGATATGTCATTGAATATGCCAGTTGGAAAATTTAGAATCTAGTTTCGGATATCTTGATTTGCACTTTTTGTATGCATTATTTAACCAAGATTTGTTTTTCATCATGAATTTGTAGGAATTTCTTTCATTCACATACATCTACCAAATTATTAGAAAGTGTGAGAATATGTTAAACCCCCTGATCACTCTCCAAAAGAGCCCTTGAGGAGAAAGGGGGTGTTCCAATGGGTCGGGGGCATAAGGATGAGGGGGGTTTGGGGGGCTAGGAGGGTTTAGGGTGGGGGAAGGTAGCGGGGAGGGGGGAGGGGGGGTCTTTGGGGCAGGATAGGGGCACGAGCTAAGGGTCCAAGAAAGGCTGCAGGTGTGATCTTCCCCAAAAGCTCACATTGACGGGAAAGTTTGTATTTTTTTCTTTCTTTGATGGAAGGTAAGGGTCAATTATTCTTAAGAAAGTCCCCGAGAGGGCAAAAAATTAGAAAAAAAGTTAGAGGGAAAGGATCGGGGGCAGGAAGGTGAGGTGGCCAAGGCAGGAGGTGTAGCGAAGGGGCCCGAGATACAGGTTTAGCCGTGATAGCAACCTCACTTGAGATATACCCATTTGAAAGCGAATTATTTCTACCATCAACTACACTTGTTATGTGTTTGTTTCTTGCATTTTTCGTTTTGTGCCTTCATAATCTGTATTCTTAACAAGGAATAGTTATACAACAATTAAAAAGTTTGAATTTGATGCAAAAATATCAAGACCCATTTGCTTAAGTTTGCGTCTTCACGTGGCCTTTGTTACGTGTTAAGTTCGGTTGCACATTTAGCAAGCTTTTCTTCTCGTATATTTTCAATTAGACCTATCTGTAATTCCAAGTTGGGTTTTACAAGTATTAGAAAAGTTCATAAATACTTGCTAAATGATATGTGCTCATTCTTAGAACGATGTATAATGGTTTAGTTCAGCACTCTTAAAAACTAAGACACCCTTTAGAGGATCACACGAGTTTCTTATTACTGGAACTTTTGAGATTAGGATTTCTGAGAATAAATGCCTTTTTTTGTTGCCTCTACGATGAGCTTCTTATTAATGGAACTTTTGAGATTAGGAATTCTTAGAATAAATGTATTTTGTTTTGTTTTTTACCTCTATGGTTATCACATAACTTACTTTCTTTACCGATTGTATGCAACTTAAAGCATTCGAAATTGGGTGTTTGTATGCCAACATGATCAAGAAACGATGTTCTTTTTAATTATGGCACTATGTGATTGAAACTAATAGCTCACAACATCCTTTCTTTCCATGATAAGAAAAATGTCGATAAACGTGTTGGGTGGCTCCAAAAGGAACAATCTTGTGGTGCTGGTGACGTTTTTAGGAGAGAAGCAAAAGACTCGTAGAATTGAAGACGAGTACCAGGCTCAAATCCCTTTTCTTAGAAAGTTATATACGATTAGATATGTGACCTTGCATACTTTGGTATCTAAAACTTGGAATGATATCTAAAACCATATAACCTCAATTAGACCTATTTTTGATTCCAAGTTGGATTTTACAAGTATTAGAAATACTTGCCAAATGATATGTGCTCATATTTTTGGTTATCTTGATTTGCACTTTTTGTGCTAGTTGTACTTACTGTGGCATTATTAATCATAGCCATAGATTTGTTTTTCATCATGAATTGACTTTCAGTCTCTTGCTCTCTACTACCAAACGTCTTGTTTCATTCTTCTTATATCACCGAGTTATATCAACCAAATATTTTGTTTATGTGCAGCAGATTACTTACTCCAGTTTCATGGTGATGAATTTCTTCACTCACTCTTTCTAATAAGTCATGGAGGTGATGATAAACAATTGAAACAGAACGAAATGCTTGTATTTTAGGCACTCATTATGGAATCAACCAAGATTAGGAACAAACGAGGGTTATCAACTTTTACTAAATTTTCACTGTCACCCTTGATTTGTTGACCTCCCACCTTCCTTAATCTTTCTCAATTCCTTCGCTTTTTAGCTCATCACTTTTATCTTTGACTTACCAACCGACTCATGTTTTAGCCCTCACAAACTCGGACTGTTGCACAGTGGCTAATATCCACTCTAGCTTCCAAAACCGAGTTCCACCCCTAAATAACTCAGGAATCCACCCACGGTTCGGTGACTCGATATTAACACTTGTGAATTACCCGACCGATTCTTGCCAGATCAATCGATTCTGGTGTCATCACCCAAACAAAATGAACCCTTCTCTTTCGTTCTTATTTTTCACTGCTTGTTGATTTTGACTGTGTTAATTAATTGCAGAAATTATGTTGTCTAAAGTTAATATCTAAAATATGAGAAAGAAAGCTTTTATAGTTTTGAAAGCAGTCTAAAATAACGCGTACATTGGAGTCTAACCTATAATGTGATTTTGTTTTGGAAGTCTATGTAAGTACTCATCTCTACTTCACATCCCCGAAATCAGTCTCTATTAGCAAGAAAAGGGAAATATTTGTCGGCTAGAATCACATTGGTCCATCCTTTTCTACCATGATATAACTTGCATGAAACCCCAAGTGTGTGTGAGTGTGTGTGTGTGTTTTTGTAGAGTAAATGTGTTTGTGGTATGCAGATTTTTTTTTGATTTTTGGGGCTAATCTCCGGTTCCAAGTCGAAGTTTACAGAAATTGAGCTGACACAGTTGGGATCTCTGGATTCTTCCAATGCAAAGTTTTGAGTTCACATTAATTGTATGTTCTATTACATCTTTGTTTTCTATAATTCACAAGTATTTTTAACCAATTGATCCGGATATAGCTCCTTTAACATTTATTGCTATATTCCAAGTGAAAAGGTTGATGGGAAACTTGTTACAATTGGTGGGTCTTGAGCATGGACAACCCAAGAGGTTGAAGTTTTTTTCCTGCCTTGTTATAGTTGGTGGGTCTCAGGTCCTAAGTGGTTAATTTGCTAGAATCCACCAATCTCTTGTCCCAGTTAGTTTGTCATGTTAAGCCCCCCCTAAAACTATAACAAACATAAGTGTTTAAACTTCATATGCATGCACTAGAAGCAATAGAGATCAGACACCACACTATCATTCCACATTTTGTTGATCTTGTGTTTTTGAGGACTGATCCTGTTACTGTTAGCTCCTGTAATACTTTTCATCCAGTTTTGAGTTATAACATGTTGGTTGCTTTTGTAGACCCTACTGGACCTTCATCAGTTGTAGATGATTTTACCGAATTGCCCCTAATGACACCCATACTCAGTTGTGGATCCATGTAAGTGCTCTGTGTGAATATTTATAGTTGTTCTTGCCTTCAAAATTCCTCCAAGTTTTTATAATGTTTGATATAAAATATTAGCTTTATCATGCAAAGAAATCATATCAACAAATGAACAAGTTGTATTTCTTTTGAGGTTTAGGTTGGAAGGAAAATGTATGTGATTATCTACTAGTCTTTTTTTGTTTTATTATTTTTTTTAAAGTATGATTACGAGTTATTTGTGGAACGTTGCACCATTTTAATAAATGTTGATTTTCCTGTATGTGAAACTTTGCATAACACAAGTAATTTCTCGTAATTATGGTCTCACTAACATTTTCTTTCAGTTTCAACCGGCCAAACATGACTTATTAGTTGTATGCTTGTATTAAATTTGTGGTGTAATTTTCAACTTGGGTTGATATTAAACAAGGCCACACTTACCTTCTTCTAAAACATATTCTCTCTTCCATAAGAAACACTTGTGGTTTTCTACTGTTTTATGCTTAATTCAATGCGCTTTTCATGTTAGGATCATGAGATGATGCATTCACGAGGCCACACAAAACCTGAAGTTGTTATTTCTCCAACTCATTTGTATGCTAATAACTACTACCCTAATCCTCTAAAATGTGTGAGGTTTCTTCACTATTTAAAGAAACCGTTTTTAATAAATGTGTGAGGAAGAATTTGACAATTCAAAAGTTTAAACACATTTTTTTTTACATTTGAAGTTGTCTAATGGAGTTTGTCTTTCAAATCCATAAGGATTGTTATTTAGCTCTCTATATGGTTCCTAAATTTATATTGTCTAAATTTAGTTTAATGGATCAAAGTCACAGTGATGCTTTTATCATTTATAGTCACAAGGCTGAAGTTTATCATCCAGGTATGTTCACAATCATTGATGACACTATCGTAATCTCCCCTATTTATGCTTCTCCTCCACGGACCTAACCATATACATTGAATTTTCCCAAGAAGCCTCAAATATAGGCAAGTACTTCCAACAAGTGAGAACCTCCAGCTACCCTGTGTGGGGTTGTTGTGACACTGCAACACCAACTCCATATCTTCATTCAACTGAGGTGGAATAATCTCGTATGAATGACACGACCCAATGGCTCTCTGTAATTGAGAAACATGATACACTTGTTGGATCTTAGTTTTTGCCGCCAACTTAAGCTAATTCTCCCTCCGTGCACAAGACTTGAATGTGTCCATAAATCAAGCAGACTGCTAGCTTTTTACACCGCAAGGACTTTTGTATATAAGGTCACAATTTCTAAAACACCAATGATCCCACTATAAATTAGACATCTTTATGATGCTTATCAATTTGGTGCTTCATTTTCTGTTGTGCCCGGACCAAGTTCAACCAAAGCTTAATATCACTCAATTTGGTGCTTCATTTTCTGTTAATTCTAATTTAAGTTGTGATATTAAGGCACTTAGGGGTGAAAGTGTCAAACAAACCGACCTTGCTCAATATCACTCAAACATGTACCGATACACCTGGTAACTCTTATAAATCATGTCATAATTCATATAGAAAAAAAAAACTACTAAGAAAATCAATCAGCTCCTTTCTTTATGCACTTTCGAGAGTCGTGGTTTGCGTGTTGGCAAAAAGAACTTCATTGGATGGTTTGTGTCAACAAGCTCATTGCTTCCACTTTGAATGTTTCAATTACGTCCATAGGGATTATAACCTATGGATGTACCGTTCTTTGACTTCAAGTTTCATTAACACTGTGAATACATGTTGACACATAATTTTGATAACACTGTTGACAAGTGCAGACTATCCAACAACCTCCATATAAAACAAAATAAATATTATGTGATTATAAAATAATGACCACATATAATTTAGAAATCCATGTGGAGTTTTGAATTGTTTGTCTCATCATAAATACTTGACAACCATTTTCTGAAGCAACGTGCACAATTCGACCAAAGGGCCTTTGGCCTAGCGGTATCCGAGTCCTTGGCCTTGGTCAGGGGTTCAAACCTCACCAAAGGTGAGGAGGGTGTGTGAGTTTATTTATTGTATTTGTCGTATATAAATATTATATACTTCAAAAAAAAGTGCACAATTCGATCTCCTTTGAAAATCTTCCTTTGCATCTTGAAATTAGGTATGCTCGTTTTTGTATCATGGTCTTAAATACGTTGTCTGTGTCTTTGCTTGTCCATGTTCGATGCTAGAGTCTACTACCAAAATGCGATGACACAAGAATTGAATCACCTGTTAGGAAACGTGTATCATCAAATCCTGATTAAAAGTACAACTCTCTGTCACATGTTCTTAAAATGAATCATTATTAGATGTTGGGAATTATCCGGTGGAACACCGGAACAAGTGTTAAGAGGTGAATTTATCCGACATATAAACATGCGAGTTTTGATCATCAATTTTCCATATATGTTTGAATTAACAAGCTATTGTTTCTTTCTTTACCCTCCATTCCTCATAAGTGGTTTCATAAGTGAATTTGTATGCATTTATTTTTGTGTTAAATAAGTTTTGTAATCATAAAATCAATATGATACATGAACTATATGTGATATATTTGATTGTGCTTTTTATACCATTCACATGGGTTTAGCTTAATTTGTTATATGGAAAAAGTGGAATAGTTTATTTTCGCTCAATCGTATGGGTTCCATTATTTAGACTTGTTTTTCTGATAAATATTTCTATAATCCACTGAAACAAAGGGAGGATATTTATGTGTAAGCAGTTGTACAACTGGTCGTGCATCATTCCCGTTCTTTTGAGATAACATTTTAAAGCGGCTGTTGGAATTTAATTATTTAGCCTGGTCTGCTGACAGTTAGCCACTTACCCCTCGACCCCGATCCACTGTCGCACGTCGTTGCCGCACTGCACATGAGGCCCGCTTCCTAGAATGAGTCGCACAGTTTAGGTACTACTGATGTCGGTTGCTGCAGATTGTCGTGGTGCTGATGATCGGGGGTTTTGTTTTACGGCTGCCGGTCCACCTAAGAATCCCCAAGTCCTAGCTTTTCAATAAAAAGTTAAATCATTTAGAGCTCAGATTTCTAGCTCATTCTATTTTGGTAGTTCGACCATGGAATGGTTGTCTCGAAGTTGTTGTCTACGACTGGATCGACGCCACTACCTCGCAACTAGAACGTCGATGCCCCGCGGCCTCCCCGCTGCTGCTGTTTGGTGCTTGAGGCCACGAACTTAAGCGACAGCCAACCGTCCCTCCGCCCTACGACGTCCAAGGTAAATGGCTTGTCACAGTTCTCAGCAACACCTATTTAGGGTTCCGGGCTTTTGGCCGGTTTGGTCGAGAGTTGATAGAGCCGAATATCGACCTAATTTTTTTAATTTATGGCCAAAGTTTTTGGGTTGTGTCTCTATTTGGGCCGAAATTTTTGACCGGAGTTTGAGCCGAATCTTTTGGCCTGTGATGTGATGAGTATTAAATCAAGTTGTGGGTTGTAACAGGTCGTCCGGTTTAATTGTCGGGGTTAATTCTGTTTAGTAGTTATTTTTCGATTCTTGGCGTTGGCCTATATTATATATTATTTAATTTGGTAAACATTTTTTGTTTTATTTTATGTTTAAAATAATTAAATAATATATGGTATGCCCCAAAAGATCTATGGATTGTTTTTGTTTGATGTTTTCATTTTGGAAAATTAAAATAAATTATTTACAATAGGTTGTAATTTTGATCTTAATTATAGTTTTTTAGATATGAACAATTGTAAAATTGTTAGGACTGAAAGTCCTTTGTGTTGAAAGTAGAATAAAGTATTTATAAGGGTGCATAATGTAATTAATTAATAGTTATTTTATTAGATGGGCTCAAGCCCACAAGCCCATTAGGTCTCTAAGCTTAAGCCCATTAGGTCTGTAAGCCTAAGTATATAAAGGCATTATTAGTTCATTATTCAAGTTAGACATTTTTCATTAGAGAGTTTTACACAAGTCATTTGTTAGATTGCTAGTCTATAGGTTTACATATTCTGATCAGATATTCTCTCTGTAAACCTAAACTCTTTGATTTCATATTAATCTTATGACTAGCAGTTGTGGCTTGATTATTGTTCTACATTGAATATTTACTATTGATTGCACTGTACTGGGATCAACAATTGGTATCAGAGCAGAATCGAATTAATTTTATTCGATACGATCAAAAAGTTTGTCTAAAACCCTTTAATCGATTATTTACTTAATATTGCATATCGTGTTCGATTGATTTCTGCCAGATTATTATTTATTGATAATTTTTTTTTCTGGTTAAAAGTTTGATCAAATAATTTTTCTGAAAACTGGTTGATCGATCTGTGGTTTTTGAAAATCAATTTTTTTTAAAATCGATCAATCTGTGGTCGAATATTAATCAATTAGTTTGGTCGACTAATTTTTCTGGGTGCGATTGTTTTTTCTGGGTCGACTGTTCTTCAGATTCATAGATTTTATCGGGCTTAAAGTTATCTGCTAATCAATTTTATCGATCATAGTTCTGTGGTTATTGGTATTTGACCGGTAGTCTACTTTGACCGGTACTTTGCTTAAAGGCTTCATTCACTTAACCGGTATAGGTTTAAGTTTTATTTATTTAATTTGTAATGTGTTGATTTTTGAGAATCACGAAATGGCGGCTGGTTATCTGTTTCGCATACATACATAGGTTTACATATTTTTTTCGCATGCATACATAGTTTTACATATCTTTTATCACATGCATACATAGTCTTACATACCATTATCGCATGCATACATAGTTTTATATATCTAACGCATTTATACACATATATATATATATATATTTACATATTCATACATCCATCGCATACTCTTATACATACATCACATATATATCTCGTTTTTTTTAATATCATATCGACCGGTATCTCTCGCTTATATATATCGACCGGCATAAAGAGTTCATCCTTTCACCGATCTTTCTTTCTATCCTTCGACCGGTATCTAGATTGCAAAAGGACCGGTACCATCATTCGACCGACACCTAAAGCGACCGGTACCATCATTCGACCGGTACCTAAAGCGACCGATACTATCATCAATCGACCGGATCACCAACCGACCGATATCTAACGCCCGGTGTCCATCGAACCAACTTCTCACGTCAAGAACAAGTTCTTGAGTTTTTCGAATTGTTTTTCGAATTCATTTCGGTTGACTCGGTAACGATCGTGAACTTTTTCGATTTTAAATTGTTAAGAGTTGCTTATAAAGTCGAAACGGTCGATTTCTATAAAAAAAATCTTATCTCATTTCAAGTTTTTAAATTCCCGTTCGGTTTCCGAAAAATCTTCGGTTGCTTCGTTCGAGAGTTTGAGCGATTGTTTCGAGATTTAATCAGTTGAGAGAGCTTAAGGGAACATAAACGATCATTTTTGATCGAAAAGTTTTAACTCATACTGATTTTCTAAAGTTTCGATCGTTTTCCGAAAAGTTTTCGGTTGGTTCGTTTGTGATCGTGGGTTGACCGGTTGAATTTTAATCTGTTGAGGACTGATCAGGGAGCTTTAACGATCGTTTTGCATTGAAAATTTCTAACCGTTTCGAAGCTTTGCAGGTTGGCTCAACGAGGAAGACGATGAATAGTGTTTCCGTTAAGTGACGGTTAATTTTCTTACTTTTTGGTCCTTTTCCGTTAAGTCTCCGTTAGTTCCGTTAGTTTGTTAGTTTGGTTAGTTTTATTTCATTTTTAGTCCTTTTTCAGTTAGTCCGTTAGAAGTTTTATTTTTACATTTTTAGTCCTTCTAGTTTTTTTTAGTTTTAGTTTGTGTCATTTTTAGTCCCTCGTGTTCTTAAGTGTTTGTTTGTGTCGCTTTCAGCCCCCGTACTTCAAGGTTTCAGTAGTGTATCATTTGTGACTCTAAACTTTCAAGTTTCAGACTTTGTCACTTTTGGTCCTTGCACTTTTGAGTTTCATCTCTCGTCAAGCCTCTCAAAGCCGGATCGAATACAGTCTATTCGATACGATCAAAATGGTGAACCCACCAAGGCTGTGGTCCAAAGGAGAATATGAAGAGTGGAAAGTTCATTTTTTGAACTTTGTGGACGAACACGAGGTGGGAAATTATATCAGATTATCTTTAACTGAAGGAGAGATGCAATCCCAAATTCTGACAGAAGCTTCGCCTGTGGAACAGGAGAAAAGAGAGAGGGCTAATAATTTAGCTCGAAATTATATGACAAGTAGTATCTCGTGTGACCTTTTACGTGACATTTTGAGTGAAATTTATGGTCAAATAAATACTTACAAAATGACAGGAAAAGAGTTGTGGGATTGCACTGAATGGTTGATGCTAGGGCCAAAGGGTTTATTAAAAGGAAGAGAATTGGAAGCTGAGAACTCTGAGCTAAAAGGAAAGATCTCCTTTTTGGAAGCTAAACCTCAGCAACCAGTCTCGGTTGAAAGTTATGAGGAAAAGATCTCTGATCTGAAAGATGCAAATGCAAAACTTCAAAAGCGTTTATCTGATTTGGAGCAACAGCTTGCTAAACACAAATATGATTTTGAGACTAAAGATAAATCTTTCGCAAAGAAGTTCTCAGAATTTTCGAGAAAATGTGCTGATGAGAAGAAGGAAGTGGAGCTGAAATGCATAAAACTTTCTCAGCAAGTTTCTGCTTTCGAGAAAGTAATCATTCTTGAAAGAGAGAAGTTTGCAAAAGAAAAGAAGGCCACTGAACAGAAGAATGTTGGATTCTTTAAGGAAATATTCGGCTAAAGAAATGATGCTGAACAGGGATTTGAAGAAGAACGAAGCATCTTTGAGTCTGAGATTAAAAAGCTGACTGCCAAGCTATCTGAACTATCTGAGAAGGCACTAAAAGAGCAGAAGACGAAGTCTGAGTTCACAAAGAAGATTGACCTGCTTGTTAAAGAAAGAGACAACTTTGCATCAACAATTAAAGTGCTTGAAAATAATGTATCAAGCTCAAATCAGAAATCTGTCTCTTCACAAAGGTCAGTTAAATCTTTTGATCGGATTCGTAAAACTAACCTTTTCTATGATAGCAATATAGATGGTTCAGGTACATTCCAAAGAAGAAGGAGACACAAAGAAGAGAAACTGGTCTGGCAGAAGAAACCAGTTGAAAATGAGCTGAAAGAAAAAGAATCATGTGTACATGCGTCTATTGCCAAGAAGAACAAAGCGAGTAGAGGTAAACCTGATCATATCTACTCAAGAGATCAATTACTCAGGTTGTCAGGTAAGAAATACCATTGTTCTTATTGTCGTACACATGATCACATTCACAAAACCAGTGATCATTTCTAGTATGGTTCTTATTCTATTTCCCCCACAAGAACTTCAACTAACATTCATGGACCCAAATTCCAGTGGGTACCAAAGCCGAAAACTGATTCTTTGTTGCAGGCACCTACTGTCAAGGGGGAGTAGAAGAACAATGGCTTCTAAGTAAATCAGCTTAGAACCCGGAATTCAACGAAGTTTGGCTTCTGATCACATGACAGATCAGGACCCGTTCTTCAACGTTCAGACTTGGATATGTTGCAAATATCCAGGGGGAGCTTAATAGATCTATATCGTTCTATCATGATTTGAAGGGGAGCTTAAAAGGTAAACATCTTCTTAACTAGATCTCTGAGTGTTTGAAAGAAGAACAACTTTCAAGTATGAAAAACAGTTTCTGAAATGTTCAAACCACTTCTGATTCTCAAAAGGTTTCATGAATCTAGAAGTGTGAATTTAAATGTTTTTCATTTTTTTGAGCTTTAATGTTTAACTGACTGTGTGTTTCTAAAGATCAATACTTGCGTATTATCTTATCCTTATACTGTAACGTATTTACACACACAGGTTCAATACTTCATTTGTATTTGTTATTACCATGTCTCATAGCGAAACAATTTTTTCGATGGTAATACCCCCGCTTGAAATTCAATGTTGTTGAGCATCTATCATTATTTCTAAATGTGTGCTTTCATTGCTAAATTGTTTATATTTGTTCATATAAACAAAATATCCAATTCTTTGATACCCTAACCAGTTTAGTTGATCTGATTGATACATTGTCATATTCTCAAAGTTTAATTGCTCGAATTTCATGAGCATACATTTTGACAATGTTAAACATACATTTTGAGTTTAATTGTACAAGTTAAACTGTTGAGCAATCGTTTTTTTTAGGTTTACATGGGAATCGTGTGAGAGCTTAAACAGAACTTCCATGGATTCACGTAAACCAGTGTTTCCTACCCCAGAAGTTATCCTAGAGTGATTTGAGGGGTGAGGGGTCATAAATCAAAGAGTGGGGGAGATAACTCATCGGGTTGAGTTTTTCTCATTGGTTAGAAGTGAGCTTTAATGTCAAAAAGAAAGAGGGTGTGATAACATAGTTAATAGAATATCAGAACTCTGCACCAACCACTTTCTGAGCCAGGCAGCCACATATTCTGATTGGTTTACATTCTTTGGTGACCATCATTGAAACAGGCAGTGAGCCCATGCCAACTCTTGCATATAACTCCACCAACCACTCGTTTCTTTCTTAACAAAGAAATGTTTCATTTTCCTTGGGGACGCAACATATATGCTATCTAGTCTTCACTTGGAAGATTTAGATATTGAAAAAGAAGGAAAGTTGCCCCACCTTCGCACCTCTTTCATGCACATTGAGTCCGTGTAATATCTGTTGTTGTCTCAACAGTTTACACAATTTGAGCCTGATATAGCTAAGTAGCTTCAATCATTTCTACACTTTCACGAGCACACAAGGAATGAGTTTTCTTGTCATAACATTCATAGAAAATTCCTTTGTGGTTTTCGATGATTGAATGGAAGCCCTGGGGGAGTGAACATCACAAAAGCTCCTTTCCAATGTACATCCGTTGTACAAAGTGGCTCCGTGCTACTTACAGGCATACTAACTGTATCATTTGTTGATTCAGGTTTACAATTCCTATTATATCTGAATTTGAAAAGATTCGGGTATATACATTTCATGAATTGACGGATACTCAGATCAAAGGGCGGAGAAGATCAAAGAATGTGTTGAAATTGAAGAGTTTTGATGATCATGATGTTCACAATCATCAAAAAGGGGGAGAAATTTTATAAAGTTCAATTTCAGTTCAAGTTTTGGTGAAAAGAAATCATTCCATAATGATTCAATTTCTGAATGAAGATGATTCGTGAAAGTTTGCTTATTCGTGAAAGTTTGCTTTTCTGAAGACAGTCTAGAGATCAAAGAGATGAAGATATGAGTTCAATGCGGTTTAAATATTCAAAGATGAAGATTTCAAAGATTGTATTTCTTCTATCCCGTATCATATGGTGTTTTCTATATGTTGATTCCTCCTATGCACTGATTGCAACAAGTTCTTAAGCTGAAATAATTAATATGAAATCAAACAAATGACTAAAGCCCATTAGATGGGCCCAAGCCCATAAGCCCATTAGGTCTGTAAGCCTAAGCCCATTAGGTCTGTAAGCCTAAGTATATAAAGGCATTATTAGTTCATTATTCAGGTTAGATATTTTTCATTAGAGAGTTTTACACAAGTCATTTGTTAGATTGCTAGTCTATAGGTTTACATATTCTGATCAGATATTCTCTCTGTAAACCTAAACTCTTTGATTTCATATTAATCTTATGACTAACAGTTGTGACTTGATTATTGTTCTACATTGAATATTTACTATTGATTGCACTGTATTGGGATCTACAAAAATAGAATATGTATTTTATATTTTTAAAATTGTAACTAAATTT